>JBBGZY010001870.1:0-688609 GCA_037952925.1 Lithobates clamitans
CAGCTAAATGGTCCGGGCTGAAGTAGTTACGTTTATACATTTTGTATTGTCTGCAGGACAACTTCTAACATTAGACAGAGAGAGGTGGATGCAGAAGAGGCAGAGGTTCAGAGACCAAGCAGTCCCATGACGAGCACTGGATCTCCATGTTCAATAAGCGAGGAGGTGTTGAGTGCACAGATGAGGTAACTGCTTAGGTCTGCCTGTCTATCTCATTGTCTGTCTGTCCATGTACATGTCAATGTAAACATTTTTGTTCTTTTGCAGGAATCCAGGGCTTTGGAATCAGTGTCTCCTGCCAGTCAGCAAGGTGGAGAGCAGCGTGTTCGTGGCCGTGGACGTCAGACGAGGGGCGGGTTCAATCCAGAGGCTGATGACAGAGTGCTAGCACTGCTGCAGGAAGTGCGGCAGGAGAGGCGCAGTATGGATGCTTTTTTAGACACCAACAACCCACGCGCCTGCTTCTGCCGCAGCCTTTACCACATCCTGGAGGACATTGGGGGAGACCAAGAGAAGCTTTGTATGGATCGCATGTACGGTATTGCAATGCAATACCGACATGCAAAATTAAGTGGCGGGCCACCTCCATGCGATCCATATAATGTTTCTCATGATCCCCCAATGGCCCCTGGGACCTCAGCAGTGCTAGCACCCCCCTCTCACTATCAGCCCCCTCCTCAACGCCAACCACCACCTATCCCGTCCCAGACCTCGTTCTATACCCCACACTCCTATGCTGAATTTCCACCTTCCACTTCCCATTTTCAGCCCTCATACCCTGTACCCCGCTACCAGCAGGATTTTGGGAGTGATCGCCAGGC
Source organism: Lithobates clamitans (assembly GCA_037952925.1). Lineage (NCBI taxonomy): Eukaryota > Metazoa > Chordata > Amphibia > Anura > Ranidae > Lithobates > Lithobates clamitans. The sequence goes on from JBBGZY010001870.1 coordinate 822, forward strand.
CCAAGCATTACCCCGTCCCCAATCCCCGCATCCCTAAAGCGATCAAGCATCCACCACCACCTATCACCAGTTGTGATCCCAATCCTTTAATAAATATGTTTTTTGCTTGAAATACCAGTTGTGATCCCAATCCTTTAATAAATATGTTTTTTGCTTGAAATACCAGTTGTGATCCCAATCCTTTAATAAATATGTTTTTTGCTTGAAAATAAAATGTGTTCAATTTGTCTTTTATATGATGCACAACAGCACTCCTTTGCACTCTGCTTGCCCTGAAGGCAGAGTGCAAAGGACTCTATCATTCTCTGTCTTTGAACAAGCGTAAGCTAGCTCTTTTTTGGGCTTAGCCTAGGCCAGTGGTGTCCAAACTATGGCCCTCCAGTTGTTAAGGAACTACAACTCCCATCATGCCTAGTCATGTCTGTGAATGTCAGAGTTTTACAATGCCTCATGGGATGTGTAGTTCTGCAACAGCTGGAGGGCCGTAGTTTGGACACCCCTGGCCTAGGCTTACCCCGAAGGCAGAGTCAAATTGACTTGTTGAACAATCGTTGATAAAAGGACATAAAAATAACAAACTTCAATTTTGAAATGCTTTATTTCAAAAAACACAAGAAAGCAAAGGTAGATGTATTCCAAATATTTTTTAGACATAATCATTCTGCCATGATACCTCTTCATCAGGGGATTCAAAAAATTCTGCAAATTGGTTTCGAATGCTCATGACATGTGCAGTTGAACGCAAGTCCATAAATTGAACCCTCTGAAGTTGGTTAATGGGCTCCTGTTCAACATTATTTCTGTCACTGTCCCGCAGAAAATTGTGCAGAACGCAGCATGCCAGGACGACTTTAATGGCGTTGTCAACATCCAATTGCATATTTGTCAGCAAAACTCGCCATTTAGCCGTGCACACCCATGAATGCACATTCAACAACACGGCGTGCACGGCTGAGCCGATAATTGTAGATTTTTTGTCGTCGGCTGAGACCATTGCCACTGTATGGCCTCATAAGATTTTCAGCCAGTCCAAAGGCCTCATCTGCCACCATGACTAATGGCAAGCTGGGTTCTTCAGTGCAGGGTAGAGGCCTGCTTTCAGGAATATTGAGTCGTCCCTCATGTAGACGACGTCCGAAGGCCGACTCGCGGAATATGCGCGTCACCTTGGCTTCCATATGCTCCCACATCAACAAAAAGAAATTTAAGGTGTGCATCGGACAATGCCAGGAGGAACACCGAAAAATATTTTTTATAATTAAAATATGACGATCCAGAGTGGGGAGGCTTCTTGACCCTGATGTGTTTCCCATCAAGGGCTCCTATACAATTAGTTTTTTCCCAAAAAGTGTCCACAACTGATTCCCAGATGTCTTCTGTTGGCTCTGGCATTACAATGTTATGCAATTCCTCCCATATTGCCACACATGTTTCCTTTATTATTTTTGACACCGTTGAGAGGCCAAGAAGGAAGTAATGATGCAAGGAAGCATAACTTTGTCCCGTGGCAAAGAACCTAAGATAACATAATAAATTTAGTTATTGAAAGAGAAAAGCATAAACATAAGTCCTAACCCTACCCTTAAACCTAACCTTATCTCCTAACCCTAACCCTATCTTCTAACCCTAACCCTATCTCCTAACCCTATCTCCTAAACCTAACCCTAACCCTATCTCCTAACCCTAACCCTATCTCCTAACCCTGACCCTATTCACTAACCATAACCCATATGTGTATTAACTTACCTGAGTTTCATTAGCATCCGTTCCTCCGGTGACACAGAGCTACGCATCACAGTGTCCATCCTTGTGAGCCTTGGCCTGAGCCTCTCCAACAGGTCATCAAAGAGTGGCACTGACATCCTTGTAAAGTTAAGGAATTTTGTCGGATATGAGCGCAGTTGGGAATAAATATTGCCAAAGTACCCCGTAGAAAATCGATTGGATGCACCCAAAATTGACGTCTGCTGCTTCTCTCCTCCTCCTGTCTCATTCTTCGCAGCCTCCACAAAACAATCAGAAGGATTGCCTCATCGATCTTCTGGATGACAGGATCCATATTTCTCAGAAAAATACACAAAACTCAAACAGACTCTGAAACACTCTCTCCTCTCTCTCTCTCCTACCAAAATGGCACAGACACATGCTCATTAACATATTTTCTTTGGTTTCTGTGGCATTGTGGGAAATTTGGGAGTGTATATAGCTGAGAGATGTGTTTTTCATTAAAAAACGCTACTTAGCGCTAACGCTAAAAAACGCGCAAAAACGTTAATGCAAAACGCGGTAAAAATCGAGTTTTTAACGCCGGTTTTTCCAGGCGTCGAAGCTAGCTTTACAGCTCGTTTTTTAAAACGTCCATGTGCATGAGGACTAAAGATTCAAATTTTTCATTATATTTTTCTTTTTGCATAGTTGCCACATTTATTGACAAAACAAACGTCTAATTTATTTCACATTTTTAACCACTTACTTACCTGCAGTATAGTAATGGTTGCACGTGTGAAATACAAACGTTCAGTTTAATTGTCAAGTTCACAAGGTTATTGATTCTACAGATAAGTTATCATGGTGGTATTATGTCAAAGGGACGGTACGCCCATTTTTGCAAGTGTTTTTATTGATTTTCAAGACGTTCATGTAACGCAATCGGTATCTTAATTTCATGTGATTATCTGTTTTTGTCAACCAATAAATAACTGTTTCGTATGCTCACACGTCTCCGTGAATAAGTTTCACATGCACAGACTGTGTCATATAGATTGATTTTGTATCTTAAAAATACCCTCGTTAAAAATTACTCAATAATAATTATTGTGCGGGAAACCTGTCCTTAAAAAGACACAACTTATTATTACTTATTATTCACAACAAGGAATACGGATCTCTGTCTTCCCACAGTGCAACCATCCCCCACACAGTTATAAAGCACCCCCTAGGGACATGTGTAACCCTTTTATCACCCCTGATGTTAACCCCTTCCCTGCCAATGTCATTAGTACAGTGACAGTGCATATTTTTTAGCACTGTATTGGTGTCACTGGTCCCCAAAAAAGTGTCACTTAAGGCCCGTACACACGATCAGACTTTTTGACAACAAACATGCAAATTAGCTGTTTTGGAGTAACATCCGACCGTGTGTATGCTCCATCGGACAAACTTTTTCTGTTTTCATCAGACTTTTGTTGGCTGTGCGAACGCACAAACTTTCCGGCAACAAAAGTCCGATGGAGCAAAGTCTGGTCGTGTGTCCACAAAACCATCGGACTTTTGTACAAACTACAGTACGCAGCCGCGAGAATGTTTTCAGCATGATCCCATCGCACTGGTTCTCGGCGACAGGGTACTGTACATCTCGCACTGGCTGCAATAGGAAAAACACATTTTCCTATTGCAGCCAGTGCGAGAGGGAATTCCCCTCTAGGAGCATACCAGGCCCTTAAGTCTGGTATGGATTTTAAGGGGAACCCCCTACGCCGAAAAAACGACGTGGGGGTCACCCCAAAATCCATACCAGACCCTTACCCGAGCACGCAGCCCGGCCGGTCCCTGCCCCCTTATGACTTTACAGTCCCGGGGCATGTTGGGACTGTGACGTCACAAGGGGGCGGGGTCATCGGATGACATCACCCGGTGACCACATCCCATGCCTATATCAGTCATTGCGAGGTGCTCACACAGCATTACAGCGGGAGAGAGCGTCGTGTCAACATGGGAAGAAGAGAAGAGGGGAGAAGACGATGAAGAAGACCAGACCACCGCTAGCAAGAGAGCGGCAAAAGAGGAGAAGATAACAGAGGGGCCCAGGAGAAGAACTGGACACCGGGAGAAGAGGCCGGAGAGAGCGGAGAAGAACCGGACATCAGGAGAAGAGGCCAGAGAGACCCTCGAAGTCTGAAGAAGACCCCGGAGCTGCCTAATAAATTACTTTAAAAACCTGTGTAGTGTGTTTTTTTATTGACACTTTTTTCCCTAGGTGAATGGGTAGGAGTACAATGTACCCCATACTCATTCACATAGAGTGGGGGGCCGGGATCTGGGGGCCCCCTTATTAAAGGGGGCTCCTGGATTTCGATAAGCCGCCCGCCCGCAGACCCTGACAACCAACGGCCAGGGTTGTCGGGAAGAGGCCCTTGTCCTCATCAACATGGGGACAAGGTGCTTTGGGGTGGGGGGGCCACAGGGCGCCCCCCTACCCAAAGCACCCACCCCCCATGTTGAGGGCATGTGGCCTGGTATGGTCCGAAAGGGGGGGCGCTCGCTGGTCCCCACCCCCTTTCCTGACCGGCCAGGCTGCGTGCTCGGATAAGGGTTTGGTATGGATTTCGGTGGGGACCCCCACGCCGTTTTCTCAGTGTAGGGGATTCCCCTTAAAATCCATACCAGACCTAAGGGCCTGGTATGCCCCTGGAGGGGAACCCATGCCGGTTTTTTATTTAAAATTTGGCATGGAGTTCCCCCTTATGATTCATACCAAACACAGTGCCTGGTATTGGCAGGGATCCAAGTCAGATCCCGCACCAGTGTGAACCCGGCTCGCAAGGTGTCAATCTCGCCGATAAAAGCGGCGAGATTGACACAATACAGAAGTTGACCAAAGGGTGGTGGTAAAAAGCTGAAAAACCACGTGATTTGGTGAAAGTTGGCTGAAAAAGTTCTGCCGTGTGTATGCAATACAGACTTATGGCCAACGCCCTTTGTACAAAAATCCACGGGAAAGTTTGTACAAAGTCCTATCGTGTGTATGAGGCTTTAGTGTGCGATTTGTCCGCCATAATGTCTCAGTCCCGCTATAAGTCGCTGATCGCCGCCATTACTAGTAAAAAAAAAAAATATGTTAAACAATGCCATAGTTTGTAAGACGCTATAACTTTTGTGCAAACTAATCAATAAACGCTTAATGGGATTTTTTTGTACCAAAAACATGTAGCAGAAATTGACATAAATTGATGAAAAAAATTTGTTTTTTTTTCTTTCTATTTTTTTAATAGATATGTTTTATAGCAGAAAGTAAGAAATTGTTATTTTTTTCAAAATTTTTGATTTCTAGTACATAAAATAAAAACCTCAGGAGGTGATCAAATACCACCAAAAGAAAGCTATATTTGTGTTCAGAGGCTTTGGATGGACAGTTGGATAAATGGCTCTATATTTAGAATGTATCTGGTCTACAGTATCTCACAAAAGTGAGTATACCCTTCACATTTTTGTAAATATTTCATTAAATCTTTTCATGTGACAACACTGAAGAAATGACACTTTGCTACAATGTAAAGTAGTGAGTGTACAGCTTGTATAACAGTGTAAATTTGCTGTCCCCTCAAAATAACTCAACAGTGTCAATATTTTGTGTGGCCACCATTATTTTCCAGCACTGCCTTAACCCTCTTGGGCATGGAGTTCACCAGAGCTTCACAGGTTGCCACTGGAGTCCTCTTCCACTTCTCCATGACAACATCACAGAGCTGGTGGATGTTAGAGACCTTGTGCTCCTCCACCTTACGTTTGAGAATGCCCCACAGTTGCTCAATAGGGTTTAGATCTGGAGACATGCTTGGCCAGTCCATCACCTTTACCCTCAGGTACTTTAGCAAGGCAGTGGTCATCTTGGAGGTGTGTTTGGGGTCGTTATCCGTTTATGTTGAAATACTGCCCTGCTGCCCAGTCTCTCAACGAAGGGGATCATGCTTTGCTTCAGTATGTCACAGTACAGGTTGGCATTCATGGTTCCCTCAGTGAACTGTAGCTCCCCAGTGCAGGCTGCACCCATGCTGCCCCAGACCACAACACTCCCACCACCATGCTTGATTGTAGGCAAGACACACTTGTCTTTGTACTCCTCACCTGGTTGCCACCACACACGCTTGACACCATCTTAACAAAATAAGTTTATCTTGGTCTCATCAGGCCACACAATTTGGTTCCAGTAATCCATGTCCTTAGTCTGCTTGTCTTCAGCAAACTGTTTGCAGGCTTTCTTGTGCATCATCTTTAGAAGAGGCTTCCTTCTGGGACAACAGCTGGGCAGACCAATTTGATGCAGTGTGCGGCATATGGTCTGAGCACTGACAGGCTGACCCCCCACCCCTTCAGCCTCTGCAGCAATGCTGGCAGCACTCATACGTCTATTTGCCAAAGACAACCTATGGATATGACGCTGAGCACATGCACTCAACTCCTTTGGTCGACCATGGCGAGGCCTGTTTTGACTGGAACCTGTCCTGTTAAACCACTGTATGGTCTTGTCCACCGTGCTGCAGCTCAGTTTCAGGGTCTTGGCAATCTTCTTATAGCCCAGGCCATCTTTATGTAGAGCAACAATTCTTTTTTTTTCAGATCCTCAGAGAGTTCTTTGCCATGAGGTGCCATGTTGAACTTCCAGTGACCAGTATGGGAGAGTGAGAGTGATAACACCAAATTCAACACACCTGCTCTCCATTCACACCTGAGACCTTGTAACACTAATGAGTCACATGACACCGAGGAGGGAAAATGGCTAATTGGACCCAATTTGGACATTTTCACTTAGGGGGGCGTACTCACTTTTGTTGCCAGCGGTTAAGACATTAATGGCTGTGTGTTGAGTTATTTTGAGGGGACAGCAAATTTACACTGTTATACAAGCTGAACTTTACTTTACATTGTAGTAACATTTGTGAGAAACTGTATAAACCAGATATTCTTGTCAATTCCATTTGTGTAGAGACTAATGTGACCAGCACAGTGTTCTCTGTACAGCACTGTGGTATAGGTTAGAGGTATATAAATGTATAATAATAATAGTGTGTGACTGTGCTGAGGTCTGAGATGAATCTCTGTGGAGAGCTGAATCTGCCCGGTGACTTTTATCCCAACTTGTGATTGGTTCCTGTGGAGGGAATGCAGCCAGAGGCAGTGCAGCGCTGTAAGGATAGTCTGCGTTGAAAGTAGAATCCGCCTGGTGACTGTGATCCTGCCCTGTGATTGGTTGGTGTGGAGGCAGTGCAGCCAATGACAGTGGAGGAGGTGTGAAGCGGGAACTCTGAGGTGATGGCTGTGAGGTGTCCGGTGTTCTGCCGAGAAAGTTCCGCTCGGCGTATAAGTTCCCCCCTCTACTGCGCCTGCGCAGTAGGTATCGGCGGAAATAGCCGAAGCAGAAGAGCTGAAAATCAGCTGTAAACGGCGCCTCGCTGCGCTCGGCACTTTTGGATTCCCCCTCTAGGTCCACTTGGATGGTGGGGAAGGAACCTGGACCCAGAGCGCAGGCGCCGTGTACAGCTGATTGAAGCATTTGAGCTTCGGCTATCTCCGGCGGCTGAGAGTAGTATGTACTGCGCAGGCGCTGCGCCTGCGCAGTACAGGGGGGAACTTATCCGCTGAGGGAACATTCTCGGCAAGACACCGGCTCTCCTATGACTGAATTCTCCATTTTGTTTTACATAGGTGACAGAAGTGACGGTGGAATGGGTTCTGTTTTCTGTCACAGGAAATGTGGTAAAGGTAAAATAATATCAAAGACACATTTTTATATCCCTCTATATGTATATGTAGTGTCTGCTGGAGATAAAAGACGTCACAGTGACTATGGAGGAAGAGGATGGGCATGATGGGGGTGGTTACTGCTCATGCTACCAATTTATATTGCATTTAATATCTTCTACCTCCAGTGCTGCAAGTTCCATCACCAGGCATGAATGTACTAGGAAAGAACATGCAGCTGTAGCGGGTGCCCCACGGCCCCGCATTTCCTGCTGGCCCCCACCGGGATTGACACCGGCTCAGGAGACACAGCCTGTCAGCAACTTTGGGGTAATTCTCCCCCTCCTCCGCACTCTGCAGTGTGCGAGCGGCGCTCGCAGGCGACACAGCTGCCCGATCCTCTCTCCCCTGCTTCCTCATTGGCAGGGGGAGGAAACTAATGGGACTTCACCACAGAGGAGCAAAGAATTGTGGGACATGTAGTCCCCAGCACAGGCCCACAGCTTTCCCTGGTTTAAGAACTACACAGCCCAGCATGCCCTGGAGGCAAAGAAGAGAAAAAGTCCAAGAGGCTGCCTGGGAGCTAGGCAGACACCACAAGGCAAGTGAGAAGACCAGACGCAGGGACGAGGTGCTGCCTTCCTGGGTAGGTGTGCCATTCCTCCCACTGATCCATGGCCATTCAGGGACATCCTGCCTGAGAGGAGGATCAAAGTTGCATTGCCAGTCACACCTGTACAGACGGCATGAAGCGTTCCAGTTGTGAAGTAGCCAGTCGGGCTACCTGAAGGGTCTGCCTGCCAGGACATCTCCTTTGGGCCTTGGTTGCAGGATTGGTGAGTGGGAACTTGCACATCTTACAGAGACAACGTTGCCTTTTTTTGCCAGGCAGTAAAAGTGTTCTTTCTGCTTCGGGAGTTCCACAGTACACCTTGCATCACTCCTGTCAAACAGGACATCTAAGTGCACCAACTACTTTGGCTAGCTGAAGATTCAAGGCCTTCTTCTTCCAAGGGACGGAAGTTACTGGGGCCATACGGGCACACATATCCAGGGCTCAGAATATGTAGTTTATGAGGGGGGTAATCTGAACTTGGGAGTTAGGGCTCATTTACACTTGCTTTGGCTTCAACACACATTAAAGTTCCCACCACTTCAACATGCTTTTATGATGTGTTTTTGATGCTTTGGTGAAGCTCCGGTGGTGCTTTGCTTTGATGACGCTTTGATGACGCTCACACGCCCTGCCAAGCTGCATTCTAGGATAAGGGTCTAGTATGGATTTTGGGGGGGGACACCATGTTTTTATTTTTGTTTACCAATATTTATTTATTTTTTTGTGATTTAGCTGTCAGTGGGGCATTTAAGTCGTTTTTTTCTTGTGTGACGTCTCTGGTGTTTCCCTTCAGAGTGAAGGATTTTCTGTGCTCTAATGCTCACCAATATGACTAAGGCTACTTTCACACTGGAGCGTTGGGGGTGTCAGCGGTAAAGCGCTGCATTTTTAGTGACGCGCTTACCGTCGTTTTGGCGGCTCTTTTCGGCCGCTAGCGGGGTACTTTTAACCCCCGCTAACGGCTGAAAAAGGGTTAAGTGCGTCCGCAAAACAGGGCAGAGGCGCTGTATACACCGCTCCTATAGCACCTCAAAGATGCGGCTTGCGGGACTTTTATTGGTGTCCTGCCAGCGCACCGCTCCAGTGTGGAAGCACTCGAACTATCACACTGGAGTGAGAGGAGAGGCTCTTTACGGGCGCTATGCAGGCGATATTTTTGGCGCTATAGTGCCTGTAAAGCGCTTCAGTGTGAAAGCAGCCTTAAAGAGAAGACAGGGAAGTACACAATCTAATGCATAGAAAACTTTATTGAGATATAAACACATTCATAAAGAAAATTGCAATCACATGTGGCAATAAGAGGATATACCTTGTACAAAACCTTATGAGAACAGGGGGAAGGACAGTGACAAGCTGGAGAAATGAGGAGGACTCACTCCCGCACTTAGAGCATAGCGTGACTTCTCTGGTGTTTCAGAAGTTGTCCTTTCCGTGTGAAAGATTTCCCGCACTTTGAACATGAAAAAGGACGCTCACCTGTGTAAAGTATCTGGTGTCTAATAAGGTCTTCTTTACAAACATAAGATTTCCCGCACTCTGAACATGAATAGGGACAGTCACCTGTGTGGTTTTTCACAAGGTTTCCTTTCAGAATGAAATGTTTTTCCACACTCTACACAGAAGTCACACAGGGGAGCATCCTTATTTATCTGGTGTCTAACAGGACCTCCTATCTGAGTGAAAGATTTCCCGCACTCTGAACATGAATAAGGGCGCTCAGCTGTGTGAATTTTCTGGTGTCTAACAAGGGCTCCTTGAAGAATGAAAGATTTCCCGCACTCTGAACATGAATAACTACGCTCACCCATGTGACTTATCTGGTGTTCAACAAGGGCCCCTTTATTAGTGAAAGATTTCCCGCACTCTAAACATGAATAAGGGGGCTCATCCGTGTGAATTCTCTGGTGTTGAACAAGGGCTCCTTTTTGAGTGAAAGATTTCCCGCACTCTAAACATGAATATGGACGCTCACCCGTGTGAATTCTCTGGTGTTGAACAAGGCCCCCTTTTTGAGTGAAAGATTTCCCGCACTCTAAACATGAATATGGACGCTCACCCGTGTGAATTCTCTGGTGTTCAACAAGGGCCCCTTTTTGAATGAAGGATTTCCCGCACTCTAAACATGGATAAGAGCGCTCATCTGTGTGAATTTTCTGGTGTATACCAACGGCTACTTCGTGAGTGAAAGATTTCCCGCACTCTAAACACGTATAAGGGCGCTCACCCGTGTGAATTCTCTGGTGTCTAACAAGGTCTCCTTTGATAGAAAAAGATTTCCCGCACTCTGTACATGAATAGGGACGCTCGCCTGTGTGAATTTTATGATGTTCAACAAGGGCCCTTTTTTGAGTGAAACATTTTCCGCACTCTGAACATAAGTAAGGACGCTCACCCGTGTGAATTCTCTGGTGTACAAGTAGTATACCTCTCTCAGTGAAATATTTCCCGCACTCTGAACAGGAATAAGGACGATCAGCTGTGTGAGTTCTCTGGTGTTTAACAAGGATCCCTTTCTGATTGAAAGATTTCCCGCACTCTAAACATGAATAAGGACGCTCACCCGTGTGAATTCTCTGGTGTACAAGTAGTATACTTTTATCAGTGAAATATTTCCCGCACTCTGAACAGGAATAAGGACGATCAGCTGTGTGAGTTCTCTGGTGTTTAACAAGGATCCCTTTCTGATTGAAAGATTTCCCGCACTCTGAACATGAATAAGGGCGCTCACCCGTGTGAATTCTCTGGTGTCTAACAAAGGTTCCTTGATGAGTGAAAGATTTCCCGCACTCTGAACATGAATAAGGACACTCAGCCTTGTGAATTCTCTGGTGTTTAACAAGGTTTTGTTTGTGAGTGAAACATTTCCCGCACTCTGTACATAAATAGGGACGCTCACCAGTGTGAATTCTCTGGTGTTTAACAAGGTCTCCTTTAGAATTAAATGATTTCCCGCACTCTGTGCATGAATAGGGACGCTCACCTGTGTGAGTTCTCTGGTGTTCAACAAGTGCTCCTTTCCGAGTGAAAGATTTCCCGCACTCTAAACATGAATAAGGACGCTCACCCTTGTGAATTCTCTGGTGTTTAACAAGGTTTTGTTTGCGAGTGAAACATTTCCCGCACTCTGAACATGGGAATCGATTATGACCTCGGTGATCTCCTTTATAGGGTGAGGAAGATTCCTCGGGATTAGAAGGATCTGTTGATCGATCTGCAATGTGAGATCTTACATGGATATTTACAATCATAGTATGTGATTGATGAGAAGATTCCCCCTGATCAGAGGGATCCATTGATGTCTCCGGACAGGAAGGTCTGTGATGTATATTTTGTGTATTTGGATTTCCTCCTGGAGGATCCTGTGTGATGACATTATCTTCTGACTTACAATCAGCAGATAATAGAAGATGTCTCTCCGAGGAATTCCTGACATCACATCCATCTGTTGGGGAAAAAAAAAGTAAAACATTTCAGTAGTTCACAAATAACTGGAGTTTTAGCTCCATCTCCGTACGAGTGGAATAAGTGGAAAATTCCGATCTCTAATCTGGGTTCCTGTTCTCCCTCCAAAATTAATCAGAAAAGTGTTCATACTGGAATCTGTATACAATTTGCAAATTCTTTAACCACTTCCCACACCCTATATAACAGAATGATGTGCGCAAAGTGGATAAGTTATCCTGACTGGGTGTCATATGACGTCCAGCGTGATAAGCCGCGATCACACGCCCGCTGGGGATGGTTGGTGTGGTGTAAAAGAGCTTCTTTACCATGGGATCAGCTGTGTCCAATCACAGCAGATCACAGTGTAAACAGGAAGAGCACTGACAGACCTACTCCTACCAACAGAAACTCCATCAACAGTCACCTCGGTTCCCTCTCAGGAATTGGCCGCTTCTCCTTCTTATCAAGCTTCACATTATACCCACAAAGGTTAACTGAATTGTACATTTCATTCCCCAGTTTCAGTGTCCGTTACTTACTTGTGTCGAAAGTTGGAGAAATTTCATCCTGTTCACTCTTCATAATCATCCCAAGCTCCTCCATGGACGGCTGATCACCCCCCACATACGTCTCTTCTTCTTCCTCTTTAACCTCAGCTTTTATATTAATCCGTTCTTCACCCTGAACCCCAAAATAATAGAAAATATTTATTAACCACTTGACAACTGGGCACTTAAACCCCCTTCCTGTCCAGACCAATTTTGAGCTTTCAGCACTCTCACACTTTGAATGACAATTACTCAGTCATGTAATACTGTACCCAAATGAATTTTTTGTCCTTTTTTTCATACAAATAGAGCTTTCTTTTGGTGGTATTTGATCACCTCTGGGTTTTTTATTTTGTGCGCTATAAATGAAAAAAGACCGAACATTTTGAAAAAAAAAAACGCATTTTTCTTAGTTTCTGTGATAAAATTTTGCAAATTATTAATTTTTCTTCCTAAATTTTGGCCACAATTTATACTGCTACATATCTTTGGTAAAAATAACCCAAATTAGTGGATATTATTTGGTCTTTGTGAAAGTTAGAGAGTCTACAAGCTGTGGTGCAAATCATAAAAAATTGATCACACTTGATGTGCTGGTGGCCTATCTAATTTCTTGCGACCCGCACAAGCCAGGAAAGTACAAATACCCCCCCAAATGACCCCTTTTTTGAAAGTAGACATTCCAAGGTACTTAGTAAGATGCATGGTGAGGTTTTTGATGTTGTCATTTTTCCCACAATTCTTTGCAAAATGAAGATTTTTTTTTTTCCCCCACAAAATTGTCATTGTAATAGGTTATTTCTCTCACATGGCATGTATATACCACAAATAACACCCCAAAATACATTCTGCTCCTCCTGAGTATTACGATACCACAAGTGTGGGACTTTTTCACAGCCTAGCCACATAGAGAGGCCCAACATGCAGGGAGCACCATCAGGTGTTCTAGGAGCATAAATTACACATCTAACTTGTTGACTACCCATTACATTTTTGAAGGCCCTGGAGCACCAGGACAATGACACGTGACACTGACGTGGCACTGATGACAGATGGCACTGATACGTGGCACTGATGATACTGATGTGGCACTTTTGACAGATGGCACTAATACGTGGCACTGATGACAGATGGCACTAATACGTGGCACTGACAGATGGCACTAATACATGGCACAGATGACACGTGACACTGATATGTGGCACTGATGACAGGTGGTACTGATGACAGATGGCACTAATACGTGGCACTGATGACAGATGGCACTAATATGTGGAACTGATGACACATAACACCGATGACAGATGGCACTGATGACACATGACACTGATAACAGATGGCACGTGACACTGACAGGTGGCACTAATATGTGGCTCTGATGACAGATGGCACTAATATGTGGCTCTGATGACAGATGGCACTGATGACAGATGGCACTAATACGTGGCACTGATGACAGATGGCACTAACAGATGGCACTAATACATGGCACTGATGACACGTGACACTGATGACACTAATATGTGGCACTGATGACAGGTGGCACTGATGACAGATGGCACTAATACGTGGCACTGATGACAGATGGCACTAATATGTGGAACTGATGACACATGACACTGATGACAGATGGCACTGATACGTGGCACTGATGACACATGACACTGATAACAGATGGCACGTGACACTGACAGGTGGCACTGATGACAGATGGCACTAAGATGTGGCTCTGATGACAGATGGCACTGATGACAGATGGCACTAATATGTGGCTCTGATGACAGATGGCACTGATGACAGATGGCACTTATACGTGGCAGTGGGGACAGATGACAGTGGAGACAGATGGCACTGGCATCACTTTTATTCCGTTTTCTTTTTACTCACCGCTGCAACGGTTAGCTATCCCTCCTCACGCGCTGTCTCTGTGTGAGGAGGGAGAGCCGGCGATGAGAGATGATCTCATATGTTTTCATATGAGATCATCTTTCATTGGCACGGCCGATCGCGCTGAAAACAGCTATGTTTGGCCGTTTTCAGCGATCTGTGACTGGCTGTGTCCAAGGGACACGGCCAGCACAGAACTTCCCCGATGCGCGCCAGCAGGAGCGCGCATCGCGGAAGTAAACAGGAGGACGTCCAGGGACGGCCTCCTGGCAATTAGCGTCCGCGCTGCAGCCGTCTTTCGGCTACAGCGTGGGCGCGAAGTGGTTAAAGCTGAACTCCGGGCAGATATAAACGATACAAATGAATGCAGTGCATTCATTATTAAATGTGTTTTATTTTCATAAATGTAAGCAGTATAGGTTTAAGAATATGACCTGGTATCAGGCACTTGCAGTACCAGTGCATAAGCGCTAGGGGAGGGACAAGACCGGTAGCCATTACTAATCTGAAGCAGAGATAAACCAGGTCTATTGGCCATTTCCTCAAACCTATGGAAGCCAGGGACCCACCCCCTAGGGGCAGATGATCACCTCAGCCTGGACTTACAGGAACAAAAAAGCAGCATCATGTCAATTAGCATCCCCCCATTGAAGGGACACAAGGAGGAAGAGGACCCATGATGACATATGACTAGACTTAAGACGCACAGAAGAAAGAAAGGGAGGAGGGGTGAAAAATGTGAGGTGCTCAAAGAAGGAGATGCAAATGAAGATGGGGGTGCAGCTGCAATTCGGATGTAGTAGTAGAAGTATGAAAACAAGAGACTACATAGAAGAATGCCATCTCACTAATTCCGAAATATTTCTGTGCTCCACACACCGAGTCCACCTACCTGATCATGGTGAGGGATGGTGTGATTTTCCTGTGGGGAATCCTGGGAATACAAAGGTACACCCTCCTCCATACACTGCTGAGCTCCACTCATCAACGCCTCTTCTTCTTCCCCTTTAATCTCAGCTTTGAAGTCTTTCAGTTCTTCACCCTGAACCCCAAAGATGACAGAACACATTTGTAAAATGGAACAAGAGATTACGTAGAAGAAAGCTTAGAATTCTTTTTGAGTTCTGGTTCTTCAATCCCATCTACCTGATGATGGTGAGGTATGGTGTGATCTTCCTGTGTGGAATCCCAGGAATACAGAGGACGGGGACATCTCTCTGGTGGGTTCCCATTACTGGATCCATCTGTAGGAAACACACACACTGACTGAATACATTGTTTCTATGTGTTTATCAAATGATGGGGGATCTAGGTGGACCCCCCGTACTGCTCTCTCCTTTACAATAAAGTCTCCTCTTACCCGGTAATGTGAGGGGCGGCTGATTCTCCATCATGACGTCCTTGCAGAGATCATTTTACCTGACATGAAGGTCTACATATCCCCAATCATCAATCTATATTCTTAAGCAGTTTATTTATTTAGTGTTCATTACTCACCCGTGCTCATATCTATAAAAGGTTCCTCCTCTTTAGTTGTGGCCTCATTTTTTACATACATCTGTCCTTTATGCCAAGCCATTAAAAAGAAAAAGAAAAAAGAAAATGTGACGACAAATAGGCTGAAAAGAAGAGTATAATCGCATACAGTCTAGAGTCACGTTTTGTGTTCTTCCCATCTACCTGATGATGGTGAGGGATGGTGTGATCTTCCTGTGTGGAATCGCGGGAATACAGAGGTACACCCTTCTCCATGAACGGCTGAGCTCCACCTATCAATGTCTCTTCTTCTTCTTCTTTAATCTCAGCTTTGAAGTCTTTCAGTTCTTCACCCTAAACCCCAAAAAAGAATGTATTTGTAAAAAGGAACAAAAGATTATACATTGGAATGTCTTCTCATAGTTTAGAATTCCTTTTCAGTTCTTGTGGCTCACTACCACCTACCTGATGATGGTGGGGGATGGTGTGATCTCCCTGTGTGGAATCCCGGGAATACAGAGGAAAGGGACAGATGATGGGGGATCTAGGTGGAGCCCCTGTACTGCTCTCTCCTTTACAATAAAGTCTCCTCTTACCCGGTGATGTGAGGGGCGGCTGATTCTCCATCATGACGTGTAGAGATCCTTGTATCCTTCTAAAAACTCCCACTCCTCCATGGAGAAATAGACAGTGACATCCTGACACCTTATAGCAACCTGACAGACACAATGATACAGTCACCATCCAGACACATCCCTTGTCTGTTACTGGATAATGTCCCAGAATTCCCGGCACCGGTCACCTCTCCTGTCAGCAGCTCAATGATCTTCTTGGTGACTTCAAGCTTATTGTCATTATTTCTCCTGTGTTTCAGGAAGTGAGATGAAGGCACGCTGAAGGTTAAATGGTCACCAGACTTCACCAGATGAACAGTCTGCTTTGAAAAAGCAACAGTAGTGTCATGTGACCTCCCAGAATCCTCCTCACCTCTCCGGTCAGCAGGTGGATGATCCCCAGGGTGAGGTTTGAAGCAGAAATCTCCTCCTCTGCTGCCAGTTAGAGCAATGTCTCCGCTCTACTTCCTCCCGACCTGGAACTTCCTTTTTTTTTAGGCCCTACATTACTTCCTGTTCATATGTTACCTCACTTCCTGTCTGTAGATCACTTCCTGACTGCGCCTGACATCTTTTCCTCCCCATTTCTGGCATAATTTCCTGTGTCTGTACAATCACGCTGTTCCGGTCGTGCTTTTGTTCCACTCAATATAATTGGAAAAGACCACCTTGATAGTAATGTCATTAAAGGAGGAGTCCTGTCTATTTTCAGTATGTGAACATTATAAGATAACACTACAATAGTTAAAATTAGGAGCCACTAGACCTGTAACCATCTTACAAAATTGCTGGTAAATGAGCAAATAAAATAAGGTATGTTAATTGCTTACCTGCCGTGTTTTTGATCTCCATAAAATATTTTTTCCTCCCTTGCATTGTGCATTTATGTGTCTGTAAGACTCCCATTTGTTCCTCTGTAATTAACCACTGGCTGACTGCTCCGCGTACATATACTGCTGCGCGAAATCACGTACAGGTATGTACAGGCACCCAGGGGCGTTGCTAGGGGGTGGCTATTGGGGCTATAGCCCCGAATCTGGAGCCCATAGCCCCGAGTCTCATGCTGCAGGCTCCCTGCCTAACCAGCGGGTTGCGGCTGCTGTGGCGGGCAGGCTGGCTGCATGAGAAAGGCAGGGGAGAGGAGAAAAACGGGAGGATGAGCAGAGATGATATCTCTCTCCGCCCGCTCCACATCAGCGCTCTTCACAGCCTGGCCTCTTCAAACTGAGAGCGAGGTGCGGTGAGTGGCAGAGAGATGACATCATCTCTCACTGGCCACCACACATCAGCGCTCTTCCACCCTCACAGCACGGTGGAGTGGAGGTCACATGCTTCCTGCCATTGTGAAGCTCCACTTTGCAGCCAGACCCCCTTGCTTCAATGTCAGAGGTGCGGCGGGGAGCAGCGAGATTACATCATCTCTCACTGCCCACCCCACATCATCGCTCTCCTGCTCTCTCTAACTGGACCAGTAGTGTCAGCCTGCCACCAATGCAGCGTCAATGCACATTTGGTGGAACTGGCTGGCATGGCAAGTGACAATCCACATCAGTTGGCAAATGACAACCCACATCTGGTGGCCAGTGACGTGGCAAGCGACAATCTGCAAATGGTGGCAGGAGATGTGGCAAACTGCAAATGGTGCCAGGAGACATGGCAATTGACAATCTGCAAATGGTGGCAGGTGACGTTGCAATCTGCAAATGGTGGCAGGTAACGTGGCAAGTGGCAATCTGCAAATGGTGGCAGGCGACATGGCAAGTGACAATCCACATCTAGTGGCAAGTAAAATGCTGCATCTGGTGACAGTGGCAAGTGACACGCTGCATCTGGTGGCAGGAGATGTGGCAAGTGACATGCCAAGGGCTCCCACTGATTCTGCAGTATCGTGAGTTGAAGCACTTTATTATATATTAGAATTTAACAATAGAAACAATGAACTTCAATCACCCTGACACAATATCAACCATGGTGCCATGATGATTAAAGCTCCAACACCAGCCATCGCCCGTGAAAAATTGCTTACCACCTCCCCCCCCGCGGGCATACAAAAAGGTTGGTGACCACTGCTATGGGTTCTAGCCCCAGATCTTTTGCAGACCTAGCAACGCCCCTGCAGGCACCCCTCACATTTTTGTAAATATTTCATTATATCTTTCATGTGACAACACTGAAAAAATTACGCTTTGCTACAATATAAATTAGTGAGTGTACAGCTTGTATAACAGTGCAAATTTGCTGTCCCCTCAAAATAACTCAACACGCAGCCATTAATGTCTAAACTGCTGGCAACAAGAGTGAGTACACCTCTAAATGAAAATGTCCAAATTGGGCCCAAAGTGTCAATATTTTGTGTGGCCACCATTAATTTCCAGCACTGCCCTAACCCTCTTAGGCATGGAGTTCACCAGAGCTTCTCAGGTTGCCAGTGGAGTCCTCTTCCACTTCTCCATGACGACATCACGGAGCTGGTAGATGTTAGAGACCTTGCGCTCCTCCACCTTCCGTTTGAGGATGCCCCACATATGCTCAATAGGGTTTAGGTCTGAAGACATGCTTGGCCAGTCCACCACCTTTAGCCTCAGCTTCTTTAGCAAGGCAGTGGTCGTCTTGGAGGTGTGTTTGGGGTCGTTATCCGTTTATGTTGAAATACTGCCCTGCGGCCCAGTCTCCGAAGGGAGGGGATCATGCTTTGGGGATCACAGTACAGGTCGGCATTCATGGTTCCCTCAATGAACTGTAGCTCCCCAGTGGCAGCACTCATGCAGCCCCAGAGCATAACACTCCCACCACCATGCTTGACAAGGCAAGACACACTTGTCTTTGTACTCCTCACCTGGTTGCCACCACACACCCTTGACACCACTAAATACGTTTATCTTGGTCTCATCAGACTACAGAATATGATTCTAGTAATCCATGTCCTTAGTCTGCTTGTCTTCAGTAAACTGTTTGCGGACTTTCTTGTGCACCATCTTTAGAAGAGGCTTCCTTCTGGGATGACAGCCATACAGACCAATTTAATGCAGTTTGCGGCGTATGGTCTGAGCACTGACAGGCTGACCCCCCACCCCTTCAAACTCTGCAGCAATGCTGGCAGCACTCATATGTTTATTTCTCAAAGACAACCTCGATATGACGCTGAGCATGTGCACTCAACTTCTTTGTTCAACCATGGCAAGGCCCGTTCTGAGTGGAACCTGTCCTTTTAAACCACTGTATGGTCTTGGCCACCGTGCTGCAGCTCAGTTTCAGGGTCTTGGCAATTTTCTTATAGCCTAGGCATAGGTATGCACAGACCATGGCATTAGGGTGTGCACCCAAAGCTCAAACACACGTATGTGTGTGTATGTGTATATATATATATATATATATATATATATATATATATATATATATATATATCTCAGTAGACGGTGTCAGTAGGAAGGAGATTGATGTCAGTAGTTTATTTTTATTATCATAACTTTTTTACAATTTTTTTATTTTTTACAATTTTATTTATTAATATATTATTATTCTTAATATTTTTTTGTTATATACAATTTTTTAGGAGCTCCATTGGGGGGCTTTGGTGAGATATCAGAGGTCTAAACAGACCCCTGATGTGTCACTTTTAAGAAAGAGATTTCCCAGTCCCTTCTTTTGCAGCCAAGCAGCAGGGGGAATCTTTGCAGCACAGAGTGATAAGTGTGTGCCTAGGCACACCTGGCACACCCTGTGCGCACGCCTATGAGCCTAGGCCATCTTTATGTAGGGCAACAATTCTTTTCTTCCGATCCTCAGAGAGTTCTTTGCCATGAGGTGCCATGTTGAACTTCCAGTGACCAGTATGAGAGAGTGAGAGTGATAACACCAAATTCAACACAGCTGCTCCCCATTCACACCTGAGACCTTGTAATACTAACGAGTCACATGACACCGGGGAGGGAAAATGGCTAATTGGGTCCAATTTGGACATTTTCACTTAGGGGCCTTCTCACTTTTGTTGCCATCAGTTCAGACATTAATGACTGTGTGTTGAGTTATTTTGAGGGGACAGCAAATTTACACTGTTATACAAGCTGTACACTCACTACTTTACACTGTAGTAACATTTGTGAGATACTGTATAAACCAGATATTCTTGTCAATTCCATTGATGTGACCAGCACAGTGTTCTCTGTACAGCACTGTGGTATAGGTTAGAGGTATATAAATGTATAATAATAATAGTGTGTGACTGTGGTAAGGTCTGAGATGAATCTCTGTGGAAAGCTGAATCTGCCCGGTGACTTTTATCCCAACTTGTGATTGGTTCCTGTGGAGGGAATGCAGCCAGTGGCAGTGCAGAGCTGTTAGGATAGCCTGCGTTGAGAGTAGAATCCGCCTGGTGACTGTGATCCCACCCTGTGATTGGTTGGTGTGGAGGAAGTGCAGCCAATGGCAGTGGAGGAGGTGTAAAGCGGGAACTCTGAGGTGATGGCTGTAAGGTGTCCGGCTCTCCTCGGCTCTTCTATGACTGAATTCTCCATTTTGTTTTACATTGGTGACAGAAGTGACGGTGGAATGGGTTCTGTTTTCTGTGACAGGAAATGTGGTAAAGGTAAAATAATATCAGAGACACATTTTTATATCCTTCTATATGTATATGTAGTGTCTGCTGGAGATAAAAGCTGTCACAGTGACTATGGAGGAAGAGGATGAGCATGATGGGGGGTTACTGCTCATGCTACCAATTTATATTGCATTTAATATCTTCTAGCTCCAGTGCTGCAAATTCCATCACCAGGGATGCATGTACTAGGAAATGATATGCAGCTGTAGCGGGTGCCCCGCATTTCCTGCTGGCCCCCACCGGGACTGAGACCGGCTCAGGAGACACAGCCTGTCAGCAACTTTGGGGTAATTCTCCCCCTCGCTCTCCTTCTCACTCTGCAGTGTATGAGCGGCGCTCGCAGGAGACACAGCCGCCCGATCTACTCTCTCCCCTGCTTCCTCATTGGCAGGGGGCGGGAACCTATGGGACTTCACCACAGAGGAGCAAATAATTGTGGGACATGTAGTCCCCAGCACGGGCCCACAGCTTTCCCTGGTTTAAGAACTACACAGCCCAGCATGCCCTGGAGGCAAAGAAGAGAAAAAGTCCAAGAGGCTGCCTGGGAGCTAGGCAGACACCACAAGGCAAGTGAGAAGACCAGACGCAGGGACGAGGTGCTGCCTTCCTGGGTAGGTGTGCCATTCCTCCCACAGATCCATGGCCAGTCAGGGACATCCTGCCTGAAAGGAGGATCCCAGTTGCATTGCCAGTCACACCTTTACAGACGGCATGAAGCGTTCCAGTTGTGAAGTAGCCAGTCGGGCTACCTGAAGAGTCTGCCTGCCAGGACATCTCCTTTGGGCCTTGGTTGCAGGATTATTGAGTGGGAACTTGCACATCTTAAAGAGACAACGTGCCTATTTTTGCCAGGCAGAAAAAGTGTTCTTTCTGCTTCAGGAGTTCCACAGTACACTTTGCATCACTCCTGTCAAACAGGACATCTAAGTGCACCAACTACTTTGGCTAGCTGAAGATTCAAGGCCTTCTTCTTCCAAGGGACTGAATTTACTGGTACCATACGGACACACACACATATCCAGGGCTCAGAATATATAGTTTATGAGGGGGGTAATCTGAACTTGGGAGTTAGGGCTCATTTACACTTGCTTCGGCTTCAACACACATTAAAGCTCCCACCACTTCAACATGCTTTTATGATGTGTTTTTGATGCTTCGGTGGTGCTTTGGTGAAGCACCGGTGGTGCTTTGATGAGGCTTTGGTGGTGCTTTAATGAAGCTTCGGTGGTGCTTTGATGATGCTCACAGGCCCTGCCAGGCTGCATGCTACGATAAGGGTCTGGTATGGATTTTGGGGGGGGGACACCACGTTTTTATTTTTGTTTACCAATATTTTTTTTTTTCATGATTTAGCAGTCAGTGGGGCATTTACGCCGTTTTTTTCTTGTGTGACGTCTCTGGTGTTTCACACGATTTCCCTTCAGAGTGAAGGATTTTCTGTGCTGTAATGCTCACCAATATGACTACGGCTACTTTCACAATGGGGCATTGGGGGTGTCAGTAGTAAAGCTCCGCCATTTTTAGTGGCACTTTACCGTTGTTTTGGCGGTTCTTTTCGGCTGCTAGGGCAGGGCAGGGGCGCTGTATACACTGCTCCTATAGCACCTCAAAGATGAGGCTTGCAGGACTTTTTTTGGGCGTCCTGCCAGCGCACCGCTCCAGTGTGGAAGCACTCGAACTTTCACACTGGAGTGAGAGGAGAGGCTCTTTACAGGCGCTATGCAGGCAATATTTTTAGCGCTATAGTGCCTGTAAAGCGCCTCAGTGTGAAAGCAGCCTTAAAGAGAAGACAGGGAAGTACACAATATAATGCATAGAAAACTTTATTGAGATATAAACACATTCATAAAAAAATTGCATTCACATGTGGCAATAAGAGGATATACCTTGTACCCAACCTTATGAGCACAGGGGGAAGGACACTGACAGGCTGGAGAAATGAGGACTCACTCCTGCACTTAGAGCATAGTGTGACTTCTCTGGTGTTTCAGAAGTTGTCCTTTCCGTGTGAAAGGTTTCCCGCACTCTGAACATGAATAGGGACGCTCACCTGTGTGAATTCTCTGGTGTTTAACAAAGTCTCCTTTATAAGTGAAAGATTTCCCGTACTCTGTACATAAATAGGAAGGCTCACCCGTAGTGAGCGAATGTGGTGAAGTATGTGGTGTCTAATAAGGTCTTCTTTACAAATGTAAGATTTCCCACACTCTGAACATGAATAGGGACGCTCACCTGTGTGACTTCTCTGGTGTTTCACAAGGTTTCCTTACAGAGTGAAATGTTTTCCCACACTCTACACATAAGTCACACAGGGGAGCATCCTTATTTATATGGTGTCTAACAGGACCTCCTATCTGAGTGAAAGATTTCCCGCACTCAGAACATGAATAAGGGCGCTCACCTGTGTGAATTCTCTGGTGTCTAACAAGGGCTCCTTGAAGAATGAAAGATTTCCCGCACTCTGAACATGAATAACAACGCTCACCCATGTGACTTATCTGGTGTTCAACAAGGGCCCCTTTTTTAGTGAAAGATTTCCCGCACTCTAAACATGAATAGGGACGCTCACCTGTGTGAATTCTCTGGTGTTCAGCAAGGCCCCTTATTTTAGTGAAATATTTCCCGCACTCTAAACATGAATAGGGACTCTCACCTATGTGAATTCTCTGGTGTTTAACAAGGCCCCCTTTTTGAGTGAAAGATTTCCCGCACTCTAAACATGAATAGGGACGCTCACCTGTGTGAATTCTCTGGTGCATACCAAGGGCTCCTTGATGAGTGAAAGATTTCCCGCACTCCAAACACGAATAAGCACGCTCACCCGTGTGAATTCTTTGGTGTTTACCAAGGTCTCCTTTGAAAAAAAAAGATTTCCCGCACTCTGCACATGAATAGGGACGCTCACCTGTGTGAATTCTATGATGTTCAACAAGGGCCCCTTTTTGAGTGAAACATTTCCCGCACTCTGAACATAAGTAAGGACGCTCACCTGTGTGAATTCTATGATGTTCAACAAGGGCCCCTTTTTTAGTGAAAGATTTCCCGCACTCTAAACATGGATAAGGACGCTCACCTGTGTGAATTCTATGATGTTCAGCAAGGGCTCCTTGATGAGTGAAAGATTTCCCGCACTCTAAACATGAATAGGGACGCTCACCCGTGTGAATTCTCTGGTGTATAACAAGGGCTCCTTGATGAGTGAAAGATTTCCCGCACTCTAAACATGAATAGGGACGCTCACCTGTGTGAATTCTCTGGTGTATAACAAGGGCTCCTTGATAAATGAAAGATTTCCCGCACTCTAAACATGAATAAGGACGCACACCCTTGTGAACTCTCTGGTGTTTAACAAGGTTTTGTTTGCGAGTGAAACATTTCCCGCACTCTGAACATGAGAATAGATTGTCAGCTCGGTGATCTCCTTCATGGGGTGAGGAAGATTCCTCGGGATTAGAAGGATCTGTTGATCGATCTGCAGTGTGAGATCTTACATGGATATTTACAATCATAGTATGTGATTGATGAGAAGATTCCCCCTGATCAGAGGGATCCATTGATGTCTCCGGACAGGAAGGTCTGTGATGTATATTTTGTGTATTTGGATTTCCTCCTGGAGGATCCTGTGTGATGACATTATCTTCTGACTTACAATCAGCAGATAATAGAAGATGTCTCTCCGAGGAATTCCTGACATCACATCCATCTGTTGGGGAAAAAAAAGTAAAACATTTCAGTAGTTCACAAATAACTTGAGTTTTAGCTCCATCTCCGTACGAGTCGAGTAAGTGGAAAATTCCGATCTCTAATCTGGGTTCCTGTTCTCCCTCCAAAATTAATCAGAAAAGTGTTCATACTGGAGTCTGTATACAATTTGCAAATTCTTTAACCACTTTCCGCTCCCCATATAACAGAATGATGTGCGCAAAGTGGTTAAGTTATCCTGACTGGGTGTCATATGATGTCCAGCGGGATAAGCCGTGATCACACGCCCGCTGGAGATCGTTGGTGTGGTGTGTCAGTCTGACCCACCGCATCACTGATCTCGGTAAAGAGCCTCTGACGTAGGTTCTTTACCATGTGATCAGCTGTGTCCAATCACAGTGTAAACATGAAGAGCCGTGTATCGGCTTTTCCTCGACTCGCACTGACAGACCTACTCCTACCAACAGAAACTCCATCAACGGTCACCACGGTTCCCTCTCAGGAATTGGCTGCTTCTCCTTCTTATCAAGCTTCACATTATACCCACAAAAGGTTAACTGAATTGTACATTTCATTCCCCAGTTTCAGTGTCTGTTACTTACTTGTGTCAAAAGGTGGAGAAATTTCATCCTGTTCACTCTTCATAATCATCTCAGCCTCCTCCATGGACGGCTGATCACCCCCCACATACATCTCTTCTTCTTCCTCTTTAACCTCAGCTTTTATATTAATTCGTTCTTCACCCTGAACCCCAAAATAATAGAAAATATTTATTAAAGCTGGACTTCGGGCAGATATAAACGACACAAATGAATGCAGTGCATTCATTATTAAATTATTTTTATTTTAATAAATGTAAGTAGTATAGGTTTAAGAATGTGACCTGATATCAGGCACTTGCAGTACCTGTGCATAAGCGCTAGGGGAGGGACAAGACCGGTAGGCATTACTAACCTGAAGCAGAGAGAAACCAGGTCTACTGGTCATTTCCTCAAAACCATGGAAGCCAGGGACCCACCCCCTAGAGGCAGATGATCACCTCAGCCTGGACTTACAGGAACAAAGAAGCAGCATCACCTCAATGCCCCCCCCCATTTAAGGGACACAAGGAGAAAGAGGACATAAATGACTAGACTTAAGACCCACAGAAGAAAGAAACATATACTGATTTAAAGCAGCAAAAAAAAAAAAAAGGGGGGGGTGGGGGTTGGGTTTGCTCAAAAAAGGAGCTGCAAATGAAGATGGGGGTGCAGGCAGCAAAGGCTGAAATTATATAGATATAAGAAAAAAAAAAAAATACTGCGCTAACAATCAAAAATGTGTAAAGCAGCGACTATAGTGTTATACAGCACAATCGGATAAAATAATAAAAAAAGTTGCGCTAATATTGTGATGAAGGCAGCAAAATGAATGCCTCAAGACCTTATAAAAAATAAAATATAAACAAGTGATGTTAAATGTGCAAAAAAACAATCTTAAGAGACGCAAATAATGTCCATACAATCTGTGCACAATGTACAGAGAGTAATTATAAACGTAATAATCCCAAAAAAAAGGAAGTCCATATATTGAAAGTGTATTAAGCAAAAACGAAAACAATATCCCCAAGTGACAGGTGAAAAAACTCTTGCTGAAGTGAATGGGGTGCGTAGATGAAACCTCCACCTTCAAAATATTCCGCCGCTTACCAGAGGATGTTGGTCCCCTAATTATAGGGGACCTCACTAGGCAAACGGCTGTAACCCCAGCCCGGGATCTTAGAGACAGGCACTGGATAACGTCACGTCCACAGGAACCCTCTCCATAGACCGCAACAGGATGGTGTATCAGCGTATATATATATATATATATATATACTACTATATAGATATAGTAGTAGAAGTATGAAAACAAGAGACTGTATAGAAGAATGCCATCTCACTGATGCCGAAATATTTCTGTGCTCCACACACCGAGGTCCACCTACCTGATGATGATGAGGGATGGTGTGATGTTCCTGTGTGGAATCCCAGGAATACAGAGGACGGGGACATATCTCTGGTGGGTTCCCATTACTGGATCCATCTGTAGGAAACACACACACTGACTGAATACATTGTTTCTATGTGTTTATCAGATGATTGGGGGATCTAGGTGGACCCTCTGTACTGCTCTCTCCTTTACAATAAAGTCTCCTCTTACCCGGTGATGTGAGGGGCGGCTGATTCTCCATCATGACGTCTTTATAGAGATCATTTTACCTGATGTGAAGGTCTACATATCCCCAATCATCAATCTATATTCTTAAGCAGTTCATTCAGTGTTTATTACTCACCCGTGCTCATTTCTATAAAAGATTCCTCTTTAGTTGTCACTATTATCCCAACTTCCTCCATAGACTGCTGAAAACCCATCACAGTCGTCTCCTCTTCTTCCTCTTTAACCTCATTTTTTACATACATCTGTTCCTTATGCTAAGCCATTAAAAAGAAAAAGTGATAACAAATAGGCTGAAAGAGGAGTATAATCTCATACAGTCTAGAGTCACTTTTGTGTTCTTCCCATCTACCTGATGATGGTGAGGGATGGTGTGATCTTCCTGTGTGGAATCCCAGGAATACAGAGGGCCACCCTCCTCCATAGACAGCTGAGCTCCACTTATCAATGTCTCTTCTTCTTCCTCCTCTTTAATCTCAGGTTTGATGTTTTTTAGTTCTTCACCCTAAATTTGAAAAAAGGAACAAGAGATTACACATTGGAATGTCTTCTCATAGCTTAGAATTCCTTTTCCGTTCTTGTGGCTCACTACCACCTACCTGATGATGGTGAGGAATGGTGTGATCTCCCTGTGTGGAATCCCGGGAATACAGAGGAAAGGGAAAGATGATGGAGGATCTAGGTGGACCCTCCGTACTGCTCTCTCCTTTACAATAGTCTCCTCTTACCCGGTGATGTGAGGGGCAGCTGATTCTCCATCATGACGTCCTTGTAGAGATCCTTGTGTCCTTCTAAATACTCTCACTCCTCCATGGAGAAATAGACAGTGACATCCTGACACCTTATAGGAACCTGACACACACAATGATACAGTCACCATCCAGACACATCCCTTGTCTGTTACTGGATAATGTCCCAGAATTCCCGGCACCGATCACCTCTCCCGTCAGCAGCTCAATGATCTTCTTGGTGACTTCTAGAATCTTCTTGTCATTATTTCTCCTGTGTTTCAGGAAGTGAGGTGAAGGCACTCTGAAGGTTAAATGGTCACTAGACTTCACCAGATGAACAGTCTGCTTTGAATAAGCAACAATATTGTCATGTGACCTTCCAGAATCCTGCTCACCTCTTCGGTCAGGTCTGTGTTTTATTAATAGAGATAAGAGTGATGTCATGTGACCTTCCAGAATCCTCCTCACCTCACCGGTCAGCAGGTGGATGATCCCCAGGGTGAGGTTTAAAGTAGAAATTCAGCTAAAGCCTAACTGGTCTATCTTATTACCTCCTCTGCTGCCAGTTCGAGCAATGTCTCCGCTTTACTCCACCCCCCCCCCGGCTCACCTCCGACCCATGCCTCCTACATCACTTCCTGTTCATATGTTACCTCACTTCCTGTCTGTAGATCACTTCCTGACTGCGCCTGACATCTTTTCCTCCCCATTTCTGGCAAAATTTCCTGTGTCTGTACAAACACGCTCTTCCAGTCCTGCTTTTGTTCAACTTAATATAACTGGAAAAGACCACCTTGAGAGTAAGGTCACTAAAGGAGGAGTTCTGTCTATTTTCACTATGTGAACATTATAAGATAACACTACAATGGTTAAAAAAATAGGAGCCACTAGACCTGTAACCATCTTACAAAATTGAGGGTAAATGAGCAAATAAAATGAGGTATGTTAATTGCTTACCTGTCATGTTTTTCATCTCCATAAAATATTTTCCTGGTGCCTCCATGGCAGCAAACATGTGATAGGGCTCTGCCTCGACTCCTCCTTCAGGACTAGCGAATAGCTTAAATTAAAGGCATAGCCCCTCCCCCAACATTCTCCTTTTTTTCCTCGTACCTTTGGAACTGGTGAAGATTAGCAGTACGTCCATACCTCTGCAGTCGGCAGAGCTAATAAGCGCTACATAGCCTGACACAATTATAAATAAAGCCTTCTGCTGATGCTAGTGCGCAGGCGCCTAGGGCGGTGGGGCTTTGGCCACCATCTTTCCTTGGGGAAAGGAACTCTCCAGATTGGTAATAGTTGCCTGGAGGGGGTGGGTTCATTAATTAGGTTTTCCCACCCCCTCTTCCTTTAAAAGTTTGGCTCCTTTTGGGCTCAGGGCTGCTCCACATAGCCAGTGTGTGCCCTGCAACTCAAAAACATTTCAGCAATCAGGTATGTGTCACTTTTTGTTCTTACACTTCGGATATTGATTTTGTTAGTTTTCTCCTTTGGGTTCTATCTAAGGAAAATTTCTGTCTGTTTTGTTCCATTCATCCTCTATGATTTCCTTGATTTCCCCCATTAACGGTAAAAAGACTTGTTTTCTTTTGAGGAAAGGAAAATAAGTCTTTGACTTCTGAGGTGGCTCTTCCTGGTCCTCCCGACCATTAGCGTTTTTCACTGCCTCAACAAATGGCTGGACCAAGGAAAAACTGAAAGCAGATGGTTCAGTTTCCTCCAACAACTCTCCAGAAGGATCCTCAGGGGAAGAGTGTCTGGCTGTGCTTCCTGAAGTAGGTTGCGGGTTACTGCCCGACGAAGACGAAGACACCTCCAGACAGGTTTCCTAGCACAATGGAAAAATCAACATCGATCTCAGACAATTTTGTTGTCAGCCCTAATGTCCAGGAGCCTCCATTGGTGGACCAAGCCAGAAAATCTCTCCCGTTCTCATCATTTGGGTTCCCACTCTTGGACCATAATTACATCAAACGCAAGTGTTTAGGGGTGGGGTGCCCATTGCAGAGAGGTCAGGATCCAGGGGAGATGGTCCTTTCCCACCAAGGGGATAGTGTCCAATATAATGGAAACCAGAGCAGCTTTTCTAGCCTTAACTTAGTTTGCACCCCAAATCAAGGGACAGAGGGCGCTTCTGCGCCTGGACAACAAAGCTGCAGTTTCATATCTTCAGAAACAAGGAGGCACCCACAGCAAAAAGCTTCTGAGGGAAGTGGAACCTATAATGGTCTGGGCCGAACGGAACCTGGTGGACCTCAGAGCGATATCTTTCCCAGGCAAAATGAACACAGAGGCAGATGTCTTATCGAGGAGATTTGGAGACAACAACGAGTGGTCACTCCACCCCCATGTGTTCAACCTGATTTCCCATCTATGGTAGACCCCACAGGTGAACCACTTTGCTACCCAGGAGAATACCAAGCTCAGGAGGTTCTTCTCTCACCTTCCACACCCACAAGCAGAGGGAGTAGACGTGTTATCGTGTCCTTGGAACTTCAAGACGGCTTACGCCTTTCCTCCTTGTCCGCTCATCTCAAAGTTTCTCTGACAGCTCTCATCCCTCCATTCACACTACATTCTCCGACAGCTCTCCTCCCTCCATCTACACTACATTCTCTGAACATGAAAAGGGACACTCACCAGTGTGAATTATCTGGTGTCCAATAAGGTCTTCTTTACAAATGTAAGATTTCCCGCACTCTGAACATGAATAGGAGTGGTCATTTTGTGAATTCTCTGATGTTTAACAAAATGATCTTTCTTGTTGAATGATTTCCTGCACTCTGAACATGAATAAGGATGCCAACCTGTGTGACTTGTCTGGTGTTCAACAAGGATTCCTTGACGAGTGAAAGATTTTCCATACTCTGAACATACATAAGGTCACTCACCTGTGTGAATTCTCTGGTGTCTAGTAAGCGCTCCTTTTTGAGTGAAATATTTCCCGCACTCTGGACATGAGAATAGATTCTGACCTCCTTCATGGGGTAAGGAAGATTCCTCGGGATTAGAAGGATCTGTTGATCGATCTGCAGTGTGAGATCTTACATGGATATTTACAATCATAGTATGTGATTGATGAGAAGATTCCCCCTGATCAGAGGGATCCGTTGATGTCTCCGGACAGGAAGGTCTGTGATGTATATTTTGTGTATTTGCATTTCCTCCTGGAGGATCCTATGTGATGACATTATCTTCTGACTTACAATCAGCAGATAATAGAAGATGTCTTTCCAAGGAATTCCTGACATCACATCCATCTGCTGGAAAGAAATGTAAAAAAAAAGTAAAACATTTCAGTAGTTCACAAATGACTGGAGTTTTAGCTTTACCTTTGTGCGACTGATTAAGTGGAAATGCTGATCTCACAGCTGAGCTCCTGTTCAACCTCTAAAATCAATCAGAAAAGTGTTTATCCATATATCCAGGGCTCAAAATTTCAAGCACTGAGCTACTAGCCAGGCCTCAAGGGTTACTCGCCACCAGTTGCCCCACCCAACGCTGTCCCTAACCACGCCCTCATAAATTATCTCATTAAATGACGCTTTTATTATGCGGGATTAAGTTATAAAAATAAATATTAACAACAACAACTTTATCCGTGCCCACCAATGCAGCCTACCTGTGCCCACCAATGCTGTGTCCACCAATGCAGCCTGAGTCCACCAATGCTGCCTGTGCCCATCAATGCAAGCTGCCTGTTCCCACCAATGCAAGCTGCCTGTGCACATCAATGTAGCCTGTGTCCACCAATGCAGCCTGTGTCCACCAATACAGCCTGTGCCCACCTATGCAGCCTGTGTCCACTATGCAGCCTGCGTCCACCATGCAGCCTGTGTCCACCATCCACCATGCAGCCTGTGTCCACCATCCATCATGCAGCAGGTGTCCAACATCCACCCTGTGCCCACCATCCACCATGCAGCCTGTGTCCACAATCCACCATGCAGCCTGTGTCCATTATCCACCATAGAGCCTGTGTCCACTATGCAACCTACCTGTGCAGAGGAGGAGAGGAACAGGAGAGCCGCCCGGATGATCAGAGTGCAGCGCAGGGAACACAGCGATAACAGCTTTCATTTCAATTGCTGCGTTCCCTTTGCTCAACGTCATATACAGCCCCACCCCCCTGGCCGGGGAACTTTGACAGATCACCCGTCCGCGGATTGGACGTGTGATCTGTCTATCAAAGTCCCGAGACCAGGAAGAGGGGTTGTATCTGACAGCGAGCGGAGGGGAACACAGCAATGTGAAATGAAAGCTGTTATCACTGTGTTCCCTGCACTGTGCTCTGGTCATCCGGGTGGCTCTCTCTCTCTCTTCCCCTCCGTGATCGCTGGGAGAAGGACTCCCATTCCACCCAGGCTGCCGGCGGTGCTCGTACCCCCCCCCCCCCGCCCAGGCAGCCATAGCTCGCCATCCCTCAAAATGCGAGCAGGCAAGTGCAATTTTTGAGGGCTGTCCATATATCCATATATGATCTGCAAATTCTTTAATGTTCAATAGCCGGCAACAACTACAGCTTCATAGCAAAGACACGTTAGTGATTTTTAAAAATATTGGATTGCCTGTATTTGCCTATATTTTAAATAACAAATTTGCAGATCATATGTGGAGTCCAACGTGAACACTTTTCTAAAAATGTCATTAATAAAAGAGTCAAGTATGTTGGTCCAGCAGTCAACAGATTCACAGAGCTCTGACATGGAATTGGGTATAAAATTGTAACATCAAAATATGAAGAACTAGTAACAGATACAAAACACAATTGTGAACACTGGGTGACATTGCTCTGTGCATAAAATTCAACTATAGGAAATAACAGAGATGCCACATCATTTTGTGGAAACATGACGTTATGTTGAGGAATGGAGATGGACCTTTCACATGGAGTACAGTATCTCCTCCTCATTTGTTGGTATCATGACATCATATTGAAAAATGGAGATGGACCTTTCATATGGTGTACAGCAGTGGTTCTCAACCTCAGTCCTCAAGTACCCCCAATAGGCCATGTTTTGGGAATTTCTATTAGATAAAATAGCTGTCCAAAACACCAAGCCATTGACTCTGGCTTAAAGCACCTGTGCAAGATAAAGGAAAACCTGCAAATATGACCTGTTGAGGGTACTTGAGGACTGAGGTTGAGAACCACTGGTGTACAGTATCTCCTCATTTGTTGGGAACAAGACATTATATTGAGGAATGGAGATGGACCTTTTATATGGTGTACAGCATCTCCTCATTTGTTGGGAACATGACATTATATTGAGGAATGGTGATGGACCTTTCATATGGTGTACAATATCTCCTCCTCATTTGTTGGGAACATGACATATTTTTGAGGAATGGAGATGGACCTTTCATATGGTGTACAGTAGTGGTTCTCAACCGTGTTCTCAAGTACCCTCAACAGGTTACGTTTTGGGAATTTCTCTTAAAAATAGTAGATAAAATAGTTACCAATACCAAGCCATTGACTCTGATTTAAAGCACCTGTGCAAGATAAAGGGAAGCCTGCAAACATGGCCTGTTGGTGGTTCTTGAGGACAGGGTTGAGGACCACTGGTGTATAGTATTTCCAACTCATTTATTGGGAACTTGACTTTACATTGAGAAATGGAGATGGACCTTTCATATGGTGTAAAGTATCTCCTCCTATATTGGGAACATGACATTATAATGGGGAATGGAGATGGGCCTTTCATATGGTGTACAATATCTCAACCTAATTTTTTGGGAACATGATCTTACATCGAGGATTGGAGTTGGATCTTTCATATGGTGTACATTTTCTCCACCTCATTTGTTGGGTAACATGACGTTATGAGGAATGGAGTTGGGCCTTTCATATGGTGTACAGTACCTCCACCTCATTTGTTGGGAACATGACGTTATATTGAAAAATAGAAATGGGCCTTTCATATGGTGTACAGTATTTCCTGCTCATTTGTTGGGAACATGAGGTTATACTGAGGAATAGCGATAGACCTTTCATATGGTGTACAGTATATTCTCTGTCTCTGTATGACTACAGTGTACCCATCTTCTGATGGCTACTCCCAGCAGGATAATGCACCATGTCACAAAGCTCAAATCATCTCATCACTGGTTTCTTGAACATGACAATGAGGTCACTGTACTCCAATGGCCTCCACAGTCACCAGTTCTCAATCCAATAGAGTACCTTTGGTATGTGGTGGAATGGGAGATTGGCATCATGGATGTGCAAATCTGCAGCAACTGTGTGATGCTATCATGTCACTATGGACCAAAATCTCCGAGGAACGTTTCCAACACCTTATTGACTTTATGCCACAAAGACCTAAGGCAGTTCCCAAAAGGGGGTCCAACCTTGTACTAACAAGGTGTACCTAATAAAGTGGCTGGTGAGTGTATATAATCAACACATGGTTTTCTTGTTAAATATATTTGCTATCTACTGACACAACACAAACACGTATACCTCCCTCACCTTTGGACGGAGGGTTTACAATGAATCTTTACTTGTCTAATGACCAGCAAGGCTACTCTATTTGTCTACAGAGATCGGTGTTTTGTATGGATCACATGATCTCATCAATGAGGATGGAGGAGGAACCGAGTCACATGACTGAGAGGATATGAGTCCTAACCCTGGAGATCATCTACCTGCTGACTGGAGAGGTGAGCAGGATTCTGGGAGGTCACATGACATCACTTTTATCTCCACATAACTTAAAAACTTACTTTTTACTGAGGCACCGCCCCCTTGTGACATCACCAACTCAGCATGCACCAGTCTGTAACATCACAAGGGGGGGCTGTCAAATGGTGGAGCCTGCAGTAGGTGTCCAGCCTTCATGGACGGCAAAAGCGTTTTTGGGGGGGTTTCGGGTGCTGCGTGATTTACGATGGATTTACATCAGGGGACATTGTTTTTTTATTTTTTGTCAAGAACTGTCTCTGCGTTTTTATTACTTTTTTGGTGAATGGGCATACCTCCCAACTGCCCCTGATTTTGAGGGACCGTCCCTGATTTGGAGCAATGTCCCTCTGTCCCTCATTCCTCCTCATTTGTCCCTCATTTTGGTCTGATCTATATAGTTGTATATAAATTGCACTTTTTATCTTTCAAAAAGTGTTTCCCAGTGCTAAACCTTTCATCTGATTTCTAAATTGCTGCATTTGTACATTTTAAAAGCCAATATAAAGGAATAGTATTGGTAAAAAAAAGCCCTTGTGGATTTAATTAACTTTTTTGGGGTTAATTCTCCTTTAAGGGGGTGTGGCAGGAGGCGTGTCCTATGCCTACATACCTTTGCTAGTAGGTGTCCCTCATTCCCATCTCACAATTTTGGGAGGTATGGAATGGGTACCAGTACAATGTACCCCATACTCAATTACATGGGGGGAGGGGGCGAGATCTGGGGGCCCCCTTGTTAAAGGGGGTATCCAGATTCCATTAAGCCCCCTGCCCGCAGAACCCCACAACCACCAGCTAGGGTTGTGGTGCAAGGTCCCAAAAGCACCTACCCCCCATGTTGAGGACATGTGGCCTGGTATAGTTCAGGAGGGGGGGCACTCGTTCGTCCCCCCCTTTCCTGGCCAGCCAGGCTGCATGCTAAGATAAGGGTCTGGTATGAATTTTGTGGGAGCGGGGACACCACGTTTATTCTTTTTTTAGCAGCAATTTTTTTTTTTGTTATTCAGCTGTCCACGTGGCCTTCACGCTGTTTTTTATATCACACGGTTTCCCTTCAGAGTGAAGGATTTTCTGTGCTCTAATGCTCACCCATATGACGTAAAGAGAAGACAGGGAAGTACACAATCTAATGCATATAAAACTTTATTGAAATATAAACACATTTATAAAAAGATAACATTCACATGTGGCAATAAGAGGATATACCTTGTACCCAGCCTTATGACAACAGGGGGAAGGA
This sequence comes from Lithobates clamitans, assembly GCA_037952925.1. Lineage (NCBI taxonomy): Eukaryota > Metazoa > Chordata > Amphibia > Anura > Ranidae > Lithobates > Lithobates clamitans. The sequence goes on from JBBGZY010001870.1 coordinate 36,016, forward strand.
CACTGATAAGCTGGAGAAATGAGGAGGACTCACTCCCGCACTTAGAGCATAGCGTGACTTCTCTCGTGTTTCAGAAGTTGTCCTTTCCAAGTGAAAGATTTCCCGCACTCTGAACATGAAAAGGGATGTTCACCTGTGTGACTTTTCTGGTGTTTGACAAAGTCTCCTTTATAAGTTAAAGATTTCCCTCACTCTGTACATAAATAAGGACGCTTACCCGTGAGACTTCTTTGGTGTTTAACAAGGTTTCCTTTACAAATGAAAGATTTCCCACACTCTGAACATAAATAGGGACGCTCGCCTGTGTGAATTTTCTGATGTTTAACAAGATTATCTTTCTTATTGAAAGATTTCCCACACTCTGAACATGAAAAAGGACGCTCACCTTTGTGAATTATCTGGTATCTAATAAGGTCTTCTTTACAAACTGTGCTGTTACACTAGTTAAGTAAAATGTAATGCTATGTATAGTTATATTAAAGCGGAGTTCCACCCAAAAATGGAACTTCCGCTTTAAGGGAAGGTGACCCCCTGACATGCCACATTTGGCATGTCATTTTTTTGGGGGTGGGAGCGGATACCCTCTTTTTAGAGGGTTTCAGCTCTCACTTCCTACACATCTGTCCCACCTCTGTTCCCCCCTGCTCTTCTGCCCCACCACTGTAACCCCCTGCTCATTTGTTCCACCAATGTACCCTCCTTTCTCCTCTGCACATCTGCCCCACCTCTGTACCCCCTTCTCCTCTGCCCCACCGCTGTAACCCCCCCGCTCATCTGCCCCACCAATACACCTCCTTTCTCCTCTGACCCAACACTGAACCCCCCTGCTCATCTGTCCCACCACTGTAACCCCCTGCTCATCTGCCCCATCACTGTACCCCCTGCTTTTCTGTCCCATCGCTGAACCCCCTTCTTATCCCTTCCACCACTGTACCTCATGAACATCAGCCCCACCACTGTACCCCCCCTGCTAATCTGCCCCATAAATGTACCCCTTTTCTCATCTGCCACACCACTGTATCTCCCTGCACATCTGCTCTACCGCCATATCCCCATGCTCTTCTGTCTCACTACTGAATCACCTTCTCCATTCTCATCTGGTCCAACACTGAACCCCCCTGCTCATTTGCCACACCACTGTAACCCGCTTTGTCATCTGCCCCGCCAATGTACCTCCTGCACATCTATCTCACCTCTGTACCCCCCCCGCTCATCTTCCCCACCTCTGTTCACCCTGCTCTCCTGCCCTACCACTGTTTCTCCTGCCTCACCACTGTAAACCTCTGCTCATCTGCCCCACCAATACACCTCCTTTCACATTTGCTCTACCCCCTGCTTTTCTGCCCCAACACTGAAACCCCTGCTCATCTGGCCCAACACTGAACCTCCCCTGCTGTACTGGCCCATCACTGTACCCCCCTGCTCTTCTGCCCCAACACTGAACCCCCTTCTCATCTCTTCCACCACTGTACCTCCCTGCACATCTGCCCACCACTGTACCCTCCTGCTCTTCTGTTCCACCTCTGAACCCCTCCTGCTAATTTTCGACACCGCTGTACCCTCTTCTTATCTATGATATGCAGAGTGGTGAAAGGAAGCAGAGATGAGACACATCTACCTGTCCTGGCACTCATCCTGCTGATCCACCTCTGGCTTAAAGGGACACAGAGTGCTGGGGTTCAGTAGTAAGTGATGCAAAGGTTCAGGAATAATTTCAACAAAGTTCCCAGAAGCTCAACAGTAATTCCACAAACTGTCACCTGATTGTGGTTTTCTCAATCACAGTGAAATCCCTTCTTCCTGAGATTGGTAGTGGCAGCCAAGCGAGCCATCTTCCTCCAGATGGTGGACGGGGCTAGCAGGACTGTGATTGACTTTAGCAGTGGCCAAGACTGTCCTTCTCCTACTGGAAACAGGGACCCCCCACTAGCAGAACTGCACCCAATCTCTTCCCCATCACAAAATCTGACGATTGCAGTTACAGCAAAGTTAGAGAACCAAACAATGTTTCCATCTTTTACAATGTGTGGGGGCCCCCTCAGTGCAGGTGCGCCGTGGAGAACTCTGAAACTGGAATGCATTAGTGTCTCACTGACACTTCCCTGCTCTGCTCTGCTCTGCTGATGGGGAGGGAGTCGAGTGCCAGCAAAAGAGGCTTTGTGTGCCACTTGCGTCACCAGTGCTGGGGGTTGCCTACCCCTTGTCTATACGATCCACTGGGATTCGTGGCTCCCATCACTATACAAGGTAAATCCTTATTAAGACAGCTATCAGAGACTATTCAAGATTGGGATGCTCCACTACCAACAAACAAACATTCAAAGTGGGAGTCCTGGAAACAACTTCTACATGCCTGATGCCGCGTACACACGAGCGGACTTTACGGCAGACTTTGCCCGGCAGACTTTTCAACGGACTTTCCGAATGAACGGACTTGCCTACACACAAATCAACCAAAGTCCGACGAATTCGTACGTGATGACGTACGACCGGACTAAAATAAGGAAGTTCATAGCCAGTAGCCAATAGCTGCCCTAGCGTGGCTTTTTGTCCGTCGAACTAGCATACAGACGAGTGGACTTTTCGACCGGACTCGAGTCCATCGGATAGATTTGAAACATGTTTCAAATCTAAGTCCGTCCAACTTTTGAGAAAACAAAGTCCGCTAGAGCCTACACACGATCGAATTGTCCGACCAAATCCCGTCCGCCGGGCAAAGTCTGCCGTAAAGTCCGCTCGTGTGTACGCGGCATTAGATGGAATGGACATACCACACTGCTACACTTCACTTCAGCTTCCTTGCTGCAAGTCAGAGAAAAGAGATCCACATCTTCTCAGATGCATCCACTGAGGCCATAGCAGCGATTGCCTACCTCAAGGTAAGAGACTCTCTGATACAAGCCCATGTAGGATTTCTGTTTGGCAAAGGTAAGTTAGCACCTAAGCCTAAGCACACAATTCCCAGGCTTGAACTTTGTGGGACTGCGCTAGCCTTAGAAATTGCAGAGTTAATACTGCGCGAGCTAGACATTCAGATAGATGACATCAAATTCTACACAGACAGCAAAGTTGTTTTGGGCTACATATACAATCGGACAAAACGCTTCTATGTCTATGTCAGCAACCATGTAGAACGAATCAGAAAATCCTCAAGGCCTAAACAATGGCATCATGTACCATCGGAACTTAATCCTGCAGATTTTGCCACCAGACCAATGTCTACAAGTGTCTTTGCAAATTCTTCTTGGTTAACAGGACCTGACCTCCTGCTGGATCACGCAGAAGAAACTACACCTGAGGACTTCAAGTCTTCTAGATTCTGACAGCGATCCAGAGATTCGTCTTGAAGTCAAGACTTTTGCCACTGATCTGAACCCTAACCTCCAAGTTGGAGATCTTGTTCTCCTCAAAGACCAGCAAGTGGAAAGAATTGAGTGGCCCATGGGACTCATTTTTAGGACCATGATGGTATGGTGCGTAAGGTAGAGGTGAAGGTTGCCAGACAAGGAACTGTAAAGACTTTCCTCAGACCCATTACAGAACTTGTTTTACTCTTGCCTTTTGGAGACTGAACTTGCTTCCTGGGTTTGTTGGATCCAGTTTCTATCACAAGAAGAATGTGCTTGGACTTTAAGTGACACTTCTTGATGCCTTGTCGCAGCTGGTTATTATACTGCCACCTTGTGGTCATTTTAGTTATTGGACCATCCTTTTCTGATTATTGTCTATGTCCCCACCCATCTGTTGATGTATTTCCTGTTCTGGCTTCTCTGTCCGCTGGGATTGTATCTGCTTATACAGGCCAGGCATTAAGGTCTCAGCAAGGGATACGTCACTATTACAACAGCTGGAGTCAGAATACAAAGGATTTCCCGCACTCTGAACATAAATAGGGACGGTCACCTGTGTGATTTCTCTGCTGCTTCACAAGGTTTCCTTTCAGAGTGAAATGTTTTTCCACACTCTACACATAAATAAGGATGCTCCCCTGTGTGATTTATCTGGTGTCTAACAGGACCTCCTATCTGAGTGAAAGATTTCCTTCACTCTGAACATGAATAAGGGCGCTCACCTGTGTGAATTCTCTGGTGTCTAACAAGGGCTCCTTGAAGAATGAAAGATTTCCCGCACTCTGAACATGAATAAGGACGTTCACCCATGTGACTTATCTGGTGTTCAGCAAGGGCCCCTTTTTCAGTGAAAGATTTCCCGCACTCTAAACATGAATAAGGGCACTCATCCGTGTGAATTCTCTGGTGTCTAACAAGGGCTCCTTTATGATTGAAATATTTCTCGCACACTAAACATGGATAAGGACGCTCACCTGTGTGAATTCTCTGGTGTATATCAAGGGCTCTTTGATGAGTGAAAGATTTCCCGCATTCTAAACACGAATAGGGACGCTCACCTGTGTGAATTCTCTGGTGTATAACAAGGGCTCCTTGATGAGCGAAAGATTTCCCACACTCTGAACATGAATAAGAACGCTCACCCGTGTGACTGATCTGGTGTTGAACAAGGGCCCCTTTTTGAGTGAAAGATTTCCCGCACTCTAAACATGAATAAGGGCGCTCACCCGTGTGAATTCTCTGGTGTCTAACAAGGCCCCCTTTTTGAGTGAAAGTTTTCCCGCACCCTGAACACGAATAGGGACGCTCACCTGTGTGAATTTTCTGGTGCATACCAAGGGCTCTTTGATGAGTGAAAGATTTCCCGCACTCTGAACATGAATATGAACGCTCACTCGTGTGACTTATCTGGTGTTGAACAAGGGCCCCTTTTTGAGTGAAAGATTTCCCGCACTCTGAACATGAATAAGGGCGCTCACCTGTGTGAATTCTCTGGTGTCTAACAAGGCCCCCTTTTTGAGTGAAACATTTACCGCACTCTGAACATGAATAAGGACGCTCACCCATGTGAATTCTCAGGTGTAAAATAAGTGCTTCTTTCTGAGTGAAACATTTCCCGCACTCTGAACATGAGAGTAGATTGTCACCTCGGTGATCTCCTTCATGGGGTGCGGAAGATTCCTCGGGATTAGAAGGATCTGTTGATCGATCTGCAGTGTGAGATCTTACATGGATATTTACAATCATAGTATGTGATTGATGAGAAGATTCCCCCTGATCAGAGGGATCCATTGATGTCTCCGGACAGGAAGGTCTGTGATGTATATTTTGTGTATTTGGATTTCCTCCTGGAGGATCCTGTGTGATGACATTATCTTCTGACTTACAATCAGCAGATAATAGAAGATGTCTCTCCGAGGAATTCCTGACATCACATCCATCTGTTGGACAGAAAATGGAAAAAAAAAAAAGTAAAACATTTCAGTAGTTCACAAATAACTAGAGTTTTAGCTCCATCTCCGTACGAGTCGAGTAAGTGGAAAATTTCGATCTCAAATCTGGGTTCCTCTTCTCCCTCCAAAATTAATCAGAAAAGTGTTCATACTGGAATCTGTATACAATTTGCAAGTTCTTTAACCACTTCCCGCTCGCCATATAACAGAATGATATGCGCAAAGAGGTTAAGTTATTCTAACTGGGCGTCATATGATATCCAGCGGGAAAAGCCGGGGGCGATCATTGGTGTGGGGTGTCAGTCTGACCCACGGCATCACCGATCTTGGTAAAGAGCCTCTGACGTAGGCTCTTTACCATGTAATCAGCTGTGTCCAATCACAGAGTAAACAGGAAAAGCTGTTTATCAGCTTTTCCTCCACTCGCAATGACAGATGCGAGGAGAGCTGAACGGCTGCTCTCCTGACAGGGGGGTATGTGCTGATTAATTATCAGCGCAGACCCCCCGAGGATGCCCACCCAGGACCACCAGGGATGCCCACCCAGGTATGCTTACCCATGATCACCAGGGTTGCCAATCAGTGCCCATCAGTAAGGCTGCCAGTTCCTCCTCATCAGTGCTGCCTATCAGTTCCATCTATCAGTGCCGCCCATCAGTGCCAACTATGAGTGCCCATCAGTGTCGCCTATCAATGCCCATCAGTGCTGCATATTAGTGCCTCATCATCAATGCCACCTCATCAGTGAAGGAGAAAACGTACCTTTTTATAAATATTTTTAATAGAAACAAAAGAAAAACATTTTTTTCCCCAAATTTTTGGTCTTTTTTTTATTTGTTTAGCAACAAATAAAAACCCCAGTGGTGATCAAATACCACTAAACGAAAGCTCTATTTGTTGGAACAAAATGATAAAAATTTTGTTTGGGTACAGTGTTGCATGACTGTGCAATTGTCATTTAAAATGTGACAGTGCTAAAAGATGAAAACCTTAGTTAGACTAATGCCGCGTACACACGGGCGGACTTTGACGGACTAGGTCTGGCAGACCTTTCGACAGACTTTCCGAATGAACGGACTTGCCTACACACGATCACCCAAAAGTCCGACGGATTCGTACGTGATGACGTACGACCGGACTAAAACAAGGAAGTTCATAGCCAGTAGCCAATAGCTGCCCTAGCGTCGGTTTTTGTCCGTCAGACTACCATACAGACGAGCGGACTTTCCGACCGGACTTGAGTCCGTCAGAAAGATTTGAAACATGTTTCATTTTTAGGTCCGTCGAACTTTTGGGAAAAAAAGTCCGCTGGAGCCCACACACGATCGAATTATCCGACGGACTCCGGTCCACCCGACCAAGTCTGCCGTAAAGTCCGCTCGTGTGTACGCAGCATTACTGGTAACGGTATTTCTACGAGTCTTTCAGGACAGCACCTAGAGAGAGCGCAGCTCCACCCACTTCCCAGGAAACACTGCAGTCATTTCTTTAAAGCCTGGACATTTCCACCATGGCCTTAGTTGTTACCGAGTACCACCAGCCATGCTGAAATTATATAAGCAGAACATAGCAACCACAACACATTAACATTTATGAACAAGGAAGGGTCATCGGCGTTGCCCTGAATGACTCATAGAAATACCGTTACCAGTAAGTCTAACTAAGGTTTTCTCACCTTGTCTTTCAGGACAGCACCTGGAGAGTATAAACGAGTACTTACTCTTAGGGTGGGACCACCGCCTGCAGGACCTTCCTGCCAAACGATTGCTCTGCTGCCGAGAGCAGGTCCATCCTATAGTGACGAGTAAAGGTGGAATAACTCGTCCATGTGGCCGCCTTGCAGATTTGACCTGGCGAAGCCCCAGCTCGTTCCGCCCAGGACGTTGCTACAGCCTGAGTTGAATGGGCTACTACCCCTGCGGGAGTTTCTACTTCCGCAGCCCTATAAGCTTCGTGGATAGCCATCCGAAGCCACCTACCAATCGTGCTTTTCGAAGCTCCGGAACCCTTACGAAACCCAGAAAATAAAACAAATAGACAATTGGACTTTCTAAACTCGTTTGTTACCTCCAGATAGCTTAAAATGCATCTCTTTACGTCCAGACTATGAAAATCTCTTTCTTTAGGGCATGTTGGAAACAGACAGAATGTTGGTACCATTATCACTTGGGATCTGTGAAATACTGAAGCAACCTTAGGCAAAAACCCCGGGTCTGTCCTCAGAACTACCCGATCTGGGAAAACTATCAAGAAAGGCTCAATGATAGATAGCGCCTGAAGTTCACTGACCCTTCTAGCCCAGGGTGGCTGCTATTATCAGTGTTAGTTTTAACAACCAAAATTTAATTGTGGCTTCTTCTGGTGGTTCGAAGGGTCTTCTAGTCAGACTCTGCAAAACAACTGATAAATCCCATTTGGGGAAACACTTAAATGGAACCGGTCTAGCCCTAGCTAGTGCTTTGAAGAACCTGATGATCCAAGGGTCTAGAGATAACCTTCTCTCTAAAAAAACTGATAGTGCAGCTACCTGAACTTTTAAGGTGCTGGCTGCCATACCCTTCTCCATTCCGTCATGGAGAAATCCCAGAACGGAAAGGTTCTCCTGTGGAGAGTAATTTTTTGAAACGCACCAGGAACTGAAGAATTTACAGGTTTTAAAATAAATGGCCCTTGTGACCTTCTTCCTGCTATATAGCAGAAAATTAAACTATTGGACAAACCCTTATTCCTCAGGATTTGCTCCTCAGTAACCAAACTGCCAGCTTGAGATGACCAACGTAGGATGCAGAAGGGGACCCCGAGTCAGCAGGTCTTCAGACCGGAAGCAACCATTGGGACTCTACCGCTAACTTTAGTAGGACTTAAAACCAAGGGCTCTTGGACCAATATGAAGATACTAGAATTAGGGTCGTCTTTTCTCCCTGGAGCTTCCAGAGCACTAAAGGGATCATTTGCACAGGGGAAAAGGCGTAACAAACAGAAGGTCAAGTGCTAAGCCAGTGCGTCCAGACCCGCCGCTTGGTTTTGCCCATTCGGAGAAAAGTAGACGGGAACTTTTGCATTTGTGATGCAAAAAGGTCTACCTGGGGAGCTCCCCATCTGTCTATTATCCTCTGAAAAACCTCTGGACTCAGGCTCCATTCGAACTTTAGCACCCTTCTTCTGCTTAAAAAGTCCACTATCTGGTTTAGGTTGCCCTTCAGATGCACTGCTGTTAAGGATGCCAAGTTGTCCTCTGCCCAAGTCAGAGTCTGTAGGGCCAAGTTTAGAAGACACCTGCTTCTTGTGCCCCCATGTCTTGAGATGTAGGCCACTGCTATGGCATTGTGTGACAACACCTGGATGTGTTAGCCCCTGATTATCTGTCTGAAAGCCCACAGCCCAAGTAAAATGGTCCTTAGTTCCCTCCAGTTGGAGGACCGCCTAGATTTCTCTACTGACCAGGACCCTTGGGCCATCTGGCTTTTGAGATGCGCACCCCCACCCCACCCCAGGAGCTCGCATTTGTTGTCAAGATTTTTGCTGCGGGAAAGGTCCAGAACAAACCCTTGCTCAAATTCGTTTGCCTCCTCCACCACCATAACTTTCTTTTTACTGGAGATGGGATCCTGATCTGCTTCTCCAAAGACTCTCTGTAGGCCCAATTCTGTAGAATCGCCTGTTGGAGGTCTCTCGCATGGAGGCGGGCCCACTGAACAGCTGGGAGAAGCCCCAGCGTGGAAATGGCTGCCTGAACTGTAACAGATAGATTTGTCTGTACTTTCTTTACTGCGGCCTGGAATTAGGTTTGATTTTTCCTTGTTCAGAATCCAGCCCAAATTTTCTAAATGGCTCTTCACCCTTTTCAAATCCCTGCACAATAGGTCTTTTGAGCTGGCAAACAAAAGGAGGTCGTCCAGATATGGTACTACTGAGACCCCCTCCAACCTGAGCGGTGCCAATGCTTCTGCCATGATCTTCGTGAAAATCCTTGGGGAAGAGGAGAGACCGAACGGGAGAGCCCTGAACTGAAAGTGCGACACCACTCCTCCTGCTCTGATTGCCAAATGCAGATATCTCTGTAACGTTGGTTTTATGGGAACAGGCAAGTACACATCCCTGAGACCTATGGAGGCTAGAAAGCATCCCACGGGAAGAAGTTTCCTCACCGAATAAATTGTGTCCATACGAAATTTTTTGTATCGAATGGACCTGTTTAAGATCTTTGAATTCAGTATTAACCTGAACTTTCCCAACGGCTTCTTTACTAGAAAAACATGTGAATAATACCCTAGTCCTTCCTCTTCCCAGGGCACTGGGATGATTATTTTCTGTTGAGGGAATTCCTGCAAGAGTGATGTCATCGCCAAAGACTTTTCTTGATCTCTGGGGAGCTGCGTCACATAAAATCAAGGCGGCGGGCTTTCCGTAAACTCCAGTGCGTAGCTCTCTGAGATTACTTTGAGAACAAACGCACTGGATGTCGGCCCTCCTACCGCGGGAAAAAGAACTGGAGTCTACCTCCCACAGTCAGGAGACCGTCACTGGGTCTTTGCTGGTTGGCTGGGGGGACGAAACAACACCCAGAACTTCCCTCGATCCCTCTGGGACAGGTCTCTTCTGTCCTGTTTCCTTTGATTCCCGGGTCTGGTAAAAAGGACGAAAATTCTTTTTAGGTTGCGTTGCAACTTTCTTTTTGGCCGGAAATGCTTTTTTCTTATCTGCTGTTCTGTCCAGAACAGCATCAAGATCGGGGCCAAATACCAGATCCCCCTCAAAAGGTAGACCACATAGCTTAGTTTTAGAGGATGAATCGCCTTCTAGGTCTTTACCCACAAAGCTCTTCTAGCTGAATTAATTAATGCCGAAGATCTTGCGGACATCTTCACTGACTCAGCCGAGGCATCCGCCATGGAACCTACTGCCTTTTGTAGGACTGGTAGAGTATCCAGCAAATCTTTGTGAGAGGTTCCTGCATCAATATGGCCCTTTTTGTTGTTCCAACCAATATTCTAAATTCCTGGCTACCACCGTAGATGCCATTGCCGGTTTGAGATTGGCTAGTGTAGAATCCCAAGCCTTTTTTTAACAAAGAATCAGCTCTCTTGTCCATAGTGTCCTTCAAGACCCCCATGTTCTCAAAAGCTAAGTCGGTGTTTTGCGATACCTGCAAGAAAGCTGCGTCAAGTTCAGGTCTCTTGTTCCAAACTTGTGTACTATCTTCATCAAAAGGGAATCTCTGTTTAGGAGACCTGGAGACAAAGGGGACCCTCTCTGGGTCTTTCCACTCCCTTTTTATAGATTTTGTCAACACTTTGTGCACCGGGAACACCCGATGCTTGACCTCATCCATACCCTGATACATGTCATGTAGGGACAATTGGGTCTTGTCCTCCTTAATATTTAGGGTCGTATGTATGGTCTTTAGAAGGTTGTCTACCTCTTCCAAAGACATCCTATAACGGGAGGAAGATACATCTTTTTCTTCGCCTTCCCTTTGTCTGACCCTCATCCTCTGACTCACTAACCACTCTCCTGGCTGCAGAGGGAATGTGAGTGCTGGGTGGAGAACTATCTGTCGACTGCGCCACCGGATGTTTGTCCAGATAGGAGTGGAAGGACTGAAATGTATCTTCCAATTCCTTCCGGAAAGAAGTGAGCATCTCACTAGGTTGGGCAGAGGGCCATTTAGTGGAAGTCTCCTCTCTGACCAAGTATGCTATGCAATGTATGCATAGCATACATGCAATGTATGCTATGCAAGACCTGCACAAAGGTTTGGTCCAAGACTCCCTAAGGGAAGCTTTACATCAAGCATGCCGTTTCTTAGGAGGAGGGGAAGCATGCTTAGTTTTCTCTTTAGATTTAGTCTGAAATACACTAAGCCAACAAACACATTGTAAATATACTGTGTATTGGATCTCCTCCCCAGCAGATCCCCAAGCAACAGTCAGTGGAACAAACATACCCCACAAAACCACTTCTGCAAAAACACACACTCCCCAGAGAAGTCACCTGTGTAGTGTGAGGAAGGCTCCCCCCCCCCCCCCACTACAGGGGAGGAAGGGAGGGACAGAAAACATACATAACCCAGGTATTTTAACAGAGACCACTGTCTCTCCTACCTGGGCTTGGCTGGTGCTCGTGGCTCCTGCTCCCACCACCGCTGCTGGTTCCTCTGGCTCCATTCTCCCAGTGTCCAGCAGCCGCCCGGCAGCTTTTATTTCAAATTTTCCCAGTCCATTCGTCGCTGCAAGGACCAGACATTGCACCGCCGAGGCCGCCCCCCTCTGCGTTCCAGTGGCCGGAACCGGAAGCCGCAACACACCGCCAGAAGTCCCGCCCCGTCCAGCAGTGACATCACGCGCCACTTGGACCGGACAAGCGCAGACTCCAGAGACTCCGCACCATGCAGACTCCCTCAGCCCGAGCCCTCCGGTCTATCGGCGCGGGACCCCTGTCGGCCTCTGCCCTCGCTGGGCTCGAGAAGTGGGAAGACAACGGAACACCCCCCACCCATGAGGGGGGGTGTTGGGCTGGCCGTAAGATAAGAAAGAAAAAACGCAAACAGGTATGTTCCTACCCTACTCCACCTGGAGAGAGCGCAGCAAACCCCTGGTCCCCTGCAGCGCTTCCACCATGGCTGGAGGAAACACTGCAACTGAGGCCATGGTGGAAGTGTCCAGGCTTTAAAGGAATGACTGCAGTGTTTCCTGGGAAGTGGGTGGAGCTGCGCTCTCTCCAGGTGCTGTCCTGAAAGACGAGGTGAGAAAATGATCCTGGACAGGAAGGGAGGAAAGTGCCCAGTATTGAAATGGTTAATATTCATCAGCCAGCTATGACTTCATTAGCCAAAATGCGTTGGTGAATTGTTAAAACATTGGATTGCTTGTATTTGCATGGGTCTCACATATGGGTTAGTGCCACCTCAGGCTGGAGGCCACATTATTTCACCAGTCCCCACACCAGAAGGATCAAGTCTTATCACCTGTCCTGAGCCCTGGTTGTCCTCCACCAGCTCTTCACAAAACTGCATTGTACACTTCACCATGATGTCCAACCCAAAGGGGAAAACCACCATGGGAGGCACATCACGGCTCCAGGCATGTTTCATAGGAGGGTTCTGTTCTGCAGCGGGCCCTAAGTTAGACCAGACTCTCAATAAAGTTCGCCAAGTGCCAAGCTACCTCTACCAACAGAAACTCCATCAATGGTCACCACAGTTCCCTCTCATGAATTGGCTGCTTTTCCTTCTCATTATGCTTCACTTTATACCCTCAAGGGTTAACTGAATTGTACATTTCATTCCGCAGTTTCAGTGTCTGTTACTTACTTGTGTCGAAAGGTGGAGAAACTTCTTCCTGTTTACTCTTCATAATCATCCCAACCTCCTTTATGGACGGCTGATCACCCCCCACATACGTCTCTTCTTTTTGCTCTTTAACCTCAGCTTTTATATTAATCCGTTCTTCACTCTAAACCCCAAAATAATAGAAAATATTATTTACAGCTAAACTCCGGGCAGATATAAACGACACAAAATGAATGCAGTTCTACATTCTTTAATGCATCACTAAATGTATTTTTTTTAAATAAATGTAAGCAGTGTAAGTACCTGAATGTGGCCTGATATCAGGCTCTTGCAGTACCTGTGCATAACAGCTGGGGGAGGGAGAAGACTGGTCATTGTTACTAACCTGAAACAGGAGATAAACCAGGTCTACTCCTGTTTCCTCTAAACCAGGGGTAGGCAACCCACAGCATTGGTGCCGCAAGTGGCACGCAAAGCCTCTTTTGCCGGCACTCGAGGCAGCGCAGGGAAGTGTCAGTGAGACACTAATGCATTCCGATTTCAGAATTCCCACACCGCACCTGCACTGAGGGGGAGGCACTGTGCCACCACACATTGTAAAAGATGGGAAACATTATTTGGTTCTCTAACTTTGCTGTAGCTGCGATCGTCAGCTTTTGTGATGGGGAAGAGATTGGGTGCAGTTCTGCTGGGGGGTTGGGGGTTGGTCCCTGTTTCCAGGAGGAGGAGGACTGTCATTGGCCACTGCTAAGGCCAATCACAGTCCTGCTAGCCCAGTCCACCATCTGGACTTGGTTGCCACTACCAATCTTAGAAAGAAGGGATTTCACTGTGATTGAGAAAACCACAATCAGGTGACAGGTTGTGGAATTACTGTTGAGCTTCTGGGAAGTTTGTTGAAATTATTCCTGAACCTTTGCATCACTTACTACTGAACCCCTCTGCACTCTGTGTCCCTTTAAGACACAGCCAGTATTCAGTGCAATGAAAATCACACCCAACCACTTTTTCTCAGCTGCGGGGGCCCAACTTATGATCCTGTACACAGGCCCACTGCTTTCAGAAAATGCCCCTGACCTGAGCTCATCCATTCCATATGCTTGTATGATACATCACATACATCCCATACATCCCATACATCACATAACAGCACGTGGGCTGGATGTGAGAGGTGGATCAGCAGGATGAGTGTGCCAGGACAGATAGATGTGTCTCATCTCTGCTTCCTTTCACCACTCTGCATATCATAGATGAGAAGAGGGTACAGCGGTGGGGAAAATGAGCAGAAGGGGCTCAGAGGTGGGACAGAAGAGCAGGAGGGTACAGCGGTTTGGCAGATGTGCAGGGAGGTACAGTGGTTAAATAGATGAGAAGTTGGTTCAGCAGTGGGACAGAAGAGCAGGGTGGTACAGTGATAGCCCAGATGCGCAGGGGGGTTCAGTGTTGGGGCAGAAAAGCAGGGGGGTAGAGCAGAGGGGCAGATGTGAAAGGAGGCGTATTGGTGGGGCAGATAAGCAGGGGGATACAGTGGTGGGGCAGGAGAGCAGGGGGGAAAAGTGGAGGGGCAGGAGAGCAGAGGGGTACAGAGGTGAGACAGATGTGCAGGAGGTACATTGGTGGGGCAGATGAGAAAGGGGGTTACAGTGGTGGGGCAGATGAGCAGATGGTTTCAGTGTTAGGACAGATGAGAAGGTGATTTAGTAGTGAGACAGAAGAGCATGGGGATACTTCGGTGGAGCAGATGTGCAGGGAGGTACAGTGGTGGGGCAGATGAGAAAAGGGGTACATTGATGGGGCAGATGAGCAGGAGGTTACAGTGGTGGGAAAGATGAGCAGGGGGGGGTTCAGTGTTGGGGCAGAGGAGAAAGGAGGTACATTGGTGGGACAAATGAACCGGGGGTTACAGCAGTGGGGCAGAGAAGCAGGGGGTATAGAAATGGGGCAGATGTGCAGAGGAGAAAGGAGGTACATCGGTAGAACACATGAGCAGGGGGTTAAAGCGGTGGGGCAGAAGAGCAGGGGGAACAGTGGTGGGGCAGATTTGCATTGAGATACAGTGGTGGGGCAGATGTTAAAGGGGGAACATTGGTGGGGCAGATGTACAGGGGGTTACAGTGGTGGGGCAGATGTACAGGGGGTTACAGTGGTGGGGCAGATATGCAGGGGGGGTACAGCGGTGGGCAGATGTGCAAGGGGTACAGTGGTGGGGCAGATGTGCAGGGGGGGTACAGTGGTGGGGCAGATGTGCAGGGGGGTACAGTGGTGGGGCAGATGTGCAGGGGGTTACAGTGGTGGGGCAGATGTGCAGGGGGGTACAGTGGTGGGGCAGATGTGCAGTGGGGTACAGTGGTGGGGCAGATGCACAGGGGGTTACAGTGGTGGGGTAGATGTACAGGGGGGTACAGCGGTGGGGCAGATGTACAGGGGGGTACAGTGGTGGGGCAGATGTGCAGAGGGGATAGTGATCTGAAGTGTGGAGTTTCAGGAATTGGGGCTGATCTGAGGTGTGAGAGTGCAGGAAGGTAATTTCTCATTACTAAAGTAGTTTACAGCATTTACTTTATAGAAAATCTTTTTTGTGATTGAGAGTGTGAAGTTGACATTATTTTGTTATAAAATCGGTAATCTCAAATTCTTTGAAAACATTTTTCGGCACACTGTGCTCAAAAGGTTGCCTACCCCTGATTTAAACCATGGAAGCCAGGAACCCACCCTCTAGAGGCAGAAGATCACGTCAGCCTGGACTTATAGGAGCAAAAAAACAGCACTGTGTCATTCATCACCCCCACCCCCACTGTAGGGTAATGTGACTGGACTTAAGACCTACAGAAGAAAGAAACATATACTGATTAAAAAAAAAAAGGGGGGGGGGGGGGGGTTGAGAAATGTGAGCTAAAAATTAAAATGAGGGTGCAATTCATACATAGAAATATTTTGGAATTTGTGAGATGGCTGTGTTCCACACAATGAGTCCACCTACCTGATGATGGTGAGGGATGGTGTGATCTTCCTGTGTGGAATCCTGGGATTCCAGAGGACAACCCTCCTCCATAGACTGCTGATCTCCACCCATCAACGTCTCTTCTTCTTCCTTTTTAATCTCAATTTTGATGTCTTTCAGTTCTTCACCCTAAACCCCAAAGATGATAGAATACATTTGTAAAATGGAACAAGAGATGACATAGAAGAAAGTTCTCATAGGTTATAATTCTTTTTGAGTTCTGGTTGCTCACTCCCACCTACCTGATGATGTTGAGGGATGGTGTGATGTTCCTGTATGGAATCCCAGGAATACAGAGGAAAGGGACATCTCTCTGGTGGGTTCCCATTAATGGATCCATCTGTAGGAAACACACACACTGACTGAATACATTATTTCTATGTGTTTATCAGATGATGGGGGATCTAGGTGGACCCTCCGTACTGCTCTCTCCTTTACAATAAAGTCTCCTCTTACCCGGTGATGTGAGGGGCGGCTGATTCTCAATCATGATGTCCTTGTAGAGATCATTTTACCTGATGTGAAGGTCTACATATCCCCAATCATCAATCTATATTCTTAAACAGTTTATTCATTTAGTGTTCACTACTCACCTGTTCTCATATCTAGAAAAGGCTTCTCCTCTTTAGTTGTCAATGTCATCCCAACTTCCCCTGTGGACTCCTGAAAACACATCACAGTCGTCTCCTCTTCTTCTTTAACATCATTTTTTACATACATCTGTTCTTTATGCTAAGCCATCAAAAAGAAAAAAAAAATGTGAAGGCAAATAGGCTGAAAGAAGAGTATAATCTCATACAGTCTAGAGTCGCTTTTTGTGTTCTTCCCATCTACCTGATGATGGTGAGGGATGGTGTGATCTTCGTGTGTGGAATCCCGGGAATACAGAGGGCCACCCTCCTCCATAGACAGCTGAGCTCCACTTATCATTGTCTCTTCTTCTTCCTCCTCCTCTTTAATCTCAGGTTTGATGTTTTTTAGTTCTTCGCCCTAAACCCCAAAAATTATAGAATATATTTGTAAAAAGGAACAGGAGATTACATAGAAGAATGTCTTCTTATAGCTTAGAATTCCTTTTCAGTTCTTGTGGTACACTCCCACCTACCTGATGATGGTGAGGGATGGTGTGATCTTCCTGTGTGGAATCCCGGGAATACAGAGGACGGGGACATCTCTCTGGTAGGTTCTCATTACTGGATCCATCTGTAGGAAACACACACACTGACTGAATACATTGTTTCTATGTGTTTATCAGATGATGGGGGATCTAGGTGGACCCTCCGTACTGCTCTCTCCTTTACAATAAAGTCTCCTCTTACCCGGTGATGTGAGGGGCGGCTGATTCTCCATCATGATGTCCTTGTAGAGATCCTTGTGTCCTTCTAAATACTCCCACTCCTCCATGGAGAAATAGACAGTGACATCCTGACACCTTATAGGAACCTGACACACACAATGATACAGTCACCATCCAGACACATCCTTGTCTGTTACTGGATAATGTCCCAGAATTCCCGGCACCGCTCACCTCTCCTGTCAGCAGCTCAATGATCTTGTTGGTGACTTCCACAATCTTCTTGTCATTAATTCTTCTGTGTTTCAAGAAGTGAGGTGAAGGCACTCTGAAGGTTAAATGGTCACCAGACTTCACGAGATGAACAGTCTGCTTTGAAAAAAGCAACAGTAGTGTCATGTGACCTCCCAGAATCCTCCTCACCTCTTCGGTCAGCAGGTGGATGATCCCCAGGGTGAGGTTTAAAGTAGAAATCAAGCTAAAGCCTAACTAGTCCTAATAGTCATAAAAACATTCCCTCTCCCTCCTAACGTCTGTACTTCCCTTTATAATAATAAAAAAATATATACTTACCTACTTTCAGCCCGCTCCAGTTCAATCATGTGATTCCCTGTGTCAACCAGTAGCGGCTGCAGGAGAATGTAGAGAACACCCAACAATGACTGTGATAAACAAATATAACATAATTATTAAATTAGTGTGAAGTTCTATTTAGGGAGACATTATATGACCATATAGTTAAATATATAGTTCTATACAGTATATAGGTTATATCTTGTATCGAATATAATATACAGTATATATGTATGCAGTCATATGTGTGTATCATTATCTGTTGGAGATAAAAGACGTCACTGTGACTATGGAGGAAAAGGACGGACATGACGGGGGGGGGGGGTTACTGGGTATAAATATAAAATAATTAACCTATTACCTGCTCTGCTGCCAGTTCCAGCAATGTCTCCTCTCTACTTCCTCCCAACTAAACTCTCACCTGGAACTTCCTTTTTAGGCCCCTACATCACTTCCTGTTCATATACTACCTCACTTCCTGTCTGTATATCACTTCTTGTCTGCACCTGACATCACTTCCTATGTCTATACGAGCATTTTCTTTCAGTCTCCGTGTCCCACCACGGATCGTCTTTTTGTTACACTCAATATAATTGGAAAAGATCTTCACTTTAAGTGTAATGTCATTCTCTGACAGCTCTCCTCCGCCATCCACACTACATTCTCCGACAGATCTCCTCCACCATCCACACTACATTCTCCGACAGCTCTCCCCCCACCATCCACACTACATTCTCCGACAGCTCTCCCCCCACCATCCACACTACATTCTCCGACATCTCTCCTCCCACCATCCACACTACATTCTCCGACAGATCTCCTTCACCATCCACACTACATTCTCCGACAGATCTCCTCCACCATCCACACTACATTCTCCGACAGCTCTCCCCCCACCATCCACACTACATTCTCCGACAGCTCTCCTCCACCATCCACACTACATTCTCCGACAGCTCTCCTCCACCATCCACACTACATTCTCCGACAGCTCTCCTCCCACCATCCACACTACATTCTCCAACAACTCTTCTCCCATTATCCACACTACATTCTCTGACAACTCTCCTCCACCATCCACACTACATTCTCCGAAAGCTCTCCTCCACCATCCACACTACATTCTCTGACAGCTCTGCTCCCACCATCCATACTATATTCTCCGACAGCTCTTCTCCCATTATCCACACTACAATCTCTGACAGCTCTTCTCCACTATCCACACTACAGTCTCTGACAGCTCTCCTCCCACCATCTGCACTGCATTCTCCGACAGCTCTTCTCCCACCATCCACACTACATTCTCCGATAGCTCTCCCTCCACCATCCACACTACATTCTCTGACAGCTCTCCTCCACCATCCACACTACATTCTCCAACAGCTCTCCCCCCACCATCCACACTACATTCTCCGACAGCTCTCCCCCCCACCATCCACACTACATTCTCCAACAGCTCTCCCCCACCATCCACACTACATTCTCCGACAGCTCTCCTCCCACTATCCACACTACATTCTCCGACAGATCTCCTCCACCATCCACACTACATTCTCCGACAGATCTCCTCTGCCATCCACACTACATTCTCCGACAGCTCTCCTCTCCATCATCCACACTACATTCTCCGACAGATCTTCTCCGCCATCCACACTACATTCTCCGACAGATCTCCTCCGCCATCCACACTACATTCTCCGACAGCTCTCCTCCACCATCCACACTACATTCTCCGACAGATCTCCTCCACCATCCACACTACATTCCCTGACAGCTCTCCTCCACCATCCACACTACATTCTCCGACAGCTCTCCTCCTCCATCCACACTACATTCCCCGATAGATCTCCTCCACCATCCACACTACATTCCCCGACAGATCTCCTCCGCCATCCACACTACATTCTCCGACAGCTCTCCTCTCCATCATCCACACTACATTCTCCGACAGATCTTCTCCGCCATCCACACTACATTCTCCGACAGATCTCCTCCGCCATCCACACTACATTCTCCGACAGCTCTCCTCTCCATCATCCACACTACATTCTCCGACAGATCTTCTCCGCCATCCACACTACATTCTCCGACAGCTCTCCTCCCACCATCCACACTACATTCTCCGACAGATCTCCTCCACCATCCACACTACATTCTCCGACAGATCTCCTCTCCATCATCCATGCTACATTCTCCGACAGATCTTCTCCGCCATCCACACTACATTCTCCGACAGCTCTCCCCCACCATCCACACTACATTCTCCGACAGATCTCCTCCACCATCCACACTACATTCTCCGACAGATCTCCTCCCACCATCCACACTACATTCTCCGACAGATCTCCTCCGCCATCCACACTACATTCTCCGACAGCTCTCCCCCACCATCCACACTACATTCTCCGACAGCTCTCCTCCCACTATCCACACTACATTCTCCGACAGATCTCCTCCACCATCCACACTACATTCTCCGACAGCTCTCCTCCACCATCCGCACTACATTCTCCGACAGCTCTCCTCCACCATCCACACTACATTCTCCGACAGCTCTCCTCCACCATCCACACTACATTCTCCGACAGCTCTCCTCCACTATCCACACTACATTCTCCGACAGATCTCCTCCCACCATCCACACTACATTCTCCGACAGCTCTCCTCCACCATCCACACTACATTCTCCGACAGCTCTCCTCTCCATCATCCACACTACATTCTCCGACAGATCTCCGCCATCCACACTACATTCTCCGACAGCTCTCCTCCACCATCCACACTGTGATATCTAGCAGCTTTTCCCGCAAACCATTATTTATGTATTATTTTTATATTATGAAGCTCAGAGAAGACTGCCTATAAATTTGTTCTATGGACTAAACAGTTACACCAGTCAAACCATCAAAGGAATCGACAGATGCTTTCCCTCTAAAGTCTAAATAGGCATCTTTTATCTGTAAAACATTTTCCACAGTGTGAATGCATGGGGAACGCTGTGTGGTGTGTTTTCTCTGATGTATAACAAAGATTTCTTTCTGGTTGAATCATTTCCCACACCACACTCAGCACATGAAAACAGGATGCTCACGCGTGTGAATTCTCAGGTGTTGAATAGGGATGAGCCGACCCCCCCCCCCCCCCGGTTCGGTTAAAAGCAGAACATGCAAACAGGCAAAAAATTAGTTTGAAGGCGCGAACACCGTTAAAGTCTATGGAACACGAACGTGAAAGATCAAAAGTGCTAATTTTAAAGGCTTATATGCAAGTTATTACCATAAAAAGTGTTTAGGGACCTGGGTCCTGCCCCAGGGGACATGTACCAATGCAAAAAAAAGTTTTCAAAACAGCAGTGATTTTAATAATGCTTAAAGTGAAACAATAAAAATGAATGACTCCTTTAAATATCATGCCTGGGGGGGTGGCCTTAGTATGCCTGTTTATAACAGTGCCATAGCAAAAAGACATTTCTAATAAAAAAATGTCATTTTAAACTGCTTGTGACGGGACAACAGAAAATGGTATGTACAGCGGTCTTCTTTTGAACTTGATTGTCCACTCTGAATAATCTACAGTATATTGATGCTCTCTTGATGCCAGTTTTTCCTGGGTGTAACAACAACTAATGACTCAACCTAAAATCAGCTGTCACGTCAGGAATCTGACACAATATGACCCAAACAGCGCCAGATAGACTCTCCCTGTGTGGTCTGGATTTAATAAGTTCGGGACATTGGGAAAGTATACCCTTAATCTATTTTCTGGCTACTCGGGACACATCCAAGGAGGACTTTACTTACAACTGCTTTGACTGCTACTATGCTCCATTTCCACTAGATTAATCTAAACTGCGATACCAATATAGTGTAACACAACTGCGGCGCTATATGTGATATTTTCCAAGGCATTTTTTCAGCCACTATATATTTAGTAAGTCTGTTATACTAAACGAGCTTCAAGCAACTCTGTTATTTAATGGTGTATTATTCCCCTTTTTATCGCTATAGCCTAGGACGATTGGTCCATCAATTGGTCGGTATCCCCATTGGGAATCAATGACACATGTAGCATACAATTAGCCCGGACGGGACAAGTATTGCTCTGTGTTCTAGATAACCCACTCATCATCTTGGCTCAGATATCTAGGAAAATATATGCTCCATGTTTGATGCGGTTACCCCAGACTTTGGGACACCAATATAGTGAAACACAATTGCAGTGCTATATGTGATATTATTCAAGGACTTTATTAATTCACTGTATATTTAATAAGTCTGCTATATTAAAATAGCCCCAAGCAATTGTGGTATTCAGCGGTGTACTATTCCCCTCTTTATCGTTAAAGCCTAGAACGATTGGTCCATTAATTGGTCAGTATCCTTGTTGGGAATCAATGACACCTGTAGCATACAACCACCCCGAACGGGACAAGTATTGCTCTGTGCTTTGGCTAACCCACTTACGAGACGATTCTGGCTTAGATATATGGGAATACATGTGTCCCATGTTTGATGCAGTTACTCCAGATTCCTGTGCAGCTGGGCCCTGTGTGTCAATTATTTTAAAATGACAACGTTGTCCCTTTGATATATATTTTTAACTTTTTTTTGGTGCTTAGAGGGTGGTTTTTCATTAATTACATTTTTGCATAATTAAAGATTACTTGGCATGTGAATACCATGGTTTGGTCCTCCTTTCAACTACTTTCCCTTCCCTAGATATATATATATATACTAGACTGTATATATGTGTGTATATATATATATATATGTATGTATATATATATATATATATATATATTAATACACTGCCTGCACTGACTGAATCTAGAGTAAACACTGAATATATAGTCTATGCTAAATGCATAGTATATATATATATATCAAATACACTGCCACTAACTGAATAATCTGCCTGCGTAATCTAACTCATGTTGTCCACGCCAACAACACTACACACGGCTGTAAGCAGCCTTATATAGTGTGGGGCATGGACTTAGTCCTTCTGAGCCATGATTGGCCAAAGGCACCCTGCCTTTGGCCAATTATGGCTCTCTCAGCAGAGCGCACTGTGAATGGCCAAAGCATGCAGGTCAGGTGCATGCTTTGGCCAATCATCATGCAGCAATGCACTGCGATCTCACAGTGCATTATGGGGCTTTCCGCGGCGCTCAAATTTTCCACGAACACCGATGTTCAGTTCGTTTTAGAACAAACGAACACCCGATGTTCGAGTCGAACTTACGTTCGTCTCAAACCGCTGGCTCATCCCTAGTGTTCCACTAGGTTTCATTTCTCTGTGAAAGATTTTCCACACTCTGAACATGTATAAAAACACTCATCCTTGTGAATTCTTAGGTGCCTAACAAGGTCTCCTTAAGGAGTGAAAGATTTCCAGCACTCTACATATGAACACAAATGCTCACCCTTGTGAATTCTCTGGTGTTTCGCGAGGTTTCCTTTCAGAATGAAAGTTTTCCAACTCTCTGAACATGAATAAGAACATGAATCAGTGAGTGTCCTTTTCAGGAGGGTTGGTGGATGGTAACAGCAGACGTCATGTCCCTGTACATGTTCCTCATGACATGGGCATCTTGGCAGTATCACACTATCTTAATTCTGAGTCTTGTTTGCTACCTATTTAGAAAGATTTTGTAATAGATCTTTTCAAATTTGTGGCAAAGCAACTATTTTTGGTTTAGGGGAAATTACTTTTTACAGAACAGAGGTGTCGCGATGGGGGCAAAATACGCCCCTAGTATGGCTAATATGTTCATGGCTCAGTGGGAGGAAGATGTCATCTATGCACAACAGAGGCCTAATTTGGCCTTGTGGGCTCGATATATAGATGACATCCTCCACCTATGGAGAGGTGACTCCACCTCTTTAGTTGATTTTTTGGATTCCTTAAATTATAACGATAGAGGGATTGTACTCAACTACGAAATGAGCCAGACCCAGGTCCATTTTTTGGACTTGAATATTAGAGTGGAGGAGGGCATACTGACCACCACCACCTTTTTCAAAACCACTGATAGAAATGCATATATTTCCAGAGATAGCTGTCATCATAAGACAGTTTCTTCGGATCAGGAGGAACTATTCCAACTTGGAGGACTTCAATAAGCAGGCTTCACTCCTTGCTCAAAGATTTGTTGAGAAAGGTTATGATCCTGTTCTTTTGAACACTACTATAGAGCAGGTCAAAAATATTGATAGAGGTACACTATTGTGTGACAAACCTGAGACTATCATCAATACAGCCAACTTTGGCATGTCATTTCTGACATCTTATTCCTCGCAACATTATGCTATCAAGCGTATAATACAGAAACACTGCCACATTTGACTTAACGACAGTGTGCTTACACCTCTACTTCCATCTAAACCACAAGTTATATACAGGGATATGTCCTCTGTGAAGGATAGAATAGTGCAAAGTATCCTTGATCCCCCCCTCCAGACCTTCCTTCTTCCATAACTTAATTGGATACCATAAGTGTGGGAGATGCCAGGTCTGTCATTTAAACAGATTATAAACAAGGAAAGTTCTTGATTTCTCTTCTATTACGCCTAGGATATATACAATCAAACCTTTTATTACATGTAGCACCACCCATGTGGTATAGCTTCTTCAGTGCCCTTGTGGGCTTCAATATGTGGGCCAGACTACCCAGGCGTTTAGTATTATGCCTTGTACACACGATAGGATTTTCCAACAACAAAATCCATGGAATTTTTTCTGACGGATGTTGACTCAAACTTGTCTTGCATACACACAGACAGAAAAAGTTGGTCGGAAATTCCGAACGTCAAGAACGCAGTGATGTACAACGAGCCGAGAAAAATTAAGTTCAAAAGCCAGTGCTACTCTTCTGCTTAAAAAAAATGAATAAAAACCAAGCGCTGATGTGGAAAGATATGTGTGATATAAATAAATTGTGCTTAAAAATATATATATACCAATATAGTTAGTGCTATGAAGAAATCAGTAAATTAAAGCTGCTATCAATATAGGGTGATCAGATAACCAAACAAATAGTACTAAGTATAAAATTGATGCGCTTTAAATAAATAGTGCACAATATGCTGCTGCGACTAAGCTTAAATCCAGGAATAAAAAATGCATACATGTGAATAAAATAAATTAATAATTATGGTGCTAATACATGTGTTAAAATTGCCAAAATAAATCTTCAAATTGGTGATGTGACGGTGAATATAAATAAAATAATAATGACACTCTGAGTACAACGTCCAGGCAGAGATAAATAGTGGGAGAAAGTAAAAATAATTAAACAGTTCCTTCCCTTAATCCAGATTGATTGACTCACTGGGTTAGATCGTTTGTACCAGGATATTTAGTTTTTCTTGTATCCCACTTCAGCATTTACACTGCTGATGATTCGGCTCTCAGGATAAAGGTTTTATGCAAAGCAAGCAAAGAAAAAATAGATCATTGTGCAGTGAACTTACTAGATAGTACACAAACAAAACAGGGACAAGAGATACACTCACAAACTCCCGGTCTATTAGAAGCATTCAAATAAGCAGATTGCAGTCAGCCGCTGTGGACGAGGTTTCCCATAGAGAAACAGCTGCTGTTAACCTTCAGGTGTATTGCAGCACTGAACGTCCTAAGCTCCTCCCACTCTTCTGCTTGATTCCGAGCATGCGTGGCACTTTGTGCTTCGGAATTATGTACACACGATCGGAATTTCCGACAACGGATTTTGTTGTTGGAAAATTTGAGAACCAGATCTTCCTACGGAAATTCCTATGGAAAATGTGTGATGGAGCCTACACACAGTCGTAATTTCCAACAAGGTCCTATCACACATTTTCCATCGGAAAATCCTATCGTGTGTACGGGGCATTAGGCTTATTGAGCATATTGCTAACAAAAAAGGATACAAGAATCAGTGTCTCACAGCACTATGATCTTGTACACAATAGAGACCTGAGTGGGACCCTGTTTGTGGGTATGGATGATTTTGTTTCCCACTGGAGGGGTAGTCTTAAAGTAAGGGAATTATCCAGAATGGAGACCAGGTGGATATATATTCTCAAAAGTTATACTCCTAATGGCCTCAACTTAGATTGGAATGTCAACTGCTTTATTAATAAATCCTAGATTATTTTTTTTAGATTTAGTCATCTATATTTGTCTTTTGGTTTATTTTAAACCACGTGTTTAGTCCCGTTTTTTAGTGTTAATAATGTGACAAGTTTCCAGCCGCGTTTAGCTTCACTAAGTTTGAGCTCACACCTCATTCTATTCCCTTAGTTGTAGTTTATTCTAGGTATGAGGACACTTGAGCCACACAGACATCATGCCCGGTGTGCATAGCGATACATTGTGCCCTCCTTGGGTCCCGCTATTGCAAGTGAGGCTTGAGTTTAGTGTTGAACCCAGATCGAGGCTTGGATTTGTGTTTTGAGCCGCATGGTTACTTTAGTGAAAGCGAGGCTTAGCTGGATCTACTTGCTTAAATAGCGATGACGGGAAGTGTTTCCTATGGCCCAGAAGAAGTCCATTTGTGATGAAACCGGTCAGGCAGAACATATAAAGTAACTGTCACCGCGTTCCTGTATCTGCTGCAGATTGTTGCCGTTTTTATCTTGCCTTTACTTCTATGAGAGTGTGCAATTTTTTAGCCCAATAAAAACTCCTGTAAGGTTTTACACTATTGGAGCTCCTTTTTGTTTTCATTTGGTTCACTGCTGGTTATTCCGGATGACCAGAGTCTAAATCAGAAAGAACCGCACATGGGAGGCACACTATCACCGCTGTTCTCCTTGGATCTCGTTAATGGTGGATGTACTAAGGCTTATGTGACCTTCCGTAATTAGAGGGTCCCTGTTTTGCGATAAGAGTACATCTTAACCTATGTGTCGGTGGCTCTCTTAAGGTGGAGGATTCCCCTTTCAAGTTCACTTTTCTTAACACTTTATGATGATTTTCTTCTGTTTGTAACACAGCCATTTGACTTTGTGATTATAGCCTCTTGTGCTTTTGGACTTCATAGAAACTCTTTTTTTCACCCTTATGCACATAAACATTTTATGTTTTGTATTTTTCAGCGCAATTCACCTTCTTTTGTCACATGAATAAGAATGCTGACCCGGATGAAATCTCTGGTGGTCAAGGCCTCCTTTTTTAAATGAAAGATTTCCTGTCCTCTGAACAAGAATAGGGATGCTCACCCATGTGATTTCTATGGTGTTCATTTAGGTTCTCTTTCTTAGAGAAAAATTTCCCGCACTCTGAACATGAATAGCGATGTTCAATTGTGTGACTTCTCTGCTGTTTCACATGGTTTCTTTTCAGAGTTAAAGATTTTCTGTGCTTTAAACATTAATAGGGATGCTTAGCCATATGACTTAAAGAGAAGAAGACAGGGAAGAGAACAATCTAATGAATATAAACACTTTAATACATATAAACAAATTCATAAAGTTTGCATTCACATGTGGCATTAAGAAGAGGGACCTTGTACCCAGCCATATGACCACAGGGGGAAGGACACTGAAAGGCTGGAGAAATAAGGAGGACTCACTCCCGCACTTAAAGCATAGTGTGACTTCTCTGGTGTTTCACAAGTTGTCCTTTCCGAGTGAGAGATTTCCCGCACTCTAAATATGAAAAGGGACGCACACCAGTGTGAATTATCTGGTGTCCAATAAGGTCTTTTTTTACAAATGTAAGATTTTCCGCACTCTGAACATGTATAGGGACAGTCACTAGTGTGACTTCTCTGGTGTTTAACAAGATGATCTTTCTTGTTGAAAGATTTCCCGCACTATGAACTTGAATAAGGACGATCACCCATGTGACTTCTCTGGTGTCTCACAAGGTTTCCTTTCAGAGTGAAAGATTTTCCACATTCTACACATAAATAAGGATGCTTACCCGTGTGACTTATCTGGTGTCTAACAAGATCTCCTGCCTGATTGAAAGATTTCCCACACTCTAAACATGAATATGGACGCTCACCTGTGTGAATTCTCTGGTGTCTAACAAGGGTTCCCTGAAGAGTAAAAGATTTCCCGCACTCTGAACATGAATAGGGGCGGTCACTTGTGTGACTTCTCTGATGTTTAACAAGATGATCTTTCTTGTTGAAAGATTTCCCACACTCTGAACATGAATAAGGGCGCTCACCTGTGTGACTTGTCTGGTGTTCAGCAAGGACTTCTTGACGAGTGAAAGATTTCCCACACTCTGAACATGAATAAGGGTGCTCACCTGTGTGAAGTCTCTGGTGTCTAACAAGGGTTACTTTTTTAGTGAATGATTTCCCGCACTCTGAACATGAATAAGGGTGCTCACCCGTGTGACTTGTCTGGTGTTCAACAAGGACTTCCTGACGAGTGAAAGATTTCCCACACTCTAAACATGAATAAGGGTGCTCACCTGTGTGAATTCTCTGGTGTCTAACAAGAGCTACTTTTTGAGTAAAAGATTTTGCGCACTCTGAACATGAATAAGGACGTTCATTCGTGTGAATTCTCTGGTGTTTCACAAGGTTTCCTTTCAGAGTGAAAGATGTTCCACACTCTACACATAAATAAGGACGCTCACCCGTGTGACTTATCTGGTGGTCAACAAGGGCTCCTTTTTGTGTGAAAGATTTCCCACACTCTGAACATGAATAAGGGAGCTCACCCATGTGAATTCTCTGGTGTCTAGTAAGTGCTCCTTTTTGAGTGAAACATTTTCCGCACTCAGAACATGAGAATAGATTGTCACCTCGGTGATCTCCTTCATGGGGTGAAGAAGATTCCTCGGGATTAGAAGGATCTGTTGATCGATCTGCAGTGTGAGATCTTACATGGATATTTACAATCATAGTATGTGATTGATGAGAAGATTCCCCCTGATCAGAGGGATCCATTGATGTCTCCGGAGAGGAAGGTCTGTGATGTATATTTTGTGTATTTGGATTTCCTCCTGGAGGATCCTGTGTGATGACATTATCTTCTGACTTACAATCAGCAGATAATAGAAGATGTCTCTCCGAGGAATTCCTGACATCACATCCATCTGCTGGAAAGAAAATGTAAAAAAAAAGTAAAATATTTCAGTAGTTCACAAATGACTGGAGTTTTAGCTCTACCTTCGTACGAGTGAATAAGTGGAAATGCTGATCTAACAGCTGAGCTCCTGTTCAACCTCCAAAATCAATCAAAAAAGTGTTTATACCGGAGTCCGTATAGGATCTGCAAATTGTCTAATGTTCAATAGCCGGCTACAAGTACAGCTTCGTAGCCAAAACGCATTAGTGATTTGAAATAATATGGGATTGCCTGTATTTGCCTAGATTTTAAATATATATCATCATATATGGACTCCAACGTGAACAAATTTCTAAAAATGTCAGTAATAAAAAAATCAAGTGTGTTGGTTCAGCAGTCAACAGATTCACAGAGCTCTGACACGGAATTGGGTATAAAATTGTAACATCAAAATATGAAGAACCAGTAACAGATACAAAACACCAAAACACAATTAGACACACTGGGTAACATTGATCTGTGCATAAAATACAGCTATAGGAAATAACAGAGATGCCACATCATTTTGTGATATCACGACATTATATTGAGCAATGGAGATGGACCTTTCGTATGGTGTACAGTATCTCCTCCTCATTTGTTGGGAACATGACATTATATTGAGCAATGGAGATGGACCTTTCATATGGTGTACAGTATCTCCCTATTTATTGGGAACATGATGTTATATTGAGGAATGGAGATGGACCTTTCATATGATGTTCAGTATCTCTTCATTTGTTGGGAACATGACATTATAATGGGGAATGGAGTTGGCCTTTCATATGGCGTACAGTATCTCCTCCTCATTTGTTGGGAACATGACATTACATCTAGGAATGGAGAAGGATCTTTCATATGGTGTACATTTTCTCCATCTCATTTGTTGGGAACATGACGTTATATTGAGGAATGGAGATGGACCTTTCGTATGGTGTACAGTATCTCCTCCTCATTTGTTGGGAACATGACATTATATTGAGGAATGGAGATGGACCTTTCATATGGTGTACAGTATCTCCTCCCCATTTGTTGGGAACATGACATTGTATTGAGGAATGGAGATGGACCTTTCATATGGTGTACAGTATCTTCTCTTCATTTGTTGGGAATATGATGTTAAATCAAGAAACAGAGATGAACTCTTTATATAGAATACAGTATTTTCATCGTACTTGTTAGGTACAAAATTTTCCTGTTTTTATAAATCGCCCTCAAAGCTTAGCAGGTCAGTGTGTAACAGAGGTATAGACATTAAGTAAAGCGCTGACCTTGATTTTGCCTAGTGTCCAACTGTGTTGCGTTTGATATGAGTGTGTGTGTGTGTATGTATATATATATATATATATATATATATATATATATATATATACATATACACACACACACACACACACACACAATTTATTAAATTAATTATTTTTTCCATCAGACTAGTTTTCAAAGGAACAGAAATCAATTTTTGTTTGAATATGTTAGAGGCTGTTTCTCAAACTAATGTTTTAGTAACGAAAACATAGGCTGTCCTCAAACAGTGAGAACTGTTGACGGTTGCAGCAGTCCATTGTCTCTACAGCTACAGTAAACCGGTATGTTTTCTGTTGTTTGGTAACTATGGTAGCCTGACACATAAAAGAGGTTGTCAGACATAAGTTAGGAGGGCTCATCATGCTTTAACACCAAAAGACTCATCTGTAACCAGCCATTGAAGAAAAAAAGATGCTTTCGCCTGATTCTCCAATAGCTACCAACTGAGTCCTCGTTGTCACTGGAGATCACGAACACAGTAACTGAAATTTAAGTAACTTTTAAGTGTATTTCTACTGTTACAGACCATAGGCTGTTTATTTGCTAGGCAGTTTGCTTGTTATAGATATCTGTCAGTCTTGTACTGTATTCCTAATATTGTAATAGTTTTGTATGTACAGCATTTTTGTTTAGTAAAAGCACATTTACACACTGCAGAGGTCTCAGTTTGCTTGCTTATACCACAATGTAACCTTGCTAGACAGACGCAAGCAAAACATCAACCTCCTAGATGCAGGGCATATACTCAGAGGTAAGACCGCCTTTTTTTACCACCCCCCGACCACTCATGTGCTAAGGCCAGTGTTGTCTGAGGATTTCTTGTTGTATGAAAAAGAAATGAATGAATGGATGTGGGTACTAATTATATTGCAAATCACTCACAGTTGCCCCTGAACCAGGATCTGCTGTAACATTACCCCACCCAGATATGGCACCTGGCCCATTCCCAGCAGGAATGGTCCCTTACTGCTACTAGAAATGGAGCCACGTCTGCCCAAGTACCTATCCAGTACTGAGAATCCCCAGGCACTGAAAAGTGAGTGGTACCCCGGCCTTCTCCTACCCGTAAAGGGGAAGGGACAGAGGTGGGGCAAAGATGGACAGCAGTTCCACCCTAAATAGAGTAAGGTAGAAATAAAAAGAGGGGGCAGGAAAAAGGAAATGTTTTTGTTGGTCCTCATACACAGTTTCAAATATCTATTGTATGGACAAACAATTGAAGGATTGATGCCCCAAGTCTGGAGATCTCTGTAAACAAATAGAGGGGATTAAGATCAATAATGTATCCCTTGTTGTATGTAGAACCAGGACTGTGCTATTCTGTGAGTATGTGAGATCAGATGATGTGAAGATCTGAGAATTATCTAACATTTTTTCTTAAACTACAATCCTTATACTCAGAAGTAAAATGAGACTGTGACCTGATTCTTCCAAAGTGCCTATACTTACTTGTGTCGATATGTGGAGAATTTCCATCCTGTACACTTTTCATAATCATCCCAACCTCCTCTGTGGACGGATGATCACCCCCAACATACGTCTCCACTTCTTCCTCTTTAACCTCAACTTTTATATTAATCCGCTCTTCGCCCTAGGGAAGAAGAGAAGCACTTTTACTTGCCTTCCTCCGCTCCCCCAGCAGCTGGCAATCCTCCACACTTCAGCGATGGACTGTCCCTTAGGGTCATAACATTCAGTGCAGATTTATGGGCTGGGTATTGGGTTAGTAAATCTTTTATACTCTGTCTACTTGACCTTTGCAATGAGGGTGTAATCCTCCTGCAAGGGATATTTTTTAAGTTTCCTAAAGTTGGGCTTATTTCAGAACAGATCACATGCCCGTTTCTTGTGTATCCAGGGATCTAACCCCTTTGGGGGCATCATCACACTGGCTTGGAATCACAGGAGCAAAGACCAGCATCACGTCATTAAGAATGTGACCCCCATTGGGGGGGGACATGGAGGAAGAATACCCAGGATCTCAGGTGACTGGAGCCGAGACCCACAGAAAAAAGGAATATATACTGATAAAAAAAAAAGCAAGCAAAAAAATGGGGGATGCCGATAAAGGAGCTGTAAATAAAAATGGAGAGGGGCAACAAAGTCTGCAATTCAGATGTAAAAGTAAATATTAAAACAAGAGAATACATAGAATGTCCTCTTATAGCTTAGAATACATTGTTGGATCTACATGCTCAGTCCCACCTACCGGATGATGGTGAGGGATGATGTGACCTTCCTGTATGGAATCCCGGGAATACAGAGGACGGGGACATCTCTCTGGTGGGTTCCCATTACTGGATCCATCTGTAGGAAACACGCACACTGACTGAATACATTGTTTCTATGTGTTTATCAGATGATGAGGGATCGAGGTGGACCCTCGGTACTGCTATCTCCTTTACAATAAAGGCTCCTCTTACCCGGTGATGTGAGGGGCGGCTGATTCTCTATCATGACGTCTTTGTAGAGATCTTTCTGCACTTCTACGTATTTGTTCTCCTTGAAGATAATCTCTGAGACATCCTGACACCTTATAGGAACCTGACACACACAATGATACAGTCACCATCCAGACACATCCCTTGTCTGTTACTGGATAATGTCCCAGAATTCCCGGCACCGCTCACCTCTCCTGTCAGCAGACCAATGATCTTGTTGGTGATTTCTTGAATCTTCTGCATGTTGTTTCTCTCAAGAATTGGGGAGTGAGGTGGAGGCACTGCAATGGAGTTCTGGCTTCGACCCCATCGCTCAGACATTACTGGATACATTCCTTGTAAAAGACTTTCAATACACGTTATCTTCACCGCAGCATATTTCTATTAAAGGGGAAGAGCAGAATACAAGGAGTGATATCATGTGACCTCCCAGAATCCTCCTCACCTCTCCGGTCAGGTCTGTGTTTTATTAATAGAGATAAGAGTGATGTCATGTGACCTCCCAGAATCCTCCTCACCTCTCCGGTCACCAGGTAGATGATCTCCAGGGTGAGGTCTAATATCCTCTCAGTCATGTGACTCGGTTCCTCCTCCATCCTCATTGATGTGATCATGTGATCCATACAAGACTCTGATCTCTGTAGACAAATATAGTGGCCTTGTTGGTCATTAGACAAGTAAAGATTAATTGTAAACCCTCCGTCCAAAGGTGAGGGAGGTATACAACCGTGTTTGTGTTGTGTCAATAAATACCAAATATATTCAACATGAAAACCATGTGTTGATTATATACACTCACCAGCCACTTTATTATGTACACCTTGCTAGTACGGGGTTTGCCCCCCTTTTGCCTTGGGAACTATCTTAGGTCTTTGTGGCAAAAACTCAAAGTGTTGGAAACGTTCCACAGAGATTTTGGTCCATAGCGACATGATAGCATCACACAGTTGCTGCTGATTTGTCGGCTGCACATCCATAATGCCAATCTCCCGTTCCACCACATCCCAAAGGTGCTCTATTGGATGAGATCTGGTGACTGTGGAGGACATTGGAGTACAGTGACCTCATTGTCATGTTCAAGAAACCAGTGGTGAGATGATTGAAGCTTTGTGACATGGTGCATTATCCTGCTGGAAGGAGCCTTTAGAAGATGGGGACACTGTAGTCATAAAGGGGTGGACATGGTCAGCAACAATACTCGGGTAAGCCGTGGCATTTAAACCATGCTCAATTGGTACTATATCCCCACACCATAACACCCCCACCACCAGCCTGAACCATTGATACAAGGCAGGATGGATCCATGCTTTCATGCTGTATACGCCAAATTCTGACCCCACCATCTGAATGCCGCAGCTGAAATTGAGCCTGTGCAAATTGTAGCCTCAGTTTCCTGTTCTTAGCTGAAAGGAGTGGCACCCGGTGTGGTCTTCTGTGTCTGTAGCCCATCTCCTTCGTGGTTCAATGTGTTGTGCGTTCAGAGATGGTATTCTGCATACCTTGGATGTAACGAGTGGTTATTTGAGTTACTGTTGCCTATCGTCTGGAACCAGTTTGCCCATTCTCCTCTGACACCAACAAGGCATTTTCCTCCACACAACTGTCGCTCACTGGATATTTTTTCTTTTTCAAACCATTCTCTGTAGACCTGAGAGATGGTTGTGTGTGACAATCCCAGTAGATCAACAGTTTTTGAAATACTCAGACCAGCCCGTCTGGCACCAACAACCATGCTATGTTCAAAGTCACTAAAATCCCCTTTCTTCCCCATTCTGATGCTGGGTGAACTTCAGCAAGTCTTCTTCACCACGTGTAGATACCTAAATGCACTGAGTTGCTGCCATGCGATTGGATAATTAGCAATTTGTGTTACCATGCAACTGAACAGGTGTACCTAATAAAGTGGCCTGTAAGTGTATATAGGAGTAGAAAGGCAGAAATAATGAGGGTTACTTTATAAAGTAATATCTTATTACCTCCTCTGCTTCCAGCTCCAACGTCTTCTCTTTACTCCCTCACAACGCACTTCTCTCACCAGGAACTTCCTGTTTGGACCCCTACAGAACTTCCTGTTCATTGGTTACCTCACTTCCTGTCTCTATATCACTTCCTCCCCTGCAATCAGGCTTTTCCTGTCTCTACATTTCACCATGAATTGACGTTTTCTTCCACTCAATATAATTGGTAAAGATCTCCACCCTGACAGTAAAGTCATTAAAGGGGGAGTCTCATCTATTTCCAGTATGTGATTATTATAAGATAACACTGCAATTTTTTTTAAAAACAACCACCAGATCCTGTAACCATCATAAAAAATTGCAGATAAAAGCACAGAAAAATGTAGTATGTTAATTGCTTACCTGCTGTGTTTTGACCCCGTGTCCCGCATTGGCCAGGACAGTCCGGGGTCCCGGGCACCCTGGCACAGCCACCCTAACGACTCAAGTTTGCAGGGTGTTCGTTGGTTGTTAAGGAGCGGGACCAGGAAGCTGGCCGCTGCATCCTTAACAACCAATGAGTCATCAGCTCTCAATGGGCTTCCCCGCTGACAGCTGAATCCACAAAATCCATACCAGACCCTTAGCCAAGCATGCAGACTGGCAGGCCAGGAAAAGGTGAGACAAACGAGTGCCCCCCCCTCCTGAACCATAGCAGGCCACACGCCCTCAACATGGGGGGGTTACTTTGGGGCTGCCCCCCCACCCCACCCCAAAGCACCTTGTCCCCATGTTGATGGGGAAGAGTGCCTCATCCCCAAAACCCCTAAATTCCTTTATAAAAAAAAAAAAAGTAAATCCACCAAAGTACCCACACCCCCAATGTTGAGGGCTTGTGACCTGGCATGGTTCAAGGGGGGGCACTTTTTCATCCTTTATGGAGATATTTAGGGAGATATTATATGTCCATATAGTTAAATATATGGTTCTATACAAAATATAGGTTATATTTTGTATTGAATATAATATACAGTATATATGTATGCAGTCATATGTGTGTATCATCATCTGTTGGAGATAAAAAAATGTCACCGTGACTATGGAGGAAGAGGACGGACATGATGGGGGGTTACTGGGTGTAAATATAAAATAATAACTTATTACCTCCTCTACTGCCAGTTCCAGCAATGTCTCCTCTCTACTTCCTCCCTTCTCACCTGCAACTTCCTTTTTAGGCCCCTACATCACTTCCTGTTCATATATTACCTCATTTCCTGTCTGTATATCACTTCCTATGTCTATACAAGCATTTTCTTCCAGTCTCCATGTCCCAACATGGATCATCTTTTTGTTCCACTCAATATAAATGGAAAAGATCTTCACTTTAAGTGTAATGTCATTCTCTGATAGCTCTCCTCCACCATCCACTCTACATTCTCAGACAGCTCTCCTCCACCATCCACACTACATTCTCCGACAGCTCTCCTCCACCATCCACACTACATTTTCCGACAGCTCTCCTCCACACTACATTCTCCAACAGCTCTCCTCCACCTTCCACACTATTCTCCGACAGCTCTCCTCCACCATCCACACTACATTCTCCGACAGCTCTCCTCCACCATCCACACTACATTCTCTGACAGCTCTCCTCCACCATCTACACTACATTCTCTGACAGCTCTCCCCCCACACTACATTCTCTGACAGCTCTCCCCCCACCATCCACACTACATTCTCTGACAGCTCTCCTCCACCATCCACACTATATTCTCTGACAGCTCTCCCCTCACCATTCACACTACATTCTCCGACAGCTCTCCTTCACCATCCACACTACATTCTCCGACAGCTCTTATGCACCATCTAGACCAGTGTTTCTCAACTCCAGTCCTCAAGGCGCCCCAACAGGTCATGTTTTTAGGCTTTCCATTATTTTGCACAGGTGATTTGATCAGTTTCCCTGCCTTAGTAATTACCACAGCCATCTCATCTGAAAACATGACCTGTTGGGGCGCCTTGAGGACTGGAGTTAAGAAACACTGATCTAGACTATATTCTCCGACAGCTCTCCTCCACCATCCACACTACATTCTCCGACAGCTCTCCTCCACCATCCACACTACATTCTCCGACAGCTCTCCTCCACCATCCACACTACATTCTCCGACAGTTCTTCCCTCACCATCCACACTACATTCTCCGACAGCTCTCCTCCCACCATCCACACTACATTCTCCGACAGCTCTCCTCCACCATCCACACTACATTCTCCGACAGCTCTCCTCCACCATCCACACTACATTCTCCGACAGCTCTCCCCCCACCATCCACACTACATTCTCCGACAGATCTCCTCCACCATCCACACTACATTCTCCGACAGATCTCCTCCACCATCCACACTACATTCTCCGACAGATCTCCTCCACCATCCACACTACATTCTCCGACAGCTCTCCCCCACCATCCACACTACATTCTCCGATAGCTCTCCTCCCACCATCCACACTACATTCTCCGACAGCTCTCCTCACCATCCACACTACATTCTCCGACAGATCTCCTCCCACCATCCACACTACATTCTCCGACAGCTAGTTATTTTTATATTATGAAGCTCAGAGAAGACTCCGCTTATAAATGTTTTCTATGGACTAAACAGTTCAACCAGTAACTGGTAACCAGTAAAACTATCATACATTTGTCAAAGGAATCAACAGATGCTTTCCCTTTGAAGTCTAAATAGGCATCTTTTATCTGTAAAACATTTTCCACAGAGTGAATGCATGGAGGATGCTGCCTGGTGTGTTTTCTCTGCTGTATAACAAGGATTTCTTCCTGGTTGAAACATTTCCCACACTCAGCACATGAAAACAGGATGCCTACACATGTGAAGTCTTATGTGTTCAACTAAGTTTTATTTCTCTGTGGTAACAGAAGATGTCACGTCCCTGTACACCATTATTCCTCATGACATCTTGGCAGTATCACACTATCATAATTCTGAGTCTGGTTGGCTACCTATTCAGAAAGATTTTCTAATAGATCCTCTCAAATTTGCGGCAACGCATAGCTATTTTTGGTTCAGGGGAAATTACTTTTTACAGAACAGAGGTGTCGCGATGGGGCAAAATCAATACAGCCAACTTTGACATGTCTTTTTCTGACATCTTATTCCTCACAACATTATGCTATCAAGCGTGTAATACAGAAACACTGGCACATTTGATTTAACGACAGTGTGCTTACAACTCTACTTCCGTCTAAACCACATGTTATATACAGGGGTGTGTCCTCTGTGAAGGATAGAATAGTGCAAAGTGTCCTTGATCCCCCCTCCAGATCTTCCTTCTTCCATAACTTAATTGGATACCATAAGTGTGGGAGATGCCAGGTCTGTCATTTAAACAGCTTAAAATCAAGGAAAGTTCTTGATTCCTCTTCTAATGTTACCTCTAGGATATATATACAATCAAACCTTTTATTACATGTCGCACAGCCCATGTGGTATAGCTTTTTCAGTGCCCTTGTGGGCTTCAATAGGTGGGCCAGACTACCTGGGAGTTTAGTATTATGCCCTGTACACACGGTCGGACATTGATTGGACATTCCGACAACAAAATCCATGGATTTTTTCCGACAGATGTTGGCTCAAACTTGTCTTGCATACACACGGTCGCACAAAGTTGTCAGAAAATCTGATTGTTCGGAACGCGGTGACGTAAAACACGTACGTCGGGACTATAAACGTGCAGTAGCCAATAGCTTTCGTCTCTTAATTTATTCTAAGCATGCGTGGCACTTTGTCTGTCGGATTTGTCTACACACGATCAGAATTTAAAGGATCGGATTTTGTTGTCGCAAAATTTTATAGCCTGCTCTCAAACTTTGTGTGTCGGAAATTCCGAAAAAGTCTGATAGAGCCTACACACGGTCGGAATTTTCGACAACAAGCTCCGATTGCACATATTCCGTCGGTAAGTCCGACCGTGTGTACAGGGCATAAGGCTTAATGAGCATATTGCTAACATTAAAAAAAGGATACAAGATTCATAGTGTCTCACAGCACTATGATCTTGTACACAATAGAGACCCGTGTGGGACCCTGTTTGTGAGTATAGATGATTTTGTTCCCCACTGGAGGGGTAGTCTTAAAGTAAGAAAGTAAGTGTATGATCCAGAATGGAGACCAGGTGGATATATATTCTCAAAAGTTATACTCCTCATGGCCTCAACGTAGATTGGGATGTCAACTGCTTTATTAATAAATCCTAATTTTTTTGTTTAGATTTAGTCATGTATATTTTGTCTTTTGGTTCATTTTAAACCACGTGTTTAGTCCCGCTTTTTAGTGTTAATAATGTTACAAGTTTACAGCCGCGTTTAGCTTCACTAAGTTTGAGCTTGCACCTCATTCTATTCCTTTAGTTGTAGTTTATTCTAGGTATGGGGACACATGAGCCACACAGACGTCATGTCTGGTGTGCATAGCGATACATTATACATTGGGTCCTGCTATTGCAAGTGAGGCTTGAGTTTAGTGTTGAACCCAGATGGAGGCTTGGATTTGTGTTTTGAGCCGCATGCTTACTTTAGTGAAAGCGAGGCTTGGCTGGATCTACTTGCTTAAATAGTAATGACAGGAAGTGTTTCCTATGGCCCAAAAAAAGTCCATTGGTGATGAAACCAGTTGGGCAGAAGAACACATAAAGTAACTATCATCGCGTTCCTGTATCTGCTGCAGATTGTTGCCGTTTTTATCTTGCCTGTACTTCTATGAGAATGTGCAAGTGCAATTTTTTAGCCCAATAAAAACTCCTGTTAGGTTTTACACTATTGGAGCTCCTTTTGGTTTTCATTTGGTTCACTGCTGTTTTCTCTGGATGACCAGAGTCTGAATCAGAAGTAACTGTACATGGGAGGCACACCATCACCGCTGTTCTCCTTGGATCTCGTTAATGGGGGATGAAGTAAGGCTTATGTGACCTTCCGTAATTAGAGGGTCCCTGTTTTGCGATAAGAGTACATCTTAACCTATGTGTCGGTGGCTCTCTTAAAGTGGAGGATTCCCCTTTCAAGTTCACTTTTCTTAACACTTTATGAGGAGTTTCTTCCATTTATTCCACAGCCATTTGACTTTGTGATTATAGCCTCTTGTGCTTTTCATAGAAATTCTTTTTTTTCACCCTTATGCACATGAACATTTTATGTTTTGTAT
The DNA here is from genome assembly GCA_037952925.1 of Lithobates clamitans. Lineage (NCBI taxonomy): Eukaryota > Metazoa > Chordata > Amphibia > Anura > Ranidae > Lithobates > Lithobates clamitans. Next base: position 75,441 of record JBBGZY010001870.1, read on the forward strand.
TTTTCAGCGCAACTCACCTTCTTTTGTCACATGAATAAGAATGCTGACCCGGATGAAAACTCTGCTGGTCAAGGCCTCCTTTTTTAAATTAAAGATTTCCTGTCCTCTGAACATGAAAAGGGATGCTTACCCATGTGATTTCTCTGGTGATCATCTACTTGTAGGTTCTCTTTCTTAGAGAAAGATTTCCCGCACTCTAAACATGAATAGTGATGTTTACTTGTATAACTTCTTTTGTGTTTCACATGGTTTCTTTTCAGAGTTAAAGATTTTCTGTGCTTTAAACATTAATAGGGATAATTAGCCATATGACTTAACCACTTAAGGACCGAGCCTCTTTCTGAGATTTGGTGTTTACAAGTTAAAAACAGTTTTTTTTGCTAGAAAATTACTTAGAAACCCCAAACATTATATGTATATTTTTTTCACCCTAGAGAATAAAATGGCGGTCGTTGCAATAATTTTTGTCACACCGTATTTGCGCAGCGGTCTTACAAGCGCACTTGTTTTGGAAAAAAACACTTTTTTGAATTAAAAAAATAAGACAACAATAAAGTTACAACGAAAATGTAAATAACACGGCGCTTACCCAATGAAAAAAGCAGCTACATAAAATATGACCAATATTAAAAACAGAAATGGAAGTGAAATGCAGCGCTAATGATGATAGTAGATGGTGAAAAACACATCAGTAATGGTGACCATTAAAAATATACACATAACTGGAACACATGAAACATAATACAAAATGTTGAGTATTGGGTGAGATATAGTAATGTCCCAATATATAGCTGTAAATAAAACACAAAAAAGTCCCAAACATAGGCTGAGTATAAATGTTGAACTGGTGTGGGAATCTTCTCCTGATATCATAGGTTATACGGTCATGGAATATAAATAGATGGAATACGCTTACCAACAGGAGTGGATTCGGATGCCAGTGACACCGAATCACGCAGGCTCTGAGATCCTTAATGGACGATGGTTGGTCCTGGAAACCCCGGATCTCAAAGGGGATCTATCTTCTATGGTCCACGTCACGACTGTCGGTTTGAAAGCCCAAGGGGGAATCTCTGCCACACGAAAGTCTCCAGAGCATGGATGGTTCCCAAAAAGATAGATAGAACGCCAATAGTGCAGATCAAATGACGTATTTTATTGGATATGATCAATAATCAACAAGCGATATAAAAAGCGTGATCACGTATAAAACAGTACAATCAAGTGTAGGGAAGAGTAAGGCTCGCCCGACGCGTTTCGTCCACATGGACTTCAATGGGGGCATCAAACGTTTGTCGTCCAACCATCGTCCATTAAGGATCTCAGAGCCTGCTTGATTCTGTGTCACTGGCATCCGAATCCACTCCAGTTGCACTATTGGCATTCTATCTATCTTTTTGGGAACCATCCATGCTCTGGAGACTTTCATGTGCGGAGATTCCCCCTTGGGCTTTCAAACCGACAGTCGTGACGTGGACCATAGAAGATAGATCCCCTTTGAGATCCGGGGTTTCCAGGACCAACCATAAAAAAAAGTTTGCACATTACATGTGGCATTAAGAGGAGGGACCTTGTACCCAGCCGTATGACCACAGGGGGAAGGACACTGACAGGCTGGAGAAATGAGGCTGACTCACTCCCGCACTTAGAGCATAGTGTGACTTCTCTGGTTTTTCACAAGTTGTCCTTTCCGAGTGAAAGATTTCCCGCACTCTGAACATGAAAAGGGACACTCACCAGTATGAATTATCTGGTGTCCAATAAGGTCTTCTTTACAAATGTAAGATTTCCCGCACTCTGAACATAAATAGGGGCGGTCACTTGTGCGACTTCTCTGGTGTTTAACAAGATGATCTTTCTTGTTGTAAGATTTTTCACACTATGAACTTGAATAAGGGCGCTCACCAATGTGAATTCTCTGGTGTCTAACAAGAGCTACTTTTTGATTGAATGATTTTCCACACTCTGAACATGAATAAGGACGCTCATTCGTGTGAATTCTCTGGTGTTTCACAAGGTTTCCTTTCAGAGTGAAAGATATTCCACACTCTACACATGAATAAGGACGCTCACCCGTGTGAACTCTTTGATGCTGAATAAGTTTTTCTTTCCGAGTGAAAGACTTCCAGCACTCTGAACATGAATAAGGACGCTGACCCGTATGACCTGTCTGGTGTTCAACAAGGGCTACTTTTTGAGTAAAAGATTTCCCGCACTCTGAACATGAATAAGGACGCTCATTCGTGTGAATTCTCTGGTGTTTCACAAGGTTTTCTTTCAGAGTGAAAGATATTCCACACTCTGAACATGAATAAGGACGCTCACCCGTGTGAATTCTTTGATGCTTAATAAGATTTCCTTTCCGAGTTAAAGATTTCCCGCACTCTGAACATGAATAAGGACGCTCATTCGTGTGAATTTTCTGGTGTTTCACCAGGTTTCCTTTCAGAGTGAAAGATATTCCACACTCTGAACATGAATAAGGACGCTCACCCGTGTGAATTCTCTGGTGTCTAGTAAGTGCTCCTTTTTGAGTGAAACATTTCCCGCACTCTGAACATGAGACTAGATTGTCACCTCGGTGATCTCCTTCATGGGGTGAGGAAGATTCCTCGGGATTAGAAGGATCTGTTGATCGATCTGCAGTGTGAGATCTTACATGGATATTTGCTCTCATAGAATGTGATTGATGAGAAGATTCCCCCTGATCAGAGGGATCCATTGATGTCTCCGAACAGGAAGGTCTGTGATGTATATTTTGTGTATTTGGATTTCCTCCTGGAGGATCCTGTGTGATGACATTATCTTCTGACTTACAATCAGCAGATAATAGAAGATGTCTCTCCGAGGAATTCCTGACATCACATCCATCTGATGGAAAAAAAAAGAAAAAAGGAAAACATTTCAGTAGTTCACAAATGACTGGAGTTTTAGCTTTACCTTCGTACGAGTGAATAAGTGGAAATGCTGATCTCACAGCTGAGCTCCTGTTCAACACTTTTCTATAAATGTCAGTAATAAAAGAGTCAAGTGTGTTGGTTCAGCAGTCAATAGATTCACAGAGCTCTGACATGAAATTGGGTATAAAATTGTAACATCAAAATAACAGATACAAAACACCAAAAAACAATTATGAACACTGGGTAACATTGCTCTGTGCATAAAGTACAACTATAGGAAATAACAGAGATGCCACATCATTTTGTGGAATCATGACATTATACAGGGGAATGGAGATGGACCTTTCATATGGTGTACAGTATCTCAACCTCATTTGTTGGGAACACGACTTTACATTGAGGAATGGAGAAGGACGTTAAATATGGTGTACAGTATCTACTTATTTATTGGGAACATGATGTTATAAAGAGGAATGGAGATGGGCCTTTCATATGGTGCACAATATCTCAACCTCATTTGTTGGGAACGCAACTTTACATCGAGGAATGGAGATGGATCTTTCATATGGTGTACAGTATCTCCTCCTCATTTGTTGGGAACATGATGTTAAAAAAAGAAATAGAGATGAACTGTTTATATGGAGTACAGTATTTTCATCATACTTGTTACGTTCAAAATGTTCCTTTATTTATAAATCATCTCCCAAAGCTTAGCAGGTCAGTGTGTAACAGAGATATAGAAACTAAGTAAAGCGCTGCCCTTGATTTTGCCTAGTGTCCAACCTCCTAGATGCAGGGCATATACTCAGAGGTAAGACCGCCTTTTTTTACCACCCCAAGGCCTCCCATGTGCTTAAGGCCAGTGTTGTCTGAGAAATTCTTGTTGTATCAAAAAGAAATGAGGGGAATGGATGTGGGTACTAATTATATTGCAATTGCAGTCACCCCTGAACCAGGATCTGCTGTGACCCCACTCAGATATGGCACCTGGCCCATTCCCAGCAGGAATGGTCCCTTATTGCTACTAGAAAGGGAGCCACGTCTGCCCAAGATGTTCCACCAAGGGGGTAATTCCCTATCCAGTACTGAGAATCCCCAGGCACTGAAAAGGGAGTGGTACCCCGGGCTTCTCCTACCCATAAAGAGGAAGGGACTGAGGTGGGGCAAAGATGGATAGCAGTTCCACCCGGAGGGGAGTAAGGTAGAACTAAAAAGAGGAGTGGCAGTAAAAAGGTAAAATGTTTTTGTTGGTCCTCATACTCAGTTTCAAATATTTATTGTATGGACAAACAATTGAAGGATTGTTGCCCCAAGTCTGGAGATCTCTGTAAACAAATAGATAATGTATCCCTTGTTGTATGTAGGACCAGGGCCGTGCTATTCTGTGAGTACATGAGATCAGATGATGTGAAGATCTGAGAATTATCTAACATTTTTTCTTAAACTACAATCCTTATCCTCACTAAGTAAAATGAGACTGTGACCTGATTCTTCCATAGTGCCTATACTTACTTGTGTTAATATGTGGAGAATTTCCATCCTGTACACTTTTCATAATCATCCCAACCTCCTCCGTGGACGGCTGATCACCCCCAACATACGTCTCTTCTTCTTCCTCTTTAACCTCAGCTTTTATATTAATCCGTTCTTCACCCTAGGGAAGAAGAGAAGCACTTTTACTTGCCTTCCTCCGCTCCCCCCAGCAGATGGCAATCCCATAAGTGCTACTGACCTGCAGCAAAGGAAATCAGTTCTACTGTGCTGCCTATTTCAGAACAGATCACATGCCCGTTTCTTGTGAATCCAGGTGGCCAGGGATCCAACCCCTGGGGGGCGCATCATCACACTGGCTTGGAATTACAGAAGCACAGACCAGCACCACGTCATTAAGAATGTGACCCCCATTGGGGGAGCACGAGGAGAAAGAGGACCCAGGATCTCATGTGACTGGAGCTGGTGTTCTGTCGAGAAGTGCCCCCCTATCGAATAGTGTCCGGGTTGAAGCGCGCATGCGCCGCACGGAGCCGCAGAACAGCTGAGTTTACCATCAGCTGTTGTCTCGCGTGGCTGAGGCACGTTCATGTAGGTGAGGGGCGGATATTTACAAGAAGGGGTCGGATTTTTCAATGATGGGCAGTGCTGGGGGCCGAATTTTTATGGATGGCCAAAGAAATCTGCAAAAGAAATCTTTATATGCAATTTATTTTGAACGCTTGCGGGGCATGTTAAGTCAATTGAAGGGCGGCTTTTTCTATATTAGATAAAGATTTCTTTAGTAGATTTGTTTGGGCAGCGATAAAAATTCCGCCCCCACCACTGCCCATCATGTAAATATCCGCCCCTTTCATGTAAATATCCACTGGTCTCCTACATGAACGTGCCTCAGCAACGGGAGACAACAGCTGTAAATTCAGTAAAACAGTAAATTCAGCTGTTCTGAGGGTCCGTTCTGCGCATGCATGGCACATGCGCAGTTCCGTCCGGTCATTTTTCGATTGGGGGCATTTCTCGACAGGACACCGGGACCCACAGGAAAAAGGGACATATATTGATTAAAAAAAAGAAGCAAGCAATAAAAATGGGGGAAAGGAGCTATAAATAGAGACAGGGAGGGGCAACAAAGTCTGCAATTCAGATGTAAAAGAAAATATTAAAAGAAGAGAATACATAGAATGTCCTCTCATAGCTTAGAATACATTGTTGGATCGACATGCTCAGTCCCACCTACCTGATGATGGTGAGGGATCTCATGTTCTTCCTGTGTGGAATCCCGGGAATACAGAGGACGGGGACATCTCTCTGGTGGGTTCCCATTACTGGATCCATCTGTAGGAAACACACACACTGACTGAATACATTGTTTCTATGTGTTTATCAGATGATGGGGGATCTAGGTGGACCCTCCGTACTGCTCTCTCCTTTACAATAAAGTCTCCTCTTACCCGGTGATGTGAGGGGCGGCTGATTCTCCATCATGACGTCCTTGTAGAGATCTTTGTGTCCTTCTAAGTATTTGTTCTCCTTGAAGATAATCTCTGTGACATCCTGACACCTTATAGGAACCTGACACACACACAATGATACAGTCACCATCCAGACACATCCCTTGTCTGTTACTGGATAATGTCCCAGAATTCCCGGCACCGCTCACCTCTCCTGTCAGCAGATCAATGATCTTGTTGGTGATTTCTTGAATCTTCTGCATGTTGTTTCTCTCAAGAATTGGGAAGTGAGGTGGAGGCACTGCAATGGTGTTCTGGCTTCGACCCCATCGTTCTGACATCGCTGGATACATTCCTTGTAAAAGACCTTCAATACACGTTATCTTCACAGCAGCATATTTCTATAAAAGGGGAAGAGCAGAATACAAGGAGTGATGTCATGTGACCTCCCAGAATCCTCCTCACCTCTCCGGTCAGGTCTGTTTTTTATAAATAAAGATAAGAGTGATGTCATGTGACCTCCCAGAATCCTCCTCACCTCTCCGGTCACCAGGTAGATGACCTCCAGGGTGAGGTCTAATATCCTCTCAGTCATGTGACTCAAGTCCTTCTCCATCCTCATTGATGTGATCATGTGATCAATAGAAGACTCTGATCTCTGTAGACAAATATAGTGGCCTTGCTGGTCATTAGACAAGTAAAGATTAATTGTAAACCCTCCGTCCAAAGGTGAGGGAGGTATACAACCGTGTTTGTGTTGTGTCAATAAATACCAAACAAATTTAATATGAAAACCATGTGTTGATTATATACACTCACCAGCCACTTTATTAGGTACACCTTGCTAGTACCGGGTTGGACCCCTTTTTGCCTTGGGAACTGCCTTAGGTCTTTGTGGCAAAAAGACAACAAGGTGTTGGAAATGTTCCTCAGAGATTTTGGTCCATAGTGACATGATAGCATCACACAGTTGCTGCAGATTTGTCAGGTTCACATCCATGATGCCAATCTCCCATTCCACCATATGCCAAAGGTGCTCTACTGGATTGAGATCTGGTGACTGTGGAGGACATTGGAGTACAGTGACCTCATTGTCATGTTCAAGAAACCAGTGGTGAGATGATTGGAGCTTTGTGACATGGTGCATTATCCTGCTGGAAGGAGCCATCAGAAGATGGGTACACTGTAGTCATAAAGGGATGGACATGGTCAGCAACAATACTCAGGTAGGCTGTGGCATTTAAATGATGCTCAATTGGTACTATATCCCCACACCATTACACCCCCACCACCAGCCTGAACCGTTGATACAAGGCAGGATGGATCCATACTTTCATGTTGTATATGCCAAATTCTGACCCCGCCATCTGAATGCCGCAGCTGAAATTGAGCCTGTGCAAATTGTAGCCTCAGTTTCCTGTTCTTAGCTGAAAGGAGTGGCACCCGGTGTGGTCTTCTGTTACTGTAGCCCATCTACTTCCTGGTTCGATGTGTTGTGCGTTCAGAGATGGTATTCTGCATACCTTGGATGTAACAAGTGGTTATTTGAGTTACTGTTGCCTATCATCTTGAACCAGTCTGCCCATTCTCCTCTGACACCAACAAGGCATTTTCCTCCACACAACTGCCGCTCACTGGATATTTTCTCTTTTTCAAACCATTCTCTGTAAACCTGAGAGATGGATGTGTGTGACAATCCCAGTAGATCAGCAGTTTTTGAAATACTCAGACCAGCCTGTCTGGCACCAACAACCATGCTATGTTCAAAGTCACGTGTTGATACCTAAATGCACTGAGTTGCTGCCATGCGATTGGCTAATTAGCAATTTGTGTTACCATGCAACTGAACAGGTGTACCTAATAAAGTGGCCTGTGAGTGTATATAGGAGTAGAAAGGCAGACATAATGAGGGTTACTTTATAAAGTAATATCTTTTTACCTCCTCTGCTTCCAGCTCCAACGTCTTCTCTATACCCCCTCACAACGCACTTCTCTCACCGGGAACTTCTTGTTTGGACCCCTACAGCATTTCCTGTTCATTGGTTACCTCACTTCCTGTCTCTATATCACTTCCTGTCTTCACCTGACATCACTTCCTCCCCTACAATCAGGCTTTTCCTGTCTCTACATTCCTTCATGAATTGTCGTTTTGTTCCACTCGATATAATTGGTAAAGATCTCCACCCTGACAGTAAAGTCATTAAAGTGGGAGTCTCATCCATTTCCAGTATGTGATTATTATAAGATAACACTGCAATTTAAAAAAAAAAAACAACCACCAGATCCTGTAACCATCATAAAAAATTGCAGATAAAAGCACAGAAAAATGTAGTATCTATACTGCAGGCTGATGGCGACGGCTCTCTCTCCTTCACCCGAGATAGCTCTCTTGTCCATGCTCCCGGGCACGCTCAAATCCATTAAAAAAGATATATTACGCCATTTCTTGGCTGCTGCTAGAATGGTGATCCCAAGATATTGGAAGTAAAGAACTGTACCTTCCCTGGGGGAGTGGGCTATTGAGGTGGACCGCATCAGGGACCTTGAAGGCCTGTTGGCTGAGGAATCTAATAAAGACAACCAGTTCTCTCTTACGTGGACTTCGTGGTCCATGTTCCGATACTCATCGGACTTTATCCCCTGGGCAGAGGGCAACCTGGACGGTACCGCCCCATGACCATGCTGGAGCGACTTCTGTTCCTAACCTTTCTGTTTTTCTACTTTCCCCCTAATCCTTCTCCTTTTCATATCAATGTATTCCTTAAAATTCAGATGCAGAATACGACCCGCACAAGCTAATCCTATACAACATAACAGGTTCCTGGAATAAGTTGATTGTAAAAACACACGAAGTTTACTTGTAATCCCCTCCCGTATATGGTGAGGGCTCTTTGGTTATCCTTGTTATATCTCATTATGCTAATTAAAACAATGTTTTTTCCTTGTGATCTGCACACATAACGTACTACAATATGTATCCTGCGAATACACTGGATCTTTTGTTTTCAACGCTACTACTACTAATGATGTATATGTGAAGTACTTTTTCTTGTATGCTTTTTTTCAATAAAATCAGATTGAATTAGAAAAATGTAGTATGTTAATTGCTTACCTGCTGTGTTTTGACCCCGTGTCCCGCATTGGCCAGGACAGTTCGGGGTCCCGGGCACCCTGACACAGCTACCCTAACAACTCAAGTTTGCATTGCACTGCGCGCTGCCCCCAATCAGTGTGCTGTAAAAGCTGGTTGTTAAGGAGCGGGACCAGGAAGCTGGCCGCTGCATCCTTAACAACCAATGAGTCATCAGCTCTCAATGGGCTTCCCCGCTGACAGCTGAATCCACAAAATCCATACCAGACCCTTATCCAAGCATGCAGACTGTCAGGCCAGGAAAAGGGGAGACAAGCGAGTCCCCCCCCCCTCCTGAACCATACCAGGCCACATGCCCTCAACATGGGGGGGGGGTTACTTTGGGGCTGCCCCCCCCCACCACCACCACCCCAAAGCACCTTGTCCCCATGTTGATGGGGAAGAGGGTCTCATCCCCACAGCCCTTAAATTCCTTTACTAAAAAAAAAAAATGTAGATCCACCAAAGTACACACACCCCCAATGTTGAGGGCTTGTGACCTGGCATGGTTCAAGAGGGGGCACTCGTTCATCCTTTATGGAGATATTTAGGGAGATATTATATGTCCATATAGTTAAATATATGGTTATATTTTGTGTTGAATATAATATACAGTATATATGTATGCAGTCATATGTGTGTATCATCATCTGTTGGAGATTAAAAAACGCCACTGTGACTATGGAGGAAGAGGACGGACATGATGGGGGGTTACTGAGTGTAAATATAAAATAATAACTTATTACCTCCTCTACTGCCAGTTCCAGCAATGTCTCCTCTCTACTTCCTCCCTTCTCACCTGCAACTTCCTTTTTAGGCCCCTACATCACTTCCTGTTCATATATTACCTCATTTCCTGTTTGTATATCACTTCCTATGTCTATACAAGCATTTTCTTCCAGTCTCCATGTCCCAACATGGATCGTCTTTTTTTTCCACTCAATATAATTGGAAAAGATCTTCACTTTAAGTGTAATGTCATTCTCCGACAGCTTTCCTCCACCATCCACACTACATTCCCTAACAGCTCTCCTCCACCATCCACACTACATTCCCTAACAGCTCTCCTCCATCATCCACACTACATTCTTCGACAGCTTTCCTCCACCATCCACACTACATTCCCTAACAGCTCTTCTCCAACCATCCACACTACATTCTCCGACAACTCTCCTCCACCATCCACACTACATTCTCCGACAGCTCTCCTCCACCATCCACACTACATTCTCTGACAGATCTCCTCCACCATCCACATTACATTCTCCGACAGATCTCCTCCACCATCCACACTACATTCTCCGACAGATCTCCTCCCACCATCCACACTACATTCTCCGACAGCTCTCCTCCACCATCCACACTACAGTCTCCGACATCTCTCCTCCGACCATCCACACTACATTCTACGACAGCTCTCCTCCACCATCCACACTACATTCTCCGACATCTCTCCTCCGACCATCCACACTACATTCTACGACAGCTCTCCTCCACCATCCACACTACATTCTCCGACAGCTCTCCTCCCACCATCCACACTACATTGTCCGACAGCTCTCCTCCACCATCCACACTACATTCTCCGACATCTCTTCTCCACCATCCACACTACATTCTCCGACAGCTCTCCTCCACCATCCACACTACATTCTCCGACAGCTCTCATCCACCATTCACACTACATTCTCCGACAGATCTCCTCCGACCATCCACACTACATTCTACGACAGCTCTCCTCCACCATCCACACTACATTCTCCGACAGCTCTCCTCCCACCATCCACACTACATTCTCCGACATCTCTCCTCCGACCATCCACACTACATTCTACGACAGCTCTCCTCCACCATCCACACTACATTCTCCGATAGCTCTCTTCCCATCATCCACACTACATTCTCCGACATCTCTCCTCCGACCATCCACACTACATTCTACGACAGATCTCCTCCACCATCCACACTACATTCTCCGACAGCTCTCCTCCACCATCCACACTACATTCTCCGACAGCTCTCCCCCCACCATCCACACTATATTCTCCGACAGCTCTCCTCCACCATCCACACTACATTCTCCGACAGATCTCCTCCACCATCCACACTACATTCTCCGACAGATCTCCTCCCACCATCCACACTACATTCTCCGACAGCTCTCCTCCACCATCCACACTACAGTCTCCGACATCTCTCCTCCGACCATCCACACTACATTCTACGACAGCTCTCCTCCACCATCCACACTACATTCTCCGACATCTCTCCTCCGACCATCCACACTACATTCTACGACAGCTCTCCTCCACCATCCACACTACATTCTCCGACAGCTCTCCTCCCACCATCCACACTACATTGTCCGACAGCTCTCCTCCACCATCCACACTACATTCTCTGACAGATCTCCTCCCACCATCCACACTACATTCTCTGACAGCTCCCCCCCCACCATCCACACTACATTCTCCGACAGCTCTCCTCCGACCATCCACACTACATTCTACGACAGCTCTCCTCCACCATCCACACTACATTCTCCGACAGCTCTCCTCCCACCATCCACACTACATTCTCCGACATCTCTCCTCCGACCATCCACACTACATTCTACGACAGCTCTCCTCCACCATCCACACTACATTCTCCGATAGCTCTCCTCCCACCATCCACACTACATTCTCCGACATCTCTCCTCCGACCATCCACACTACATTCTACGACAGATCTCCTCCACCATCCACACTACATTCTCCGACAGCTCTCCTCCACCATCCACACTACATTCTCCGACAGCTCTCCCCCCACCATCCACACTACATTCTCCGACAGCTCTTCTCCCACCATCCACACTACATTCTCCGACAGCTCTCCTCCACCATCCACATTACATTCTCTGACAGCTCTCCTCCCACCATCCACACTACATTGTCCGACAGCTCTCCTCCACCATCCACACTACATTCTCTGACAGATCTCCTCCCACCATCCACACTACATTCTCCGACAGCTCTCCTCCACCACCCACACTACATTCTCCGACAGCTCTCCTCCACCATCCACACTACATTCTCAGACAGATCTCCTCCACCATCCACACTACATTCTCCGACAGATCTCCTCCACCATCCACACTACATTCTCCGACAGCTCTCCTCCCACCATCCACACTACATTCTCCGACATCTCTTCTCCCACCATCCATACTACATTCTCCGACATCTCTTCTCCCACCAGGCATCTTTTATCTGTAAAACATTTTCCACAGTGTGAATGCATGGAGAACGCTGTGTGGTGTGTTTTCTCTGCTGTATAACAAGGATTTCTTCCTGGTTCAAACATTTCCCACACTCAGCACATGAAAACAGGATGCTTACACATGTGAAGTCTTATGTGTTCAACTAAGTTTTATTTCTCTGTAGTAACAGCAGATGTCACGTCCCTGAACACCATTATTCCTCATGACATGGGCATCTCGGCAGTATCACACTATCATAATTCTGAGTCTGGTTGGCTACCTATTCAGAAAGATTTTGTAATAGATCTTTTCAAATTTGTGGCAACGCATAACTATTTTTGGTTGGGGGAAAGTTACTTTTTACCGAACAGGGGTGTCGTGATGGGGCAAAATCAATACAGCCAACTTTGGCATGTCTTTTCTGACATCTTATTCCTCACAGCATTATGCTATCAAGCGTATAATACAGAAACACTGCCACATTTTATTTAACGACAGTGTGCTTACACCTCTACTTCCGTCTAAACCACATGTTATATACAGGGGTGTGTCCACTGTGAAGGATAGAATAGTGCAAAGTGTCCTTGATCCCCCCTCCAGATCTTCCTTCTTCCATAACTTAATTGGATACTAAATGTGTGGGAGATGTCAGGTCTGTCATTTAAACAGCTTAAAATCAAGGAAAGTTCTTGATTTTTCTTCTATTATTACCTCTAGGATATATATACAATCAAACCTTTTATTACATGTCACACCGCCCATGTGGTATAGCTTTTTCAGTGCCCTTGTGGGCTTCAATAGGTGGGCATGACTACCTGGGAGTTTAGTATTAGGCTTAATGAGCATATTGCTAACGTTAAAAAAAGGATACAAGATTCACAGTGTCTCACAGCACTATGATCTTGTACACAATAGAGACCCGTGTGGGACCCTGTTTGTGGGTATAGATGATTTTGTTCCCCACTGGAGGGGTAGTCTTAAAGTAAGAAAGTAAATGTATGATCCAGAATGGAGACCAGGTGGATATATATTCTCAAAAGTTATACTCCTCATGGCCTCAACGTAGATTGGGATGTCAACTGCTTTATTAATAAATCCTACATTTTTTGTTTAGATTTAGTCATGTATATTTTGTCTTTTGGTTCATTTTAAACCACGTGTTTAGTCCCGCTTTTTAGTGTTAATAATGTGACAAGTTTACAGCCGCGTGTAGCTTCACTAAGTTTGAGCTCACACCTCATTCTATTCCTTTAGTTGTAGTTTATTCTAGGTATGGGGACACTTGAGCCACACAGACGTCATGTCCGGTGAGCATAGCGATACATTATACATTGGGTCCCGCTATTGCAAGTGAGGCTTGAGTTTAGTGTTAAACCCAGATCAAGGCTTGGATTTGTGTTTTGAGCCGCATGGTTACTTTAGTGAAAGTGAGGCTGGGCTGGGTCTACTTGCTTAAATAGCGATGACAGGAAGTGTTTCCTATGCCCCAGTAGAAGTCCATTTGTGATGAAACCGGTCAGGCAGAAGAACACATAAAGTAGCTGTCATTGCGTTCCTGTATCTGCTGCAGATTGTTGCCGTTTTTATCTTGCCTGTACTTCTATGGGAATGTGCAACCTTACTCCTGTAAGGTTTTACACTTTAGGAGCTCCTTTTGGTTTTCATTTGGTTCACTGCTGGTCAGAATCTAAATCAGAAGGGACCGCACACGGGAGGCACACCATTACCACTGTTCTCCTTGGATCTTGTTAATGGTGGATGTACTAAGGCTTATGTGACCTTCCGTAATTAGGGTCCCTGTTTTGCGATAAGAGTACATCTTAACCTGTGTGTCGGTGGCTCTCTTAAAGTGGAGGATTCCCCTTTCAAGTTCATTTTTCTTAACAGTTTATGAGGAGTTTCTTCCGTTTATTCCACAGCAATTTGACGTTGTGATTATAGCCTCTTGTGCTTTTGGACTTCATAGAAAAAATTTTTTCACCCTTATGCACATGAACGTTTTATGTTTTGTATTTTTCAGCGCAACTCACCTTCTTTTGTCACATGAATAAGAATGCTGACCCGGATGAAATCTCTGGTGGTCAAGGCCTCCTTTTTTAAATGAAAGATTTCCTGTCCTCTGAACAAGAATAGGGATGCTCACCCATGTGATTTCTCTGGTGTTCATTTAGGTTCTCTTTCTTAGAGAAAGATTTCCCGCACTCTAAACATGAATAGTGATGTTCACTTGTGTGACTTCTCTGGTGTTTCACATGGTTTCTTTTCAGAGTTAAAGATTTTCTGTGCTTAAAACATTAATAGGGATGCTTAGCCATATGTCTTAACCACTTAAGGACCAAGCCTCTTTCTGAGATTTGGTGTTTACAAGTTAAAAAAAGTCTTTTTTTTGCTAGAAAATTACTTAGAAACCCCAAACATTATATATTTTTTTTCTAACACCCTAGAAAATAAAATGGTGGTCGTTGCAATAATTTTTGTCACACTGTATTTGCGCAGCGATCTTACAAGCGCACTTTTTTTGGAAAAGAAAACACTGTTTTGAATTAAAAAAATAAGAAAACAGTAAAGTTAGCCCAATGTTTTTTTTTAAATTGTGAAAGATAATGTTACGCCGAGTAAATTGATACCCAACATGTCACACTTTAAAGATGCGCCTGCTCGTGGAACGGCGACAAACTTTTACCCTTAAAAATATCCAAAGGTGACTTTAAAAAATGCTATAGGTTGCTTGTTTTGAGTTACAGAGGAGGTCTAGAGCTAGAATTATTGCTCTCGCTCTAACAATCGCGGCGATACCTCACATGTGTAGTTTGAACACCGTTTTCATATGCGGGCGCTACTCACGTGTGCGTTCGCTTCTGCGCGTGAGCTCGTCGGGACGGGGGGCTTTAAAATATATATATTTTTTTTATCTTATTTATTTTACTTTATTTTCTTTAATTTGACACTGTTTTTTAAAAATACATTTTTTTGGGTCACTTTTATTTCTATTACAAGGAATGTAAACATCCTTTGTAATAGAAAAAAGCATGACAGGACCTCTTAAATATGAGATCTGGTGTCAAAAAGACCTCAGATCTCATATTTACACTAAAATGCAATAAAAAAAAATGATGTCATTCTAAAAAAATAAAAATGTCCCTTTAAGAGCTATGGGCGGAAGTGACGTTGTGACTTCGCTTTCGCCCTGCAGTGATATGGAGATGGGTGGGGGCCATCTTCCCCTCACTCATCTCCATACCCAGGCAGGGACAGGATCCGATCGCCTCCGCCGCTGCCGACGGCTCCGGTGAGCCGATAGAAATGATCTTGCGGCGAATCCGCCGCAGAGACCACTTTTATCTTGTAGCGGACCGCCCGCTGAAGAAGAAGGTACCGGGGTTATGGTCGCTAGCTGCTACCATAACAATGGTATTACTCTTCGAACAGCTGACGTATTCCTGCGGCGGGTGGTCCGTAAGTGGTTAAAGAGAAGAAGACAGGGAAGAGAACAATCTAATGCATATAAACACTTTAATACATATGAACACATTCATAAAAAAGTTTGCATTCACATGTGGCATTAAGAAGAGGGACCTTGTACCCAGCCGTATGACCAGAGGGGGAAGGACACCGACAGGCTGGAGAAATGAGGAGGACTCACTCCCGCACTTAAAGCATAGTGTGACGTTCTCTGGTGTTTCACAAGTTGTCCTTTCCAAGTGAAAGATTTCCCGCACTCTGAACATGAAAAGGGACGCACACCAGTGTGAATAATCTGGTGTCCAATAAGGTCTTCTTTACAAATGTAAGATTTCCCGCACTCTGAACATGAATAGGGGCGGTCACTTGTGCGACTTCTCTGGTGTTTAACAAGATGATCTTTCTTGTTGTAAGATTTTTCACACTATGAACTTGAATAAGGGCGCTCACCCATGTGAATTCTCTGGTGTCTAGCAAGAACTACTTTTTGAGTGAATGATTTTCCACACTCTGAACATGAATAGGGACGCTCATTTGTGTGAATTCTCTGGTGTTTCACAAGGTTTCCTTTCAGAGTGAAAGATATTCCACACTCTACACATGAATAAGGGCGCTCACCCGTGTGAACTCTTTGATGCTGAATAAGTTTTTCTTTCCGAGTGAAAGACTTCCAGCACTCTGAACATGAATAAGGACGCTGACCCGTGTGACCTGTCTGGTGGTCAACAAGGGCTACTTTTTGAGTAAAAGATTTCCCGCACTCTGAACATGAATAAGGACGCTCACCCATGTGAATTCTCTGGTGTCTAGCAAGAACTACTTTTTGAGTAAAAGATTTCCCGCACTCTGAACATGAATAAGGACGCTCACCCATGTGAATTCTCTGGTGTCTAGCAAGAACTACTTTTTGAGTAAAAGATTTCCCGCACTCTGAACATGAATAAGGACGCTCACCCATGTGAATTCTCTGGTGTCTAGCAAGAACTACTTTTTGAGTAAAAGATTTCCCGCACTCTGAACATGAATAAGGACGCTCACCCATGTGAATTCTCTGGTGTCTAGCAAGAACTACTTTTTGAGTGAATGATTTCCCGCACTCTGAACAGGAATAACAACGCTCATTTGTGTGAATTCTCTGGTGTTTCACCAGGTTTCCTTTCAGAGTAAAAGATTTCCCGCACTCTGAACATGAATAAGGACGCTCACCCGTGTGAATTCTCTGGTGTCTAGTAAGTGCTCCTTTTTGAGTGAAACATTTCCCACACTCTGAACATGAGACTAGATTGTCACCTCGGTGATCTCCTTCATGGGGTGAGGAAGATTCCTCGGGATTAGAAGGATCTGTTGATCGATCTGCAGTGTGAGATCTTACATGGATATTTACAATCATAGTATGTGATTGATGAGAAGATTCCCCCTGATCAGAGGGATCCATTGATGTCTCCGGACAGGAAGGTCTGTGATGTATATTTTGTGTATTTGGATTTCCTCCTGGAGGATCCTGTGTGATGACATTATCTTCTGACTTACAATCAGCAGATAATAGAAGATGTCTCTCCGAGGAATTCCTGACATCACATCCATCTGCTGGGAAAAAAAAAAAAGAAAAAAGGAAAACATTTCAGTAGTTCACAAATGACTGGAGTTTTAGCTTTACCTTCGTACGAGTGAATAAGTGGAAATGCCGATCTCACAGCCACCAAAATCTATCAGAAAAGTGTTTATACCGGAGTCCATATATCATCTGCAAATTCTTAAATGTTCAATAGCCGGCTGCAACTATGGCTTCATAGCCAAAACGTGTTATGCCCCGTACACACGGTCGGATTTTCCGACGGAAAATGTGTGATAGGACCTTGTTGTCGGAAATTCCGACCGTGTGTGGGCTCCATCACACATTTTCCATCGGATTTTCCGACACACAAAGTTTGAGAGCAGGATATAAAATTTTCCGACAACAAAGTCCGTTTTCGGAAATTCCGATCGTGTGTACACAAATCCCATGGACAAAGTGCCACGCATGCTCAGAATAAAAAAAGAGATGAAAGCTATTGGCCACTGCCCCGTTTATAGTCCCGACGTACGTGTTTTACGTCACCGCGTTTAGAACGATCGGATTTTCCAACAACCTTGTGTGACCGTGTGTATGCAAGACAAGTTTGAGCCAACATCCGTCGGAAAAAATCCTAGGATTTTGTTGTAGGAATGTCCGAACAAAGTCCGACCGTGTGTACTGGGCATTAGTGATTTGAAAAAAATATTGGATTGCCTGTATTTGCCTAGTTTTTTAATAACAAATTTGCAGATAATATATGGACTCCAACGTGAACACTTTTTCTAAAAATGTCAGTAATAAAAGAGTCAACTATGTTGGTTCAGCAGTCAACAGATTCACAGAGCTCTGACATGAAATTGGGTATAAAATTGTAACATCAAAATAACAGATATAAAACACCAAAAAACAATTATGAACACTGGGTAACATTGCTCTGTGCATAAAGTACAACTATAGGAAATAACAGAGATGCCACATCATTTTGTGGAATCATGACATTATACAGGGGAATGGAGATGGACCTTTCATATGGTGTACAGTATCTCAACCTCATTTGTTGGGAACACGACTTTACATTGGGGAATGGAGAAGGACCTTTTATATGGTGTACAGTATCTACTTATTTATTGGGAACATGATGTTATAATGAGAAATGGAGATGGGCCTTTCATATGGTGCACAATATCTCAACCTCATTTGTTGAGAACGCGACCTTACATCGAGGAATGGAGATGGATCTTTCATATGGTGTATATTTTCTCCACCTCATTTGTCGGGAACATGATGTTATGAGGAATGGAGATGGCCTTTCATATAGTGTACAGTATCTCCTCCTCATTTGTTGGGAACATGACATATTGAGGAATGGAGATGGACCTTTCATATGGTGTACAGTATCTCCTCCTCATTTGTTGGGAACATGACATATTGAGGAATGGAGATGGACCTTTCATATGGTGTACAGTATCTCCTCCTCATTTGTTGGGAACATGACATATTGAGGAATGGAGATGGACCTTTCATATGGTGTACAGTATCTCCTCCTCATTTGTTGGGAACATGACATATTGAGGAATGGAGATGGATCTTTCATATGGTGTATATTTTCTCTACCTCATTTGTCGGGAACATGATGTTATGAGGAATAGAGATGGCCTTTCATATGGTGTACAGTATCTCCTCCTCATTTGTTGGGAATATGACGTTATATTGAGGAATGGAGATGGACCTTTCATATGGTGTACAGTATCTCCTCCTCATTTGTTGGGAACATGACATTATATTGAGGAATGGAGATGGACCTTTCATATGGTGTACAGTATCTTCTCCTCATTTGTTGGGAACATGATGTTAAAAAAAGAAATAGAGATGAACTCTTTATATGGAGTACAGTATTTTCATCATACTTGTTACGTTCAAAATGTTCCTTTATTTATAAATCATCCCCCAAAGCTTAGCAGGTCAGTGTGTAACAGAGATATAGACACTAAGTAAAGCGCTGCCCTTGATTTTGCCTAGTGTCCAACCTCCTAGATGCAGGGCATATACTCAGAGGTAAGACCGCCTTTTTTTACCACCCCAAGGCCTCCCATGTGCTTAAGGCCAGTGTTGTCTGAGGATTTCTTGTTGTATCAAAAAGAAATGAGGGGAATGGATGTGGGTACTAATTATATTGCAAATCACTCACAGTCACCCCTGAACCAGGATCTGCTGTGACATTACCCCACTCAGATATGGCACCTGGCCCATTCCCAGCAGGAATGGTCCCTTATTGCTACTAGAAAGGGAGCCACGTCTGCCCAAGATGTTCCACCAAGGGGGTAATTCCCTATCCAGTACTGAGAATCCCCAGGCACTGAAAAGGGAGTGGTACCCTGGCCTTCTCCTACCCGTAAAAAGGAAGGGACTGAGGTGGGGCAAAGATGGAGAGCAGTTCCACCCTGAGGAGAGTAAGGTAGAACTAAAAAGAGGGTGGCAGTAAAAAGGTAAAATTTTTGTTGGTCCTCATACACAGTTTCAAATATTTATTATATGGACAAACAATTGAAGGATTGTTGCCCCAAGTCTGGAGATCTCTGTAAACAAATAGAGGGGATTAAGATCAATAATGTATCCCTTGTTGTATGTAGGACCAGGGCCGTGCTATACTGTGAGTACGTGAGATCAGATGATGTGAAGATCTGAGAATTATCTAACATTTTTTCTTAAACTACAATCCTTATACTCACTAAGTAAAATGAGACTGTGACCTGATTCTTCCATAGTGCCTATACTTACTTGTGTTGATATGTGGAGAATTTCCATCCTGTACACTTTTCATAATCATCCCAACCTCCTCCGTGGACGGCTGATCACCCCCAACATACGTCTCCACTTCTTCCTCTTTAACCTCAGCTTTTATATTAATCCGTTCTTCACCCTAGGGAAGAAGAGAAGCACTTTTACTTGCCTTCCTCCGCTTCCCCCAGCAGATGGCAATCCCATAAGTGCTACTGACCTGCAGCAAAGGAAATCAGTTCTACTGTGCTGCCTATTTCAGAACAGATCACATGCCTGTTTCTTGTGAATCCAGGGGGCCAGGGATCCAACCCCTGGGGGGCACATCATCACACTGGCTTGGAATCACAGAAGCACAGACCAGCACCACGTCATTAAGAATGTGACCCCCATCGGGGGAGCACGAGGAGAAAAAGGACCCAGGATCTCATGTGACTGGAGCTGGTGTTCTGTTCGGGTTGAAGCGCGCATGGGCCGCACGGAGCCGCAGAACAGCTGAGTTTACCATCAGCTGTTGTCTCGCATGGCTGAGGCACGTTCATGTAGGTGAGGGGGCGGATATTTACAAGAAGGGGTCGGATTTTTCAATGATGGGCAGTGCTGGGGGCGGAATTTTTTTGGATGGCCAAAGAAATCTGCAAAAGAAATCGTTATCTGCTATTTATTTTGAACGCTTGCGGGGCGTGTTAAGGGCAGCTTTTTCTATATTAGATAAAGATTTCTTTAGTAGATTTGTTTGGGCAGCGATAAACATTCCGCCCCCAGCACTGCCCATCATGTAAATATCCACTGCTCTCCTACATGAACGTGCCTCAGCAACGCGAGACAACAGCAGTAAATTCAGCTGTTCTGAGGGTCCGTGCGGCACATGCGCAGTTCCGTCCGGGCATTTTTCGATAGGGGGCATTTCTTGACAGGACACCGGGACCCACAGGAAAAAGGGACATATATTGATTAAAAAAAAGAAGCAAGCAATAAAAATGGGGGAAAGGAGCTATAAATAGAGATGGGAAGGGGCAACAAAGTCTGCAATTCAGATGTAAAAGTAAATATTAAAAGAAGAGAATACATAGAATGTCCTCTCATAGCTTAGAATACATTGTTGGATCGACATGCTCAGTCCCACCTACCTGATAATGGTGAGGGATCTCATGTTCTTCCTGTGTGGAATTCTGGGAACACAGAGGACGGGGACATCTCTCTGATGGGTTCCCATTACTGGATCCATCTGTAGGAAACACACACACTGACTGAATACATTGTTTCTATGTGTTTATCAGATGATGGGGGATCTAGGTGGACCCTCCGTACTGCTCTCTCCTTTACAATAAAGTCTCCTCTTACCCGGTGATGTGAGGGGCGGCTGATTCTCCATCATGGCGTCCTTGTAGAGATCCTTGTGTCCTTCTAAGTATTTGTTCTCCTTGAAGATAATCTCTGTGACATCCTGACACCTTATAGGAACCTGACACACACAATGATACAGTCACCATCCAGACACATCCCTTGTCTGTTACTGGATAATGTCCCAGAATTCCCAGCACCGCTCACCTCTCCTGTCAGCAGACCAATGATCTTGTTGGTGATTTCTTGAATCCTCTGCATGTTGTTTCTCTCAAGAATTGGGGAGTGAGGTGGAGGCACTGCAATGGAGTTCTGGCTTCGACCCCATCGTTCTGACATCGCTGGATACATTCCTTGTAAAAGACCTTCAATACACGTTATCTTCACAGCAGCATATTTCTATAAAAGGGGAAGAGCAGAATACAAGGAGTGATGTCATGTGACCTCCCAGAATCCTCCTCACCTCTCTGGTCAGGTCTGTTTTTTATAAATAAAGATAAGAGTGATGTCATGTGACCTCCCAGAATCCTCCTCACCTCTCCGGTCACCAGGTAGATGATCTCCAGGGTGAGGTCTAATATCCTCTCAGTCATGTGACTCAAGTCCTTCTCCATCCTCATTGATGTGATCATGTGATCAATAGAAGACTCTGATCTCTGTAGACAAATATAGTGGCCTTGCTGGTCATTAGACAAGTAAAGATTAATTGTAAACCCTCCGTCCAAAGGTGAGGGAGGTATACAACCATGTTTGTGTTGTGTCAATAAATACCAAACATATTTAATATGAAAACCATGTGTTGATTATATACACTCACCAGCCACTTTATTAGGTACAGCTTGCTAGTACCGGGTTGGACCCCTTTTTACCTTGGGAACTGCCTTAGGTCTTTGTGGCAAAAAGACAACAAGGTGTTGGAAATGTTCCTCAGAGATTTTGGTCCATAGTGACATGATAGCATCACACAGTTGCTGCAGATTTGTCGGCTGCACATCCATGATGCCAATCTCCCGTTCCACCACATGCCAAAGGTGCTCTATTGGATTGAGATCTGGTGACTGTGGAGGACATTGGAGTACAGTGACCTCATTGTCATGTTCAAGAAACCAGTGGTGAGATGATTTGAGCTTTGTGACATGGTGCATTATCCTGCTGGAAGGAGCCATCAGAAGATGGGGACACTGTAGTCATAAAGGGATGGACATGGTCAGCAACAATACTCAGGTAAGCCGTGGCATTTAAATGATGCTCAATTGGTACTATATCCCCACACCATTACACCCCCACCACCAGCCTGAACTGTTGATACAAGGCAGGATGGATCCATACTTTCATGTTGTATACGCCAAATTCTGACCCCACCATCTGAATGCCGCAGCTGAAATTGAGCCTGTGCAAATTGTAGCCTCAGTTTCCTGTTCTTAGCTGAAAGGAGTGACACCCGGTGTGGTCTTCTGTTGCTGTAGCCCATCTCCTTCGTGGTTCGATGTGTTGTGCGTTCAGAGATGGTATTCTGCATACCTTGGATGTAACAAGTGGTTATTTGAGTGACTGTTGCCTATCATCTGGAACCAGTCTGCCCATTCTCCTCTGACACCAACAAGGCATTTTCCTCCACACAACTGCTGCTCACTGGATATTTTCTCTTTTTCAAACCATTCTCTGTAAACCTGAGAGATGGATGTGTGTGACAATCCCAGTAGATCAGCAGTTTTTGAAATACTCAGACCAGCCCGTCTGGCACCAACAACCATGCCACGTTCAAAGTCACTAAAATCCCCTTTCTTCCCCATTCTGATGCTCGGTGAACTTCAGCAAGTCATCTTCACCACGTGTAGATACCTAAATGCACTGAGTTGCTGCCATGCGATTGGCTAATTAGCAATTTGTGTTACCAAGCAACTGAACAGGTGTACCTAATAAAGTGGCCTGTGAGTGTATATAGGAGTAGAAAGGCAGACATAACGAGGGTTACTTTATAAAGTAATATCTTATTACCTCCTCTGCTTCCAGCTCCAACGTCTTCTCTTTACCCCCTCACAACGCACTTCTCTCACTAGGAACTTCCTGTTTGGACCCCTAGAGCACTTCCTGTTAATTGGTTACCTCACTTCCTGTCTCTATATCACTTCCTGTCTTCACCTGGCATCACTTCCTCCCCTACAATCAGGCTTTTCCTGTCTCTATATCACTTCCTGTCTGCACCTGACATCGCTTCCTCTCCTACAATCAGGCTGTTCCTGTCTCTACATTTCACCATGAATTGTGGTTTTGTGGTGACCTTCCAGTCCTACAGCTTAAACCCAACCGGGGTAGGCTGGACTAGGCCATCAAGGTTTATATCAGTACTATACTTTATGCCTTCTCAGTTTTTGTATTACAAATGATGTATAATATATGCAGCAACTTCAATTGATTTGTTTGATAAAATAAATAAAAATTATTGTTAAAAAAAAAAAAGAATTGTGGTTTTGTTCCACTCGATATAATTGTTAAGGATATCCACCCAGACGGTAAAGTCATTAAAGTGGGAGTCTCATCTATTTCCAGTATGTGATTATTATAAGATAACACTGCAATAAAAAAAAAAAAGAATCACCAGATCCTGTAACCATCAAAAAAATTGCAGATAAGAGCACAGAAAAATCTTGTATGTTAATTGCTTACCAGCTGTGTTTTTCCTTTCCATCATTTTTTCCCCTGCCTTGCATTTTGTGTTTATGTGTCTATAAGACTCTCATTTGTTCCAATGTAATTAAGGAATATTCTGTGAGCATTTATAAGGACGCTTTTCTGTAGGCGGAGTCTTATAATTAGGGGGTGGGCATTTGTTTGTAGGCGTGACTATAGGGGGAAGGAAAATGCGGCGTGGGACTATCGGCAAAAAATGGGCATGGTTTAAACGAATCATTGGGTGTGACTTAAAGGGGGTGTGGTTCGAGTCTGAGATGCACGAGGGACGGAGGGAGAAAAAGAGAGAGAAAGAAAGAGATAGGGAGGGAAGGAGAGAGAAGGAAGAAAAGAAAGAGAGATGGAGGGACAGCAGGCCCAGATCCTACACCACCATAGAAATATGTGTATTCCAGAAAGTTTAACAATCAGCAGATAAAGATACTCCAAACACCTGGTGTTGGCGCTTCAATCGTCACAGCACCATGGTTGGTATGGTGTCAGGATGATTGAAGCGCATTATTTATATTATAACATTGTAATATAAAATGAAATAGTTCAACTCACCATAATGCAGAATCAGTGGGAGCCCTGTGCGTGTCACTTGCCACGTTACCTGCCACCAGATGCCATCAGGTGCCCCCAGCAGAGTCCCTCCTTACACCAGGTGCCCCCAGCAGAGTCCCTTCTTACACCAGGTGCCTCCAGTAGAATCCCTCCTTACATCAGGTGCCACAGCAGAGTCCCTCCTTACATCAGATGCCCCCAGCGAAGTCCCTCCTTACATCAGGTGCCCCAGCAGAGTCCCCCTTACATCAGGTGCCCCCAGCAGATTCCCTCCTTACACCAGGTGCCCCCAGAAGAGTCCCTCCTTACATCAGGTGCCTCCAGTAGAGTCCCTCCTTACATCAGGTGCCCCAGCAATATCCCTCCTTACATCAGGTGCCCCAGCAGAGTCCCCCCTTACATCAGGTGCCCCCAGCAGAGTCCCACCTTACATCAGATGCCCACAGCAGAGTACCTCCTAACACCAGGTGCCCCCAGCAGAGTCCCTCCTTACATTAGGTGCCTCCAGTAGAGTCCCCCCTTACATCAGGTGCCCCCAGCAGAGTCCCTCCTTACACTAGGTGCCCCCAGCAGAGTCCCTCCTTACATCAGGTGCCCCAGCAGAGTCTCTCCTTACATCACAGGTGCCCCCAGCATAGTCCTTCCTTACACCAGGTGTCCCCAGCAGAATCTCTCCTTACACCAGGTGCCCCAGCAGAGTCGCTCCTTACATCACAGGTGTCCCTAGCAGAGTCCCTTCTTACACTAGGGTCCCCCAGCAGAGTCCCTCCTTATATCACAGGTGTCCCCAGTGGAGTCCCCCCTTACATCAGGTGTCCCCAGCAGAGTCCCTCCTTACATCACAGGTGTCCCCAGCGGAGTCCAACCTTACATTAGGTGCCCCCAGCACAGTCCCTCCTTACACCAGGTGCCCCCAGCAGATTCCCTCTTTACATCATATGTGCCCCTAGCAGAGTCCCTTCTTACATCACAGGTGTCCCCAGCGGAGTGCCTCCTTACATCAGGTGTCCCCAGCAGAGTCCCTCCTTACATCAGGTGCCCCCAGCGAAGTCCCTCCTTACATCACAGGTGTCCCCAGCGGAGTCCCTGCTTACATCAGGTGTCCCCAGCTGAGTCCCTCCTTACATCAGGTGTCCCCAGCAGAGTCCAACCTTACATTAGGTGCCCTCGGCAGAGTCCCTCCTTTCACCAGGTGCCCCCAGCAGAGTCCCTCCTTACATCACAGTTGCCCATAGCAGAGTCCCTTCTTACATCAGGTTTCCCCAGCAGAGTCCCTCCTTACATCACAGGTGTCCCCAGCAGAGTCCCTCCTTACATCAGGTGGTCCCAGCAGAGTCCCTCCTTACATCACAGGTGTCGCCAGCGGAGTCCCGCCTTACATCAGGTGTCCCCAGCAGGAGTCCAACGTTACATCAGGTGTCCCCAGCAGAGTCCCTCCTTACATCACAGGTGTCCCCAGCGTAGTCCCTCCTTACATCAGGTGTCCCCAGCGGAGTCCAACCTTACATCAGGTGCCGCCAGTGGATTCCCTCCTTACATCAGGTGTCCCCAGCGGAGTCCCTCCTTACATCAGGTGTCCCCAGCGAAGTCCCTCCTTACATCACAGGTGTCCCCAGCGGAGTCCCTGCTTACATTAGGTGTCCCCAGCAGAGTCCCTCCTTACATCAGGTGCCCCCAGCGGAGTCCCTCCTTACATCAGGTGTCCCCAGCAGAGTCCTTCCTTACATCAGGTGTCCCCAGCAGAGTCCCTCCTTACATCATAGTTGCCCATAGCAGAGTCCCTTCTTACATCAGGTTCCCCCAGCAGAGTCCCTCCTTACATCACAGGTGTCCCTAGCAGAGTCCCTCCTTACATCAGGTGTTCCCAGCAGAGTCACTCCTTACATCACAGGTGTCCCCAGCAGAGTCCCTCCTTACATCAGGTGTCCCCAGCAGGAGTCCAACCTTACATCAGGTGTCCCCAGCAGAGTCCCTCCTTACATCACAGGTGTCCCCAGCGGAGTCCCTCCTTACATCAGGTTTCCCCAGCGGAGTCCAACCTTACATCAGGTGTCCCCAGCGGAGTCCCTCCTTACATCAGGTGTCCCCAGCGGAGTCCCTCCTTACATCAGGTATCTCCAGCAGAGTCCTTTCTTACATCAGGTGTCCCCAGCAGAGTCCCTCCTTACATCAGGTGCCCCCAGCAGAGTCCCTCCTTACATCAGGTTTCCCCAGTGGAGTCCCTCCTTACATCAGGTGTCCCCAGCAGAGTCCTTCCTTACATGAGGTGTCCCCAGCAGAGTCCCTCCTTACATCAGGTGCCCCAGGCAGCGGAGTTCCTCCTTACATCAGGTGTCGCCAGCGGAGTCCCTTGGATCTTCCTCTAGTCAAATAATCATGCATGGTTTGATCTCCACCGCCATTGCAGAAGACCAGCTTTCCTGTAACAGGTCACTCGCCCAGGGGAGGAAACAAGAGGCGGAGCCTGGGTGGCTGCCAATAGAAATTTGAGCTTCCGCCAACCCCCCACCCCGCAGCCTTTCCCACAACTGTTCACAGACTGGCTGCAGCCCGGGGGCGGGGGTTGATGGCAGCTCCATTTCTATTGGCAGCCACCCGGGCTCCGCCTCTTATTTCCTCCCCTGGGTGAGTGACCTGTTACACGAGAGCTCAGCTGGTCTTCTCTAAAATGTCGGCTGGCGGAGGCAATTCACCAGTGCCAGCCGCGGATCTCTGGCGGTGGCGGCGAAAAATCGTGAGCACACCAATTTTCTGGGACATTGCCTGGGATGCGGTAAGACTGGGACAAAGGTCTAAATACTGGGAATGTCCCGGGAAATTCAGGACAGTTGGCAACTATTCTATGAGTAGAAGGAATACAGCATACATGTGTGGTGTATACACAAGTAGGCTCAGATTCTAATATACCACACCTAGTGTTCAGTGTAACTTAACCAATTCAACACCAGGCCTGTTTAAAAAATGTGCATTTTTTTTGCTAGAAAATTACTTGGAACCCCCAAACATTATGTATTTTTTAAGCAGAGGCCCTAGACAATAAAATAGTGGGTATTGCAACTTTTTGTGTCACACAGTATTAGCGCCAAGGTTTATAAAATGCCATTTTATGGGAAAAAATACACTTTAGTGAATCTCAATGCCCAAAAACCATATAATACCTAACCATTTGGTAAAATATAAAAGATAATGTTACGCTGAGTAAGTAGATATCTAAAATGTCCCGTTTTAAAATTGTGCTTGCTTGTCGAACGACACCAAATTACGGTACTGTACTTAAAAATCTCCATAGGCACCGCTTTATAAATCTTTACCGGTTACCAGTTACAGAGGAGGTCTGGTGCTAGAATTATTGCTCTCGCTATAACATTCGTGGCGATACCTTGAAAACTGATTACATATGCGTGCGTGATCTACACATGCATTTGCCTTGCCCCGGGGGGGACAGGAGTGCTTAAGGGGGTTTTAAACGCTTGTGTTTTTTCACCTTAAAGTGGAGGTCCACCCTAAAAAAA
Organism: Lithobates clamitans; assembly: GCA_037952925.1. Classification (NCBI taxonomy): domain Eukaryota; kingdom Metazoa; phylum Chordata; class Amphibia; order Anura; family Ranidae; genus Lithobates; species Lithobates clamitans. The sequence continues at coordinate 103,542 of JBBGZY010001870.1, forward strand.
AAATTACATTAAAATGCTCCTAAAAATGTGGAAAAAAAAAGGAAAAAAAAATATTTTGCTTACCAGAAATGGCTGTTGCTAGGCAAATCGTTCTGCCTGTTCTGCAAGGCTCCACTGCCTGTTTCCTTTACTTCGAATTGCGGCGCCGGGACCCGATCCGATGGACGAATCGGCCTCGGGCGGCCGACATCGCGGGTACCCTGGACAGGCAAGTGAGCTTATTAAAAGTCAGCAGCTACAGTGTTTGTAGCTGCTGACTTTTAATTTTTTTTTTTTTTTTAACTGGACCTCCTCTTTAATGCATCCTATGCATTAAGGTGAAAAAACACCTGGCAGTGATCGCCCCCCCCCACCTTTTTACTTACCTGAGCCCCTTCATTCCCTCAGCGGAGATACGCTCTCCCTCTCTGCACAGGGTCCCAGCTCTTGATTGGATAGATTGATAGCAGTGCAGCCATTGGCTCCCGCTGCTTTCAATCAAACCCAATGATGGGGGCGCCGGGGGCCCGAATTCCGGCGTGTCTATGGACGCAAATGCTGGACTCATAAGCGCGCCCACAAGATAACCCCCCTGGGAGAGCGCTTCTCCTAGGGGGTTATCTGATGTGAGGAGGAGACACAAGCGCCGTAGAGGGACCCCAGAAGAGGGGGATCGGAGCCACTCTCTGCAAAACGAGCTGCACAGTGGAGGTATGATATGGTTGTTATTTAAAAAAAAAATAAAACAGGAAGGTTTACAATCACTTTAACTAGTTTTTTAAATAGTTTTTTTAATTATTTGTTTTATTTAAATTGTTTAATTTGAAACTATCTCTTTAAATGTTTTTTATTTATTAACTTTATTGATATCACAAAGGATGAACAACATCTGTTGGGATAGCACTTTTTACTGAGAGATCTGGGGTTTATTCTACCCTTCAAAGCATCAGATCAAACCAAGATCAGTATGATCCGATGCTTTCACAGGCTGGTAATGGCCAATTTACTTTAGCTAAAACCGGAAGTGACAAAATACTCATCGTGTCTGGTTTCATAGACCAAAGAGAGGATCGTGGACACTCCAGTCTTTGGTCATCTTTATGGTCACCCACCAGCTTCAGTGTCGGGTTCCCTGGTGGAAGAGTCCAAGAGGGCGGCAGGAGGCCCCTTCCGCCGCTTGTAAAAGCAATCCAGCAGCTTTTTAGCTGCTCAGATTGCTTTTATATTTTTAGCATTGCTAGCTAAAAGATACGATGTCAGGGAAATTTCTGCAGCTGCAGCCATGGCCTTGGTATAACCCCTTCAACCAGAAAACATATGGGTACATCTTTTTGGGGGAAGGGGTTAAACACCCCCACCTTTGGCCACAGGCCCCCATCTCTTTGTGTGTCCCTCTTACACAGATTCTTAAGTCGGAATAGAGATGCTCACCCTTGTGGATTCTGTGTTTTACAAGGTTTCCTTTCAGAATGTTTTCCTGCACTCTGAACATGAAAAAGTACGCTGACCTGGGTGAATTCTCTGGTGATCAACAAGGCCTCTTTTTTAAAAATAATGATTCCTGAATGGGCGTGGCTTAGTGATGGCAGTGTGAAGACGTTTCTTCAGAAGCTCTGCACAGACCGGAGCCGAGAACCCTTAGTCAGGCTGCACAAACAAGCCGCTTTCACATGCCTGGCGACCGCAAACACCTGCTACCTACTGGGGAACCTAGGGGACCTGAAATAACACACTCCTTCTTTTGGCAGCACCCAGCCTCCTCTTCTGGGGCCGCAGCCAAGAGGGCACCACCACAAGTCAATGCAAAAGGCTCCGCCACCAGCACAAGTAGGAAGGCTGCACAAATGGGGGCTTCAGGTGCAGGGGATTCAACTGTGCTGGCAGATCACCCGCTCTCCCCTATTTTATCATCAGCTCTCTCTCCAGCAGACTCACAGTTTGATCCTGGGCCTTCCCTGGGGGGGAGATAACCGTGCAGAGGGAGATTGTGGCTGCTCTGCCTACTAAAGAAGATCTCCAGGCTATGGCCACTTGCATTGTCAACATTCTCACACGAGAGCTGCATGAACTCCGCCAGCAAGTGGACACGGTGAAGGAGCGGGTAACAGAGTTAGAGTGCTCCACCACCTCTACAGATGCCCGCCTTACTACTCTGGAGACTGAGCATGAGGCCTTCCGCCGCCATCTCATCGATGTCCACCTGTGGCTGGATGATGGTGAAAATCGTAGCAGGTGGAACAATCTGCGCCTCCGTGGCATCCCTGAAGCTGCTAGGGGCCCAGACCTCCACACTATGGTGGTGGCTATTCTGAATCAGATTCTGGACAAACCGCCCACAGTCGAACTGGAGCTTGACAGAGTTTACCAGATACTTGGCCGCAGGGCTCCTCTTTCTTCTCCACAGACCCCTCTTCCCTCAGGTATGCCTGTGGATGTCCTTTGTAGGGTCAATTTTTACACCATAAAAGAGGAAATCCTACACCAGGCCTGGTCCAAGGGTCCCATTGACTTTAATGGTGCATCTATTCGAATCTATCCCGACGTCTCTAGGCAAACTCAGGCTTAACGAGGGCTAATGCGCCCCCTTCTTGAAGTAATCCGCGAGGCAGAGGCAACTTACTGATGGGGCCACCCCTTCCATCTAATTGTACGGAAACATGGGACTGATTTCTACCTCCGTTCACCTGACCAGCTTCTGGAAGTGTTTAGTTTCCTGGACAGGCCTGCTGTCAGTGTACACAACTGGTTTGACTCCCTGCTTAGCCAGGAGGCTTCTGGCCCACCTGTGCTGAGACCACAGAGAATCAGACGACCTAGATCCCGGGCCTCTAGCCGTGTGGCTCCTAGATCCACGCCGAACACTCCTGAGGCTTGACTGTTTAATTCTTCAGATGGACTGTTACTGAAGCAATTGATTCGGTGGATCTTGCCTATCGGGACTTTCAGGTTTGGAACTTCATGACTTGCTGTTGTCTCTGTTTGAGTCTATAGTTCCTCTAGTGGAGCCGCTGGCTTTAATCCCTCTCAGCTGATGTTGTTCTCGGCCCTCTGACCTCACACTCCCATTTTCTACTGTGAAGACTGTTACTTCAGCAACCATCACCCCCTTGGGTCTTTTCTGGACTGTATTTCAATCCAAGCCTCAATGGTGGGGTCATTCCGTTCTCATTATACGCCCCTATGTAAGGGTCAGAGACTTCAGAGACATGCTTATATGGCTTTATGCCTCCTGGCCTTCGGGTGACGTACTTTGACAGAAGCGTAGTCCCCCTGTTTGCTGCCTTTGTTGGTTGTCAGCGGGGGGACCCCTGGTTTGAAGATTGCAGTCTGCGGGCAGGCTCCCTTCCCCATAATTTAGCTCTTCCAAGCCTGAATCAGCTATTAGTCCTCTATTTCTCAGTGGCTCTCTCTAATGGAGGCCTTGTACTCTACACATATAAGCTGAATCTATAGCTCCACCCCCTCTTTCATTTTTGACATTGCCACTCATCTGATTGTGGGGATATGGGGCCTGTCTAGCAGACTCACCTTTCATTGAGCTACTCTATTATTGAGTCTTCCGTATTCATGTTTTTTATCCTACTAATAAGCAACATCGGGTGTACATCCTACTTACCTGTCCTGGTGTTTCGGGGGTTATATGCGGGGCCCTTTCTCCCTCCTCTTACAATGTCTGGAGTATTTTGGTCTCTGCATCTCCACTGATACACCATCTCAGCACCGTCTCCCTTGTTTTTTCTTCTCTTTCTCCCCCTTTCTTCCTTTTTTTTCTTCCCCTCTCACCCGGAGCCAACTGGTGGGGAATTCACCCCACACCTTCATACAACCACATACTGGTTAAGGTGCGCTATGGGTCTCCTCAAGGTCACCTCCCTTAATGTGAGAGGTCTCAATGTGCCTGAGAAACGCTCTCAGCTTTTGGCTGATTTGCCGAAAAGTGAAAACCCATATACCTTTTCTACAGGAAGCGCATTTCCATGGAGATCGGGTTCCTAAATTAACCAAAAAGGACTTTCCGATGGTGTATAACAGCTCTTCACCCATCTCCATATCTAAGGGGGTCAGCATCCTGGTGGCCAAATCAGTCCCTTGGACTTATGAGGCGATGCAAATAGATACCCAGGGTCGTTTTCTCCTCCTTAAGGGGAAGGTGTGTGGCATGAAGGTCACCTTTGCCAATGTTTATTTTCCCGAATGTGGATTACCCAGATCCCGCAGGCTCTCCTCCCTGAGCTTTTGGAGTTTGAGGAGGGGATGCTGGTGTTTGGGGGCGATCTCAATTTCGCCATGAATTCTTTATTGGATGTATCTCGTGGCTCTTCTCATCTCCCCTTTGCACGTCTCAAGAGTCTGAAGGCAGATCTGCAACTCCTGCATCTGATCGACCCTTGGCGGTTATTACATCCTGAAGAACGTGTCATTTTTGCTGCAGCATGGGGGGGGGTCCCCAAATGGCAGTTTGGAAGGATTTTCTGTGCTCTAATGCTCACCCATATGACATAAAGAGAAGACAGGGAAGTACACAATCTAATGCAGATAAAACTTTATTGAGATATAAACACATTAAAAAAAAAATTGCATTCACATGTGGCAATAAGAGGATATACCTTGTACCCAGCCTTATGAGCACAGGGGGAAGGACAGTGACAAGCTGGAGAAATGAGGAGGACTCACTCCCGCACTTAGAGCATAGTGTGACTTCTCTGGTGTTTCAGAAGTTGTCCTTTCCGGGTGAAAGATTTCTCGCACTCTGAACATGAAAATGGACGCTCACCTGTGTGACTTCTGTGGTGTTTAACAAAGTCTCCTTTATAAGTGAAAGTTTTCCCGCACTCTGTACATAAATAAGGACGCTCACCCGTGTGAATTCTTTGGTGTTTAACAAGGTTTCCTTTACAAATGAAAGATTTCCCACACTCTGAACATGAATAGGGACGCTCACCTGTGTGAATTTTCTGATGTTTAACAAGATTATCTTTCTTATTAAAAGATTTCCCGCACTCTGAACATGAAAAAGGACGCTCACCTGTGTGAATTATATGGTGTCTAATAAGGTCTTCTTTACAAACGTAAGATTTCCCGCACTCTGAACACGAATAGGGACGGTCACCTGTGTGCTTTCTCTGGTGTTTCACAAGATGATCTTTCTTGTTGAAAGATTTCCCGCACTCTGAACATGAATAAGGACGCTCACCTGTATGACTTCTCTGGTGTTTCACGAGGTTTCCTTTCAGAGTGAAAGATTTTCCACACTCTACACATAAATAAGGATGCTCCCCTGTGTGACTTATCTGGTGTCTAACAAGACCTCCTATCTGAGTGAAAGATTTCCCGCACTCTGAACATGAATAAGGGCGCTCACCTGTGTGGATTCTCTGGTGTCTAACAAGGGCTCCTTGAAGAGTGAAAGATTTCCCGCACTCTGAACATGAATAAGAACGCTCACCCGTGTGACTTATCTGGTGTTCAACAAGGGCCCCTTTTTGAGTGAAAGATTTCCCGCACTCTGAACATGAATAAGGGCGTTCACCTGTGTGAATTCTCTGGTGTCTAACAAGGGCCCCTTTCTGATTGAAAGATTTCCCGCACTCTGAACATGAATAAGGACGCTCACCCGTGTGAATTCTCTGGTGTCTAACAAAGGTTCCTTGATGAGTGAAAGATTTCCCGCACTCTGAACATGAATAAGGACACTCAGCCGTGTGAATTTCCTGGTGTACAATAAGTACTTCTTTCTGAGTGAAACATTTCCCGCACTCTGAACATGAGAATAGATTGTCAGCTCGGTGATCTCCTTCATGGGGTGAGGAAGATTCCTCGGGATTAGAAGGATCTGTTGATGGATCTGCAGTGTGAGATCTTACATGGATATTTGCAATCATAGTGTGTGATTGATGAGAAGATTCCCCCTGATCAGAGGGATCCATTGATGTCTCCGGACAGGAAGGTCTGTGATGTATATTTTGTGTATTTGGATTTCCTCCTGGAGGATCCTGTGTGATGACATTATCTTCTGACTTACAATCAGCAGATAATAGAAGATGTCTCTCCGAGGAATTCCTGACATCACATCCATCTGATGGAAAGAAATGGAAAAAAAAAAAAAATAGTAAAACATTTCAGTAGTTCGCAAATACCTGGAGTTTTAGCTCCACCTCCGTACGAGTGGAATAAGTGGAAAATTCTGATCTCAAAACTGGGCTCCTGTTCTCCCTCCAAAATTAATCAGAAAAGTTTTCATACTGGAGTCTGTATACAATTTGCTAATTCTTTAACATTCAATAGTCGGCTATGACTTCATTAGCCAAAACACGTTGGTGAATTGTTAGTACATTGGATTGCTCGCATTAGAATGGGTCTCGCATATGGGTTAGTGCCACCTCATGGCTGGAGGCCACATTATTTCACCAGTCCCCACACCAGAAGGATCAAGTCTTATCACCTGCCAGTGACACCTGTCCTGGCACTGACTACAGAGACCTTTTTTGAGGGGGAATAGCACTGAGCCCTGGTGGTCCTCCACCAGCTCTTCAAAAAACTGCATTGTACACTTCACCATGATGTCCAACCCAAAGAGGAAAACCACCACAGGAGGACTTACACATCACAGTTCCCAGGACCCAGACTCTCAGTAAAGTTCGCCAAGTGCCAAGCTACCCCTACCAACAGAACCTCCATCAATGGTCACCACAGTTCCCTTTCATGAATTGTCCGCTTCTTCTTCTTATCAAGCTTCACTTTATATCAAAGGTTAACTGAATTGTACATTTCATTCCCCAGTTTCAGTGTCTGTTACTTACTTGTGTCGAAAGGTGGAGAAATTTCATCCCGTTCAATCTTCATAATCATCCCAACCTCCTTTATGGACGGCTGATCACCCCCCACATACGTCTCTTCTTCTTCCTCTTTAACCTCAGCTTTTATATTAATCCGTTCTTCACCCTGAACCTCAAAATAATAGAAAATATTTATTAAAGCCGAACTCCAGGCAGATATAAACGACACCACTGAATGCAGTGCATTCATTATTAAATCAGTTATATTTTAAAAAATGTAAGCAGTATAGGTTTAAGAATGTGACCTGGTTTTAGGCTCTTGCAGTACCTGTGCATAATAGCTAGGGGAGGGACAAGACCGGTAGGCATTACTAACCTGAAGCAGAGATAAACCAGGTCTACTGCCCATTTCCTCAAAACCATGGAAGCCAGGGACCTACCCCCTAGGGGCAGATGATCACCTCAGCATGGACTTACAGGAACAAAGGAGCAGCATCATGTCAATTTGAACGAACACAAGGAGGAAGAGGACCCATGATGACATATGACTAGACTTAAGACCCACAGAAGAAAGAAACCTATACTGATTCAAACAGCAAAAAAGGGAGGGTGGTGAAAAATGTGAGGTGCTCAAAGAAGGAGCTGCAAATGAAGATGGGAGTGCAGGCAACAAAGGCTGCAAATCATACATAGTAGTAGAATTATTAAAACAAGAGACTACATAGAAGAATGCTATCTCACTAATTCCAAAATATTTCTGTGCTCCACACACCAAGTCCACCTACCTGACGATGGTGAGGGATGGTGTGATCTTCCTGTGGGGAATCCTGGGAATACAGAGGTACACCCTCCATAAACTGCTGAGCTCCATTCATCAATGTCTCTTCTTCTTCCTCTTTAATCTCAGCTTTGATGTCTTTCAGTTCTTCACCCTGAACCCCAAAGATGACAGAACACATTTGTAAAATGGAACAAGAGATTCTCATAGCTTAAAATTCTTTTTGAGTTCTGGTTGCTCAATCCTATTTACCTGATGATGGTGACTGATGGTGTGACCTTCCTGTGTTGAGTCCCAGGAATACAGAGGACGGGAACATCTCTCTGGTGGGTTCCCATTACTGGATCCATCTGTAGGAAAGACACACACTGACTGAATACATTGTTTCTATGTGTTTATCAGATGATGGGGGATCTAGGTGGACCCTCCGTACTGCTGTCTCCTTTACAATAAAGTCTCCTCTTACCCGGTGATGTGAGGGGCGGCTGATTCTCCATCATGATGTCCTTGTAGAGATCATTTTACCTGATGTGAAGGTCTACATATCCCCAATCGTCAATCTATATTCATAAGCAGTTTAATTATTTAGTGTTCATTACTCACCCGTACTCATATCTAGAAAAGGTTCTTCCTCTTTAGTTGTCACTATCATCCCAACTTCCTCCGTAGAATCCTGAAAACCCATCACAGTCGTCTCCTCTTCTTCCTCTTTAACCTCATTTTTTACATACATCTGTTCTTTATGCTAAGCCATCAAAAAGAAAAAAAAAAGAAAATGTGACGACAAATAGGCTGAAAGAAGAGTATAATCTCATACAGTCTAGAGTCACGTTTTGTTTTCTTCCCATCTACAGTACCTGATGATGGTGAGGGATGGTGTGACCTTCCTGTGTGGAATCCCGGGAATGCAGAGGAACAACCTCCTCCATAGACGGCTGAGCTCCACTTATCAATGTCTCTTCTTCTTCCTCTTTAATCTCAGGTTTGATGTTTTTGAGTTCTTCACCCTAAACCCCCAAAATGATAGCATATATTTGTAAAAAGGAACAAGAGATTACACATTGGAATGTCTTCTCATAGCTTAGAGTTCATTTTCAGTTCTTGTGGCTCACTCCCACCTACCTGATGATGGTGAGGGATGGTGTGATCTTCCTGTGTGGAATCCCGGGAGTACAGAAGAAAGGGACATCTCTCTGGTGGGTTTCTATTACTGGATCCAACTGTAGGAAACACACACACTGACTGAATACATTATTTCTATGTGTTTATCAGATGATGGGGGATCTAGGTGGATCCTCCGTACTGTTCTCTCCTTTACAATAAAGTCTCCTCTTACCCGGTGATGTGAGGGGCGGCTGATTCTCCATCATGACGTGATTGTAAAGATCCTTGTGTCCTTCTAAATACTCCCACTCCTCCATGGAGAAATAGACAGTGACATCCTGACACCTTATAGGAACCTGACACACACAATGATACAGTCACCATCCAGACACATTCCTTGTCTGTTACTGGATAATGTCCCAGAATTCCCGGCACTGCTCACCTCTCCTGTCAGCAGATCAATGATCGTCTTGGTGAATTCTACAATCTTCTTGTCATTATTTCTCCTGTGTTTCAGGAAGTGAGGTGAAGGCACTGTGAATGTTAAATGGTCACCAGATGAACAGTCTGCTCTGAAAAAGCAACAATATTGTCATGTGACCTCCCAGAATCCTCCTCACCTCTCCGGTCAGCAGGTGGATGATCCCCACTGGTAAGGTTTAAAGTAGAAATCCAGCTAAAGCCTAACTATTCTTTAGAGAACTAGAGAACACCCAACAATGACTGTGAAAGCCGGGAGCCATGTCATCACCCATAGGCTCCCATGGTGCAGCCATTGTCAGAGGTCCCTCCTCTCCTCTGCAGCTTTCACTGGATGACACATGGAAGTCGGATCACATGACCAAACCAGAGAGGGTTGAAAATAGGTAAGTATATACAGTGCATCTTTTTTTTCTTGCACAGGTTCGTTAATATAGGTGTTAGGAGGGGGAGGGAGCATTTTTAAGACTAGCAAGGTTTTAGATGGAATTCTACTTTAATATCCTCTCAGTCATGGGACTCTGGGTCTCTTTCCATCCTTACTGATGAGATCATGTGATCCATACAAAACTCTGATCTCTGTTTCTCAACTCCGGTCCTCAAGGCACCTCAACAGGTCTGGTTTTCTGGCTTTCCTTTATTTTGCACAGCTGATTTGATCAGTTTCACTGCCTTAGTAATTACCACAGCTGTTTCATCTGAGGGAAATTCTGAAAACATGACCTGTTGGGGCGCCTTCAGGACTGGAGTTGAGAAACACTGCTGTAGACTGATAATATAGCGGCACCGCTGGTCATTAGAACTTACAGACAGGTACAGATTCATTTTAATCCCTCCGTCCAAAAGTGAGGAAGGTTTACAACGGAGTCTGTGTTGTGTTTATAAATACCTAATATATTCATGGTGAAAACCAAGAGTGCCTAAACTAAAAAGAGCTTAAAATAACCAAAATTGTAAATATGCAAACAAATAAAAACCTTTTTTTTTTTTTTGCACACAAAAGAAAAAACTAGCAGGTGCGCTGATCAACAATTTGGTATAGCCCTCCAGCTGGCTATTGCTGATAATTAGACAAGTCAATGGGTTCTGATGCTCTCTATGGATTATCTGGGTGGCAGGAACACATCTAGACAAAACACAAAAGAAGAGAGCGCAAAGCCGCCTCAGCGTAACTCAGCTTTAATATGGTTAAGGTAAAAACACTACATATAGTAAAACTCACATTGTGCATAGATAGATAAAGCATAAGGATTCCACTGTGCCGCACTCCAAGACCTGAGGAAGGGGGTCATGCCTCCGAAACATGTTGTCATGGCAATTGTGTGATGTCCTTACTCTCTTCCCCCCTGTATCCTGCTCATGTGGATTCGTGTTTCCTCGAAGAGCAGCGCGGGCTGGACCGGACGCATGCGCATTAGTATCTGCACGTCGAGCGTGGTGGTGGATAGCCTTGGATGTTCTGCCAGGATCCGGGCAGCTAGGTTGAACGTCCATGGCTCCCCCTTCCCCTGTCGGGATCTTGAGGTGGTTATAGGAGTGTGGCCACAGTGGAATCCTTATGCTGTATCTATCTACACACAACGCGAGTTTTACCATTGTAGTGTTTTTGACTTTACCATATTAAAGCCGTGTTACACCAGGGCGGCTTTGCGCTCTCTTCTTTTTTATAAAGTTAGTGTGAAGTTCTATTTATGGAGACATTATATGTCCATATAGTTGAATATATGGCTCCATACCATATATAGGTTATATTTTCGTATTGATTATAATATACAGTATATATGTATGCAGTCATATGTGTATATCATCATCTGTTTGAGATAAAAGACATCACAGTGACTATGGAGGAAGAGGACGGACATGATGGGGGGGGTTACTGGGTGTAAATAAAAAATAATATCTTATTACCTCCTCTACTGCCAGTTCCAGCAATGTCTTCTCTCTACTTCCTCCCGACTCACCTTTGACCCGGAACTTCCTGTTTTAGGCCCCCACATCACTTCCTGTTCATATGTTACCTCACTTCCTGTCTATGGATCACTTCCTGTCTGCGCCTGACATCCCTTCCTCCCCATTTGTGGCATCACTTCCAAGCATGCTCTTCCAGTCGTTCTTTTGTTCCACCCAATATACAGTTGTGCTCATAAGTTTACACACCCTGGCAGAATTTATGATTTCCATTTTTCAGAGAATATGAATGATAACATAAAAACTTTTCTTTCACTCATGGTTAGTGTTTGGCTGAAGCCATTTATTATCAATCAACTGTGTTTACTCTTTTTAAATCATAATGAAAACAGAAACTACCCAAATGACCCTGATTAAAAGTTTACATACCCCAGTTCTTAATACCGTGTATGGCCCTCTTTAACATCAATGACAGCTTGAAGTCTTTTGTGGTATTTGTGGATGAGGCTCTTCTTTATCTTCTCAGATGGTAAAGCTGCCCATTCCTCTTGGCAAAAAGCCTCCAGTTCCTGTAAATTCTTGGGCTGTCTTGCATTAACTGCACGTTTGAGATCTCCCCAGAGTGGCTCAATGATATTAAGGTCAGGAGACTGGGATGGCCACTCCAGAACCTTCACTTTATTCTTCTTTAGCCAATGACAGGTTGACTTGGCCTTGTGTTTTGGATCATTGTCATGTTGGAATGTCCAAGTACGTCCCATGCGCAGCTTCCTGGCTGATAAATACAAATGTTCCTCCAGTATTTTTTGATAACATACTGCATTTATCTTGCCATTAATTTTGGCCAAATTTCCTGTACCTTTGTAGCTCACACTGTCAGGGCTGAGCTCAGCCCGCTCAGCTTTCGGTAATTGCCAGCTCCTATCTCTCCACAGTGACTCACCTGTTGATGATATCCTGCTCGTCAGTCCTGCCTACTTAAGCCGTCCAGTCCAGATGATCTCTGCCTTCGCCTTGGTCACATGTCTAGAGACGCTCTCCTGTGTTCCTGTTAAAGACTTGCTTGGCTGACATTCTTCTGGCTCCAGATCCTGCTTGCTGTTCTACTACGCTGTTCTCTGGCTCCCTGATGTTTTGGCTTGTCTGACTATCCGTTCCGGTTCCTGAACTCTGGCTACGTTTTGACTACGTTTACTCTGTTTACCTTTTAGGGTAATTGCTAAATACCTTTCGACCTACCCTCCCATGTGTTTTCAAGGTTGCGGAGAACGGGGCACATTTGTGCATATCTGGTGGACGTGTCCGATCGTGCAGCAATTTTGGGCCAAAATCTTCAGAATATTGTCCACCCTGCTAAGCAGGCCGGCCACCCCCGACCCAGCTTTTGCCTTGCTGAACCACTGTCCACCCGATCTTACAAAGGCCCAATCAAAACTAGCAATATATAACATTACAGCTTCTAAACAGACTTTTGCGAAGGCCTGGAAATCCTCATCTCTCTGCTCGGTGGAGACTAAGTTGACAGACTGTTGTCCTAAAATCTGACAGTTAGTACACTCCTTCTAACAATTGTTGTCCAACTTTTGGCCAACAAATGTTGGATGACAGGCTAGTAAATTTTCGGCGGACAGCGGTCTGTTGTCAGGTTTTCGTATCGTCAGTACACAAGTCCATCACACAAAAGTTGAAAGTACAAACACACATGCTCGGAATCAATGCTCACCAAACACGAAATTAGCAGAAGGTGCCCAAAGGATGGCGCTCAAGAGCTGAAATTCCTCGTAGTACGTCACTATGTTTGTGTTTGTTGGCCGACAATTGTGTACCGTTAGTATGCAAGACAAGTTCCCGGCACACACTCTTTGGACAAAAATCAGACGCTCGGTTGGCCAACAATCCGATCGTGTGTACAAGGCTTAGGAATAGGGTCACCCAAACTATGACCCACAGTAAGATTGAGGCTATAATCTTAGCTAAGATCCCACGGCACCTGAAAATTTGGCAACCGTGGGTGGATCAATTTCTCCCTCCACACTTCAATCCCAGGCTCCTGTAACCTTAAGGTTGTGAGACCAACCTCCTACCCTGGGTATTCCTTTGCCTGATACGGAACAGATGGCCTCTTCCTCCCTCCCCCCTTGTTATCGCACCACTCTTTCAGGGCCGTCTTTTCGACTGGGCACGCTGGGCAGTTGCCCGGGGGCCCCACTTGCCTGGGGGCCCCACCTTCCCAGCAACCAGTGGCGTCAAAATCCTGGCTCTGTCCCCCAAACTTTCTATTTCCTGTGTCCCCGTGGCCTGCGCTCCAGCTGCCATGTTTAGTTTCCAGCTGCCCCTGTGATTGGGCGAATGGGGTCATGTGCGGCTTTCCTCTTCCACCTACCGCTCGGCGCTGACGTCATTGACGCACACCGGACACCTTCAGCTCAGCTCGGCTCCCCTGGTCCTTGACTCTCCGCTTTCAAGAGACATGGCTCCGTTTGGTAGACCCCTTGGACCCCAGCTTGGCCTAGGCCAGCCCCAAGTCCTCCCGCACTGAAGGTACCACCATCTACTAGACACAGCCATGTCTCTGCCCATAGCCTGCAGCCATTGGGCGCTACACTTCCAGACAAGGATTCCATCCTCCCCAGCATGGCCACTGGTGCCCTTCCATGATTCACCAGCGAACCTTCTGGTTGTTGGTTACCTCTCCATACCTGTAGGCTTCCAGTTGTCAGAGTAGTGTAGTGTGTGTTGTAGTGGTCAGTGTAGTGTGTGTTGTAGTGGTCAGTGTAGTGTGTTGTAGTGGTCAGTGTAGTGTGTTGTAGTGGTCAGTGTAGTGTGTTGTTGTTGGTTTGTGTAGTGTGTGTTGTAGTGGTCAGTGTAGTGTGTGTTGTAGTGGTCAGTGTAGTGTGTGTGGTTAGTGTAGTGTAGTGGGTATTGTAGTGGACAATGTAGTGTAGTGGGTATTGTAGTGGAAAGTGTAGTGTAATGGTCAATGTAGTAGACAGGTAGGTCAATGTACTGGTCAGTATAGGAATCAGGTTAGTCAGTGTAGTGGACAGGTAGGTAAGACCCCTTTCACACCGAGGGCATTTTGCAGGCGCTATAGCGTTAAAAATAGCGCCTGCAATCCGCCCTCAAACAGCTGCAGCATTGTCTCCAGTGTGAAAGCCCTCGGCTGCGCTGGCAGGACGTCAGGAAAAGTCCTGCCAGCAGCTTCATTGGAGCGGTGAAGGAGCGGTGTGTTTACCGCTCCTCCACCGCTGCTCCCCATTGAAATCAATGGGGCAGCGCTGGGATACCGCTGGCAAAACGCCGCTATTGCGGTGCATTGCGGGCGGTTTCAACCCTTAAAGCGCCGCTAATCCGACGGTAAAACGTCGCTTAAAAATAGCGGCGTTTTACCACCGATGCTATGGGCGGACCGATGTGAAAGGGCTCTAAGTGTAGTGATCAGTCTAGGAATCATGTAGGTCAGTGTAAGGGCCAGTGTAGTGATCAGTGTAGGAATCATGTAGGTCAGTGTAGTGATCAGTGTAGGAATCATGTAGGTCAGTGTAAGGGTCAGTGTGGTGATCAGTGTAGGAATCATGTAGGTCAGTGTAGTTAACAGTGTAGGAATCATGTAGGTCAGTGTAGTGGTCAGTGTAGGAATCATGTAGGTCAGTGTAGTGGTCAGTGTAGGAATCATGTAGGTCAGTGTAGTTAACAGTGTAGGAATCATGTAGGTCAGTGTAGTGGTCAGTGTAGGAATCATGTAGGTCAGTGTAGTTAACAGTGTAGGAATCATGTAGGTCAGTGTAGTGGTCAGTGTAGGAATCATGTAGGTCAGTGTAGTTAACAGTGTAGGAATCATGTAGGTCAGTGTAGTGATCAGTATAGGAATCATGTAGGTCAGTGTAGTGGTCAGTGTAGGAATCATGTAGGTCAGTGTAGTGGTCAGTGTAGGAATCATGTAGGTCAGTGTAAGGGTCAGTGTAGTGATCAGTATAGGAATCATGTAGGTCAGTGTAGTGATCAGTGTAGGAATCATGTAGGTCAGTGTAGTTAACAGTGTAGGAATCATGTAGGTCAGTGTAGTGATCAGTATAGGAATCATGTAGGTCAGTGTAGTGATCAGTGTGGGAATCATGTAGGTCAGTGTAGTTAACAGTGTAGGAATCATGTAGGTCAGTGTAGTGGTCAGTGTAGGAATCATGTAGGTCAGTGTAGTTAACAGTGTAGGAATCATGTAGGTCAGTGTAGTGATCAGTATAGGAATCATGTAGGTCAGTGTAGTGGTCAATGTAGGAATCATGTAGGTCAGTGTAGTGGTGAGTGTAGGAATCATGTAGGTCAGTGTAAGGGTCAGTGTAGTGATCAGTATAGGAATCATGTAGGTCAGTGTAGTAATCAGTGTAGGAATCATGTAGGTCAGTGTAGTTAACAGTGTAGGAATCATGTAGGTCAGTGTAGTGGTCAGTGTAGGAATCATGTAGGTCAGTGTAGTGGTCAGTGTAGGAATCATGTAGGTCAGTGTAGTTAACAGTGTAGGAATCATGTAGGTCAGTGTAGTGGTCAGTGTAGGAATCATGTAGGTCAGTGTAGTGGTCAGTGTAGGAATCATGTAGGTCAGTGTAGTTAACAGTGTAGGAATCATGTAGGTCAGTGTAGTGATCAGTATAGGAATCATGTAGGTCATTGTAGTGGTCAGTGTAGGAATCATGTAGGTCAGTGTAGTTAACAGTGTAGGAATCATGTAGGTCAGTGTAGTGATCAGTATAGGAATCATGTAGGTCAGTGTAGTGATCAGTGTAGGAATCATGTAGGTCAGTGTAGTGGTCAGTGTAGGAATCATGTAGGTCAGTGTAGTGGTCAGTGTAGGAATCATGTAGGTCAGTGTAAGGGTCAGTGTAGTGATCAGTATAGGAATCATGTAGGTCAGTGTAGTGATCAGTGTAGGAATCATGTAGGTCAGTGTAGTGGTCAGTGTAGGAATCATGTAGGTCAGTGTAGTTAACAGTGTAGGAATCATGTAGGTCAGTGTAGTGGTCAGTGTAGGAATCATGTAGGTCAGTGTAGTGGTCAGTGTAGGAATCATGTAGGTCAGTGTAAGGGTCAGTGTAGTGGACAGTGTAGGAATCATGTAGGTTAGTGTAGTGGTCAGTATAGGAATCAGGTAGGTTAGTGTAGGAATCAGGTAGGTTAGTGTAGTGGTCAGTGTAGGAATCAGGCTGGTAAGTACTATTGTGTAAGGATCAGTGTAGGAATCATGTAGGTCAGTGTAGGAGTCATGTAAGTCAGTGTAGGAATCATGTAAGTCAGTGTAGTTGACAGTGTAGGAATCATGTAGGTCAGTGTAGTGGTCAGTATAGGAATCAGGTAGATCAGTGTAGTGGTCAGGTAGGTCAGTGTAGGAATCAGGTAGGTTAGTGTAGTGGTCAGTGTAGGAATCAGGCTGGTAAGTACTACTGTGTAAGGGTCAGTGTAGGAATCATGTAGGTCAGTGTAAGGGTCAGTGTAGTGGTCAGTATAGGAATCAGGTACCAATAAATACAGCCTTATTGATAATTTGCATTTTTATTCTCGTGCGTGATTGTGTAGGCAGGGCCCCAGTGCACTGTATTGGCCGGGGGCCTATAATGCTCTTAAGATGGCCCTGCACTCTTTGCTGTTTTTCTCCTTACCCTCTTCCTTCTCTTTCTTTTTTTATCTCTTCTTACCTTTTCCCTTAGATATCTTTTATCTCCCTCTTCAGACGTCATCTGAAGACGTGCGGTAAGGGCCTTCTGTGGTTCTCCCCTGAGGCCCTCTTCACGGTCCTTATTCTCCTTTGTAAATTATTGCGCTAAAACTACCCGTGTCACGTGCATCAGGTGGGAGTTTATTCTCCCCCTACATTTTTTTCTACTCACGATGTAATATTATCATATAGTTATTATGTACGAAGACGCCTGTTCATTGTCCTAATTAGTCATTGTCTCTCATGCAATGTTTGTTATTACCTACTTCCAATAAAGATATTGTACAAGAAAAATGTACAATATTAAAAATATTATTTTTTTTGGAATAAAGTAATATTATAATATTAAAAATATATTTAATATTATTGATGTTATGACTATTGTTGAATTTACAAAAATTTACAAAAAAACTGCTTTTTTTTAATGTTGTTTTTGTAAAAATCTTTAGATTTGTATTATTCGTTACTACTTAGTCTTTGTAATTATTTGTTGGAAAAAGATTAAAAATAAAATATTACTTTTCAATTAACTCAATTTGCTTACAACCATCAAAACGTCTACGTTTACTTACAAATTATTTGAACATTGTTACATTCACTTAATGCGGAGTTCCACCCATATAAAAGTCAGCAGCTACAAAAACTTTAGCTGCAGACTTTAACAATCAGACCCTCACCTGTCCCACGGTATAGCGATGCCGTCAAACGAAGCCCCGCTCCTCTCCCCCTGCTCTCTGCCGCGCCAACATCACTATTGTGGGCGCAGCCGGGCACGCACTGTGCATGCGCGAGTATCTCTAAGCACTGTGACTGGCTGGGCAATCATCTGGGACCTGTGATGTGTCCCAGAAGATTGCAGGGAGGAATGGGGGGAGAAGTGAACTTCCTTCCGGCGCCGCGGAGCCTGGGAGGAAGGAAGTGGGAGCTGGGTGCCTCCAAAAAGAGGGTATCCGCTCCCCTCCCAAAAAAATGACATGCCAAATGTGGCATGTCATGGGGTCACCATCACTTAAAGTGGAAGTTCCACTTTTGGGTGGAACTTTGCTTTAATTATAGCAATACAGTTACACTTTCACATACAATTTGTCAAAAATGATTCATAAAATTGTAATAACTAAAAATTAAATATCATGGTTGAATTTTTATTTACCCACTTTTTAAGCTTCTGCTAATGTCTGCATTGGGCAATTTATATATATTTTTTTCGCTTTGCTTACCCGGTTTCCAAGATTCACCCTTCCGGTTTCTCCCCTCCGAGGCGATGTATGTAATATTCTGCGGCACACTGGCTCCTGGGATATGTGTGTCATGATTACCAGGAGTCAGTGGGCATCGCCGCCTCTCAGCATCGCGGAAGTGATGCGAAGCAAGGCAACCAGACATAATGTCGGCGCTACGCTCTGCATACAATGCGCGTGATCAGGAGGTGCATGCTTGGTAGCCAGCAGCACCGTATCCCGGAGGAGAGTCAGAGCAGGCTTTATATGCCCACAATGAAGATGGAAGCGCTCAGGAAGATGAAATCTAAGGTAAGTTCATGTACATGTTCCCGGATTTCACTGTACCAGAAGCTCCGCTGGTCCTTTGATTCTGTTAAAGCAGCCTTACGCACCAAAGGTATCAAGTATAGCGTGCTTTTCCCAGCTAAGGCGAGAGTGGTGGATGGGGAGACAATCCCCTTTTTTACATCTCCAAGGGATACCGCTGACTGTTTGGAGACTTTATCCCCTCTGAGATGAAGCATTCTTCTCAAGGATTCTCCCTGGCTGGTTTTCTTTGCTAAAGTTATCCCTATGGCAGTGGCTGCATGCTTGGCGTAGCATAGCTGGGGTCGGCTGACCCTTGAATTTCACGGGTGCTGCTCACCTGTGAGGTTTACAGTCCCGTTGGTCTCTGTTGGAATAACAGTTCTAAGTCATGTGCCTCTGGCATAGCCCAGGTGATTACCAAGCACACGGCTCTGGTGACATTACACTACAGCAGGGATATGCAATTAGTGGACCTCCAGCTGTTGCAGAACTACGAGTCCCATGAGGCATTGCAAGACTCTGACAGCCACAAGCATGACACCCAGAGGCAGAGGCATTGTCACGTACCTGGTAGGTGGAGCCCGGAATGCAGAGAACGGCCTCTCGTATGCCTCCGACTTAAGAACCCCTGAAGGTGTAAACAGGGACTCGAAAGTACAGAGGGGCACAAGTGCCTGACTGGAACACTGAAGTAGAAGGCAGGATCCTGTAGTCAGCAGGGAGGTGCACCGTGGTCCTGTAGCAGGTTGCAGACAGCAGGGAGGTGCACTGTAGTACTGTAGCAGGGTGCAGGTAACAGGGAGGTGCACTGTAGTCCCGTAGCCGGATGAAGACAGCAGGGAGGTGCACTGTAGTCCTGTAGCAGGTTGCAGACAGCAGGGAGGTGCACTGTAGTACTGTAGCAGGATGCAGATAGCAGGGAGGTGCACTGTAGTCCTGTAGCAGGTTGCAGACAGCAGGGAGGTGCACTGTAGTACTGTAGCAGGATGCAGATAGCAGGGAGGTGCACTGTAGTCCTGTAGCAGGTTGCAGACAGCAGGGAGGTGCACTGTAGTACTGTAGCAGGATGCAGATAGCAGGGAGATGCACTGTAGTCCTGTAGCAGGTTGCAGACAGCAGGGAGGTGCACTGTAGTACTGTAGCAGGATGCAGATAACAGGGAGGTGCACTGTAGTCCTGTAGCAGGTTGCAGACAGCAGGGAGGTGCACTGTAGTAC
The DNA here is from genome assembly GCA_037952925.1 of Lithobates clamitans. Taxonomy (NCBI): domain Eukaryota; kingdom Metazoa; phylum Chordata; class Amphibia; order Anura; family Ranidae; genus Lithobates; species Lithobates clamitans. The sequence continues at coordinate 123,020 of JBBGZY010001870.1, forward strand.
TGTAGCAGGATGCAGATAACAGGGAGGTGCACTGTAGTCCTGTAGCAGGTTGCAGACAGCAAGGAGGTGCACTGTAGTACTGTAGCAGGATGCAGATAGCAGGGAGGTGCACTGTAGTCCTGTAGCAGGTTGCAGACAGCAGGGAGGTGCAGACAAGCCGGGTCAAGGTACTGGTGGGCAGATCAGGTACAGAAGGGCAAACCAAGAGAATAGTCAGAGTCCAAGCCAAGGTCGGGGCAGGCAGCAAGCTGGTAAGTCAGGAACAAGCCAAGTAAGTACTGGATACAGGAAAACTGGTAACAAGGTAGCAGGGGTCTCAGGAAATGCTGTAGACCGGACAGCAAGGCAGCATTGGAACAGTCTTCTTTAAATAGCCTATCTTTGGCGCCAAGTGTTGTTCCTATTGGCGCTATTGCGCATGCGCTTACGCCCGTTAGCGCTATTGCCGCTATTGCGCACGCGCGAGCGCCGGATGGCGCTTCTATGCACAGGCATTCGTTTAACCCTCAATCTGCTGGGATAACTGCAAGAGGGCTTTTCCTGACAGGCATGATGGGACTTGTAGTTTTGCAACAGCTAATTGCATATCCCTGCACTACAGCATCTCCAATGGAACTTTTAAGATTGTTTTTCCCTTATTGGTTCCAGGTGATAGACTATGCTGAGATTCCTACGTCTCTGTATCTGATACACATCTCCCAGTTATTTGTTGCCCTCGGGCAGGTTATTTGGGTCTAGTGCGATCTCATTTTAGGTGAGTCTGGGGGGAATGGGCTGCTAGCCATTGCTGGCAGGATGTTACAGTATATGTTGAATTATGTGTTGGGTTTTTATTTTATTTTCACTAATGTACAGTTTAAATGCTATGTTTCTTTCCGGTATGGTTTGATTTTTCTCCCACAAGATGACAGTTCTGAAGTGGCTTGGCGGGCTGGGAGTGGTTGGTCCCATGATGGAACGGAACCCCCCTGCTGCAGGCTTCCCTGGAGGGTGGGAATGGGGACACTGTGGGTGACCTGCGGTTCTCAATGTACTTACTAACTAGCATGGCTCAGGTATCCATAGTTTCTTGGAACGTGCGGGGACTTAATTCCACCCATAAAGGTTCCTTAGTATTTAATTCTCTATGGAAGTACTCAACACACATCTGTGTCCTGCGGGAAACCCACATCCTTGGGTCTAAGATTTTGAGTCTTAAAAGAGCCTGGGTAGGTGCACATTACCACGCAACGTATTCCAGCTACTCGAGGGGGGTAAGTATACTGATATCCAAACGCTGAAACGGAAGCTGTTTGTGTATCAGGACAGATCCTGGGGGAAGATATATTGTTATGCATGCCTTGATAGCTTCTGTGCCTTGTGTACTGGTGGGGATCTATTTGCCGCTTCCGGCGGACACTGTCCTGCTCTCCATTATCATGCAGGTGGTGATAGGGTATGGGGTTGATAATGTTATGGTAGTTGGGGACTTCAATTTGACCCCCTCCCTGGATCTGGACAGGCTCCACTGTACATGGGTCCCATGTTTGCCACAGTGGGCAAGTACTTTTGCCCTTACGGACGTCTGGTGTAATTTTCACTATACGACTAGGGAATGTACATGTCACTCCTCTACCCTCCACACTCTCTCCCGTTGTGACCTCCCACTCATTGTTCCAGAAGGTCTCTGCGGTGGACAATTTACCGGGAGGTATTTCGAACCATGCTCCCATACTGCTGAAGTTGTCCCTGGACCCTCCGGAGGAGAGGCTGTGGAGGCTGTCCAGATACTGGATTGAAAATGAGAAGGTTCGGGAGGCTCTTCAGGAAGGTATCTGTCAGAACTGGTTTACCAACGCTGAGACCACCACTCCCCCGATACAGCGGCATGCCTTTAAGGCCTGGTCCAGGGGAGAGTATATCTCCCATATCGCTGTGGAGTGAAGGGCGTCTGTGCAGTTTCTGGAGGGGTTGGAGGAGGTGGCCAGATGGAGGGAGGCTACTTACGTAGCCAACCCTAATCATGGCACTTATGGGGGCTTGGCAATTTGTCCTGAGAGAGGTCTCCCTACTTAGGGTTGAAATGATGCAGATGTCCCTTTTGAACACTGCTCAGTGGGTTTTTGAATACGGCAACAAGAACGGTTGATTCACTTTTACAAGGCTCTGTACTCCTCTGGGGTGGACTACACTTCAAATGAATTGGCTACCTTCCTAGATAACGTTGCCCTCCCTACCCTTGACCCTGCGATGAATGAGGGACTGGAGTCTGCTATAACCCTAGAGGAGATACATATCGCTCTTTTGCAACTCCAGGCTGGGAAGACTCCCGAGATGGATGGCCTCCCGACTGAATTCTATTCTCATTATCAGGAGCTGCTTGCCCCTAGACTGGTTTCTCTTTTTGACCAATTTTTCTCCCTAGGTGTTCTACCTGAATCTATGTCCGATGCGGTGGTGGTGTTGGTGCTCAAACCAGGCAAGGACCCTGAGGACTGCTCCTCCTATAGGTTGGTATCCCTCATAAACTTTGATGCCAAGATTTTGGCCAAGATCCTGGCTAATCAGTTGTCTGGGGGTATTAGGGGAGCTAATCCATGTTGATCAAACCGGATTTATGCTCGGGAAGGGCACTGACATCAACCTCCAATGCCTCTTTCTCAATCTCTCAGTATCCTATACTAACAGTGGACATAGGGTTATTGCCTCCCTGGACGCCGAAAAGGCGTTCGATTCGGTCTTGTGGCACTTCCTATGGGAGACATTACGTAGATTTGGTTTTAGCCCCAGGTTTCTCCAGTGGTTGCATATGTTATAGTGTGCACCCAAAGCCCGAATTCGGACTAACGACAGCCTATCTGCATCTTTCCCAATGCAGAGAGGCACGTATCAGGGATGCCCCCTGTCCCCTGCTCTTTTTGCCCTAGCCCTTGGCTATCTTGATCCGAAGCTCTGACTGGGTCAGGGGATTGAGGGTGGGATCCCTAGAGGAAAAAATCTCACTATATGCCGACAACGTACTGTTATATCTCCAGGATGCTGATAAGTCTCCAAAGGCCATGTTGGATATCTTTAATGAATTTGGTAGGTTCTCGAGCAGTCGAATTAACTGGGCCAAGTCAACGCTCTTTCCCTTAGATCCCCAAGCTAGAGAGGCTGCTGCAAACGTCCCATTACTCTGGGCTGATCAGTTTCGGTATCTGGGCGTCCAGGTTCAGAGGGAACTGACCAGTTTTTATGACCTTAATTTGGCACCGGTATTGTCTCAGCTTCGCTCCAAGTGCAAGTCCTGGACTTCGTTAACGCTGAATCTGTTGGGTCGTATTAATTTACTCAAAATGGTGTTCCTTCCAAAATTCTTGTACATGTTCCGTAATTGCCCAACCTGGATGCCCAGGTCCTTCTTCTTGGACATTGATAGGTGTATTGGGACATTTATCTGGGGAGGTGCTCTCCCTAGATTAGCTAAATCTACCCTGATTCTCCCGGTGCAATGCGGGGGGCTGGCCTTTCCGGACTTCCGAACCTACTATTGGGCGTCCATTTTGGTCACAGTTCAGTGGTGGTTTGTGCTCTCTAGGGCTAATGCAGCCATATGTCTGGAGGTTTCAGTTCTTGGATCACTCCAGGAGTTGGGAAACCTGATATATACAGTGCCTTGAAAAAGTATTCATACCCCTTGAAATTTTCCACATTTTGTCATGTTACAACCAAAAACGTAAATGTATTTTATTGGGATTTTATGTGATAGACCAACACAAAGTGGCACATAATTGTGAAGTGGAAGGAAAATGCTAAATAAGTTTCATAATTTTTTATAAATAAATATCTGAAAAAAGTGCCGTGCATTTGTATTCAGGCCCCCTGAATCAATACTTTGTAGAATCACCTTTCACTGCAATTACAGCTGCAAATCTTTTTGGGTTTGTCTCTATCAGCTTTGCACATCTAAAAAGTGACATTTTTCCCCATTCTTCTTTGCAAAATAGCTTAAGCTCTGTCAGATTGGATAGAGAGCAAATTTCAAGTCTTGCCACAGATTCTCAATTGGATTTAGGTCTGGACTTTAACTGGGCCATTCTAACACATGAATATGCTTTGATCTTAACCATTTCATTGTAGCTCTGGCTGTATTTTTAGGGTCATTATCCTGCTGGAAGGTGAACCTCCACCCCAGTCTCAAGTCTTTTGCAGACTCTAACAGGTTTTCTTCTAAGATTGCCCTGTATTTGGCTCCATTCATCTTCCCATCAATTCTGACCAGCTTCCCTGTCCCTGCTGAAGAAAAGCATCCCCACAACATGCTGCCACCACCATGTTTCACAGTGGGGATGGTGTGCTTAGGGTGATGTCCAGTGTTAGTTTTTTGCCACATAGCATTTTGCTTTTAGGTCAAAACTTTCAATTTTGGTCTCATCTGACCAGAGCACCTTCTTCCACAAGTTTGCTGTGTCCCCCACATAGCTTCTCACAAACTGCAAACAGGACTTCTTATGGCTTTCTTCCATAAAGGCCAGATTTTTGGAGTGCACAACTAATAGTTGTTCTGTGGACAGATTCTTCTACCTGAGCTGTGGATCTCTGCAGCTCCTCCAGAGTTACCATGGGCCTCTTGACTGCTTCTCTGATTAATACTCTCCTTACACGGTCTGTAAATTTAGGTGGACGGCCTTGTCTTGGTAGGCTTGCAGTTGTACCATACTCTTTCCATTTTTAGATGATGGATTGAACAGTGCTCCATGACATGTGCAAAGCTTAGGATATTTTTATAACCTAACCCTGCTTTAAACTCCTCCATAAATTTATCCCTGACCTGTCTGGTGTGTTCCTTGGCCTTTGTGATGCTGTTTGTTCACTAAGGTTCTCTAACAAACCTCTGAGGGCTTCACAGAACAGCTGTATTTATACTAAGATTAAATTACAAACAGGAGGCCTCTATTTACTAATTAGGTGACTTCTTAAGGCAATCGGTTCCACTAGATTTTAATTAGGGGTAGCAGAGTAAAGGGGGCTGAATACAAATGCACGCCACATTTTACAGATATTTATTTGTAAAAAATTTTGAAAACCATTTATCATTTTCCTTCCACTTCACAATTATGTTCCACTTTGTGTTGGTCTATCACATAAAATCCCAATAAAATACATTTACGTTTTGGGTTGTAACATGACAAAATGCGGAAAATTTCAAAGGGTATGAATACTTTTTCAAGTCACTGTAGGGGCTGTCCGGCTGATGCTGACCTTCCGCTTCCTACAAGAATGACCTTGAGGGTTTGGGGGGTGGCCAGGCGTAGGTTCGGCCTACCCAATCGATGGTCTCCCTTTACCCCGCTGTGGGGGAACCCGTTTTCTGCAGTTCCGCTCTATCCCTGACCCCCAGGTGTGGGCCCGATAAGGCATTAAAACTATTGGGGATGTGTTCTTGGCAGGGGCCCTGCGCCCCTTCCAGAATCTCAAGGCTAATTTTAATTTACCTGGCTGGATGTATTTCAGATACAATTAAGACATGCTGCTCAGGCCCAGTTCCTCTATGGACCCCATCGAGGAACTCTTAGCGCAAAATTCATTAACAAAATCTCTATCCACTCTGTTCCTGGCCTTGTTGAGTGTTGAATCTCCCAACATGGAAAAGCTCTGGGAAAAGTGGAAAGCCGACCTTCCAGATTTAGATAGGGAGGATTTTGATAACTGTTTGGAGGATAGTGTTAGGGTGTTAGTCTTCTCCAAGGACAAGTCAATGCAGGTGAAATTTTTACACAGGGTGTATTATACCCCCCAGAGGCTACACAGGATTTACCCCCAGAGATAGCAGGAATGTCCCAGGTGTGGCAATGACGAGAGAATGTACATTCACATCTGTCCAAGGATTGTTCGGTATTGGGAGGAGGTGGTGGACCTCATTAATGGTTGCCTCCAGCTTCTAAACCTCCTGTGTGTAGGGCGGCCCATTCAGGTGGATGGGCTGCCCTTTGTGTGATGAGTGAAAATGCTGCAAAACACCTCCCCCCTCACCAAAAAAAATAAATAAAAAAACGCATGTGGGAATGCAAGTTCCCGCTATGCAGAGTTGTGAATGGGGGTGGACAGCTCAGTGTTTCTGTCCACTCCCTCCTATGTACTTGTATAAAGATGGACATACACTATGCATTCTGATTGTGTATTTAGTGAGAAGGGTGATCACTGATTGATTGCATTTCATTTAAAAAAACGTGCAGCTGGGAGGGTGGATGATGCAGGGTGTGTGCTAATGAGGTCCGCTGGTCAACTCCTTCCTGTGTCCATGACCTATAGTCTGTAAGGAAGTAAGACCAAAGCAATAGATATGTTTGGAAACATGGATTAAGGACAGTAAGGTACGTGTCTGTGGATTTTATGGAAAGCTTTGATATTTTTGCACAAAAAGTACATGAATGCTATATTGGTACATAGGGGAGCTGGGAGTAGGAGGGTGGATGATGCAGGGTGTGTGCTAATGAGGTCAGCTGGTCAACTCCTTCCTGTGTCATGACCTACAGTCTGATCAGGAAGTAAAGCCTTGTACACACGGTACGATTGTTGGCAGGGGATTGTCTGTTAACAGACTGTTGGCCTAAATCTGACCGTTAGTACGCTCCATCAGACAATTGTTGTCCAACCTTCTGCCAACAAATGCTGGATGACATGCTAGTAAATTCTCGGCGGAAAATGGTCTGCTGTCAGATTTTCTGATGGTCAGTACACAAGTCCGTCACACAAAAGTTGAAAGTACACACACGCATGCTCCGAATCAATGCTCACCAAACACAAAATTAGCAGAAGGGGCCCAAAGGGTGGCGCCCAAGAGCTGAAATTCCTCGTAGTACGTCACTACATTTGTGTTTGTTGGCCGACAATTGTGTACCGTTAGTATGCAAGACAAGATCCTGGCACACAACTTTTGGACAAAAATCAGACTCTCTGTTGGTCAATCTCAGGGCTGGGCTCAGGCCTTCCTTCTCTGAGCTGGCCGCTCAGCTGTCGGCTAATTGCCAGCTCCTATCTCTCCACAGTGACTTACCTGTTGATATCCTGGTCGTCAGTCCTGCCTACTTAAGCCGTCCAGCTCTGATGATCTCTGCCTTCGCCTTGGTCACATCTCTAGATATGCTCTCCTGTGTTCCTGTTAAAGACTTGTTTGGTTGACATTCCTTCTGGCTCCAGATCCTGCTTACTGTTCTACTACGCTCATCTCTGGCTCCCTGACGTTTTGGCTTGTCTGACTATCCAATCCGGTTCCTGAACTCTGGCTATGTTTTGACTACATTTACCTTTTTTTATTATTATTATTATTAAACAAGTGTGATTTAACTGTACATCTGTCTCAGTCTGATTCATGGTTTCTGACAGCCAACAATTGGATCGTGTGTGCGAGGCTTTAGACCGAAGCAATAGATACGTTTGGAAACATGGATTAAAGAGAGTAAGGTACGTGTCTGTAGGTTTTATGGAAAGCTTTGATATTTTTGCAAAAAAATATTACATGTTACATGAATGCTCTATTGGTACATAGGGGAGCTGGAATTTAGTGAACTTAGCCTTTCATTTTACATAAGTCTTTCAAGAATCTTATACAAAGAAAAGAATATGAATTTTGAACACAATAAAATTTTTAATGGTTAAATCTTGAAAGATATCTTTGTAGCATATCAGATTTTTCAGGACAAGGAAAGGGAGCTATATTTTCAGGTTCATAGCTTTGTCTTGGAATCCAGTCCACTTTGAGATCACCAGCCGCCAAAGAAATTGAATCAGCTAAAATATCAATCATCAATTTTTGAGTGGTATCGTCATACATTTTTGCAACAATCCATTCTTTCTTGGCCTTACTGTAGATGTATCTGTAGTTAGGAGTATGTATTGGTGCGCCACCGGATTTTGGTTTGATAACAACAGCTTGCTCTCTGCCAACATTTCGATTGTAATCTAATGCGGCAAGTTGTGTACGCGCTACCATACCATCAATTCCAAAACGATGACGTTTAGATCTATATTTCAATGTCATACTATGAAATACCTCTAATTTTCCAGTGTGGCAGAAAGTTGACAAATGTTCAAGGTCTTTCAAAATTCGAGGATCATGAACAATGTCCTTCATTCTTTGATGGGCTGCAGATCCCTCCAAAAGCCAAACATGTTCCTCTTCCTCATTGTGCAACATTTCTTCATGGCTGCATTGTTTGTAGAGCTGTCCATCTGTCCATGAATGAATGTTGCTCGCATGAAACACGAGGGACATCCACTTTTCTTTTAGCAGCTCCACATTATGCTTGCAAGTGCTAGCACACCACCATAAATGGTTTTTAGCAGGAGACACCCAAGCTGCCAGTTCACGTGAATTTCTCCTCTTACTGGCTTGGTGCAATTTGTTTCCTATCGATTTTGCAAAGTGCCACACATAAAATTTGTGTATTATTCCTTTATGCTGCTCTTTTAGAAGTTTTCTAATACTGACACGACGATCGGTAGCTATGATTTTAATCTTCACATTGTCATCTTTTAACCGTTGGAGAGCTTTTACGAATGCGATTTTTTCCAAAGACACTGAAGAGACTCCTGTTTTACTTTTCTCTACTTGAAAATCAATTATTTTGTCAGTATTCAGGTCTAGGAAGGTATAAGTGTAATATTTTGTACTAAATCCAGGTGAATCGCATTGTCCATCACCTGCCAGAGCAACTGTACGTTGTCCAATTTTGGTTAGGACATCTTTGCGTTCTTCATACCAGTGATGATTGATGATCGGAAAAAGGTAGAAATTTTGATTCCTATAATAAGTGGCTTGCGAAATTCCACATAGTCCAAGCAAATAGAAAAAATTGGAAACTTTATCAAAATTCGAACCACTGCATAGAATAGAACCGGAAATCAGAAGATTTCCTGCAGGCATTTTTCCAACAAACGGTTGGCTGCTCCACAAATGAAATGTGTGGCGTTCACTGCAGTAGCCTTTTACAACTAATGCGGAACCAACAAGATATTTTTTTATTTTAATCAATCTTCCTTGACAGTTTTCATTAAATTTGCATTTGTTGCTCAGTAATAGCTCATTTAAGCAACTCTCAAACACAATAAATTTCCTCTCAGTTGCTAATTTTTTATCGGCTTGGTCTTCTATATGAATGAAGGAAGCATCGGGATCATTGGGATCAATTAGAAAATCTTCTTTCATTTCTTGTAAATCTTTCTCCTCCTCCTCCTTCACACATGGACGGTAACTCTCATCCTGTAATGCGTTTTTGGGTTTTGCATTGTCTTCAATTTCGGAATCTCCCCAAAAACGAATAGTGGATAGATCAGTGGTTCCACGATTCAGACTGTCCTGTGCGATAGCTTGTTCAGTTAAATAGGTCACTGGCGGTGTACTTGGTTGTTCTGGACCATCAGCCTCACAAAACGATGAATGCAATAACAAAGGTTCCCCACTTTGACTCCATTTTTTGGGTTCAAAAAATGAAATTGCTCGAGCCAAAGGCGTGAGCGGAGGAAGACTTACTAAATCACACTGAATGCCAATAGAATTTGTCAATGTTGGAATGGACACCTGTACGTTTTTATTTTTTTTCATAAATAATTTATCAATCTGTATTGCTTTATGTTTTTGTCCTGGGAAGTATTCGGTGCTCGCGCCTATTGCCGTTTTTAGTTTTTTTGGAGATCCTTTTTTTTTACGTTTTTTCGAAAATGTAGTTAAACTTTCTCTGAAAACATCTGATGTAGAAACTTCAATTTCATCTGCCAGCATTTCTGGGGACGCAGGATCAGTTTGATAACTGGGTTCTGAACTCTGCACTACAGATGAGGTGGCTTCCCCCTCTGGTGAGTCCGTAGATAGAAGAAGACCATTCAAGCCACTTGACGTTTGCGAGATTCCAAGGAATGAGGAGGACTCCTCACTCCTTACTTCACCCTCAGATGGGTCAGTGATCAACTTCTGTCGCTTGCCGTAATTGTGTTCATAATGCTCCGCTATTTGGGGTTCAAGAGCAGGTGGCATTTTAAGGGTCGGTATGGCGTCAAAGCGTAAAGAAAGACCTTGTCCTCCCAATACATAGTGATTCTCTGTGAAATGTTTTGAACAAACTCTGAAGGTTTTACTTCCCATTTGGCGTATACGTATGACGTGATACTCGAGATCATTCTGTCGTATATTCATATTCTGTAGCCAAAGTCTTAGTCTAGCCTCCTCTTTAGGGAAACTATACAAAGCAGTGTCCTTTGTACGCCAAGAAGATGAACATCCAGGAACAAAACAGCTAGGCATTCTGAGAAAAAAAAAAATTATAAACATTTAGTATATTATTAATTGTAATATATATATATATATATATATATATATATATATATATATATATATATATATATATATATAACATTTTTCTTAATAATGAATTAAAACGATTGTAATGTTACCATGCAACATTTTCAAGCTTTATGGTATGTGCCCATGGATTGTCCTCCTATAATTGTGCAATGATTGCGTATTGGGTTGCCAGGTGTGATGAAAAAGAGGATGAGGATGACAGGGTGGTGGAGTGTTAGGAAGGTTTGCAGTGGATGGACAGATGTGATGAGGGTGAGGATGACAGGGGATGGGGTGTTAGCAAGGTTTGCAGTGCAAGGACAATTGTGATGAACATAAAGGGATGAGTATGACAGAGGATGGGGTGTTTTCAAGGTTGCAGCTAATGGTCAGGTGTGATGAAGATGAGGATGATAGGGGGTGGGGTGTTATCAAGGTTGCAGTGGGTTGCCAGGTGGGATGAAGACGAGGATGACAGGGGGTGGGGTGTTAGCAAGATATCAGTGGGTTGGCAGGTGTGATGAGGATGAGGACGAGGATGACAGGGGGTGGGGTGTTAGCAAGATATCAGTGGGTTGCCAGGTGTGATGAGGATGAGGATGACAGGGGGTGGGGTGTTAGCAAGATATCAGTGGGTTGCCGGGTGTGATGAGAATGAGGATGACAGGGAGCGGGGTGTTAGCAAGATATCAGTGGGTTGCCGGGTGTGATGAGGATGAGGACGAGGATGACAGGGGGTGGGTGTTAGCAAGATATCAGTGGGTTGCCGGGTGTGATGAGGATGACAGGTGGTGCGGTGTTTCTTTTCAAGGTTAATGGTCAGATGAGATGTGATGAGGATGAGGATGACAGGGGATGGGGTGTTTTCAAGTTTGCAGTTAAAGGTCAGGTGTGATGAAGATGAGGATGACAGGGGGTGAGATGTTAGCAAGGTTTGCAGTGGATGGACATATGTGATGAGGATGACCGGGGATGGGGTGTTTCCAAGGTTGCAGTTAATGGTCAGGTGTGATGAAGTTGAGGATGACAGGGGGTGGGGTGTTATTAAGTTTGCAGTGGGTTGCCAGGTGTGATGAGAATGAGGATGACAGGGAGTGGGGTGTTAGCAAGATATTAGTGGGTTGCCAGGTGTGATGAGGATGAGGATGACAGGTGGTGGGGTGTTTGTTTTCAAGGTTGCAGTTAATGATCAGATGTGATGAGGATGACGATGACCGGGGATGGGGTGTTTTCAAGTTTTCAGTTAATGGTCAGGTGTGATGAAGAGAAGGATGACAGGGGGTGAGATATTAGCAAGGTTGCAGTGGGTAGCAAGGTTGCACAGATGTGATGAACATGAGGATGAGTATGACAGGTGATGGGGTGTTTTCAAGGTTGCAGTTAATGGTCAGGTGTGGTGAGGATGAGAATGACGGGGTGGGGTGTTCTTAGGGTTGAAGTGGGTTGCCAGGTGTGATGAATGAGGATGACAGGGGGTGGGGTGTTAGGAAGGATGCCGGTGGGTTGCCAGCTGGGAGGAGGATGAGGATGACGGGGGGGGGGAGAGAGAAAGGAGGAAAGGCACAGAATGAGAGAAAGAAGGATCACAAAAATCAAAAAATAAATGAAACAATACATTTTTGGCACGATATGTATTATTTATGAATTTATCAATTGTAAAAATAATAGTATTTGTAAAAGTATATAAATATCTATTACCTCAAGCTGAACGTCTGCAGGCCGGAACTGATGCTGCAAAAACATGTACAGCGGTGTTATCCCATTTATGGAATCACTGCCTCTAGAAATCCACTACAGCCTGTGTCCATGTGGCTTTTATGGGAGGCGGAGCCTCCATGAATCAAGATGTGACATCCCACCCACTGTGTTCTTTCTTAGTTAGTGGGCAAGGAGGAGGAGGGAGGGACGGGGCTGTCATTTAGGATCTGTATACACGCCCACATGTGTGATGTCAATTCCATGTGACCTGAACTCAAACTGAAACAGGAAATGTTCTCTCCAGCATAAAATACATAACTGAGCATGTGCAGGTCGGCTACCCTGCCTGTGTGTTAGCTGGCCTTCCCCAGTTGACAAAAACTGCCGATCTACTGGGATTTTCACGCAAAACCATCCCTCGGGTTTACAGAGAATGGTCCGAAAAAGAGAAAATATCCAGTGAGGGGAAGTTGTGTGTATGAAAATGCCTTGTTGACGTCAGAGGTCAGATGAGAATTGGCAGACTGGTTCCAGATGATAGAAACGCCAACAGTAACTCAAATTTGGCATAAACAACATGAAAGCATGGATCCATCCTGCCGTGTATCAACGGTTCAGGCTGGTGGTGTAATAGTGGGGAGGATATTTTCTTAGCACACTTTGGGCCCCTTAGTACCAATTGAGCATCGTTTAAACACCACGGCCTACCTGAGTATTGTTGCTGACCATGTCCATCCATTTATGACAACAGTGTCCCCATCTTCTAATGGCTCCTTCCAGCAGGATAATGCACCATGTCACAAAGCTCCAATCATCTCACCACTGGACAATGAGGTCCCTGTACTCCAATGGCCTCCACACTCACCAGATCTCATCCAATAGAGCACCCTGGACAATGAGGTCCCTGTACTCCAATGGCCTCCACACTCACCAGATCCCAATCCAATAGATCACTGGATTTGCGATGTGGAGGATTGGAAGATTGGCATCATGGATCTGCAGCCGACAAATCTGCACTGATGCTATCATGTCAATATTGGCCAAAACCTGATGGAGGGAATGTTTCCATCACATTGTTGGATCTATGCCATGAAGAATGAAGGCAAAAGGGGGTCCAACTCGATACTACAAGGTGTATCTAATAAAGGGGCCGATGAGTATATATGTGTTCATTCATGTGTGCGAATATCAGCATCTCTTGGAGATAAAAGATGTCACAGTGACTATGGAAAAAGAAGACGGACATGACAGGGAGGATACTGGGTGTAAATATAAAATAATAACTTTTTACCTCCTCTGCTTCCAGTTCCAGCAATGTCTCCTCTCTACTTCCTCCCAACTCACCTCTCACCCGGAACTTCCTTTTTAGACCTCCTACATCACTTCCTGTTCATACATTACCTCAATTCATGTCTGTATATCACTTCCTGTCTGCACCTGACATCACTTCCTCCCCATTTGTGCCATCACTTCCCATATCTCTACAATCACGCTCTTTGTCCTTTTGTTCCACTCAATATATTTGGGAAAGACCACCTTGAGAGTAATGTCATTGAAGGGGGAGTCCTGTCTATTTTGAGTATGTGACTATTTATAACTGCAATGGTTAAAAAATAGGAGCCACTAGACCTGTAACCATCTAAAAAATTGTAGCTAAAAGCGCCAAAAAAAAAAGAAAAGAGGTATGGTAACTGCTTCCTTGTCGTGTTTTTCCTCTACAAAAAATATTTTTTCCTCCCTTGCATTGTGTGTTTATGTGTCTGTAAGACTCCTCTTTGTACCAATTGAGTAGAAGGAATACGGCATACGTGTGTGGTCTGTGTATACAAAAGTACAGTAGGCTCAGACTCTATTATACCACACCCAGTATTCTATGTAACTTAAACACCCCCACTTTTGGCCACAGATCCTTCTTCTCCCTTGAGTGCCTCGTTACCCCACTTCTTCATTACGCCAATAGCTTGGTACTTATGACAGCTATTATTTCTAAGAAAAAAATCCCCAAAAATGGCCTGTCAGGGGTACCTGAGGACTGAGTCAATACTTTGTAGAACCACCTTTCTCTGCAATTACAGCTGCAACTCTTTTTGGGGATGTCTCTACCAGCTTTGTACATCTAGAGAGGGCCATTTTTGCCCATTCTTCTTTGCAAAATAGCTCAAGTTCTGTCAGATTGGATGGAGAGCGTCTGTGAACAGCAATTTTCAAGTTTACATTGACCAATAGCTCTCCTCCACCTTCCACACTACATTCTCCGACAGATCTCCTCCCACCATCCACACTACATTCTCCGACAGATCTCCTCCCACCATCCACACTACATTCTCTGACAGCTCTCCTCCACCATCCACACTACATTCTCCGACAGCTCTCCTCCACCATCCACACTACATTCTCTGACAGCTCTCCTCCACCATCCACACTACATTCTCTGACAGCTCTCCTCCACCATCCACACTACATTCTCCGACACTCCTCCACCATCCACACTACATTCTCCGACACTCCTCCACCATCCACACTACATTCTCCGACAGCTCTCCTCCCACCATCCACACTACATTCTCCGACAGCTCTTCTCCCACCATCCACACTACATTCTCCGACAGATCTCCTCCCACCATCCACACTACATTCTCCGACAGATCTCCTCCCACCATCCACACTACATTCTCTGACAGATCTCCTCCACCATCCACACTACATTCTCCGACAGCTCTCCTCCCACCATCCACACTATATTCTCCGACAGCTCTCCTCCCATCATCCACACTACATTCTCCGACAGCTCTCCTCCCACCATCCACACTACATTCTCCGACAGCTTTCCTCCACCATCCACACTACATTCTCCGACAGCTCTCCTCCACCATCCACACTACATTCTCCGACAGCTCTCCTCCATCATCCACACTACATTCTCCGACAGCTCTCCTCCACCATCCACACTACATTCTCTGACAGCTCTCCTCCACCATCCACACTACATTCTCCGACAGCTCTCCTCCACCATCCACACTACATCCTCTGACAGCTCTCCTCCACCATCCACACTACATTTTCTGACAGCTCTCCCCCCACCATCCACACTACATTCTCCGACACTCCTCCACCATCCACACTACATTCTCCGACACTCCTCCACCATCCACACTACATTCTCCAACAGCTCTCCTCCCACCATCCACACTACATTCTCCGACAGATCTCCTCCCACCATTCACACTACATTCTCCGACAGATCTCCTCCCACCATCCACACTACATTCTCCAACAGCTCTTCTCCACCATCCACACTACATTCTCTGACAGCTCTCCTCATCCATCCACACTACATTCTCCGACAACTCTCCTCCCACCATCCACACTACATTCTCCGACAGCTCTCCTCCCACCATCCACACTACATTTTCCGACAGATCTCCTCCACTATCCTCACTGCAGTAACCTACCTCTCTAGCGTGCTCCTCGCAATTCATTTACTGCAGCATTCTTACGAGTGGTCTATAAGTGTGCTTTTACCCAAATGATCACCAGTTTGGCCATTACATTTGACCACCAATGTAAAGGCTAAATTCCCTTTTTTTTTAAAGTATTAAATGCACATATTTTTGTGGGAAAAAAATGGGCATTTGTTTTTTTTGTTTTTCACAAGAGCCTGTGGAGCATTGCACCCATCATCGGTGGATCACGGACGCAATGTCAGGCTCCTGCACACACTGCCTACAGCTCTGTGTGGGCTTTCAGTTACAGAGCTGTAGGCAGTGTGAATGGACTATGGGCAAGCTGATGAGCATGCTTATGGTCCATTGAAGCTACAAGTCTGCCTGCTGTGGTGAAAGATGGGATTTGTAATTCATCTATTCACAGATTGCTGTGAATGAATGACACGGCTGTGTCCCACAAAGCCACACTGTTTCGAAATGTGACAGTGGTTGTGGGAGGGAAGAACCCTTGTCCACTGTCACAGGGAGGGAGGTAGGCTCTGGTGGCAAGAGGATAGGGAATAGAATGTTGTACCCTGAATACAGGTATAACCAGGGCTTTTTTTTCTCAAACAATAGGTGCTGGAACTTAACCACGGCCCCACAAAACCCCTCCTCCTACACACACCGTCCAAATTACATCAAATAGTGGGTGTGTTCAGTCAAATTTCACGAAAACAGTAGCCACGTATCAGTGCCCAGCAGTGCCGCCTATCAGTGCCCATCAGTGCCGCCTATCAGCGCCACCCTATCAGTGCCCAGCAGTGCCGCCTTTCATTGCCCATCAGTGTCGCCTATCAGTGCCAACCAGTGCCACCCATCAGTGCCGCCTATCAATGCCCATCAGTGCTGCATATGAGTGCCACCCATCAGTGCCTCCTACCAGTGCCCATCAGTGCCGCATATCAGTGCCCATCGTCAGTGCCCATCAATTGGTGCCACCTCATCTGTGCCGCCGTATCAGTGCCTGTCAGTGCTGCCTTATCAGTGCCCATCAGTGAAAGAGAAAACTTACTTATTTACAAATTTTTTTTAACAGAAACAAAAGCAAAACTTTTATTTTTTTCAAAATTTTCGTTTTTTTTAAATTTGTTTAGCAAAAAATAAAAACCGCAGAGGTGATCAAATACCACCAAAAGAAAGCTCTATTTGTGGGAACAAAATGATAAAAATTTAGTTTGGGTACAGTGTAGCATGACCGCGCAATTGTCATTCAAACTGCGACAGCACTGAAAGCTGAAAATTGGACTGGGCAGGAAGGTGTCTAAGTGCCCTGTATTGAAGTGGTTAAAGGGGCATTAAATATCAGGATTGCATTACATACAAAGTGCAGAACTGTCACTTGTAATCACAGAAACCAGACTTCTGTATTTACAAGTGATTGTGGTGAGCAGGCACCAAAGGTTCTGAGCCAGAGGTGGTGGAACTGAGTTCCACCAAGTTCCCCCTGAAAAAAAGCCCTGGGTATAACATGTAACTTTCTCCTAAAGGTGAACTTAGCCTTTAACCACTTCAATACTGGGCACTTTCCCCCCTTCCTGCCCAGGACAAAATTTTCAGCGCTGCCACATTTTAAATGCCAATTGCGTGGTCATGCAACATTGTACCCAAACAAAATTTTTATCATTTTGTTCACAAAAATGGAGATTTCTTTTGGTGTTATTTCATCACCACTGGGGTTTTTATTTTTTGCTAAACAAGTAATAAAGGACTGAAAATTTTGAAAAAACAAAAAAGTCTTTCTTTTCTGTTATAAAATTTTGTAAATAAGTAATTTTTTAGTATTTTTTTTTCTCCTTCACTGATGGACACTGATGAGGTGGCACTAATGAGGTGGCACTGATGATAAGGCACTAATATGCAGCACTGATGGGCATTGATAGGTGGCACTAATACGCAGCACTGATGAGGAGGCACTGTCAGGCATTACTGTTGGGCACCTCTATTGGGCACTGATTGGCAACCCTGGTGGTCATGGGTGGGCATACCTGGTGGTCCTGGGTGGGCATCCTTGGGGGGGCTGCACTGATAACAGGCTCTCCTCTACTTGTGTCTGTCAGTGCGAGTGGAGGAAAAGCCGATAAACGGCTCTTCCTGTTTACGATGTGATTGGGCACAGCTGATCACATGGTAAAGAGCCTACATCAGAGGCTCTTTACCGAGATCGGTGATGCAATGTGTCAGACTGACACACCACACCAACGATCGCTGCGCTGCGCGTCCCCACGGGGGGGCGCAATCGCAGCTTATTCTGCTGGACATCACATGACATCCAGTCAGGATAATAACCACTTTGCGCACGTCATTCTGCTATATGGCTGGCAGGAAGTGGTTAAGGAAATCCTTTTACACTGACCACCTACAGAGGTTGGACAAAATGATAGAATCAAGCAGGGGCATTGCTAGGTCTACAAAAGATCTGGGGCTAGAGCCCATAGCAGCATAGTAAAGAAAGTCATACGCTTGGGTGGGCATACACATGTATATAATATACGTGTGTGTGTGTATATATCCCCAGAAAGCCTCCCCCTTGCATCAGGGTGCCCAGAGAGCCCCCCTTTACATTAGAGTCTCTAGAGAGCCTCCCCCTTAAATCAGGGTCCCCAGAGAGCCCCCCACTTACATCAGGGTCCCCAGAGAGCCTCCCCTCCCCTTGGGGACCCCTGCAGAGACTCGGGGCTATGGGCCCCAGATTCGGGGCTATAGCCCCAAAAGCCACCCCCTAGCGACGCCACTGGAAACAAGTATGGTAAAAGAATAAAATCGTTACCTAATATGGTGCTAGAACACCGTTGGCATCCAAGACGGCTTGAGTTCTCCTGGGAATTGAAAAATAAGTCTTTGGTGGTGAATAATGGAATCTGATACCACCCTTCATGCAAAAATCATTCCAGTTCTCGCAGAGATCCTCGAAGCATAAAGCAAGTCAGAATCCTGTTCTCTAAAATGACCACAGTGGCTCCATGATATTGAGGTCCGGTGACTGTGGCGCAGGGGAAAGGTGCGAGGATTCCTCTACATGCTCAGCAAACCAAATTTTGACAACACCACCTGTGTGAATAGGAGCATTATGGCCCTGGTAAATGCCGCACATGGTCAGCCAAAAGTTGTACATAGTCGCTGCCAGTGACTCGATGATGGGGCCTACAGAATACCAAAATATGGCTGCCCAAACCATGATTGCCCCGCCACCAGGCCTTACTGCTGGCGCGTGACAGTCCTGGTCAGAGAACGGTGTCAGTAGAGCAGTGTACCGTGTCTGCAGTTTTTTATTTTTTTATACAACTTTATTTTTGTATTATTTTTTACAATATTATTTTTATATTACAATTTTAAAGGAGCCCTGCTGGGGGCTTTGGTGAAATACCAGGATTTTAAACAGACCCCTGATGTCTCACTTTTGAGACAGAAAACAGACTGAGGACAGAGATTCCCCATTCCCTTTGTCTGCAGCCCCAGCTGTACTGGACAGTGAATAAAGGGGAAGTGCGCTGTACAGAGCGGTTCATTCACACAACAACACAGTTTACTGTACTGCAGTTAAGAATGAACACAGTGATCGGTTGATACTGCTCACTCACTGTGTTCGTTCAGAAAAGGAAGGGGCCAGCAAATGACATATTTACAGGCAGCTTCCCCGCTCTCCATCCTGAAACGATCCTTCACAACAGCTGCTGGGAGAGGAGAGGGGAAGCAGGCAGAGCTGTGGAGGGGGAGAGTAGGGACCAGGGGAGCGCACATGGGGCCGGTCAGCAGAAACAAGAGGAGCAGGGACAGGAGGGGTGGCGGAGGCAGCATTTACTGGTATCAATCCCCCGTATCTTCCTCCTGAGACAGCTGAATGCTGGCAGGAAAGAGAGGAGCTGAAGCCTACTTTCAGCCGCTCTAGGAGGAAAATAGGGATCGATCCCCCAGATTAGGGTGTGCCTAGGCACTTCCGGCACACCCTGTGTGCACGCCTATGCAAGATTCCCACCTGTTAGCTAGGTCTCATCACACAGCGGAAGCAAAAAAATGTTACATCACTTCCACTTTCAATGTGAAACATGTCGTCACTTTCACACCTGCAAATCATGTAGTGTTTTATATTTGTCCAACCCCTGTATGGAAGAAGGTCCGTCACATACCACTAACGCAAGGGTGGGAATCCTGATTGAATGCAATGGGTTAGTACATTTTTAGTGATCCTTTCTGCATTCAGTAGGCTAGACTTAAACATGTTTTGCATCAGAGCACAAAAATAACAGGCAGACCGGGCCCCGTGTATTGCCTATGTAGTATTGCTGTCATTGCTAGTATCTTGCCCATGTATTCATAAAATTGCAGTTGTATTGTCACAGTTGCTCCTTTGTTTCCCCATTTATATTTAGTATTGATAATGTGTTACCCACTTTTGTTACACACTTGCTGTCACATTTTTCCAGCTTGTTACCCACATATTGGACAATTTACATGGTGCCAACTATGTAGAGTGGGGAAAATAATTATTTGATCGCCTGTAGAATTTGTAAGTTTGCCCACTCACAACAAAAATGAAGGGTCTATCATTGTTATCATGGGTGTAATTTAAATGATAGAGACAGAATATCAACCAAAAATCCAGAAAAAACACAGGATACAAATGTTGCAGTTTGATCACCTACCAACCAGCAATGATTCTGGCTCCAACAGACTGGCTACAGTAGGTGCTCATGTGGTACACAGGTTAGTCCTGTCAATTTAAGAAGGTTCTCCTAACGACAACGTGTTATGCGTATAAAAGACACCTGTCCAGAGAATCTCTTCCTTCCATTCAAACCTCACCACCATGGGCAAGACCAAAGAGCTGTCAAAAGACGTCAGGGACAAGATTGTAGACCTGCACAAGGCTGGAATGGGCTACAAGACCATCAGTAAGAAGGAGACAACTGTTGGAGCGATTATTATTCGCAAATGGAAGAAATACAAAATAACGATCAATCGCCCTCGGTTTGGAGCTCAACGCAAGATTTCACCTCATGGGGTAAGGATGATCATGAGAAAAGTGAGGAATCAGCCCAGAACTACACGGGAGGAGCTTGCGAACGATCTCAAGGCAGTTGGGACCACAGTCACCAAACAAACCATTGCTAACACAATGGACTGAAATCCTGCAGCACCCGCAAGGTCCCCCGTCTCAAAAAGGCACATTTACAGGTCCGTCTGACGTTTACCAATGTACATTGAAATGATTCAGAGAAGGTGCTGTGGTCAGATGAGACCAAAATTGAGCTCTTTGGCATTACCTCGACTTGCCGTGTTTGGAGGGAAAAAAATGCCGACTATGACCCTAAGAACACCATCCCTACAGTCAAGCACGGAGGTGGAAACATTAAGCTTTGGGCCTGTTTCTCTGCTAAAGGTACAGGCCGACTTTGCCGCATAGAGGGGCCAATGGACGGGGCCATGTATTGCAAAATCTTGGATGAGAACCTTCTTCTCTCAGCCAGAACACTGAAGATGGGTCATGGATGGGTCTTCCAGCATGACCATGACCCAAAACATACCGCCAAGGCAACAAAGGAGTGGTTTCAGAAGAATCACATTAAGGTCACGGAGTGGCCTAGCCAGTCTCCAGAACTTAATCCTATAAAAAAATTTATGGAGGGAGCTAAAACTTTGAGTTACCAAGAGACAGCCAAGAAGCCTTAAGGATTTGGAGAAGATCTGTGAAGAAGAGTGGACCAAAATCCCTCCTGAGATGTGTGCAAACCTGGTAACCAACTACAAGAAACGTCTTACCTCTGTGCTTTCCAACAAGGGTTTCTCCACCAAGTACTAAGTCAAGTTATGCTTGGGGATCAAATACTTTTCTATAACATTTGTATCGTGTGTTTTTTTCTGGATTTTTGGTTGATATTCCGTCTCTACTTAAAATACACCTATGATAAAAATTATAGATCCTTCAATTCTTTGTAAGTGGGCAAACTGACAAAAACTACAGGGGATTAAAGAATTATTCCCCCCACTGTAAAGTATTGGTGTAGCTCAGTGCCGTTTCCTGTGAGGACTGTATTACTCTAATTCATTCTTTATTTGTATATAACCATCAAACAACCCCCCCTAAAAACGTGAATATCTTCTCTATGCCCCCAATGTATTGTGATGTGCACTCTTTACGAATTGGGCCTACTTGCCTCTCCTTCGAAAATCTAAGGCTTAAAAGTGTTTCTTGACATGTTATATCTTTGTGTACCCCCTGGCAACCTATTAGAAGGGGCTACCACTCAAAAATGTTGAAGTATGCAAAAGGAAAATAGAGGAATGTGGATACCATAAAGTGTTGAAGAACATTTTAGTAGACAAAGAAGCCAGGAGAAGACTTGGACCATCAAACTCCATCTTTAAATTTAATATCATTTTCGCCAGGATGCACCCCTTTATAAACAAAATATTCTCTTCCCAAAGTTGTCCTATGGGCTAAACCGTTCTACCAGTAAAAACCATCGTAGATTTGTCAAAAGCTGGGGGTCTCCAAACCTTCTTAACAAAGGGCCAGTTTATGGTCCTTCAGGCTTTAGAGGGGGAGTGGACTGTGCCCACCGGAAGTACAAAATGTCCTGGCATCAGTGGGAAGCCCCATCTTTGGTGTCATTGATTGGGAAGATTCATGCCCCATCGTTGGTGTCACTGGCAGGAACTGTGCCCCATTGTTGGTGTCACTGGCAGGAACTGTGCCTCATTGTTGGTGTCATTGGGAAGAATTGTGCACCTTCACTGGTGTCAGTGTGTGTGTGTGTGTGGGGGGGTTATGCCCCATTGTTGGTGTCACTGGCAGGAACTGTGCCTCATTGTTGGTGTCACTGGTAGAAACTGTGCCCCATTGTTGGCGTCATTGGCAGGAACTGTGCCCCATTGTTTGTCATTGGGAGGAATTGTGCCCCATTGTTGGTGTCACTGGCAGCAACTGTGCCCCATTGTTGGTGTCACTGGCAGGAACTTGCCCCATTGTTGGTGTCCTTGAGAGGAATTGTTCCCCTTCGTTGGTGTCAGTGGGGGGATTATGCCCCATTGTTGGTGTCATTGGCAGAAACTGTGGCCCATTGTTGGCGTCATTGGCAGGAACTGTGCCCCATTGTTGGTGTCATTGGGAGGAATTGTGCACCTTTGTTGGTGTCAGTGGGGGGGATTATGCCCCATCGTTGGTGTCACTGGCAGGAACTGTGCCCCATTGTTGGTGTCACTGGCAAGAACTTGCCCCATTGTTGGTGTCCTTGAGAGGAATTGTTCCCCTTCGTTGGTGTCAGTGGGGGGATTATGCCCCATTGTTGGTGTCATTGGCAGAAACTGTGGCCCATTGTTGGCGTCATTGGCAGGAACTGTGCCCCATTGTTGGCGTCATTGACAGGAACTGTGCCCCATTGTTGGTGTCATTGGGAGTTATTGTGCACCTTCCTTGGTGTCCTTGGGAGGAATTGTGCCCCATTGTTGGTGTCATTGGCAGCAACTGTGCCCCATTGTTGGTGTCACTGGTAGGAACTTGCCCCATTGTTGGTGTCCTTGAAAGGATTTGTTCCCCTTCGTTGGTGTCAGTGGGGGTATTATGCCCCATTGTTGGTGTCACTGGCAGAAACTGTGCCCCATTGTTGGCGTCATTGGCAGGAACTGTGCCCCATTGTTGGTATCATTGGCAGGAACTGTGCCCCATTGTTGGTGTCATTGGGAGGAATTGTGCACCTTTGTTGGTGTCAGTGGGGGGGAATTATGCCCCATCGTTGGTGTCACTGACAGGAACTGTGCCCCATTGTTGGTGTCCTTGGGAGGAATTGTGCCCCTTCGTTGGTGTCAGTGGGGTGATTATGCCCCATTGTTGGTGTCAGAGGATGAAATAGTGCCCCCCCATGGGCCAGATAAAATCAAGCAGCCCCCCGGTCCGCAGTTTGGACACCACTGAATCAGCAGGCACTAAAACTTCTGATTTCCTGCAGTCTGAATGCATTGAGGATGTTGTGCGGTGTGTCTCCTCTGATGAATAACAAGGCTTCCTTTCTGAGTGAAAGATTTCCCGCACTCTGAACACGAATACGGACGCTCACCCGTGTGAATCCTCTGGTGTCTAACAAAGTCTCCTTTTAGAGCGAAGGATTTCCCGCACTCAAAACATGAATAGGAAAGCACACCCGTGTACTTTCTCTTCCGTTTATTTCGCTTTTCTTTCTTAGAGAACGATTTCATGCACTCTGCAGATGAATTTCTGTGAATTCTCTGGTGTTTCACAAGGTTTCCCTTCAGTGTGAAGGATTTCCCGCACTCTGAACACGGAAAGGGACGCTCCCCCGTGTGGATTCTCTGGTGTCTAGCAAGGTCTGCTTTGAGAGTGAAAGATTTCCCGCACACTGAACATGAATAAGGACGCTCTCCAGTGTGAATTCTCTGGTGTGTAACAAGGCTTTCATGCAGAATGAAAGATTTCCCGCACTCTGAACATAAATTAGGTCTCTCACCCGTGTGAATTTTCTGGTGTGTAACAAGGCCTCCTTTCTGATTGAAAGATTTCCCGCACTCTGAACATGAATAGGGATTCTCACCATTGCAGTTTCTCTGGTGTTCCTTTAGCTTCCCTTTCTTAGAGAAAGATTTCCTGCATTTAGTACATGAACTGCGACGCTCCCCTGTGTGAGATCTCATGTGTCCAACTAGGTTCCCTTTGTGTGCGAAAGATTTCCCGCACTCTGAACACGAATAAGGACGCTCGCCCGTGTGAATTCTCTGGTGTCTATCAAAGTCTTCTTTATGAGTGAAAGATTTCCCGCACTCAGAACATGAATAGGGACGCTCACCGGTGTGTTTTCTCCGGTGTTTATTTCGGTTACCCTTTTTAGGGAACGGTTTCCCGCACTTTGAAGATGAAGAAGAAAGCTCACCTGTGTGACTTTTCTGGTGTTTCATGAGGTTTCCTTTCTGTGCAAAAGATTTCCCGCACTCTGAACACGAATAGGGACGCTCACCCGTGTGAATTCTCTGGTGTCTAACAAAGGTTCCTTTATGAGTGAAAGGTTTCCCGCACTCTGAACATGAATAAGGACTTTCACTTATTTGGCTTCCCTGATGGCTCAGGTGGTCTTTTTTTAGGGTGAAAGATTTCCCACGCACTGAACATGAATAAGGACACTCACCCGTGTGAATTCTCTGGTGTCTAACAAGGACGGCCTGACGACTGAAAGATTTCCCGCACTCTGAACATATATAAGGATGCTCCCCTGTGTGAGTTCTCAGGTGTGCAGCAAGTGCTCCGTTCTGAGTGAAAGATTTCCCGCACTCTGAACGTGAGACTAGATTGTCACCTCGGTGATCTCCTTCATGGGGTGAGGAAGATTCCTCGGGATTAGAAGGATCTGTTGATCGATCTGCAGTGTGAGATCTTACATGGATATTTACAATCATAGTATGTGATTGATGAGAAGATTCCCCCTGATCAGAGGGATCCATTGATGTCTCCGGACAGGAAGGTCTGTGATGTATATTTTGTGTATTTGGATTTCCTCCTGGAGGATCCTGTGTGATGACATTATCTTCTGACTTACAATCAGCAGATAATAGAAGATGTCTCTCCGAGGAATTCCTGACATCACATCCATCTGATGGAAAGAAAGTGTAAAAAAAAAAAAAAAAAAGGAAAACATTTTAGTAGTTCACAAATGACTGGAGTTTTAGCGGTAAATATATAATTTTTATTTTACATGAAAAAAAAAAAGGTAAACAGTGCAAGGTGTAGATTTGCGGTTCAGAGTTCTGTTGACCCCGAAACCGGTTAGGGTTAGGATATGCCGTCGTATAATTAAAAACTATAAACAAGCACAGATCGAAGCAAATCAGTATGTAGGCTTGTCAGATAAGAGGGTCGAAAGAGAAGAAAAATGAAAGCCTTGTGTTGTGTCAGGCTACCCCAGATGATGTCTAATCAGACGAAACGCGTCGGTTGAAGTGCCATCTTATGCGATTGATTCTTGATTGACATGTGAGTGTCTAATTTTTAGTCTTTTTTAATTAAACTATTTGAAACGTTTTGACACTATGTGTAACCTTTTTTATTCTTCTGGTTTGATCGTGTGAGCTGATTATACACCTCCCTGAGTGTCCTTCCATTGGCTGTCTCTCACTTGATGTCCGTTTGAACAAATATTAAAGCCCCATGCTCTGTTACGCTACGGATAGCGTTATCATCAGGATTGTCGGTGTTCCATCAACCGTGGTGTTTTTGACACCAAAGCTTTTCTGACTTGAGAGGTATATGCCCCTTCAAGGCCAACCTTTCTGGTAAGCCTTCGACCAATTGGTGGCAGTTTCTTCACAAGATTCCTTCACCTGTTGATCTGCATTGATGTTGCTTATTTATTTTTTATTCACGAACATTGCTCATAATCATTAGACCAATTGGTCTTCAGACATCTTTCACTAGTCAACAGGTGGTGGACATTGTCACAGATGCCATTTATACATTTTATATTTTTGTATATTTGTTTATAAGTTCCATCAAGTATAGATTTACCTTGGTGCGAGTGAATAAGTGGAAATGCCGATCTCACTGCCAAGCTTCTCTTCAACCTCCTGCACTGATGGGCACTGATGAGGCTGCACTGATGGGACTGTAATAAGGCAGCACTGATATGCTGCACTGATGGGCACTGATGAGGCTGTACTGATGGACACTGATGAGGCTGTCCTGATGGACAATGGTGAAGCTGTACTGATGGACACTGGTGAGGCTGTAATGATTGACACTGTTGAGGCTGTACTGATGGGCACTGATGGACACTGAGGAGGCTGCACTGATGGACACTGGTGAGGCTGTACTGATGGGCACTGGTGAGGCTGTACTGATGGGCACTGGTGAGGCTGTACTGATGGGCACTGGTGAGGCTGTACTGATGGGCACTGGTGAGGCTGTACTGATGGGCACTGGTGAGGCTGTACTGATGGGCACTGGTGAGGCTGTACTGATGGGCACTGGTGAGGCTGTACTGATGGGCACTGGTGAGGCTGTACTGATGGACACTGATAAGGCTGTAATGATGGACACTGATAAGCTGCATTGATGGGGCTGCTCTTATAAGCAGGGCTAGTAGTGTAAATGTGCCCTGTCAGCCTTATATATAAAATCAAATATGTTTGGGGTTCCAAGTAATTTTCTAGCAAAAAATACTGATTTTTACTTGTAAACAAATGTCAGCGTGACCGTGCCCGCGGGACCCACGGTCGCCGCTATTACTAATAAAAAAAAAAAAATTAATAATACAAATGCCATAAATCTATTCCCTATTTTGTAGACGCTATAATTTTTGCGCAAACCAATCAATACACGCTTATTGCGATTTTTTTACCAAAAATATGTAGAAGAATACATATTGGCCTAAACTGAGGAAACAATTAGTTTTTATTTATATATTTTTGGGGGATATTTATTATAACAAAAAGTTTTAAAAAAATTGCTTTTTTTTCAAAATTGTCGCTCTTTTTTTGTTTATAGCGCAAAAAATAAAAACCGCAGAGGTGATCAAATACCACAAAAAGAGGGGCTGAAGCGGTTAAACTACAATCTTTATACTCAGAAGTAAATTGAAACTGTGACCCGTTTCTTCCATAGTGCTTATACTTACTTGTGTTGATAGGTGGAGAAATGTCATCCTCTTCACTCTTCATCCCAACCTCCTCCATAGACGGCTGATCACCCCCCACATACGTCTCTACTTCTTCTTCCTTAACCTCAACTTTTATAATAATCTGTTCTTCACCCTAAACCCCAAAATAATAGAAAACATCTATTAAAGTTGAACTCCAGGCAGACACCGTATAAGTCATCTCACATAGTTCATAATCACTTCTGTGTTCTATACACTGAGTTTAACTACCTGATGATGGTGAGGGATGGGGTGACCTTCCTGTGTGGAATCCCGGGAATACAGAGGACGAGGACATCTCTCTGGTGGGTTCCCATTACTGGATCCATCTGTAGGAAACACACACACTGACTGAATACATTGTTTCTATGTGTTTATCAGATGATGGGGGATCTAGGTGGACCCTCCGTACTGCTCTCTCCTTTACAATAAAGTCTCCTCTTACCCGGTGATGTGAGGGGCGGCTGATTCTCCATCATGAGGTCCTTATAGAGATCCTTGTGTCCTTCTAAATACTCCCACTCCTCCATGGAGAAATAGACAGTGACATCCTGACACCTTATAGGAACCTGACACACACAATGATACAGTCACCATCCAGATACATCCCTTGTCTGTTACTGGATAATGTCCCAGAATTACCGGCACCGCTCACCTCTCCTGTCAGCAGATCAATGATCTTGTTGGTGACTTCTAGAATCTTCTTCTCATTGTTCCTCTTGAGATTCAAGGAATGAGGTGAAGGCACTGTGATGGTTAAATGGTCACCAGACTTCACTGGAGGAAAACTCTGCAATGAAAGAGCAACAGTGATGTCATGGGACCTCCCAGAATTCTCAGCACCTCTCCGGTCAGGTCTGTGTTTTATTAATAGAGATAAGAGTGACGTCATGTGACCTCCCAGAATCCTCCTCACCTCTCCGGTCAGCAGGTAGATGATCTCCAGGGTGAGGTTTAGCATCCTCTCAGTCATGTGACTCGGTTCCTCCTCCATCCTCATTGATGAGATCATGTGATCCATGCAGGACTCTGATCTCTGTAGATAGATAAGATACTGTCTAATCGTTATAGCTCAAAGACAAGTAGAAACCTTTTTACATGTGTGTATGTAGTTCAATTTTTTTTTTTTACATTTCTTATTCATTTAAAAAAATACATTTTATAAAAATTATTATTAAAGCGGAACTTCAGCCTAAACCCCATGCCCTGTCTCCTCTCCCTTTCCTCTCTTTAATTTGCATATTTTATTTATTTATTATGGTTCTGCAAAGCAGCACTTCCTCATTTATCGCCAAGGTGGGAAAGAGGTCTGGTACCCCCCGCCCCTCTTCTGGACTCTGCCTGTTTGCAGATTTGTCAGAGGGCTTTGGTTCCATACAACACATCTGCACATGCACAGTTTTCCCCAAATATAGTTACATAGTGGGTGAGGTTTAAAAAAAGACACAAGTCCATCCATGTGTGTGGTTATATGTCAGTATTACATTGTAAAACATCTGCACATGCATGTGGTTTCCCTACGCATGTACAAAGATAGGTGACATAGAAATCCAAAAACATTCCCTTTCTTGCGCATATGTGGGAATTATCCTGTGTAGATGTGCCAACCTGATGGCCGGGCAGAGCCCTTTGGGACATCTTTGCAGGAGCCATAATGGTGGTGGGGAAAGGCTCAACAAATAGACAGAGGATTGAGGTTCCTCTTTACATAGTAGGTGAGGTTAAATAAAAGTCCAAGTCCAACCTATGTGTGTGATTATATGTCAGTATTACATTATATATCCCTGTATGTTGCGGTCATTCAGGTGCTTATCTAATAGTTTCTTGAAGCTATCGATGCTCCCCACTGAGACCACCGCCTGTGGAAGGGAATTCCACATCCTTACTGCTCTTACAGTAAAGAACCCTCTACATAGTTTAAGGTTAAACCTCTTTTCTTCTAATTTTAGTGAATGGTCGCGTGTCTTATTCAATTCCCTTACGCTGAAAAGTTTTCTCCCTATTGTGGGGTCACCAGTATGGTATTTGTATATTAAAATCATATCCCCTCTCAAGTGTCTCTTCTCCAGAGAGAATAAGTTCAGTGCTCCCAACCTTTCCTCATAACTAAGATCCTCCAGACCCTTTATTAGCTTTGTTGCCCTTCTTTGTACTCACTCCATTTCCAGTACATCCTTCCTGAGGACTGGTGCCCAGAACTGGACAGCATACTCCAGGTGCGGCCAGACCAGAGTCTTGTAGAGCTGGAGAATTATTGTTTTATCTCTGGAGTTGATCCCCTTTTTAATGCCAATATTCTGTTTGCTTTATTAGCAGCAGCTTGGTATTGCATGCCATTGCTGAGCCTATCATCTACTAGGACCCCCAGGTCCTTTTCCATCCTAGATTCCCCCAGAGGTTCCCCCCCCCCCCAGTGTATAGATTGCATTCATATATTTGCCACCCAAATGCATTATTTTACATTTTTCCATATTGAACCTCATTTGCCATGTAGTCGCCCACCCCATTATTTTGTTCAGGTCTTTTTGCAAGATTTCCACATCCTGCGGAGAAGTTATTGCCCTGCTTAGCTTAGTATCGTCCGCAAATACAGAGATTGACCTGTTTACCCCATCCTCCAGGTCGTTTTATGAACAAATTAAATAGGATTGGTCCCAGCACAGAACCCTAGGGGACCCCACTACCCACCCCTGACCATTCAGAGTACTCCCCATTCATCACCACCCTCTGAACACGCCCTTGTAGCCAGTTTTCAATCCACGTACTCACCCTATGGTCCATTTAGGGTAGGGGGAAGCTCTACTTATGGAGACATCATATGTCCATATAATGGAATACACAGCTCTATATTTAGGTTAAATTTTCTGTATTAAATTTATATATATATATATATATATATATATATATATATATATATATATATATATATAGATATCTCAAGTCTCCCGCAAGGTGTGGGAGACTCCCGCACTTCTGCGGCGGCTCTCGCACACCCGCAAGCACCTCCCGATCTACCAGGAATGATCGGTGCGGCAGGGAACAGCTGTGATCACCGATCTCCTTTGTATCGATTTTTAGTTGACAGCCGATTCTCCTTCTCTCCCTCCTGTGGCTGTCAGCTAAAAAGCTATACAGGGAGATCGGTGATCACAGCTGTCCCTCCTGCTGAACCGATCATCCCCAGCTGCTCTGTGTGCTCCTCCCCCGGCCCCCTCCGTGTCCTTCTCCACCCCCCGTTCTCCTCTCGCCTCCTCCGGCCCCCGCAGCCAACTCCCCTCCTCTCCTCTCCCGCTGGCTGCGGGGGGAACTAGTAATTGGACACAGTGAGCGAGATCGCTCCTGTGTCCTGTGATTACTGAGAGGAGTAAACTGTGTTTACTCCTGTCAGTTTATGAATGAACAGGAGCCTCTGTCTCCTGTTCATTCATCTTTAATGCTGAGAAAGTGACTGGGGAATCTGTGTCCTCAGTCCTTTTGTCTGTCACAAAGGGGAGATGTCAGGGGTCTGTTTAGACCCCTGACATCTCACCACAGCCCCCCCCAAAAAATATAAAAAAAATATTGTAAAAAGATTCTAAAAAAATGAAAAAGTGTAAAAAATAAAATAAAAAACTACTGACACCACTCTCCCCTGCCCTACTGTCCACTGCCCCAACCCCCTCCCCCCAAAAAGCATTGTGAAAAAAAATTAAAAACAATTTAAATTGTAAAAAAATCAATTATTAAAAATAAAAAAAACTACTGACACCATCCACATACCACCCACCCCCCACCCCGGAAGCACTGCAAAAAAATAATGAAAAAGTGGTTTAAAATATATTTTGCCGTGGGGGTGGGCGTGGGGCGTTTGCGGACGTGAAGCGCCACCTCCCCGAAATGAGTTTCTGCAGGTTGGGATGTCTGTATATGTATATGTGTGCATATTAGCATTTGTTGGAGATAAAAGATGTCACTGTGAAATATGGAGGAAGAGGACGGACATGACAAGGGGTTACTGGGTGTAAATATAAAATAATATTTCATTACCTCCTCTGCTGCCAACTACAAAGTCTCTTCTCTACTTTCCACCAACTAAGCAAGAACTTCCTCATTAGACCATCAAATCACTTCCTGTCTCTATATCACTTCCTGTCTCTATATCACTTCCTGTCTCTATATCACTTCCTGTCTCTATATCACTGCCTGTCTCTATATCACTTCCTGTCTCTATATCATTTCCTGTCTCTATATCACTTCCTGTCTCTATATCACTTCCTGTCTCTATATCACTGCCTGTCTCTATATCACTTCCTGTCTCTATATCACTTCCTGTCTCTATATCACTTCCTATGAGAGGGGACTGGCTGCTGAGTGGAGCTCCGTGTTTGACAGGA
The DNA here is from genome assembly GCA_037952925.1 of Lithobates clamitans. Classification (NCBI taxonomy): domain Eukaryota; kingdom Metazoa; phylum Chordata; class Amphibia; order Anura; family Ranidae; genus Lithobates; species Lithobates clamitans. Next base: position 154,512 of record JBBGZY010001870.1, read on the forward strand.
AGAATGTAACCTTCACTCCAACTTTTTTTTTTTTTTTTTCATTGAACTTTATTTTAACAAACAATGAATGGCTGTAGCTGGAGCTTCACTGTCCCCAGGAAGCATATGACCTTCACGCAACCATTTTTTTGTTTTTTTTGTTTAACCACTTCAGGATTTGCCCCCTTAATGACCAGCCCATTTTTTCACTTTACCTGACAATTGCGCGGTCTTGCGACGCTGTACACAAACAAAATTAATGTCCTTTATTTTTCCCACAAATAGAGTTTTCTTTTGGTTGGTATTTGATCACCTCTGCGGTTTATATTGTTTGCGCTATAAACAAAAAAAGAGCGACAATTTATAAAAATATATATATTTTTTTACTTTTAGCTATTACCACTTCAGCCCCGGAAGGATTTACCCCCTTCCTGACCAGAGCACTTTTTGCGATTCGGCGCTGCGTCGCTGTAACTGACAATTGCGCGGTCGTGCGACGTGGCTCCAAAACAAAATTGACGTCTTTTTTTTCCCACAAATAGAGCTTTCTTTTGGTGGTATTTGATCATCTCTGTGATTTTTATTTTTTGCGCTATAAACAAAATAAGAGCGACAATTTTGAAAAAAACGCTTCATTTTTTACATTTTGCTATAATAAATATCCCCCCAAAAATATATAAAAAAACATTTTTTCCCTCAGTTTAGGCCGATCGTATTCTTCTACATATTTTTGGTAAAAAAGAAAAATGCAATAAGCATTTATTGATTTGTTTGCGCAAAAGTTATAGCGTTTACAAAATAGGGGATAGTTTTATGGCATTTTTATTAAAAAATTTTTTTTTTAGTAGTAATGGCGGCGATCAGCGATTTTTATTGTGACTGCGACGTTATGGCGGAAATGTCGGACATTTTTGACACATTTTTGGGACCATTGTCATTTATACAGCAATCAGTGCTATAAAAATGCACTGATTCCTGTGTAAATGACACTGGCAGTGAAGGGGTTAACCACTAGGGGGCGGGGAGGGGTTAAATCAGTACTAGGGAGTGTTTTCTAACTGTAGGGGGGATGGGCTGTGTGTGTGACATCACTGATCTCTGCTCCGATGACAGGGAGCAGAGATCAGTGACACTTGTCACTAGGCAGAACGGGGAGATGCTGTTTACATCAGCATCTCCCCGTTCCTGCTCTCCGTGAGGCTAACGCGGGTATCCCCGTGGTGATTGAGTCTGCGGGACCCGCGACCCGACTCACGGAGCTCGCGGCAGGCGCGTGCGCGCACACGGCGGCAAATTCAAAGTAACGTACGGGTGGTACGTTACTTTGCGCAGCCGTGCCATTCTGCCGACGTAAATGTACAGGAGCCGGTCGGGAACCGGATAATAAATATCCCCAAAATTAAAAATTAAAAAACAAATTACTTCACGAGTTTAGGCCAATATATATTCTTCTACATATTTTTGTTAAAAAAAAAATCTAAATAAGCGTATATTGATTGGTTTGCGCAGAAGTTATAGCGTCTACAAAATAGGGGATATATGGCATTTTTCTTATTCTTTATTTTTTACTAGTAATGGCGGTGATCAGGGACTTTTAGCGGGACTGTGACATTGCGGCAGACAGATCGGACACTTTTGACACTTTTTTGGGAATAGTGAGATTTATACAGCGATCAGTGCTAAAAAAATAGCCTTTGATCGTTGCATAAATGACATTGTCAGGTGAAGGGGTTAACTCTAAGAGGGCGATCAAGGAGTTAAGCGCTCCCTAGGGAGGTGTTTCTAACTGTGGGCGGGGGTGTACTAACTGGTTGAGGAGACAGATCGCTGTTCCTCATCACTAGGAACAGATGATCTCTCTCTACTCCCCTGACAGAACGGGGATCTGTTTGTTTACATCAGGGGTCTCAAACTGGTGGCCCTCCAGCTGTTGCGAAACTACAATTCCCATGAGGCATTGCAAGGCCGACAGTTACAAGCATGATGGGACTTGCAGGCGACGTGCTGCGGGCCCGTACCTGCTATAGCCGTTAAAGGGACCGGCGTACCGGTACGGCGATTCGTGCAGCCGAGTCAACCTGCCGCAGTATAACTGCGGTGGCTGGTCGGCAAGCGGTTAATGAACTTTAATGTAACAAACATTCAATAGAAATTAGATACAACAGGTGGAAGTGGAGGTCACATGTTTCCTGTCCTATCTGCATTTCCCGATGGTATCTGGCTGCAGACTGAAGCCCCGCCCTCCACAGGAATCATGTGACCTCCACAGATTTTTCTTTTAATCAACTTTAACAACTTTTCGCTGCCAGAGCTGTTTTTGCATTTACTGCACAAATCAGTTTAGGCCTGAAGATTACATGAAACCCCTCGAAATAATATATATTTTCTGTGACACCCCTGCCCTAGAGAATAAAATAGTGGTAGTTAAATTTTTTTTACTTTCTGCTATAAAACGTATCCAATAAAAAACTAAAAAGAAAACAAATTTCTTCGGGGTGGTATTTGGGGGTCTGTCAGTGGAGGAAGGGGGTGGTATTTGGGGCGGTTGGGGATCTGTCAGTGGAAGGTGGTTTTGGTATTTGGGGGAATGTTGGTGGAGGAAGAGGGTTGTATTTAGGGCACTTGGGGGTCTGTCAGTGGAGGAAGGGGGTGGTATTTGAGGGGGTTGGGGGTTTGTCAGTGGAGGGAGGGGGTGGGATTTGGGGCGGTTGGGGGTCTGTCAGTGGAGGGAGGGGGTAGTATTTGGGGGTCTGTCAGTGGAGGAAGGGGGTGGTATTTGAGGAGGTTGGGGGTCTCTCAGTGGAGGGAGAGGTGGTATTTTGGGGTCTGTCAGTGAAGGGAGGGGGCGGTATTTGACAGGTTTGGGGTCTGTCAGTGGAGGGAGGGGGTGGTATTTGGGGGTCTGTCAGTGAGGGGGAGGGGTGGTATTTTGGAGGGTTGGGGGTCTGTCAGTGGGGGGAGGGTTGGTATTTCAGGGGGTTGGTGGTCTGTCAGTGGAGAGACGGGTGCCACTGATAGATCTCCACCCCTCCAACTACCAATCCCTGCCCCCACTGACAGACCCCCACACCCTCCACCACTCTTCCCACAGCTCCCCATTGACATGCCCCCACTGATACAACCCCACCCAACCAACTACCGACCTCTCCCCTACCCCGAACTACTGACCCACAACCCACCAATGACCATCCCAACCAACCCGTATACCACTTCCCCCCCACTGACAGACCCCCAACCCCCCCAATACCACCCCTCCTCCACTGACAGACCCCTCCCCCCTAAAATACCACCCCCTCCCCAACTGACAGACTCCAACCCCCCCACCAATACCACTCCCTTCCTCTCCTCCACTGGCAGACCCCCAACCCCCTCAAATACCACCCCCACCCCGACTGACAGACCCCTAACCCCAAAATACCACCCCCTCCCCCCTACTAAAATTTGGGTAAACCTTTGGGGTAATGTAGAAACAAAATTATTGATTTTATAAGATGGGGTTTGTGTACCTTTTTAAAGTCCCATTTGTTATATTAATAATAGTTAATTTTGTTAGAATTTTAGCATTTTTCAGTCTTCTAAGATATACATTTTTTTTTTTTACGATGCAGTGTGCTTGTTTTATCCCTCAGAAATTGTGACCTACTTTATACAGTGTATACGTGATTCTGCACCTCCGCATAGGGGGCGCTGGTGCGCCGCTTCTGCTGTGATTAGTCAATGGATGTCCGCCTGCACCCGCTGATTGTCGAGGAGAGACACAGGACGGAGCTCTGCCTATGTAAACAATACAGAGCTCGGTCCTATCAGCGGGGATGTGCTGGATTTTGTTTCCCTGCAAAGCAGAGAACAAAATCCAGCACATGCCTTAATAAAAGCAGCACACTGTGTACACATAAACACTGGCTAGGCACGCATTTAACCCATAGATCACCCTAGATGTTTAACGCAGAGGTGATCAAATGCTACCAAAATAAAGCTCTATATTTTGGGGAAAAAATATCAAATATATTTAATTTATGTACAGCATTGCATGACCACACAATTGTCAGTTAAAGTAACGCAGTGCCGTATCGCAAAGAAAATGGCCCGTCACGAAGAGGGGGGGGGGCTAAATCTTCCGGAGGTTAAGTGGTTAATATCTGTGATATCTGTGGTGAGAATCTGTAAAAAAAATTCTCTTTCAATGATTTTTATTGAAAAATATATAGAATAACATGTACAAATTGCACAACACATACAGTTTAAAATTGTATGGGAAAAAAGAAAAAAGGGGGGGGGGGGAAAGAATGGGGGGGGGTTACATATTTCGACCTATATGGTCTACAGGACTCCTATGAACATTCCATATTATGCATTATTTCTTTTTACCACAGGAACATCTATTCGTCTGTACCCACTCAGTCAGATGTTTCCAACTTACATGTGTATCCTGGCTAAATACCTAACATAATACATTTGGGTATATGTTTTACTTATTATATTTATTCATCAGTTCAAGCACTTATCTCCCACTTTATTGCATTATGTGGAGGGGAAGTGCGCCGCCGGGACCCGACCGCCCACCCCAATTGGGGTCTTTACTGTGGGCCGGGGGCCCCCGCCCCACACCACCCCCCCTTGTCACTCATATGTCAGATTTTTCATTTCTGCTCCCATGGTAACGTCTTGGGTAGGAGGTCCTGCATAGATTATTAAAGAAGTAGAGCAGTAAAAGAAAAAGGATAGGAATAATAGAGAGAAAGTAGAAGAGAGAGGGAGAAGTTCGGGTGGAGTGCACCCCAAGGGATCCCTCACAGGATCCGTTAGTTTTCAAAACCTGTTGATAAATAGGACAACCATGGTTCCCAAATCCTGTCGAAAGCCCTCTGTTTATCTAAAAGAATTGCCGATAGGCGTTCATTAATCATGATCCATGTCAGTTTTGCTTTAACCATTTCAAAAGGAATCAGAGGCTTTCTCCAGGCTCCCGCCACCGCTATTCTAGATGCTGTAAATATAAAAGATATGAGTTTCCTAGTATGACTAGGTATTCCTTCTACTTGATCTCCCAATAAAGCTTGTTGTGGGGATTTGGTAAGATTAACCTGGGTCAGTGAATATATGAAGTTATAAATCCGTATCCAGAAACGTTTGACCTTAGGACAGGTCCACCAAGTGTGGTACATTGTACCTTCTTTGCCGCATCCTCTGAAACACAAAGGAGAGGCGTCGGCAATATATGTCGCGATTCTCGCCGGGACCATGTACCACCTTAATATAACTTTGTAGTTCGCTTCTATCAGGGATGTATTAATATAGCCTTTTGAAGCCATCTGTGCCATTTTATACCATTTGTCAGTTTCCATCGTTATCTCCAAATCCTGTTCCCACCTTAGCATGTAGGGTAATTTCCCCGTTTTGGAAGTCAGAATGCTATAGATTAGTGATATGTGGCCTTTGTGTTTATCATAAGACTTGCATAGGTATTCCATTGGGGTGGAAGATAGAATGTCAGTCTTACGCTGTAGAGTATTCAGGAAATGAACTATCTGGAGATAACGATAAGACTCTGTGTTAGGTAATTGATACTTTTCTATTAGTGCTTGTTTCGGTAATATACCTTTATGGTCACACATATCGGCTATGCGTATCAGGCCTTTATTAGTCCACCATGATAGGCTTTGGGGATTAAGACCTGGGGTGAAATCTGGGTTCCCCGCCAAGGGGGCCATGGGAGAGTGTATGGAGCGGAAAGCAAAAGGTTTTTGTAATCTATGCCACAGACTCATTGAGAAGGATAGTGTGGGGCACATAAAGGTTGGTCTGTCTTTCATGTTAAGCCACATCAAGTGGCTGATGGGTTTTGTGGGGAAAGGGGCTGATTCCATTTTCATCCAAGACGGTACAGGTGCTCCCGAGTGAGAGCGAATTAATTGAGCCAATTGGGCTGCTTCAAAGTATTTTATCAAATTAGGGGCTCCCAAGCCTCCTTTAATTTTGGGGGCATTGAGAGTTAGTTTGTTCACCCTAGGTCTTGTGTTCCCCCAAATGAACTTCATTATTTTTGTCTGAAACACCTCTAGATCAGATCTGTTGATAGCAATCGGGAGAGTCCTAAACAGATACAACAATCTTGGTAAAAGATTCATTTTTATGGAGTACAGTCTGCCGAACCATGATGGAGGGCTGACAGCCCATCTTGATAAGTCTGTTGTTAACTTTCCATACAGAGGAGGGTAGTTGGCTTTATATAGGGTCTGTAAGGTGGGGGTTAGAAATATACCTAGGTATGGGAGTTTATCTTTCTGCCATTTGAATTGGAATGACGTTTGTAGTTGTTGGACTGTCTGCTGTTCTAACGTGAGATTCAAGGCCTCAGATTTGGAATGATTGATGTTAAGACCCGAAAACACCGAAAAGCGTCGTAGGATTTGAAATAGGTTGGGAAGAGAAGTAATCGGAGAGGAGATGAACATCAAGATATCATCGGCGAACAGAGCACATTTCTGTTCGCCATTTCCGCAATGTATGCCTCTTACATCTTTATTGCATCTTATTTTGATCGCTAGGGGTTCTAATGCTAAAATAAATAGTATAGGTGATAAAGGGCATCCCTGCCTTGTTCCTCTGTGTATGTTTATTGTGTGTGATTTATAGCCTTTTATCTGAATTCTAGCTGTAGGTGTATTATATAATGTCTGTAAAGTTGTTAGAAAATGAAGTCCGAATCCGTACTTCCTTAATACGTAATATATATATTCCCATGTGACCGAGTCGAACGCTTTACAAAGATCTAATGAAAGTAGCATGCCTTTCCGTATTCCAAAATTGTCCCAGTTGGAATTAAGCGCAGCTATAATATCTATCGCCCGACGGGTTTGATCTGGGGCCTGTCGGCCGGGGACGAAGCCCACCTGGTCTGGGTGAATGTAATTAGCTAGGAAGGTGTTCATTCTGGTTGCTAACACTTTAGTCATCAATTTGAGATCCGTGTTAATTAGCGATATTGGGCGGTAATTGGCCGGGTCTCCATGATCCTTCCCCGGTTTAGGGATTACTTGTATGAGGGCTTCATTTTCGTATGTACCTAATGTGTCACCTTTCCTTATTGCATTAAAAAATGAACATAGGTGCGGGGTCAATATGGCTGCGTATTTTCTATAATAGTGGCCCGTAAAGCCATCCGGGCCAGGAGCTTTTGAAGGGTTCAGACACTTAATAGCTGCTAAAATTTCCCCCTCAGTGAAATCTGCTTCCATTAGCTCTATATGTTCTCGTGCAACTTGTGGTAATGAGATATCATGGAAAAATTCGTCTGCTCTGGTTTTGGGAAATGGGTTAGGTTTGTTATATAATTTGGTGAAGAACCTTGAGAATTCTTGTGTTATCAATTGGGGGTTTTGGGTATGTTTCCCTTCTCTTGTGCGAATTCTCGGCAAGGCAGAGTTGAATGGACGGGGGGTAAGTTTTCTATCTAAAAGGGTCGTAGGTTTATCCCCCCTGGTATAGAAGCGATGTCTAGCCCAGCGGAGGTATTTTTCAGCCTTGGTTGTGAGACTATAATTTAGTGCTGACCGTGCTATATCTATTTTATGTCGTAAATCTAATTGAGGGTTAGCTTTTTGTTCCTGGACTATTTTATGTAATTCTTCTTCCTGTTGCTGTATCTTCTGCATATTGTTTCGCTTATTTTTAGAGGCTATTTGGATCAGCTTACCACGAATAGTAGCTTTATGTGCTGCCCAATTAATGCCGGGGGAAGTGGCGCTAGGATGGTTATCAATGAAATATTGTCGGAGTTCTTTCTCTAGTTCAACATATATTATGGGGTCATTTAGTAGTGAAGAATTGAGCCGCCAGGTTGAGGGTTGTGGTCTCATCCAGAGATCGGATAGTGACATTAAAACTGGTGAGTGGTCTGACCATGAGTTGGGAACTATTTCCGCGGAAATAATCGACGGCAGTAATGCGGATTGTATGAATAAATGATCTATGCGGGAATATGTTTTGTGAACTTGGGAGTAATGTGTAAAATCTCTAGTTGTGGGATGAAAGTCTCTCCATACATCTACTAGATCATGAGAATGTAGCATCCGAGCTAGTTTAACGCCTTGTTTGGGAATATGTTTCACAATGGGTTTGTATACATTAGACCTATCCAAAATTTGGTCCAGGGAAACATTACTATCTCCTCCCAGTATTACTTTGCCTTGTATATGTGGGAGTAGGATTTTCAGCATATTTTCGAAAAATGATACTTGACCCGTATTAGGCGCGTAATATGATATATGTGAGAGCACTTTCATTAACTGTACCCACAACCATGATATATCTCCCTTCCTTGTCTTTAATGACCATGTTAGGGGTAAATGGTACTCTCTTAGCGATACAAATTGCCACCCCTCTCTTTTTATCTGGACCATTTGACAAGTAAAAAGTGGGATATCTAGAATGTAGGTAACGGGGAGCTGAAGTGCGCGAGAAATGTGTCTCCTGGAGGAGTAGGAAATCTACTTTCAAGTTGTGGTAATTTTGAAAGGCCTTGGCACGTTTTGTAGGGGAATTTAATCCTTGGACATTATGTGTTAAAATGCGAGTATGGGATGTGTGTACTAGTGAACTTAACATTATGGTTCGACAGTCTGTACTTGCCCATTGTAGTTGTTTGTCATCTCCGTCCACCTGGGGATGTCTCGATATGATTCTTCATCATTATTCGGATCTCGGGGTGCACTCCGGGAGAGAAAAGGGAGAAAAGAAAAAGAGAGAGGAGATGAGAAAACATTGTTGGGGTAAGATGAACTGGACCACTGTCCACCCGTCCCCCTAGAAAATAAGTACATAAGCATCTGATATAAAATTAAGGGCATATAGTTCAAGGTCCTGGAGATCATAATCTCCGTCTAGTGGAGCGAGGTTATTGCCACCCAACCGGTGACGGCAAGCTCGCTAGAAAGTGGCATGCGGTTCCGCCCCGGCTCCTTCAGTATAAAATATTGTTCCTGTAAGGAGGGAATCCTATCTAAACTAATAGGCTAATATTCTTTATTAGCTGAAATCTCACTAAGCTCAACCAATCAAAACTGAGGAATCAATTGCAAAAAATTTATAACGCCTGCATTTTAAACTAGCAGATATTGATAGAGGAATTTTAAACTAATCTCTCAATAAGTGGAGGAGACTATGTTCCTCCAAACATAAGGAAGTCTCATTAATGTCATGATGATGACACATTGAACTGGCTCAAACGTAGCCAACCGTATGAGTTCCAAGTCCCTCAAGGGGGTCCGTGCAGTGATAGTATTTGTCACTGCAGGGGCAGAAAGGGAAAAAAGGTGATCATCAGGATGTTCTGTTCCGTCAATCGTCTGGTCCTGTTGCTGGGTGTCGTTTTCTTGAGGAGTATCGTGGGCGACGTTGTTCCCATATAGGTGAGACTGGGCGATCCAATTCTGATCGAGATTTTGGGGATGATGGTTCTCTGGAGATTATGCCTAGGCCCATAAGGATGTCTTCTCCATCCGGAAAGTTGGTAAAGGAATGTGTCTTTCCCTTAAAAGTAAATGACAGACGAAAAGGGAATGACCATCAATACTTTGGTGGTGATTTGGCGGTTAGTAAGCTGCGCCAATAACGGCTTCAGGGCCCGTCTTTTTTGGATAGTCATTTGTGAAATGTCCGCGAAAATCTGTATTGGGTGACCCATGAGGTTGATTTCATTCTTACCGCGGGCTGCGGTCATTATTTGCTCCTTTATTCTGTAAAAGTGTGGATTGACTATCACATCCCTCGGGGGGCCATCTTGTCTTGGGGCTGTTAGTGCTCTATGCACTCTGTCAATTTCCATATGCTGTGGCGTGATGTCTGGAATCAAATCTTGCATTAATGTATGCACTGCTTCTTCCAAATCTGTTACTGTTTCTGGTAGTCCGCGTATGCGGAAGTTGTAGCGCCTGGATCTGTTTTCTTGATCTTCGATTTTGGCGTTGGCTTCATCTAACTGCTCCTGCAGTGAGGATATCATGCTTGAGTTCTGGTTAACTCTCCGAACTGTGCCATCCATTTTAGATTCAATATGATCCAGCCTTTCTCCTATATCATTAAAGTCATGCTTCATTTCGGCAGTGATTGATTGACAGGCTTTGGTCAGTTCTTGTTGCAATAGTGCTGAAAAGCGAGCAAGGAGGACAGAATCTCCTGAGTATGGTGCTGGGGGTGGGGGAGGCTGTTCACTTGCTGTGCTGTTTTGGTTCAGGGCTAGTTCAGCTATTTCAGCCATATTCCTCTCCATGGAGGACGCTGGGGAGATTGCACCGTCTATTCCCTCTCCCTGATAGGTATGGGAGGGGGAAAGAGAGAAGTGTGGGGACTCACCCTTCTGTGGTCTTATCGTGTCTTCCTGTGATTTAGAGGAGAAGGGGTCCCGTGCACCATCCATGTCTGCAGCCGCAGTAGTTTGAAAGGAGGTTCTCGCAGGGGGGGATTGAGTGTTCTGGGCCCCGCTCACCTGCTTTACTGAGTGTGTATCTGTCCTCCTGCCGGTCGCCATCTTGGATGGGGGGGTCCGTGCGGCTGTGTTCCCAGAACGGAACGAGTAGCTTGCTTGTGGGGGCTTTTTCTTAGCTGTGCCCCCTCCTCTGCGATTCATCGCTTGATCCGCTGACCGGCAGCGGGTTTTATGGCTTCCCTCCGGCTCGTTTTAGCTGTGAAAGGCCGGCGGCGTGCGGAGCAGGTCAGAACATGTCCGCTCCCGTGCCCGCGCGCATGCGCATTGTAAAAAAATTTCATCTTCAGTCTCTTAAAAAATGTATATTAGCTTCTTATTTCCAGGCGCAATGTGAGCTTGGTGTCTCCCTGAGAAATTGCAGCCTATTCAAGAAAGACTTAAACTGTGTGCTGTAATCCTTCAATCCGAAGTAATAGACTTTTTTAAAATTCTTTATTTATTAATGACAACAACAAAGAATCGAATAGAATACATTACACTCTGTACATATGCATCAGGGTCAACAGCATGGATGTAGGCAGAACCAGGACCTTTAAAGTGATAATTATTATTTATTTAATTTTTTTAAAAACCAAACATATCATACTCATGGCTTTGCACCGAGCAGCTCCAATCCTCTTCTTTTGGGGTCCCCCGCCAGCGCTCCTGTCTTCTCCTCTTTGAGCAGTGCGCCCAGAGAAAGCCGCTTGCCCTGAGGGCACCACTGTGTACGTGCTCCTGAGCCGCTGCTCGATGCGTGCATAAGACACAGAGCCGCGGCTCGGCCCCCATCCCCACAGTCTCTCTTCATTGGCTCACGGGCCAATGGGCTCCTGCTGCTGTCTCAGCCAATGAGGAGGGAGAGTCCCCATACAGCCGAGGATATCTGGATCAGAGCGGGCTCAGGTAAGGATTGGCGGGGGCTTGGGGAGGCTCGTGTACACAGAAGGGTTTTCGTGCAATGAATGCACGAAGGTTAAAAAAAAAACCTTCAGCCTTTAGAACCACCTTGAAGCAGAACTCCACCCAAAAGGGGAAGCTCCGCTTGTCTACCTCCTCCTCCCCTCATTTGGCCACTTTTGGGGGGGAGCGGGTGCCTGGTTTTGACAGGTACCTGCTCCCACTTCCAGCTCCGTTACCCGCAGCTTCCCGTTCTCAGAGCACTTTGTCCATGTGCAGTAGGGAACCGGCTGTGAACTTAGCCAGAAGTTCGGCCCCCCCTCCTCATTCCCCGCAGCCTGCCCATTCTCAGAGCACAGCGCGCTTCACGCATGTGCAATATGGAACTGGCTGTGAACTTAGCCAGAAATTCGGCCCCCCTCCTCATTCCCCGCAGCCAGCCCATTCTCAGAGCACAGCGCGTTTCGTGCATGTGCAGTAGGGAACTGGCTGTGAAGCTGCAAGGCTTCTCTGCCAGTTTCTCTTAGTGGAGATGGTGGTGGCAGCACCCGATAGCCAATTGAAAAATTGGCTCCGGTGAGGACACTGCTGGATTCCTGGACAGGTAAGTGCCCTAATATTAAAAGTCTGCAGCTACAGTAGTTGTACCACCATACAAATAGCAACGCTTTTGCAGACGTCTATTTGTCTCGGGAAGTTCTGGCGCCTTGTTTAAGAGTTGTAGCCAGCCAGGAAGAACGTAAGAATTGCATTATCAGTGGGGAGATAGAATAAGTCTTCTAATTTTCCATTGAAATGGGGAATGGCGAAACCTAGAGAGGAAAGGCACATTAATGGGGGGCAAAAAAAGGGTAAGGGGAAGGTATAGATGGGGTGGAGGGTGGAAAGAAAAAGGTGGGGGAAAGTAAAAGATCCCCGGTTCAACCACATAAGGAGTGCTGGCTTCAAGCAGGTCTTTTTATTTATCTGAGAATTTACATTGGGTCCACTAGAACCAGGTCTTTTGCGAAAACAGTTCTCCATAATAAACATTTAAAAAGAAATTAATTTGCGTGCTCTTTCCCTCACACATCTTAGCTAAAAATGCTACACACTGCCCCAGAAACCATTTCTGTTTTTCTTGCTTGTTGCTCTGGAAAATTTCACTTTTTTTAGTTAACTAAAACACTGGTCAAGTTTCTCCGTCTTCCATTGTGACCTAGTAACAATACATACATGGTGTGCAGCGTGTCCGAGAAATATTTCTGACTCTTGACTGTGACATAATAAACTGATTTTTTTTTCTTCAGAATACCATATTCCCTAGAAACCAATGAAGTCACAGATAATCCCTACTCCTTTTAAAGTGGTAGTAAACACCACTTAAACACTTGTACCTACAGCCATGGCCAAAAGTTTTTTGTCAGATGTTACTATAGTATACTGAAGTATAATTACAAGTATTTCATGAGTGTCAAAGGCTTTTATTGACAATGACATTAAGTTTATGCAAAGAGTCAATATTTGCAGTGTTGACCCTTCTTTTTCAAGACCTCTGCAATTTGCCCTGGCCTGCTGTCCATCAGCTTCTGGCCACATCCTGACTTATGGCAGCCTATTCTTGCATAATCAATGCTTAGAGTTTGTCAGAATTTGTGGGGTTTTTTTTTTGCTTACCCTCCTCTTAAGGATTGACAAGTTCTCAATGGTAATAAGGTCTGGGGAGTTTCCTGGCCAGGGACCCAAAATGTTGATGTTTTGGTCCCCAAGCCACTTAGTTACTTTTGCCTTATGGCAAGGTGCTCCATCATGCTAGAAAAGGCATTGTTCCTCACCAAACTGTTCTTGGATGGTTGGGAGAAGTTGCTCTTGGAGGATGTTTTTGTACCGTTCTTTATTCATGGCTGTATTCTTGGTAAAAATTGTGGGTGAGCCCACTTCCTTGGCTGAGAAGCAACCCCACACATTAATGGTCTCAGGATGCTTTACTGTTGGCATGACATGGGATTGGTGGTAGCGCTCGCCATTTCTTCTCCGGAAAAGGTTTTTTCTGGATGCTCCAAACAATCGGAATGGGGATTCGTCATAGTACATGACTTTACCCCAGTCTTCAGCAGTCCAATCCCTGTACCTTTTGCAAAATATCAATCTGTCCCTGATGTTTTTTCTGGAGAGAAGTGGCTTCTTTGCTGCCCTTCTTGACACTAGGCCATCCTCCAAAAGTCTTCTCACTGTGCGTGCAGATGCCCTCACACCTGCCTGCTGCCATTCCTGAGCAAGCTCTGCACTGGTGGTGCCCCGATCCCGCAGCTGAATCAACTGTAGGAGAAGGTCCTGGAGCTTGCTGGACTTTCTTGGGCCTCCTGAAGCCTTCTTCACAACTGCAGTGGAAATGTTTTTTTTATGGGATTAAGTTAATTTTCATGGCAAAGAGTGACTTTGCAATTAATTGCAATTCATCTGATCACTCTTCATAACATTCTGGAGTATATGCAAATTGGCATCATAAAAACTGAGGCAGCATACTTCATGATAATCAATATTTGCATCATTCTCAAAACTTTTGGCCACGGCTGTACAGGTAAGCTTATAATAAATCTTACCTGCAGGTATAAGTAATATCTCCTAAACGTGCACATTTTAGGAGATATTCAGTGGTTCTCCAGCCAGTGACGTCACCGGCGCATGCGCTCTGAAGAGACAGCAAACGCATGCCATCTCTTCTGAGCTCTGTGCTGTAACCGTGACTCTCGTGCATATGTGACATGCTCGCTGCTCGACCACTTAAATGGTTGGAGCCCACGAACCTGGAAGAACGGGTGAAGATGGAAGCCCTGTCAGCTGTAATAGCGTGCCACTGGAGGGCTTCATTTTCAGATAAGTCTTTCATAATGCGCTAGTATGCGATGCACACTAGCGCATTACTAGAACTTGCAGAGAGACTTTTTGGAAGAAAAAAAAATGTACAAAAGTTTACTACCGCTTTAAGTAAAGGGTTAGTGTGACAGACCAAACCGGGACAGGGGCTTTTGGAGGGGACTAGGGGCTAGCCCCCTTCCTCCTGATTATGGCCCATGGTGGAGACTGGGGATTTTGTCTGCTTCTGCCAATTAGAACATGGAAAACAGCTCAGTTCAGCCTCTGATCCCATGGAGAGGGCAGATCATCCTCCAATGATGGACAACAATGTGAATCGCTGAGAGCAAAGCTTGGATTAATTCTCTGAATAAAGACAATACAACTTCCCTTCTGGAGTGGATGGAAGGGTGTAATATTAATCTTGTATGGGTTAATGGTCAGAGGGAATATGGTGGCCCTCCTGAAGATTGGGTTGGAGACGCTCCTACATTTGAGACAGAAATATTTATCAACAATCTCCCTCAAAAAATATATGAATATTAATGAATTCCACTTTTTCAGACTGCTGGAACATTGTATGAGTTTTGTCTTATAGACTGTTGCCAGACTGTCTGAGGTGGGGTGGGATTCCTAATTAATCAAAGCATTCTCTAGGTGACTAGCTGTTAATTAGGTTGCCATTTAATTAAGATCATGGTTAGTTATTAGCTGCTGTTAATTGGATTGCTGTTTGAAGTTTGCATTGTCATGCTAATATCCTGAAGAGGGGAATGTCCTCCTGTGGGTTATAAAGTATGTGTCTGAGTTTTAATAAAAGAGTCATTCCTTTGGTTTTACCTCAACAGCTTGTCTGTGTACGATGCTTGGGGTGAAGGCCTGGTATTAGCTCTCAGTCTGCTGGAAGAGTATGGAGGGCAGGAGGCACTGTTTGGCGGAAGCACCCAGGCGGGGTGCCAAGCAGTCCCTCACAGGTGGGGATAGTTGTGACATCACCACCCAAATATGGCCTTTGGCTGGGTCATTGTTTTGTTTTTGTTTTTAGTTAATCGTTGGGTGGTGGATATCATGATTGACAATGTATTCATAGCGAGTGGCATTTTTGTTTAATAAAGGACTTGTCAAACATTTGGCTGTCTTTATTTCTACATTACAACTTTTTTTTTTTTGTAAATGATACAAACTACACATACTCACTCATGTAACCTATTATCAAGGTTTACCACTCTCTGTGCTGAATTTTTATTTAAAGTATATAACAATAAGTATGCACAATGAAAAAAAAGATAAATGTTGATACAACGAAGTGGGGGCAGAAACTGTACCAGGCATATCCCACCATTGGATAATATACAAGAAGTCAAGAGAAGACTTGGCCCATCAAACTCCACCTATAATTTTGATATCACTATTGCCAGGACGCGCCCCTTTCCCAGATGGCAAATATAACTTGCACAAATGTTTGGCTGTGTTGAATTGTAAGTCTTGTTAACTTGCTGCACATTTTCACTGGCAAGTTGTACATTTGCAGACCACTTGAAGCACAAGTAGGGTGACCATGTGTCCCGGATTTCCCGGGACAGTCCCGGATTTCCCGGGA
Source organism: Lithobates clamitans (assembly GCA_037952925.1). Lineage (NCBI taxonomy): Eukaryota > Metazoa > Chordata > Amphibia > Anura > Ranidae > Lithobates > Lithobates clamitans. The sequence goes on from JBBGZY010001870.1 coordinate 170,291, forward strand.
CAGTCCCGCATTTCCCGGGACAGTCCCACATTTCTCGGGCCTGTCCCACATTTCTCAGGTCTCCGGGCACCTTCATTCCAGGACAATACAGTGTTCCGAAATAAAACTGACACAGCCACCCCTCCCCCATCCTGGGCCAACCTGATGCCCCCCAAAAAGGCCGCCACATCGCCGCTTTACTCACTTACGGTACTTGCCCTGGCCGGGAATGTCTGCAGAGGCACAATCCCTGCCTCCTGCTTTTGACTGGATAAATCATAAATCCCGCCTCGTGTGTCTAATCACTAAGCCAGTGTTGGAACAAGGTAAAACAGGTCTTGGCCGGCCAGGACAAGTAAAGTGGCTATGCGGTGGCCTTGTTTGGGGGCGTGACCAGTGCTTCTGGGTAGAGCGCGCACCCGTCACCCAGGCTGAGCTGCGATTCGTTTCAGCGCAAGCTAATTTTCGGGAAGGGGGGGGATGTTCCTGAATGCCAGTTTGGAAATGTGGTCACCCTACACCTCTTGTGTCTAATCACTCCAGGGCAGTGTAGAGCCAGCGTTGGAACAAGTTAAAACAGGTCTTGGCCAGCCAAGACAAGTACTGTCAGTGAGTAAAGTGGCAATGCGGCGGCCTTTTTTAGGGGGGGCGTGATCAGTACTTCTGGGTAGAGCGTAAATCCGGCGCCCCAGCCGCACAGCTGAGCTGTGATTCGTTTCAGCACAAGCTATTTTTTGGGAAGAGGTGGGGGGGAATGTCCCTGAATGGCAGTTTGGAAATGTGGTAACCCTACATCTCTTGTGTCTAGTAGAGCCAGCGTTGGAACAAGATAAAACAGGTCTTGGCCTATCAGGACAAGTACTTTCAGTAAGTAAAGTGGTAATGCAGTGACCTTTTTTGGGGGCGTTATCAGTGCTTCTGGGTGGAGTGCGCACCCGCTGCCACAGCTGAGCTGTGATTCATTACAGCACAAGCTAATTTTTGGGAAGGGGGAATGTCCCTGAATGGCAGTTTGGAAATGTGGTCACCCTACGTCTCCTGTGTAGTAGAGCCAGTTTTGGAACAAGGTAAAACAGGTCTTGGCCTATCAGGAGAAGTACTCTCAGTGAGTAAAGTGACGATGCAGTGGTAGTTTTTGGGGGCGTGATCGGTGCTTCTGAGTGGAGCGTACACATGACGACCCGGCTGTGCTGTGATTCGTTATAGTACCTTCTGATTTTTGGGAAGGAGGTGGAAGGGGGCGTTGTCCCTAAATGGCAGTTTCGAAATGTGGTCACCCTAAGCACAAGTTCTAGTTGACACTTTTTCCAATTTGAAGCAAACTGGCGTGGCCAGTCTCTAGCAAGAGCAAAGTTGCAGTGGTGAGTCTACAGCAAGAGCCCTGCAGGTCTACAGCATGAAAATTTTCCCACAGTGCCCCCCTGTGGTGGAAGGACTATTACACAACATACGTGAACCAGAACTTGCAGCAGACTTGTAGAATGTTTGCAAAGAAAGTTGATCTGGAGTCTTGCAATGTGGACTTGCTGCAATTGCGCAACAAACTTGTGAAGCCGGGCAAGTCTAGCAATAGCTTAGCAAGTCATTTTTAAACTTGCAGCTCAATTGCTTGCTATATGGGTTATAAACAAAATCCTACCTTCCTACTGTTGTTCTATAGACTAAACAGTTATGTTAGTAAAAAATCATTGTACACTAAGAAAAAAAAAATAGAAAATATTCAGGTGCTTTTCCTCTGATGTCCAATTAGACCTCTTGTACCTGTAAAACACTTTCCGCGGTCTGATCGCACTGAGGACGCTGTGCGGTGTGTGTTCTCTGATGCCGAACAAGGTTTCGTTTCTGAGTGAAAGACTTCCCGCACTCAGCGCATGAATGAGGACGCTCGCCCGCATGAATTTTCTGCGTGAGCTGTACGGTGTGCCTTTCCCGATGCTTAACAAGGTGTCCTTTCTGTGTGAAGGATTTCCCGCACTCGGTACACGAATAAGGACGCTCACCCGTATGAATTCTCCTGTGTATAACAAGGTTTCCTTTCAGCCTGAAAGATTTTCCACACTCTGAACATGAAAAGGGACTCTCACCCATGTGACCTCTCTGGTGTTGCACAAGGCCTCCTTTCGAAGCAAAGGATTTCCCGCACTCTGAACACGAATAGGGGCGCTCACCTGTGTGAACTGTCTGGTGTTCCACAAGATAATCTTTCTTTTCGGAAGATTTCCCACTCTCTGAACATGAATAAGGGCTCTCACCTCTGTGTCTTCTCTGATGTGCAACAAGGACTCCTTTCAGAGTGAAAGATTTCCCGCACTCCGAACATGAATAAGGACGGTCACCCGAGTGACGTCTCTGGTGTTGCAGAAGGCTTCCATTCGAAGTGAAAGATTTCCCGCACTCTGAACATGAATAGGGACGCTCCCCTGTGTGAATTCTCTGATGTTCAACAAGGCTTCCTTTTTGAGTGAAACATTTCCCGCACTCCGAACATAAGTAAGGACGCTCACCTGTGTGAATTCTCTGGTGTACAAGAAGTATCTTTTTCTCAGTGAACGTTTTCCTGCACTCTGAACACGAATACGGACGCTCACCCGTGTGACTTCTCTGGTGTATAACAAGTGTCCTTTTCTCAGTGAAAGATTTCCCGCACTCTGAACAAAAATAAGGACGATCCCCTGTGTGAGTTCTCTGGTGTTTAACAAGGTCTCCTTTAAAAATGAAAGATTTCCTGCATTCTGAACATGAATAAGGACGATCATCCCTGTGAAATCTCTGGTGTCTAACGAGCTCTCCTTTGGTAATGAACGATTTCCCACACTCTGAACATAAATAGGGACGTTCACCGGTGCGTATTCTCTGGTGTGCACGAGGAGTGCGTTTAAAACATTTGCTGCGCTCTGAGCGAGGGAAAGGACGCTCACCCGTGTGAATTCTCAGGTGTAAAATAAGTGATCCTTTCCGAGTGAAACATTTCCCGCACTCTGAACATGAGAATAGATTGTCACCTCGGTGATCTCCTTCATGGGGTGAGGAAGATTCCTCGGGATTAGAAGGATCTGTTGATCGATCTGCAGTGTGAGATCTTACATGGATATTTCCAATCATAGTATGTGATTGATGAGAAGATTCCCCCTGATCAGAGGGATCCATTGATGTCTCCGGACAGGAAGGTCTGTGATGTATATTTTGTGTATTTGGATTTCCTCCTGGAGGATCCTGTGTGATGACATTATCTTCTGACTTACAATCACCAGATAATAGAAGATGTCTCTCCGAGGAATTCCTGACATCACATCCATCTGATGGAAAACAAGGTTTAAATGTTAGTAGTTGGACTCCTCTTCGTCCTCCAAAATCAGGAAAGTGTTCATATATGATCCGCAAATTCTTTAATATTAAATAGCTATGACTAATGCCGCGTACACACGAGCGGACTTTACGGCAGACTTTGCCCGGCGGACGGGATTTCGTCGGACAATTCGATCGTGTGTGGGCTCCAGCGGACTTTGTTTGCTCAAAAGTTGGACGGACTTAGATTTGAAACATGTTTTAAATCTATCCATCGAACTCGAGTCCGGTCGAAAAGTCCGCTCGTCTGTATGCTAGTTCGACGGACAAAAAGCCATGCTAGGGCAGCTATTGGCTACTGGCTATCAACTTCCTGATTTTAGTCCGGTCGTACGTCATCACGTATGAATTCGACAGACTTTGGTGGATTGTGTGTAGGCAAGTCCGTTCATTCAGAAAGTCCGTCATAAAGTCCGCCGGGCAAAGTCTGCCGTAAAGTCCGACCGTGTGTAAGCGGCATAGGGCTTCATTATCCAAAGTGGGTTAGTGGTTTGTTACTTTATGAAATTGCCTGTATTTGTCTGGATTTTAAATAAAATAACATTTGAAGATCATTTATGAATTCCAATCTGAGCAATTTTCTAAAAATGCCAGGAATAAAAGAGTCAAGGATGTTGGTCTAGCAGTGAACCATGAACAAGTAAGGCATTACTGAGTAACATTACTTTGTGCGTTAATGACAGATAAGGGTACATAATGGAGAAGCCACATCATTTTGTGAGAACATGACGTTATATTGAGGAATGGAGATGGACCTTTCATATGGTGTACAGTATCTCCTCCTCATTTGTAGGGAACATGACGTAATATTGAGGAATGGAGATGGACCTTTCATATGGTGTACAGTATCTCCTCCTCATTTGTTGGGAACATGACGTTATATTGAGGAATGGAGATAAACCTTTCATATGGTGTACAGTATCTCCTCCTCATTTGTTGGGAACATGACATTATATTGAGGAAGGAGATACTGTACACCATATGAAAAGTACATCTCCATTCCTCAATATAAAGTCATGTTTACCCTATGTCATATTTAACATTATTATCTAAAGTATAAGTAAATCCTAAATTTTGGTTTCTACGCAGAATAATAGAGAGAAAGCCTTCCAATGGGGACACTAGTTTTGGTGACAATCAAGGATTTCCTCCCACTTTCTGTTTTGGCTATGGGAAAGGAAGTGAAGGAAAATCTCCTCATTGGGACACAGTTGCCAAAAAACACCTAACATGAGTCATAACCCTCCCTTACTCGTTATATTGAGGAATGAAGATGGATCTTTCATATGGTGTACAGTATCTCCACCTCATTCGGTGGTAGACCTGATTTTATATATAAAGGAATAGAGATGGTGGACCTTTCTTATGATGTACAGTGACTCCACCTCATTTGTTGGGAACATGACCTTATATTGAGGAATGGAGATGGACCTTTCATATGGTGTACATTATCTCCTCCTCATTTGTTGGGAACATGACATTATATTGAGGAATGGAGATGGACCTTTCATATGGTGTACAGTATCTCCTCCTCATTTGTTGGGAACATGACATTATATTGAGGAATGGAGATGGACCTTTCATATGGTGTACAGTATCTCCTCCTCATTTGTTGGGAACATGACGTTATATTGAGGAATGGAGATGGACCTTTCATATGGTGTACAGTATCTCCTCCTCATTTGTTGGGAACATGACATTATATTGAGGAATGGAGATGGACCTTTCATATGGTGTACAGTATCTTCTCCTCATTTGTTGGGAACATGACGTTATATTGAGGAATGGAGATAGACCTTTTACAGCATATGGTGTACATGGTGTTAGGTGTACCTTTATGACACAGTCCCCTATGTGATATAATATTTTCAAGATAGGTTTTCTTTTTTTGAGAAATCAGGGATCTTTCTCACCTGCCTTTCATTGAAGCTAATGGAGTGCAGATCACCCTTGTGGCCAGGGAAAATATCACCAGAAACCAAAACTGTACATCTTCCTGACCACTTTCATTAGAAAGCCACCGGGAGGGTACGTAAAACCCATCATTTCCACAATCGTAAGAAATATGTCAGTGGCAGTAAAAAGGTTAAAATGTATGTGTTTATCTTTATACAAAGTTTGATTGATGGAGTGTTGCCTCAGGTTGGAGGACGCTATAAGTAAATAAAGGGGTGTAAAATCCCTTGTTGTATGTAGGACCAGGGCCGTGCTATACTGTGACTATGTGGACTTGGGTGATGGGAAGATCTGGTAATTATCTAACATTTTTCCTGAAACTACAATCCTTATACTCAGAAGTAAAATGAGACTGTGACCCATTTCTTCCATAGTCCCTATACTTACTTGTGTTGATAAGCTGAGAAATGTCATCCTGTTCACTCTTCATAATCATCCCAACCTCCTCCATGGACAGCTGATCACTCCCAACATATGTCTCTTCTTCTTCTTCTTCTTCCTCTTTAACCTCAACTTTTAGATCAATCCGTTCTTCATCCTAAACCCCAAAAATATTGGAAATATCTATTAAGGTCAACTTAAGGCAGCTATAAAAAACAAAAATCAGTGCAGCTCCGGCTACACCTGCACTGCAAGAAATAACAGCTCGCTTAGCCTAGGGGAGTGGGGAAGCACTTTTACGAACCTTCCTTAGCTCTACCACTCATATGGTGGATTGTCTCTTGCCCTCATCACATCCAAAGCAGAGCTATGGACTGGGCATCAGGTAAGTATATCTTCTTTTCCACGTCCCATAGACATAAGCAAGCACTTTACCCTTGCAGCTCGGGCAAAGCCTGTGGACTGCCAGGTTCACAGGCTTTGATAATTTCCCCAGGTTAGGCTAGAAGCTCGACCCAAGACCCACAGAAAAGAGGGACATAGAAAAAGGTCATCTCACAAAGTTCAGAAACACTTCTGTGGTCGATACACAGAGTCAACCTACCTGATGATGGTGAGGGATGGTGTGATCTTCCTGTGTGGAATCCGGGGAATACAGAGGACGGAGACATCTCTCTGGTGGGTTTGTGCCACTGAATGGCTCCATCATGATGTCCTTGAAGAGGTCTTTGTGTCCTTCTAAAAACTCCCCCATCACATCGACCTCCTCCTCTTCCTCTTTTATCTCTTCTTTAACAGCATTATTACAATCATTCTGGTTTATACCCTGAATATTAAATATAAATGGGGTTAGCTGTAACAAAATAGCTGTAAATGAATGCTATTATTTATTATTGCTCTAAGTAACCTTATGTGAGATGATGTGATCTTCCTGTGTGGAATCCCAGGAATACAGAGGACGGGGACATCTCTCTGGTGGGTTCCCATTACTGGATCCATCTGTAGGAAACACACACACTGACTGAATACATTGTTTCTATGTGTTTATCAGATGATGGGGGATCTAGGTGGACCCTCCGTACTGCTCTCTCCTTTACAATAAAGTCTCCTCTTACCCGGTGATGTGAGGGGCGGCTGATTGTCCATCATGACGTCCTTGTAGAGATCCTCGTTTCCTTCTATATATTCCGCCACAGAGGCCATGACATCCTGACACCTTATAGGAACCTGAAACACACAATCATACAGTCACCATCCAGACAATCCCTTGTCTGTTACTGGATAATGTCCCAGAATTCCCGGCACCGCTCACCTCTCCTGTCAGCAGATTAATTATTTTGTTTGCGATGGCCACAATCTTCTTGTTATTGTTTCTCTTGAGTTTTAGGAAACGAGATGAAGGCACTGTGATGGTTAGATGGCCACCAGACTTTACAGGAGGAACACTCTGCATTGAAAGAGAAACAATAGTGTCATGTGACCTCCCAGAATCCTCCTCACCTCTCCGGTCTGTGATTTATTAATAGAAATAAGAGTGATATCATGTGACCTCCCAGAATCCTCCTCACCTCTCCAGTCAGAAGATAGATGATCTCCAGGGTGAGGTCTAATATCTTCTCAGTCATGTGACTCGGGTCCGCCTCCATCCTCACTGATGTGATCATGTGATCCATACAAGACTCTGATCTCTGTAGACAGATCGTATAATGGTTTTGCTCATAGACAAGTAGAGATTCATTGTAAATCCTGCTTCTAAAAGGGAGTAATGTGACCCATGTGTATTTTTATTTGACATTATTATTAACCCCTTTGCGCCGGCGCCTTCCCCGCGCTTTAAGAGGATTCAGATGCCGGGAGGTGGGGTTTATGATCATTTGACCGCTGTGATTGGCTGCCATGGCGATCACATAATCGGAAAGCTCCCGATCGCAAAAAGCAATCGGGAGCTTTCCGTTAGCCGCTGGGAACTGTGCCAGGAGCGCGCAGGGTGTGCGCTTTCGGCACAGTTGTGTCTGCAAATTGGTATGCAAGTATGCAACCGCTGTTCGCCAAGGTCCACCTGAGAGGCCACATTTTTTGCGTACGGTGGGCGCATAGGGGTTAAGTTAGTGAGAAGCTCTATTTATGTAATCATCGTATGTCCATGTAGTTGAATGTACAGCTCTATATTTAGGTTACATTTCTGTACTGTTTATAATATAATCAATATGTGTGTATCATCATCTGCTGGAGATAAAAGACATCACAGTGACTATGGAGGAAGAGGACGGACATGACGGGGGGTTACTGGGTGTAAATATAAAATTATATCTTATTACCTCCTCTGCTGCCAGCTCTAACGTCTTCTCTCTCCCCCTTTCACAACTCCCTGCTCAAACCGGAAACTTCCTGTTTACACCCCTACATCACTTCCTGTTCATAAAGTACCTCACTTCCCATCTTTATATCACTTCCTGTCTGCACTTGACATCACTTCCTCCCCAGTTGTGGCATCACTTCCTGTGCCTGTACAATCACACTCTTCCTGTCTCCGTGTCCCACTCGATATAATTGGAAAAGATCTCCACCTTGACAGTAAAGTCATTAATGGGGGAGTCCCGTCTATTTCCAGTATGTGAATATTATAAGATAACACTGCAATGGTTAAAAAAAAATAAGAACCACCAGATCCTGTAACCATCTTAAAAAATTGCAAGTAAAAGCACCAAAAAATCAAGTATGGGAATTGCTTACCTGCCATGTTTCTCCTCTCTATAAAATATTTTTTTCCTCCCTTGCATTGTGTGTTTAGGTGTCTGTAAGACTCTCATTTGTTCTTCTATAATTAAAGGAGTATTCTGTGAGTAGAAGGAATACGGCATACATGTGTGGTCGGTGTATACACAAGTAGACTTAGACTCTGTTATTTTTCCTCCCCCAGGTGCCTCTTCCCCTGACTTCTATGACAAGATCGATAGCACTACTATTATTATTGTTATTATACACTTACATGATTTCTATAGCGCCAACAGTTTACACAGCACAATTACAGTACAGTTCAATACAGAAGGGACAGGAGGGCCCGGCTTGTAGAGCTTACATTATAAAAGGGAGGGGGTGGTGGTACAAAAGGTAATAGATGCGGGGAATGATTTAATGGGGGTGGCTCGGGGACAGTTGTTAGGTGGGTGAGGGATAGGCTTCCCTGAATAAGTGAGTTTTTAGGGATCTCCTAAAGGTAGGCAGGGTAGGGGCTGATCGGACATACCAGGGCAGGGAGTTCCAGAGGATGGGAAAGGCTCTGGAGAAGTCCTGAAGGCGAGCATGGGAGGAGGTAACAAGGGAGCTAGAGAGCAGGAGGTCCTGGGAGGAGCGGAGGGGACGATTTGGGTGATATCTGCAGATGAGGTTGGTTATGTAGATGGGGGAGATGTTGTGGATGGCCTTGTATGTTGTGGTTAGCATTTTGAATTTTAGATGGTGAGGTAGGGGAAGCCAGTGAAGGAATTGGCAGTGAGGAGCAGCAGTCACGGATTGGTTAGTGAGGTGTATTAGTCTAGCAGCATCATTCATAATAGACTGAAGGGGGGATAGCCTGAGTAAGGGTAGGCCATTAAGAAGAGAGTTGCAGTAGTCAAGGCGGGAAATAATCAAGGAGTGAATAAGTTGCTTTGTGGTGTCATTAGTCAGGAAGGGTCGAATTCTGGAGATGTTGGGGAGGTTAAGGTGGCAGGATTTAGCAAAGGATTGGATGTGGGGGCTGAAGGAGAGGTCAGAGGCAAGGATTACACCCAGCACCCTGGCATGTGTGGAAGGACCAATGGTTGTGCTGTTGATCTTAGTGGCAAAGTCATGGGGGGGGGGCTGGGAAGGAGGAAATATAACAAGCTCAGTTTTAGAAAGATTGAGTTTGAGAAAGTGGTGTGACATCCATACCAATATGTCATTCAGTAAGTTTGAGATCCGTGAGGAGATCGAGGGGGTGAGTTGAGGGGTGGAGATAGATCTGGGTGCCATCGGTGTAGAGGTGGTATTGGAAGCCATTGGAGGTTATCAACTGGCCCAGGGAAGAGGTATGGAGCAAGAATAGGAGGGGCCCAAGGACGGAGCCTTGGGGTACCCCAAACAGAGAGAAGAAGAGGAGCGGTGGAGATGGAGTTGTAAGTGACACTGAAAGTGCGCTGAGATAGGTAGGAGGAGAACCAGGATCAAACAGAATCACAGAGGCCAAGGGAGTGTAGTTTGCTGAGGAGGAGCAGGTGGTCGACTGTGTCTAAGGCAGCAGAGAGGTCTAAGAGTATAAGTATGGAGTTATGGCCATGGGTTTCAGCAAATAGTAGGTCATTGGTGAGTTTTAGTAGGGCAATTTCAGTGAAATGTTGTGGACGGAAGCCGGACTGTAGGGGGTCGAGAAGGTTGTCCGTGAGGTAGCGACTCATTCGGTCATGGACAAGGCGTTCGATGAGCTTGGAGGCAAATGGGAGCAGGGAGATGGGTCTTAAGTTATTCAAACAGGTGGGGTCTAGTGAGGGTTTTTTAAGTATGGGGGTAACCAGTGCATGTTTGAGCGGGGAAGGAAAGGTTCCGGAGGAGAGAGGTTGAAGATGTGGGTTAGGGAGTTTAGGATAGAGTGGGAAGGTGGTCGCAGTAATTGTGAGGGGACAGGGTCCAGGGGACAGGCGGTGAGGTAGGCCATGGAGAGGAGTTTATCAACTTCATCGGTGGTAACTGGGCAGAAGGAGGAGAGTATTAAGTGTGGTCTTGGACCTGATGTGTTGGGTAGGGGAGGAAGTTGAATGCTGGACATCTCCTTGCGAATTGTGTCGATTTTGCTTTTGAAATAGTTGGCAATCTGTTGAGCGGTAAGCAAGTTGGTGGGTGGGAGCAGTGGGGGGTGAAGTAAGGAAATAAGGGTAGAAAAGAGTTGATGAGGTTTTGATGAGAGTGTTGTAGTAGGTTTGTTTAGCAGTGTGGAGGCAGGAGTTGTATTTGAGAAGGGCAGATTTGTAGAGGGTAAAGTCTTGCAGGGATTTAGATTTACGCCATGCTCGCTCAAGAGCACGGCTGTGTCTCTTGAGACTTCTGGTGTCGTCTGTTTGCCAGGGTTGTGGCAGATGGGGCCTATCTTTCCCTGCATGCCAAGGTTCTAGGTGTAATCCTGGACTCTGAACTCTCCTTTCGGCCCCACGTCCAATCCCTGTCCAAGGCTTGCCGCCTAAAACCGCAACATCTTCCAAATACGTCCCTTTCTAACCAAGGACACCAGAAAGCTTTTAATTCATTTCCTGGTTATCTCTCACCTTGACTATTGCAATTCCCTCATTGGATTACCTTTACATAGGTTATCCCCCCTTCAGTCCATCACGAATGCTGCTGCCAGGCTCATCCACCTTACTCTTTCACCAGTCTGCTACTCCTCTCTGCCAATCCCTCCACTGGCTTCCGCTCACCCAGCAAATGAAATTCAAAATACTAATAACTTACAATGCCATTCACAAACTCGGCCCCCAGCTACATCACTAACCTGGTCTCAAAATACCAACCAAATCGTTCTCTTCATTCCTCCCAAGACCTCCTGCTCTCTAGCCCCCTTGTCACCTCCTCCCATGCTCATCACCAGGACTTTTCCCCGGCTTCTCCAATCCTATGGAACTCCCCACCTCAATCTGTCCGACTATCTCCTACTCTGTTTGCTTTTAGACAATCCCTGAAAACCCATCTCTTCAGAGAAGCCTATCCTGCCCCCACCTAACAACTGTACTTTTATTTTCTCCATCAGATCATCCCCCACAGTTATTACCTTTTGTATCATTTGACCTTCCCTCCTAGATTGTAAGCTCCAACGAGCAGGGCCTTCTGATCCCTCCTGTATTGAATTGTATTGTAACTGTACTGTTTGCTCTAATTTTGTAAAGTGCTGTGCAAACAGTTGGCGCTATATAAATCCTGTACAATAATAATAATAATGTGACACCCAGTATTCAGTGTAATTTAAACATCTCCACTTTTGGCCGCAGATCCTCCTCTCCCTTGGGTGCCCCTCTTACTTGATTTCTTAATTTGGGAGGTATGCCCGGCTATATAATCTTCTATGTGACTGCTGGGGGGGGGGGAATACTGCCTTAACCTCGGTCCTTAATTACCCCCAACAGGTCATGTTTTCAGGATTTCCTTCATCTTGCCCAGGTGCTTTAAATCCATGTCAAAGACTTGGCCTTCATGACAGCGCGACAGGTAAATAAAATCCATAAAATATATTAAATGCTCATATAATCTTAAAGGAAGGGTGTTAACAATAATACTCAGGATAAAATGTGTTTCTAAAGTTCATCCCACAGTTATATCGACATTACCAGCAACCTTTTGCCACTGGATAGACAACCCAGTGCTGACTACTTCCAAAACAGGTGACATAATAGATGTCAGTGTTGGGTGCTGAGGAGGTCAGCTCCTGCTGGGATTGTAAAAGACTTAAGGCACACAATATAGTGGCACTAAATAGTGAGTATAGAACAATTGTAATAACATTGGAAGGGGCTGAGTGGTACTGAGAACTTCACTACCACAATTTTCCTAACACCAGTGGTGAACTTGTATTTCAGATGTGACTTTTATAAATGACACTTCAGAAAACACACATGGGTGACCAGTGTGCCCATTATTCACCATGAACGTCATTAGATGGATCAGATCACAGAGGCAATGTACAGAGCTGATCTGAGTGGCTTTGAAACTTACGATCACTATGATGACCAACAGCTCTGGATGGACAGTTGGATAAATGGTTCTATATTTAGGATGTATGTGGTCTATAAACCAGAGGCTCTGGATAGACAGTTGGGTAAATGGTTCTATATTTAGGATGTATCTGGTCTATAAACCAGAGGCTTTGGATGGACAGTTGGATAAATAGCTCTATATTTAGGATGTATCCGGTCTCTAAACCAGAGGCTCTGGATGGACAGTTGGATAAATGGTTATATATTTAGGATGTATCTGGTCTATAAACCAGAGGCTCTGGATGGACAGTTGGATAAATGGCTCTATATTTAGGATGTATCTGGTCTATAAACCCGAGGCTCTGGATGGACAGTTGGATAAATGGTTCTATATTTAGGATGTATCTGGTCTATAAACCAGAGGATTTGGATGGAAAGTTGGATAAATGGTTCTATATTTACAATCTATCTGGTCTATAAACCAGAGTTTTTGGATGTCCTATATCTGGTCTATAAATATGGTTGCCACCTCATCCCTTTAAACCCGAACACACATTAATTACACAGGTTCTGTGGCCGATTAAGGTGGTAATTAAACTCACTTGGTGCCTTAGCTGCATTTAATTAGCCTCAGAACCTGTGTAATTCAAAGGTGTTCGGGTTTGAAGGGATGAGGTGGCAACTCTATCTATAAACCATAACAGACATCACAGTGACTATGGAGGAAGAGGACGGACATGACGGGGGGGTTACTGGGTATAAATATAAAATAATATCTTATTACCTTTTCTGTTGCCAGTTCTAACAATGTCTTCTCTCCGCTTTCCTTCAATTCACCTTTCACTCAAAACTTCCTGTTTATACCTCTACATCACTTCCTGTCTCTACCTTGCATCACTTCCTGTCTGTGCATTTTGCCGTGAAATCACCACCTTGTGTTAAATATGATAACTGCAGTGTTATAAATGGCTCTGCATTTAGGATATATCTGGTCTATAAACCATAACATACACACAACCAATATTCGCCCATGGGACTTTAATGCATTATGCCTCATTTAAAGTCCCATGGGTGAATGTTGGTTGTGTGGATGTTATATATGGGGATGGAGGCATGATACGTTAGGCACCTGGTCACAGTTCTTTTCTACAATTATAAACCATAACAGACGTCACAGTGACTATGGAGGAAGAGGATAGGCGTGACAGGGCTTTAGTGGGTGTAAATATAAAATAATATCTTATTAAATACGAGCTCATAATATTTCCTCCCCCCACGTGCCCACTCTGACGTCTTTTGTCAAGATTTATGGCAGAACTATGAACCCTTCCCCACATGTTAGGGTGCTAGGTGTAATCCTGGCCTCTGAACTCTACTTTTGGTCTCACATCCAATCACTGTCCAAAGCTTGCTTACTCAACCTCTGCAACATCTCCAGCATCCCTACACACCATGCCTGCTTTAGATAGACATTCCACCCCCGCCCCCATACATGCCCTCCTTTCTTCTGATAGACATCTCTCCCTACATGCCCACCTTTCTTCTGATAGACATCCCTCCCCAGACCCTCTTCGTGCCCTCCTTTCTTCTGATAGACATCCCTCCCCAGCCTCACCTCATGCCTTCCTTTCTTTTGATAGACATCCCTCCCCAGCCTCTCCTCATGCCCTCCTTTCTTTTGATAGACATCCCTCCCCAGCCTCTCCTCATGCCCTCCTTTCTTCCGATAGACATCCCTCCCAAGCCTCTCCTCATGCCCTCCTTTCTTCTGATAGACATCCCTCCTAACCCTCTCCTCATGCCCTCCTTTCTTCTGATAGACATCTCTCCCTACATGCCCTCTATTCTTCTGACAGACATCCCCCCTGGCCTCCCTACATGTCCCCACTTCTGACAGACATCTGCCCCCCCCCCCCAACCTTCCTACACACCCTCCCTTCTTCTGGAAGACATTCCTACCCAAACTTCACTCCATTCCCTTCTTTCTTCTGATAGACATCTCTCTCCAGCCTCCCTACACTAGGGTTGCCACCTGTACGGGATTTACCCGGATAGTCCAGGTTCTGAATGATCTGCCTGGTTTTCAGACTGCCCGAACCCCGGACAGACCTTTTGGGCAGGGGGAGCTCCATTAGCACACCTGCCACTGTGGCGACAGCAGCAGTGTCATTGCTTCTCAATAAATACACTGTGCTGGTGTGTGTTGAGAATCCGAAGCTCCTTTCTGTCTACCCCCTCCAGTCTCCTGCAGGGTCTCTGTTATCTCTGACTTAACTCTCTCCCCCCCTCTAATTACTAGTGTGGTGTGCTGAGAAAATGGGAGGCGGAGCTGAGGAGCTCACTATAACTACTGTCAGGCAGGCTGCTGCTCACACTACAAGCAGGGAGGAGGTGAGCTGAGGTTTTTTTTCCTAAGAAGTCTCCTACGGTGGAAAGCTGACAAACTTTCAGGATTTGTATTGCAGGTGTTGCAGTGAACAATTAAGGTGACATGAGAATCGAAGAGTGTGTGTCACAGCTGACAGATATCTCCCAAGCAGCACACGTCTGTCTATACAAACACCCCCTAATCCTCAATCCAGAGAATGTGAAGTCATTTATGACCATTCATTTACTCTCTGTTTATGTGGTGAGTTTACACCTCTGATTGTACAGACTCAGAGCTTGGATAACACAGGTTTATATGAGTGGTCATAAATTACTTTCATGTTATCTGGACATACAGAGTGCTGGGAGCTGGTAGTTGTTTTCATTGAGTAGTACTGTTGTAAATATTAGTGGATGAGTACAATAGCTTTTTTTAAATTATACACATCACTATTTCTCAGCCCTCAACTCCCCCCAGTTTGCATCACCCCCCGACCACTTTATACATCCAGCTAGCAGACATCATTCCATGGTCACTTTCCTTCCCTTATCTTCCCAACTTCACTCCCTGGTCACCCCATAGACACTGCAAGAAACCCCTCCCCTGTCTGCCATTGTCATCCCCTCCGCACTCCTCTCCTGTACAAACTGCCACTGTCATACTCTCCACACTCCTTTCATGCACATAGTGTCCCCATCTTACCCTCCGCACTTCTCTCCTGTACATACTGCCTCCATTATACCCTCCACGCGCCTCTCCTGTACATACTGCCTCCATCATACCCTCCGCACTCCTCTCCTGTACATACTGCCTCCATTATACCCCCCGCATTCCCTTCCTGCACATACTGCCCCATCATATCCTCTGCACTCCTCTCCTGTACATACTGTCCCCAACATACCCTCCACACTCCTCTCCTGTACATACTGCTCCCATCATACCCTCCACACTCCTCTCCTGTACATACTGCCCCCATCATACCCTCCACACTCCTCTCCTGTACATACTGCCCAATCATACCCTCTGCACTCCTCTCCTGTACATACTGTCCCCATCATACCCTCCGAACTCCTCTCCTATACATACCTCACCCATCATACCCGCCGCACTCCTCTCCTGTACATACTGCCCCATCATAGCCTCCACACTCCTCTCCTGTACATACTGCCCCCATCATACCCTCTGCACTCCTCTCCTGTACATACTGCCCCCATCATACCCTCTGCACTCCTCTCCTGTACATACTGCCCCATCATACCATCCGCACTCCTCTCCTGTACATACTGCCCCATCATACCCTCCACACTCCTCTCCTGCACATACTGCCCCCATCATACCCCCGCACTCCTCTTCTGCCACTCTGCATGTCACAGAGCTCGGTGCCTCTACGCTTGGGCCTGCCACATTAATCTTGGGTCACAAAAATGGCTGCCATGAGGCAGCCATTTTAATACCTGGGGGACCCATGCTCCCCAATTGCCTGGGTCCCATGAGTTGTCAGTCTGCCCCTGGCCCAGACTGTGGCTAATCAGCAGGGTTGCTCACTGCAATTGTAAACCAATTGTCAACTTTGTTGACTCTGATGTAAAGGGGCACTTTACTCCATATGATTAGAAATGTTATTTAATCACAAAAATATATGTATAGTGCATACTACATAAAAATTGCCTTGCATTGTAATGAATTTAATGCACTACTAAAAAAAAAATGCCGTTCGCTGCCAATGTGTTCGGGTTTGGCTTGAAGAAAAGGTGGCAACCCTACCCTACAAACCCTCCCTTCTTCTGATCGACAACCCTCCCCAGCCTCCCTACACACTCACCTACTTCTGATAGACAACTCTCCACACACAACCTCCCTTCTTCTGATACACATCCCCCTCAGCCTCCCTACACACCCTCCTTTCTTCTGACAGACATCCCTCCCTAGCCTCCCTACACACCCTCTCAATATAACAGAGAATCCTGCAGGCCCTCTTTAGTTCCCAGCTGAGAGATATCCCTCTAGAGTCAGATGGAAACCCCCTAGCTGGTCACACAATACAATCTAATTGTACATACCCCCTGTACTCTTCTCCTGCACACACTACCCACCTTCATACCATCCTCACTCCTCTCCTGCACTACATTTTCCGACACACCCCCCCCCACACTACATTCTCCGACAGCTCTCCACCATCCACACTACATTCTCCGACAGATCTCCTCCCACCATCCACACTACATTCTCCGACAGATCTCCTCCCACCATCCACACTACATTCTTTGACTGCTCTCCTCCACCATCCACACTACATTCTCTGACAGATCTCCTCCACCATCCACACTACATTCTCCGACAGCTCTCCTCCACCATCCACACTACATTCTCCGACAGCTCTCCTCCCACCATCCACACTACATTCTCCGACAGATCTCCTCTCACCATCCACACTACATTCTCCGACAGCTCTCCCCCCACCATCCACACTACATTCTCCGACAGCTCTCCCCCCACCATCCACACTACATTCTCCGACAGCTCTCCTCCACCATCCACACTACATTTTACGACAGCTCTCCTCCACCATCCACCCTACATTCTCCGACAGCTCTCCTTCACCATCCACACTACATTCTCCGACAGCTCTCCTCCACCATCCACACTACATTCTCCGACAGATCTCCTCCACCATCCACACTACATTCTCCGACAGATCTCCTCCACCATCCACACTACATTCTCCGACAGTTCTCCCCCCACCATCTACACTACATTCTCTGACATCTCTCCCCCACCATCCACACTACATTCTCCGACAGATCTCCTCCACCATCCACACTACATTTTACGACAGCTCTCCTCCACCATCCACCCTACATTCTCCGACAGCTCTCCTTCACCATCCACACTACATTCTCCGACAGCTCTCCTCCACCATCCACACTACATTCTCCGACAGATCTCCTCCACCATCCACACTACATTCTCCGACAGATCTCCTCCACCATCCACACTACATTCTCCGACAGATCTCCTCCACCATCCACACTACATTCTCCGACAGTTCTCCCCCCACCATCTACACTACATTCTCTGACATCTCTCCTCCACCATCCACACCACATTCTCCGACAGCTCTCCCCCCACGATCCACACTACATTCTCCGACAGCTCTCCTCCACCATCCACACTACATTCCCTGAAATTTCTCCTCCACGATCCACACTACATTCTCTGACATTTCTCCTCCACCATCCACACTACATTCTCTGACATTTCTCCTCCACCATCCACACTACATTCTCCGACAGCTCTCCTCCACCATCCACACTACAGTCTCCGACAGATCTCCTCCACCATCCACACTACATTCTCCGACAGATCTCCTCCACCATCCACACTACATTCTCCGACAGTTCTCCCCCCACCATCTACACTACATTCTCTGACATCTCTCCTCCACCATCCACACCACATTCTCCGACAGCTCTCCCCCCACGATCCACACTACATTCTCCGACAGCTCTCCTCCACCATCCACACTACATTCTCTGACATTTCTCCTCCACGATCCACACTACATTCTCCGACAGCTCTCCTCCCACCATCCACACTACATTCTCCGACAGCTCTCCTCCACCATTCACACTACATTCTCTGACAGCTCTTCTCCACCATCCATACTACATTCTCCGACAGCTCTCCTCCACCATCCACACTACATTCTCTGACATTTCTCCTCCACGATCCACACTACATTCTCCGACAGCTCTCCTCCCACCATCCACACTACATTCTCCGACAGCTCTCCTCCACCATTCACACTACATTCTCTGACAGCTCTTCTCCACCATCCATACTACATTCTCCGACAGCTCTCCTCCACCATCCACACTACATTCTCCGACAGATCTCCTCCACCATCCACATTACATTCTCCGACAGATCTCCTCCACCATCTACACTACATTCTCCGACAGCTCTCCTCCCACCATCCACACTACATTCTCCGACAGCTCTCCCCCACCATCCACACTACATTCTCCGACAGCTCTCCTCCACCATCCACAATACATTCTCCGACAGCTCTCCTCCCACCATCCACACTACATTTTTCGACAGCTCTCCTCCACCATTCACACTACATTCTCTGACAGCTCTCCTCCACCATCCATACTACATTCTCCGACAGCTCTCCTCCACCATCCACACTACATTCTCCGACAGCTCTCCTCCCACCATCCATACTACATTCTCCGACAGCTCTCCTCCACCATCCACACTACATTCTCTGACAGCTCTCCTCCACCATCCACACTACATTCTCCGACAGCTTTTCTCCACCATCTACACTACATTCTCCGATAGCTCTCCCATTCTTTCCAATGACTAGTGATGATCTGCACTGATAATGTGTAAGAATTTCTCACTTACCACCATATAAGGTTGGGAATCCTGATTGGATGCTTGAGGTTTGCCCATTTGTCCCTTCTGCATCTAGTAAGCAAGATCCATATACACACTTCTTAGCAGAACACAAAAATAAACAGGCAGACCCGGCTCCAGTTATTGTGACTGCAATTTTATTGCTTATGTATTGCTACCATTGCTCACTTCTTGCCATGTTCTCATATAATTGTCCTTGTATTGTCACAGTTGCTCCATTAATATTAATGTGTTTCCTACCTTTGTTACACACTTGGTGTCAAAATTCCCAGTTTGTTATTCACATATTGAACAATATATATGGTGCCAGCAATGCAAGTATTGGAGTAGCTCAGCATTAGTTCATGTGAAGACTGTATTACTATAATTTAAATCTTATGAATATATAACTATCAAATCATCACTTTAAAACTCAGATATTTTCTCTATGGCCCCAATGTACTGTGATGTGCATTGTACACCATGTGGGCCTACTGGTCTTCTTTTGGACATTCTGAATCTCATAGAGTTATCTTTGTTCCCTGGTGAGGTTGGATCTTTGTGTAAGCCTGTAACTTATTATGAGGGGCTAACGCTCTCTGTGTTGTATTTTTATTTCAAAATATGCAATAAAAAAAAAAAGGGGAACGGGGATACCGGAAAAAAGTGGGGGCAGAAACTGTAGCAGGAACATCTCATCGTTGGAGTCTCCAAGAAATACAAGAAGCCAAGAAAAGACTCCTACAAATCTGTAACATTTCCCAGGATGCCCCCCCTTTATAAAATCCTTTCTTCCTATAGTTGTTCTATGGATTAAGCAGTTCCACCAGTAACAACCATCGTTCATTTGTCAAAAGAATAGGAAGGTGCTTTCCCTCCAATATTTAATTATTTCCTGCAGTCTGATTGCATTGAGGACGTTGTGTGGTGTGTCTTCTCTGATGTGTAACAAGGGCTCCTCTCTGAGTAAAAGATTTCCCTCACTCAGTACATGAATAAGGACGATCACCCGTGTGAATTCTCAGGTGTTGATGTAAGTTTCCCTTCTGTGTGAATGATTTTCCGCATTGTGAACATGAATAAGGACGCTCACCCTTGTGAGTTCTCTGGTGTCTAACAAGGTGTCCTTGATGAATGAAAGATTTCCCGCACTCGGAACACGAATAGGGATGCTCCCCTGTGTGAATTCTCTGGTGTATAACAAGGTTTCCCTTCCGAGTGAAAGAGTTCCCGCACTCTGAACATGAATAAGGACGCTCACCTGTATGAATTCTCTGGTGTTCAACAAGGTCGCTTTTTTGAATAAAAGATTTCCCGCACTCTGAACATAAATAGGGATGCTCACCTGTGTGAATTCTCTGGTGTTTCATAAGGCTTCCTTTCAAAGTGAAAGTTTTTCCGCACTCTGAACATGAAAAAGGACACTCAGCTTTGTGACTTCTCTGATGTTTAACAAGGTTATCTTTCTTAGTGAAAGATTTTCCGCATTCTGAACAGAAATGAGGCCGCTCACCCGTGTGACTTTTCTGGTGATTAAAAAGATGATCTTTCCTGTTGAAAGATTTCCCACATGCTGAACATGAATAGGGACGCTCATCCGTGTGAATTCTCTGGTGTCTAACAAAGGTTCCTTGATGAGTGAAAGATTTCCCGCACTCAGAACATGAGAATAGATTGTCACCTCGGTGATCTCCTTCATGGGGTGAGGAAAATTCCTCGGGATTAGAAGGATCTGTTGATCGATCTGCAGTGTGAGATCTTACATGGATATTTGCAATCATAGTATGTGATTGATGAGAAGATTCCCCCTGATCAGAGGGATCCATTGATGTCTCCGGACAGGAAGGTCTGTGATGTATATTTTGTGTATTTGGATTTCCTCCTGGAGGATCCTGTGTGATGACATTATCTTCTGACTTACAATCAGCAGATAATAGTAGATGTCTCTCCGAGGAATTCCTGACATCACATCCATCTGTTGGAAAGAAAGTTTAAATGTCAGTAGTTCACAAATAACTAGAGCTTTAGCCCTTCTTTCCCTTGTTGGGAACATGACATATAATTGAGGAATGGAGATGGACCTTTCATATGATGTACAGTATCTCCTCCTCATTTGTTGGGAACATGACGTTATATTGAGGAATGGAGATGGACTTTTCATATGATGTACAGTATCTCCTCCTCATTTGTTGGGAACATGAAATTATATTGAGGAATGGAGATGGACCTTTCATATGATGTACAGTATCTCCTCCTCATTTGTTGGGAACATGACATTATATTGAGGAATGGAGATGGACTTTTCATATGATGTACAGTATCTCCTCCTCATTTGTTGGGAACATGAAATTATATTGAGGAATGGAGATGGACCTTTCATATGGTGTACAGTATCTCCTCCTCATTTGTTAGGAACATGACGTTATATTGAGGAGTGGAGATGGACCTTTCATATGGTGTACAGTATCTCCTCCTCATTTGTTGAGAACATGACGTTATATTGAGGAACGGAGATGGACCTTTCATATGGTGTACAGTATCTCCTCCTCATTTGTTGGGAACATGACGTTATATTGAGGAATGGAGATGGACCTTTCATATGGTGTACAGTATCTCCACCTCATTTAATGGGCAGTGTGATGAATACTAATTGGGTCAGTGTTTTTCACCCTTTTTCCAGTTGGGGCACCCTTGAAAAATATTTTCAGTCTTGAGGCGACCCTGTCCAAGGCTTGGTTCACGTTACTGTGTGTCACGCAACACATGCAAAATCACGCTCATTCCTGACACAGACAAATACTCTGCTCTTTAGGGGTGCCATTAATTCTTAATGGTACCCCACACATTGGCAAACATGGGGTGCTATTGGGGAGGCGAAATTAAAAAAAAAAGGTCAAGGACTTCTTTCCCTGCATTTCTACGCATAGGGAAGCTTATTGAAATGAATAGGCTGCCCTACACGCAGCCACACAGATATGAACCAAAGGCTTGTTCACATGTCAGGTTGGAGGGGCCGTAAAACCACATGGTTGAGCTGTTTTACTACCCCCAACTTTAGCTACAGAGGCAGCAGCTGGGGGTGTACATATGCTGTGGCTGCAGCTGGAGGTATACCCAGGGTGAATGGGGCTGGACAGCAACTACCCCGCAACTGTGTGCATTGCACGGTTGCAATGTAGTGATGCTGCATTGACTGGCTTAAAACAGGTGGTGAGGAGGCAACATATGGCCTCTTTACCGCCTACCCTATGCCGCTGAAAAGCGATCCGAGCATGGATTGCTTTCAGAAGAGCAGCAGTCCTTGCTGCTATCACAAACCAGCCCTACAAAAGCAGTTTTAATGGTACAGAAATATGGGGGTCAGGATTAAAAGTAACATACATACACACATACATATATACACACACACAAAAACACATGCACAAACATACAGACACGTGTATATATGCACACATGCAGACACATGTGTACACACACACATACAGATACATGTACACACGTACACACAAAGTACACACACATACAGACACATATGTACTCACACACATGTACACAAATACAGACACATGTACACAGACACACATACACAAACATGCACAGACACTCACATGTACATGCACATGTAGACACACACATATACATACACACACATACACGCACACATGTACACACACACACACATGTACTCACACACACACACACATGTATGCACTTACATACACACATGTAGAAACACACACATGTACACACATACATACAGGTACACACACACACGTACGCACATACACTTATATGTACACACATACACACACATACACACGTAAACACAAACACACATGTACACACATACACACGTACACAAACATGTATAGACACTCACATGTACACGCAAATGTAGCCACACATGTATACACATATATATATACACACACACACACATACATATGTACACACATACATACACACACACACATGTACGCACATACACTCATATGTACACACGTACACACATTTATATGCACACACGTAGACACACACTCACACATGTACATGCACACACAGTCGCATGTATCAAGCCCTTTTAAAATGAATCTAGCACAGTACCTTTCCTCATTCAGCTAGGTACTGCACTGTAGGGGGAAGCAGAGAGCACAGCACACTTACCCTCCCTTTATTTTCACGTTTGAAGCTGACGGAGCTCCTTCACAATGCCGATGTACAGATCGGCAGGAGATTGGGAAACCAGGCTCATCTGACAGGCCTTCTGTCCCATGATCCCGCGGCACACCTGAGGACCTCTGGCGACACACCAGTGTGCCACGGAACACTGGTTAAGAAGGGCTGAAATGGGTGAACTCTATGGATTTATTTCTTTTTTTCAACCTTACTAAAAAGCAATTTAACAAAGACTTCATTCCTCTGGTAGGTAATATTACTTTTTCAAATTAAACTGATATCCTAATCAGTATGGTCAACCAATTATACAGTATATTACTCTCATCTTACCATTGACCATGGGGTTTCTAAAATGTTTGCTCAAACTACATACCCTATACTTGTAGAAGAAAACTGAAAATACTTTCGGCATTTCAAGTTTATCTATTGGACCTCCTGTGTTGCTCTCTCCTTTACAATAAAGTCTCCTCTTACCCAATGATGTGAGGGGCGGCTGATTGTCCATCATGACGTCCTTGTAGAGATCCTTGTGTCCTTCTAAATACTCCCACTCCTCCATGGAGAAATAGACAGTGACATCCTGACACCTTATAGGAACCTGACACACACAATGATACAGTCACCATCCAGACACATCCCTTGTCTGTTACTGGATAATGTCCCAGAATTCCCAGCACCGCTCACCTCTCCTGTCAGCAGCTCAATGATCTTCTTGGTGACTTCTAAGATCTTCTTGCTGTTTTTCTTAAGATCCAGGAAGGTAGGTGGAGACACAGTGATGGGGTTTTGTCTTACTCTCGTTCTAGTAGACAAGTGGGGACTTTTCCTCTTTGTAATACCCTCAAGAGATGTCTTCATAACTACAGCACAGTCCTGTGATATACAGCAATAAATCTAATATTAGAAACCTCCTCACTTCTCCAGACTGGTTAGTGCCCCATTATTAGAGATAGGGCGATGTCATATCATCCTACTAGTATCCTCCTCACCTCTGCAGTCAGCAGGTGGATGATCTCCAGGGTGAGATTTAATACCCTCTCATTCAAGGAAAGTTTATTTTTTCCTACTTTTCCATTATTCAAGGTCTGCTGATTCTCGATTGTGATGTCCTTGTAGAAATCCTTGTGTCCTTCTAAATACTCCCACTCCTCCATGGAGAAATAGACAGTGACATCCTGACACCTTATAGGAACCTGACACACACAATGATATAGTCACCATCCAGACACATCCCTTGTCTGTTACTGGATAATGTCCCAGAATTCCCGGCACCGCTCACCTCTCCTGTCAGCAGACCAATGATCTTCTTGGTGACCTCTAGAATCTTATTCTTGTTACATAAAGGAGGCAGGGGCACAGATGAAGGGACAGCGATGTGTCTTGGGGTTCCTCTCCATTCCTCTGACACATGGTGATGTCTACTGGAGGTCACATACTCAACAGATGTCTTCTTCACTACTGTGTAACCCTATTGAGATACGTCATTAGAATTGTGAATGATAATTAAAGTCATTCAGTGACATTCCTAGAAACTCCCCCGTATCATATCACATCATCTTCACTTTATATTTTCAGCACTTATTTTGCAGTAAAATGATATTAATATAATTTATATAATATTCCCAGAATGCCCCTCAGCTCTCTGGTCACATTTGTGTTTTGTTAGTAGAGATACAAATTATGTAATTTGACCCCCCAGAATCCTCCTCACCTCTCCAGTCAGCAGGTAGATGATCTCCAGGGTGAGGTCTAATATCTTCTCAGTCATGTGACTTTGGTCTTTGTCCATCATCATCATTGATGTGGCCATGTGATCTGTACAGGACTCTCCTCTCTGTGGATAGATCATAAACTGGGAATTATCTGGACTGTACTGGAATGAATAATGTCTGCACAGAGATCCTCCAAAGTTCATACTGCTTGTTATACCAGATAAGAGGTCTTGACTGAAGGAAAACCATTCAATTCTATTTAAAATTTAACTCTAACCTTCCTTCACAATGCCGATGTACAGATCATATTATTTTAAGATTGGATAGAGAGGGAAAGCCTCTGGTGAGGTGGCAGGAAATTAGAGGAAATCACCTGATGGATGGACAGTTGGATAAATGGTTCTATATTTAGGATGTATCTGGTTTATAAACCAGAAACTCTGGATGGACAGTTGGATAGATGGCTCTATATTAAGGATGTATCCGGACTATAAACCAGAGGCTCTGGATGGACAGTTGGATAAATGGTTCTATATTTAGGATGTATCTGGTCTATAAACCAGAGGCATTGGATGGACAGATGGATAAATGGCTCTATATTTTGGATGTTACATAGTTGGTAAGGTTGAAAAAAGACACAAGTCCATCAAGTCCAACCTTTGTGTGTGTGCGCTTTTTTTTTGTTAATATTACATTGTATATCCCTGTATGTTATGGTCATTTAGGTGCTCTCAAACGCTCTCAGCACTGGAACTCTGACTATCCATGGACACCTATGTGTGGTGTGTGGGTGAACAAGTCCACCATCGCTGCACGTGTGTTACATGGGTGGCAAAAGTTTAAGCATAGCAAACAACCATAAGTAACCGCAACTACAATGACTCTCCCAATTCACAATTTTGTAGCTTGAAACCCAAAGCTACTAAACTTTCAACTAACAAATCCCATGAATTTTAACGATGGCGGTTCATATATGAGCACTGTTCACATATGGTGCCTGTAGCTCAATGCCTGATGCACCAAAAGCTACATGAACTACCTTTGAGGCAAAATTGGGTGTTTTTTGGCCAAATGGACATCAATGAGAACACCTGTAAATGAGCTAATCGAGCCGGTATATTTCGGATGTTATCAATGACTGGTCTTGTCCCCTTACTGCTTTCTATAAGTCAAAACAAAAATGTCCGAAGCTTGAATACGCATGTAAAATATGAGATTTGGTTCTAATGCACTCATTTACGTATGCAAAAATGTAAAATACATTCAAATTAAAATAAAAAAACCTGAAAATCTCTCACCAAAGATATGAATCCAGCCTAAAAAGGATAATAGTGCAAACTTGTAATAAATACCTCCTTTGGAAAATGTCTCCCGAAGAGCTCAACGTGATTTCAACGCTACAGCACAAGAGCCGAACAGGTGGACAGTAAAGAAACTCAGCTTCTGTTGTTGGTAGACAACCATAATGGCAGGAATGTAGTTCTTCCTGAAACGCCCACAGGGCGGGGAACCACACCCCCTCCACACAGTCAGGTGAAGTTACTGGGCATGTGCAGACCGCAGCCAATGGCACGAGAGGACTTGGCTGTGTCTGTTGTCACCCAACAACGTAGTGTTAGCTGCTGTCCAGAGACACAATGGGTGGAGTTAACAAAGAGAAATACATTGGTTTTGTGGTGTAAATATTGGCACGTTTTACGCGCGCCCAATTATAAGAGGAGTTCCATGTTGTGCTACGCTGGCTGAGCCAAATCACATTAGAAGTGCTTTGTAGACATGTGCGATTAGTTTCGTACGAATCGAAAATTCGGACGAATTTCCGTAAATTCGTACATTCGGGAGGATCCGAAATACGAATTGCTAAGCTACGAATTTTGTACGAAATATGAAATTTCGGATCCAAATTTCTAACAAACATTCGAAATTGCTACGAAAAGTTAACGAACCTAAAAGTTGAAAACCTAGGAAGTCAGCACAGCCCAGGGATGGTGGGAGCCCCTCATAATGATAAATTCATCATAATGAACATTCGTAATTGTTATGAAAAGTTAACGAACCTAAAATTTAAAACCCCAGGAAGTCAGCACAGCACAGGGATGGTGGGAACCCCTCATAATGGGCACAGCAGGTGTACAGACCCGGGAACTCAGCACAGGGATGGTGGGAACGCTATGGGAATTTCTATGCTTACAAATTTTATACGAAATACGAAATTTCGTTAACGAATTTCGGATTCAAATTCCATTACAACAGAAACGTGAGTGGTGTTTTGTTCACCAATCAGAGGAAGTCAGCACAGCACAGGGATGGTGGGAGCCCCTCATAATGATAAATTCATCATAACGAACATTCGTAATTGTTACGAAAAGTTAACGAACCTAACGAAAATTCATATTTCGTCCGAAATTTCAGACACGAATTACGAAATACGAATTAATTCTAATACGAAACTAATTTTTTGACAGCGCACATGTCTAGTGCTTTGTGAAAATTTCTATAAATGTCTGATTGTGTATGCCAAAATATTGAAGCACTTGAGCCAATGTTCCAGTTTAAGAAAAAATTCAAAATATAAACCGCTACCAGAGCAATGGAAATAGTAGAGAACGTAACTTCAGTTTGGCACCAAGATTTTGGCAGCATCCTAAGCACCCTCAAATCTGGTGCACCATTACCATGGGACAAATTAATGAATTGGCAGGCATCACTGTTATTTATTTGTTAATAATTAAAGTTATACTCCAGTTACATCGGCCCACCTTGGAGTATAAGAGCTAGTTTACACTTGCTTCAAAACAAGGCTTTGGACACGCTTTGTTAAAGCTCTCTGAACACCAGTCAATGCCCCTGTCACTAAATAAAATGGTTAGCTTACAGTCCTGTTTACACCTTGCTTTTGCTTTAAAAATTATGGATTTAGTGGTGCTTTGAAGCCTCCATAGAAGTCTATGACAAAGCTCGAATAATGCACCACTGGAGCGCCTACCACTTCAACATGCTTTTTTGATGTGTTTTCGGTGGGGCTTCTATAATGCTTCAGTGGGGCTTCAGTGGTGCTTCAGTACGGCTTCAGTGGTGCTTCAAGCAAACTTTGTCATAGACTTCTATGGAGGCTTTGAAGATGCTGTGCTAACCATTTTATTAAGTGACATGGGCTTTGGCTAGTGTTCAGAGAGCTTTAACAAAGCGTGTCCGAAGCCTTGTTTGGAAGCAAGTGTAAACTAGCCCGTAATGTGTGTTGATGTTGAAGCAGGTGTAAATGAGCCCCAAGTGTCCATACCTGAGGGACTACAGTGGAAGCCAAGAATCATGGTAGTAGTCGCCTCAACTTCAGTGATCGTCAGCGTCTTCCAGGTCCAGGTTGCCCTGCTACATAGTAACTATGGGGGGTCACATTCTTGGCATGGGCTCTATTAGACGAGGTGAAAATTGTGACATAACCACCCCAGCCTGTCCACCTCTTCCCAGTAGAGTATGTCTCGTATTCATACAGTCATGGTCATAAATTTTGGCACCCCTGCATTTCTGTCAGATAATGCACCACTTCGCCCAGAAAATTGTTGCAATTACAAATGTGTAGGCATTCTCATGTTTATTTCTTTTGTTTGTATTTGGTATGACACAAAAACGTGGAGAAACAAAAAGCCAAATCTGACACATTCCATGTTATACTCCTAAAATATGCTGGCCAAAATTATTGGCACCCTCAATTTAATATTTGGTAACACACCCCTTGGAAAAAATAACTGAAATCAATCGCTTCCTGTAATCAATGAGTTTATTACACCTCTCTACTGGAATTTTGGATTCAGATCTAGACTCATAACTGTCCAGCTCAGTACACTCACTTGTCTTAAATCATTTCTGGATGCATTTTGACATGTGCTTTGGGCCATTGTCCTGCTGTAAGACCCATGACCTCTGACGAAGACCCAACGTTCTGACACTGGACCCTACATTGCATCCCAGAATTCTTTGGTAGACTTCAGATTTCATAATGGCATGCACACGGCCAAGAGATCCAGTGCCTAAAACAGCAAGCAAGCCCAAAACATCAGTGAACCTCCACCGTGTGTGACTGTAGGGACGATATTCTTTTCTTTAAAGGCCTCATCTCTTTTCTGAAAACTCTAGAATGATGGGCTTTACATAAAAGCTGTCATTTTGTTTTGTCTGTCCACAGCACATTCCAACAAAAGGATTTTAACTTCTTCAGGTACGTTTTGGCAAACTCCATTATGGCTTTTTAATGTTTTTGTGTCAGCAGTGGTGTCCTCCTGGGTCCACTACCATAGCGTCCCTTTTCACTTAGATGGCAAAGTATAGTGCGAGCTGACACAGTTGTACCCTGTGGTTGAATGTTCGCTTAACCGCTTGCCGACCAGCCACCATAATTATACAGTGGCCGGTCGGCGCGTTCACGCAAGCCGTCATAGCTGTACGTTGGCCCTTTAAGTGGAGAAAACAGGCGCGCGCCCGCTGCACTGCAGGGGACCCGATGCGCGTGGCCAGTGGTCGTGATGACCGCCAGCCACGCGCGATCGCGGGCACGAGAGCCAGAACAGGGACGTATGTGTGTGTAAACACACAAATCCCTGTTCTGTGAGCTGAGGAGAGACAGATCGTGAGTTCCTACTAGCTAGGAACAACGATCTATCATTTATCATTTTTGTCTAAATTAAAAAATTTCATTTGGGTACAATGAAGCAACTGCACAATTTTCATTCAAAGTGTGACAGTGCTGAAAGCTGAATATTGACCTGGGCAGGAAGATGGTGTAAGTGACCAGTAGGCAAGTACAGTCATGGGCAAAAATATTGACACCCCTGCATTTCTGTCAGATAAAGCACCACTTCACCCAGAAAATTGTTGCAATTAGAAATGTTTAGGCATTCTCATGTTTATTTCTTTTGTTTGTATGACACAAAAAAAGTGGAGAAATAGAAAAACCAAATCTGAAACATTCCACGTAAAACTTCAACAATAAACAGGACAAATTATTGGCCAGAGGTTTGGCACCCATGCTCTAGGTCATGGCGATGGGACTGGGGTAAGTACTATTTTCAGGTAAGTTGGTAGTGGATGGATACCAAAAGCAAAACCTTGAATCGGGGCTCAAAATTTCAAGTCTTGAGCTACTAGCCAGATATTAAGGGTTACTCGCCACCAATTGCCCCACCCAACCCCTACACTGCCCTGCCCTCAAACACTCCCTCATAAATTATCTAGTGAAATGACACTTAAATGTTTTATGCAGAATTAAGTTACAAAAATAAATATTAACAACAATTTTATCAGTGCCCATCAGTGCAGCCTCACCAGTGCCCATCAGTGCAGCCTGATCAGTGCCCATCAATGCAGCCTCACCAATGCCCATCAATGCAGCCTCACCTGTGCTCATCAATGCAGCCTCACCTGTGCTCATCAATGCAGCCTCTCCTGTGCTCATCAATGCAGCCTCTCCTGTGCCCATTAGGGTTAAGCTTCGAGTTCGAGTCGAACTCATGGCTGTTCGCAAGTTCGCAGAACAGCGAACAATTTGGGGTGTTCGCGGCAAATTCGAATGCCGCGGAACACCCTTTAAAAGTCTATGGGAGAAATCAAAAGTGCTAATTTTAAAGGCTTATATGCAAGTTATTGTCATAAAAAGTGTTTGGGGACCCAGGTCCTGCCCCAGGGGACATGGATCAATGCAAAAAAAAGTTTTAAAAACGGCCGTTTTTTCAGGAGCAGTCATTTTAAAAATGCTTAAAGTCAAACAATAAAGGTGTAATATCCCTTTAAATTTCGTAGCTGGGGGTGTCTATAGTATGCCTGTAAAGGGGCGCATGTTTCCCGTGTTTAGAACAGTCTGACAGCAAAATGACATTTCGAAGGAAAAAACCCATTTAAACCTACTCGCGGCTATTGCATTGCCGACAATACACATTCATTGATAAAAACGGCATGGGAATTCCCCACAGGGGAACCCCGAACCAAAATGTAAAAAAAAAAAAGACGTGGGAGTCCCCCTAAATTCCATACCAGACCCTTCAGGTCTGGTATGGATTTTAAGGGGAACCCCGCGCCAAAAAAACGGCGTGGGGTCCCCCCAAAAATCCATACCAGACCCTTATCCGAGTACGCAACCTGGCAGGCCGCAGGAAAAGAGGGGGGGGGACGAGAGTGCGGCCCCCCCTCCTGAACCGTACCAGGCCACATGCCCTCAACATTGGGAGGGTGCTTTGGGGTAGCCCCCCAAAACACCTTGTCTCCATGTTGATGAGGACAACGGCCTCATCCCCACAACCCTGGCCGGTGGTTGTGGGGGTCTGCGGGCGGGGGGCTTATCAGAATCTGGAAGCCCCCTTTAACAAGGGGACCCCAGATCCCGGCCCCCCCCTGTGTGAAATGGTAAGGGGGTACTTACCCCTACCATTTCACTAAAAAACTGTCAAAAATGTTAAAAATGACAAGAGACAGTTTTTGACAATTCCTTTATTTAAATGCTTCTTCTTTCTTCTATCTTCCTTCATCTTCTTCTTCTTCTGGTACTTCTGGTTCTTCCTCCGGCGTTCTCGTCCAGCATCTCCTCCGCGGCATCTTCTATCTTCTTCTCCTCGGGCCGCTCCGCACCCATGGCATGGGGGGAGGCTCCCGCTCTTCTCTTCATCTTCATCTCTTCTTCCTTCTTCATTTTCTTCTCCGGGCCTCTCCGCATCCATGCTGGCATGGAAGGAGGCTCCCGCTGTGTGACGGCGTCTCCTCGTCTGACGGTTCTTAAATAACGGGGGGCGGGGCCACCCAGTGACCCCGCCCCCCTCTGACGCACGGGACATGACGGGACTTCCCTGTGGCATTCCCCGTGACGTCACAGGGAAGTCCCGTCA
The DNA here is from genome assembly GCA_037952925.1 of Lithobates clamitans. Lineage (NCBI taxonomy): Eukaryota > Metazoa > Chordata > Amphibia > Anura > Ranidae > Lithobates > Lithobates clamitans. The sequence goes on from JBBGZY010001870.1 coordinate 202,182, forward strand.
AGTCACCGTGCGTCAGAGGGGGGCGGGGGTCACCAGGGGGCCCCGCCCCCGTTATTTAAGAACCGTCAGACGAGGAGACGCCGTCACACAGCGGGAGCCTCCCTCCATGCCAGCATGGGTGCGGAGCGGCCCGGAGAAGAAAATGAAGAAGAGAAGAAGAGAAGAAAATAAGAAGAGAAGAAGATGAAGAGAAGAGCGGGAGCCCCCCCATGCCATAGGTGCGGAGCGGCCCGAGGAGAAGAAGATAGAAGACGCTGCGGAGGAGATGCTGGACGAGAACGCCGGAGGAAGAACCAGAAGAGCCAGAAGAAGAAGATAAAGGAAGATAGAAGAAAGAAGAAGCATTTAAATAAAGGAATTGTCAAAAACTGTCTCTTGCCATTTTTAACATTTTTGACAGTTTTTTTGTGAAATGGTAGGGGTAAGTACCCCCTTACCATTTCACACAGGGGGTGCCGGGATCTGGGGGTCCCCTTGTTAAAGGGGGCTTCCAGATTCCGATAAGCCGCCCGCCCGCCAGGCCAGGGTTGTGGGGATAAGGCCCTTGTCCTCATCAACATGGGGACAAGGTGTTTTGGGGGGCTACCCCAAAGCACCCTCCCACTGTTGAGGGCATGTGGCCTGGTACAGTTCAGAAGGGGGGGGCGCACTCCCATCCCCCCCTCTTTTCCTGCGGCCTGCCAGGTTGCATGCTCAGATAAGGGTCTGGTATGGATTTTTGTTTTTTTGGGGTTTTTTTGGCGCGGTGTTCCCCTTAAAATCCATACCAGACCTGAAGGGTCTGGTATGGAATTTAGGGGGAACCCCACGTCATTTTTAAAAAAAAATTTGGCCGGGGTTCCCCTTAATATCCATACCATACCTGAAGGGCCTGGTATGGAATTTAGGGGGACTCCCACGTCATTTTTTTTTTAAATTTTGGTTCGGGGTTCCCCTGTGGGGAATTCCCATGCCGTTTTTATCAATGAACTTCTATGTGTATTGTCGGCAATGCAATAGCCGCGAGTAGTTTTAAATGGGTTTTTTCCTTCTAAATGTCATTTTGCTGTCAGACTGTTCTAAACACGGGAAACATGCGCCCCTTTACAGGCATACTATAGACAACCCCCAGCTACGAAATTTAAAGGGATATTACACTTTTATTGTTTGACTTTAAGCATTATTAAAATTACTGCTCCTGAAAAAACGGCCGTTTTTAAAACTTTTTTTTGCACTGATCCATGTCCCCTGGGGCAGGACCCAGGTCCCCAAACACTTTTTATGACAATAACTTGCATATAAGCCTTTAAAATTAGCACTTTTGATTATTCATGTTTGTATCCCATAGACTTTAACGGTGTTCACGTGTTCGAACGAACTTTTTTCCTGTTCGCATGTTCTGGTGCGAACCGAACAGGGGGGTGTTCGGCTCATCCCTAGTGCCCATCGATGCAGCCTCACCTGTGTCTATCAATGCAGCTTCACCTGTGCAAGAAAAAAGGAGGGAAGAGCCCCCCAAAAAAGGATGGTCCGCTCAAGAACAAACTGGTGTGAACCTAAATAACTTTATTTGTGTCGCAATATATACAGAACCACTATCCAAAAACCATGTATTAAAAAATAGGACAAGGGTCCTATTATGCACAGGTGGCCACCACAAACATTCCACATACATCTGACACTCATGCACTCGCACCCATGTGAATGGTTGTAGAGAAGACCCGGGTCTGTTCAAAATTACATAAAATTCCTAAATAGGATTAAAGATAATTGAAAAATAAGCCTTCGGTCTTTCTTCAATAAAGTGCAAATGCTGGTGATTGATGAGAATCCATCTAGATATAATTCCAACAACCGACTAAGGATGTATATGGCAAACAACATGAGAAGATGGGAAGTCCCGGTTTAGTCAGCTAAATAGCGGCAAATCAAAGGGCAAGTTCACATCTTATACATGAAGGCAGGCGGTGAATAGCCATAGACAATGTATCTCCTGTGTATTGGAGTACTACTTAGCTCACAGTTTGACGTCTTCAGTGAAAGGATGGTGGAGCCCGTGAAAACTGATGGTAGCCGCGCTGCTGTAATGTGGGGGAGCGTTCATGCGGTGTGTTTGTCTGTTGCAGGTATGAGCTGTCGCTTCCGGATCTTTCCCGAGGGGATGTACGGTAAGTCACAGAGTTCAGACGTTAGAGCGCTCTGCGCTTAATCTATCAGGTGGTTGGAAGGAGCGTTCAGTCTCACTGTCCACCGCAGGACTCAGCCCAAAGTCCGAGAGTCAATCGAGATATTCCCATATGATCAAAGGGGTTTCTTCATCAATGTGTGGAGGTCTATGTCCCACCTGTGCATAGGTTAGAAGCTTACGCGTTTCGCTTGTTGCCAAGCTTCTTCAGGCTCTGTGAACGCTCCTTCCAACCACCTGATAGATTAAGTGCAGAGCGCTCTAACGTCTATCTCGGGGCCACTTAGTGCTAAGAACCCCAAATTTGGTGTGCAAACCCAGCAGCATAAAATTTCCAAAGCTGGGGTTCCTAGCACCAAGTGGCCCTGAGATATGGGGCCCCAAAATCGGTTCAGAAAATGTCAAGCACTTTTCTGCAGCAGAGAATGACATTTTCCAAACCGATTTTGGGGGCCTGTATCTCGGGGCCACTTAGTGCTTAGAACTTCAGCTTTGGATATGTTGTGGTACCAGTTCCACTGGGTTTGCATACCAAATTTGGGGTTCCTAGCATCAAGTGGCCCTGAGATACGGGGCCCCAAAGTCAGTTCGGAAAATGAATTTTTTTGCTGCAGAAAAGTGCTTGACTCGAGTATAAGTCGAGGGGGGCACTTTCAGCACAAAAGAATGTGCTGAAAAATTCGACTTATACTCGAGTATATACGGTAATACACAGGCCAGGAGGTGGGGCTGTGTGTGACTGCTAGCACCAGGAACACTGGGCAATTCAAATGAAAGCTGTTACAGTGACATTCCTCGCTCTGTGATTATCCGGCCGGCTCTCCTCCTCTCCTCTGTCTTGGGAGATTTTGAGGGCTACCTTAAAGCGGAGGTCCGCCCAAAAAAATAAAAAAATAAAAACCAGCACCTACACATACTGCAGCTCACCTACACATACTGCAGCTGCTGGCTTTTAATAATTGGACTCTTACCTGTCCTGGAGTCCAGCGATGTTAGCACCGCATCGTGCTGCCGCCGCCATTGCAGGTAAGGGTACCCGGCAGTGTAGCCTTTCGGCTTCACGCTGGGCACCCTACTGCGCATGCGGGAGGCCCGCTCCTCTCTCCTACTGGCCCAGCGACAGGGGAAGGAGAAGGGAACCCCAGACGTGACGTCAATAGCCGCAGCTGAGGCTCCCGGAAGTGGGAAAGGATACCTGTCAAAGACAGGTATACTGTTCCCCCTCCCCCCCAAAAGGTGCCAATTGTGGCACCAGAGGGGGGAGGAATCAGATGAGCGGAAGTTCAACTTTTGGGTGGAACTCCGCTTTAAAATATAACGAGTGGGAATAATCACTAATAGACACTGTGACAGTGATGGAGATAATCCACATGGCACTGATCAGATAATTGACACATACATATATAGGTGCATCTCATAAAATTTGAATATCATCAAAAAGTTAACTTATTTCAGTAATTCAATTCAAAAAGTGAAATTCATATATTTTATATAGATGCGTTACACACAGAGTGATATAGTTCAAGAATTTCTTTTTTAATTTTGATGATTATGGCTTACAGCTAGTGAAAACCCAAAATTCAGTATCTCAGAAAATCTGAATATTTTATAAGACCAATAAAAAAAATTATTTTTAATACAGAAATGTTGGCTTACTAAAAAGTATGCCGTGTACAGTATAGTATGCACTCAATACTTGGTCGGGGCTCCTTTTACATGAATTACTGCATTAATGTGGCGTGGCATGGAGGCGATCAGCCTGTAGCACTGCTGAGGTGTTATGGAATCCCGGGTTGCTTTGATAGCGGCCTTCAGCTCGTCTTGCATTATTGGGTCTGGTGTCGCTCATCTTCCTCTTGCCAATACTCCACAGTTTCTCTATCTATAGGGTTTAGGTCAGGTGAGTTTTCTGGCCAATCAAGCACAGTGATACCATGATCATTATTACTAATAATAAAGTATTGGTACTTTTGGCAGTGTGGGCAGGTGCCAAGTCCTGCTGGAAAATTAAATCAGTATCTCCATAAAGCTGGTCAGCAGAGGGAAGCATGAAGTGCTCTAGAATTTCCCTGTAGAGGGCTGCATTGACTTTGGACTTGATAAAACACAGTGGACCAACACCAGCAAATGACATGGCTCCCCAAATCATCACGGACTATGGAAAATGTTGCCTTTCATTTGGAAATGAAGGTCCCAGAATCTGGAAGAAGAGTGCATAGAATCCAAGTTGCATAAGATCCAGTGTGAAGTTTTCACAGTCAGTGATGATATGACACGTCATACCTTCTATACAGCTCTCCTGCACATACTACCCAACGTCATACCATCCACATTCCTCCCCTTTTTATACTGCCTGTTATTATACCCTTCACACACCGCTCCCTCGCATAGTGCCCACCGTTATACCTACCATACTCCTCTACTACACATACTGCCCACTGCAATACTCTCCACACTCCTCCCCTATGTATATTATCCACTAAAACACTTCTTTAACAGGATTTCTACAATCCCAAACATTGCCTGTTCTGGAACAGACACACCTTTGTTAAAGAACAATAAATGATTATCCTGGAACATTGAGTGTAAGCTCCTCTGGTATAGAAATTGGTAAAAAAGAAAATACTTAAAAAAATCATCCAAATACAGCTTATTAATAAAAACATATTTACATAAAAATTAACAATAACTAAACAAAAACAAACGTGCTTATATCAGCAAGTAAAGAAAACCGTTTCCTGACAAGATAACATAGAAAGAAACATATTTTAATCACAACAAAAAAAGAGACTACAAACTCTGAACCTCAACTTAAACACAATCCAGGCTAAGAAACATTTTGAGATTTAATTGCCATCAGGATGCGATTCCAAAACCCCCACATCATCCCCCCCCCCGACTTCCACATCATTCACCTTGCATTCTGCACCAGCCACCCTCATTTCCTTACCACCTCCCACAATCCATCCCTCACTCTACCCCTCGGTGTCTGCCGACCTCCAGCCGCACTTCTGCCATGCCAAGGAGGAGGGGTTGGCACCACCATACACGCTGGTCCAGCACCCTCCACTGCCTTCACTACACTAGGAGAAACAATAGGTGCAGACACAGACTTGACAACCACACTTTCTGACACTGACTGGGGGGATGCTGACACCACAGAGGGCCTCAGAGACACAGATTCTGAGGGAACACTCTCACTAGGATCCTCTGGTACAACCTCTGCCAACCCAGACTCTTCTTTATCCAGACGAAAGAATTCCTCCACTAACTCTGGCTTATTGTGCAAAGCCTCAGGGCACTGGCTATAAGGGTGACCAACCTAATCACATAGGTTACATTTAATGATGTTACAGTCCCTTGCCAGATGCACCAGTTCCTGACACAAAGAACACTGCTGTTCTGGACAGTTAGAGGAGAAATGTCCCTTGACTCCACATTTATTGCACAGCTTAGGTTGACCAAGGTAAAAGACGGCAATCCTATCTCTACCAATAAAGGCAGAGGAGGGCAAATGCTTGACCACATTACCACACACACTCAACCTCATTGACACTGGCCACCCACCCATCCAGATTCCTCTGTCATCCACAATCTTTTTTAAGGGACACAACGTTTCACCAAACTTCCTCAACCAGACCCATAAATACTCGGGGGGTATAGACTCATTCCTTGTCAGGATAGTCACATTTTTTATCAAGGGCTGTCGTGAGACAACTTTGGGGACAAGCCCCTTCCAGTCCGGCTGGCCCCTATACACATGCTCAAACCGTTCCCAAAACAGATCCAGTGGCGCACAAAAGTCAAATCAATTCAAAGGAACCAGCCGGACTGATAAGAGCATAAATATCCTTTGTCTTAAATCCCACGGCTAGAATGTTATCCACAACCACCCTCCTGATAGGTGGAATACCTCCTCCTTCCCACCAGAGCTGTACCACATTCCTGCATTTAATGGAGGAAGGTGCGTTAGGTGAAAGTCGCAAAACTGGCTCCCTTCTGCCACTAACAGCATGACTTTGTCCCGACACAGCCTCAGCATAGCTCCTAACTGGGACAGATGACACATTAACTGGCTGCATAGGAACCTCTGAAATCTGGTTTGGTAAATTACCCACCATTTGATCCTCCCCTCCAGCACAACAGTCCCACTCACCATAGTCCCAGAAGTACCACAGATACCAACAGTCCCGTCATCAAGTAAAGTCCTGTGTTTAGAAAAAACACCAGCTGCTTCAGCGTTCATACGGCCCTCCTGCTCTGCAGTTTCAATGTTCACGTGACATTCCTGCTCTGTATTGTTAAGTGTCCATGTGGGAATGCTCCTCCTGCATTCCTTGCAAGGATCTGTTGGCAGGTGCAATCTCAGAAAAGTCCTCCACACACTGAAAGAGATTTTCAGCAAGCAATCCTTTATCATGATCCTCATCTGATGAGTCGGTGCCACTGAAGGGAGATTCCATTTCTGTAATGGCCTGAAGCAAGCTGCCATTTTCCTCAACCTCCTCCTGAGATGACCTAGGCTGCTGGGAAGGGAGGGGGGCAGATACTGACTCAGACATGACAGATCCTGAGACAGGGGTAGTACTGACGCCCCGATGTGAAGCCACTTCCTTACCCGCCCATCCATACTGTAGCCGTTGCTCTGGCATCCACCCTCTGGCTGGTACTGGCACAAGCACTTTCCTTCATCTGTTGAAATCTCTCCTCATTCTCACTTTTCTCTGAACACACCGCTGCTCTCCTTCAGAGAGGCGACCAACTTTTCCTGCTTTTTCAATGCCTCTTCCAGAGACTTCAGCTTGGATACTTCCCTCTTACTGTTTACAGACTTACTGTGCAGGGATTTCTTTTTCCTGAGATCTTCTTTCATGACAGCAAGTTTCTGATCCTCCTTAGCAATGCGGCAAAGTCTGTTCACCACTCTATCCTGGAAAACTGGTAAGGACTCCCCTTGCATAGGGACAGGCCCGGGATCCACTGCAGCTTGAGCACATGGAGTAGGCCTCAGTGCCTCTGGAGAGCCTCCACCTTCGTCTTCCCCAACATGGTCCATGCTTGCCTGGGAAAAGCCTGCAGGACAGGCCCCGGACAGGACAGGCCCCAAGGTTGCTGCTTCTCTCAGCTGAGACCAAAGTATTATAGTCTCAGTATTATCTGTACAGCACTGCGCTATATGTCAGGGCTATATAAATGTATAATAATAATAATATGTGGGGAGGTCTGAGGTGAGTCTCTGCTGAGAATCTGTATGGTAACTCCGATCTCTCCCTGATTGGTTTCTGTGGAAGGAGTTCAGCCAATTACAGTGAGGAGCTCTGAGGTGTGTTTCTGTGGAGAGCAGAATCCGCCCAGTGACTGTGATCCCACCCTGTGATTGGTTCCTGTGGAGGCAGTGCAGCCAATGACAGTGGAGGAGGTGTGAAGCGGGAACTCTGAGGTGATGGCTGTGAGGTGTCTGGCTCTCCTATGACTGAATTCTCCATTTTGTTTTACATTGGTGACAGAAGTGACGGTGGAATGGGTTCTGTTTTCTGTCACAGGAAATGTGGTAAAGGTAAAATAATATCAGAGTCACATTTTTATATCCCTCTATATGTATATGTAGTGTCTGCTGGAGATAAAAAGACATCACAGTGACTATGGAGGAAGAGGACGGACATGATGGGGGTTACTGGGTGTAAATATAAAATAATAACTTATTACCTCCTCTGCTGCCAGTTCCAGCAATGTCTTCTCTCTACTTCCTTACAACTTTGAACTTCCTGCCTGCAGGTGACATCACTTCCTGTCTTCCACTCAGTAGAGGAGAGATCACCACCTACTGCACATTGTAAGTACTGCAGCCCCCAATAAAGCGTATCTCTAATAATCCTCTCCTGGAATTCTCTATACATTTGTCAATAGCTAAAGATTATGTCACTGTATATATCTGTTATATATATATATATATATATATATATATATATATATATATATATATATATATCTGTTATGAAGAGTGATTTTCTAGCAAGAAATGCTGATTTTAACGTGTGTGAAAAAAAAAAAAAAAAATGACCCTGAACAGCAAGAGGTTAAACTGCCTGAAAAGACGCCCTTCCTGCTGAATGGTCATTTTTAAATTTGTTTCTGTACTGGTTCATATCCCTCAGGCCGCAGCTCTCTGTGTTTGACAATCCATGGCCTACTAGCCCAGAAAATGGCTATTACTGATATCAAAAGTTCAGCTCCCATTGACTTCAAAAGGGTTTGGATTTGGGAACCAAACTTCAGTAACATTCGCTGAACCTGCATTTATTCAAACCCGGGTACGTTCAGCTCATCCCAATTTATATGTATGGCAAAACAAAAGAATGAAAAATAAACTGAAAATGATGCACAAAAAGTACACACATCATTTGAAAAATATTTGACTTTTTAACAATGTTCTAAATTGGTTATCAATGTAGACAAGACTTATTTATTTAAAAGTGACAAAAAACATAAATCGTTATAAACAGTCAATACATGCTATGCTACAGCAATTGTCATTCAACATAAATTCCACCTACACCACGTTACTGCAAATATAATAATAAACATTTGTTTTGAAATATAGACTTGTATGAAGCATTAAAACACATTGTTGCTACTAATTATTTTACAGCAGCTCCCTCCTCCCACCATCCACACTACATTCTCCGACAGCTCTCCTCCACCATACACACTACATTCTCCAACAACTCTCCTCCACCATCCACACTACATTCTCCGACAGCTCTCCCCCCACCATCCCCACTACATTCTCCGACAGCTCTCCTCCCACCATCCACACTACATTCTCTGACAGCTCTCCTCCACCATCTACACTACATTCTCTGACAGCTCTCCCCCCACCATCCACACTAGATTCTCTGACAGCTCTCCTCCCACCATCCACACTACATTCTCCGACAGCTCTCCTCCACCATCCACACTACATTCTCCGACAGCTCTCCTCCGCCATCCACACTACATTCTCTGACAGCTCTCCCCCCACCATCCACACTACATTCTCCGACAGCTCTCCTCCACCATCCACACTACATTCTCCGACAGCTCTCCTCCCACCATCCACACTACATTCTCCGACAGATCTCCTCCACCATCCACACTACATTCTCCGACAGCTCTCCTTCACCATTCACACTACATTCTCCGACAGATCTCCTCCACCATCCACACCACATTTTCCGACAGCTCTCCTCCCACCATCCACACTATATTCTCTGACAACTCTCCTCCACCATCCACACTACATTCTCTGACAACTCTCCTCCCACCATCCACACTACATTCTCCAACAGATCTTCTCCACCATCCACACTACATTCTCCGACAGCTCTCCTCCACCATCCACACTACATTCTCCGACAGTTCTCCTCCACCATCCACACTACATTCTCCAACAGATCTCCTCCCACCATCCACACTACGTTCTCCGACAGTTCTCCTCCCACCATCCACACTATATTCTCTGACAACTCTCCTCCACCATCCACACTACATTCTCCGACAGATCTCCTCCCACCATCCACACTACATTCTCCGACAGCTCTCCTTCACCACCCACACTACATTCTCCGACAGCTCTCCTCCCACCATCCACACTACATTCTCCGACAGATCTCCTCCACCATCCACACTACATTCTCCGACAGCTCTCCTTCACCATTCACACTACATTCTCCGACAGCTCTCCTCCACCATCCACACTACATTCTCCGACAGCTCTCCTCCCACCATCCACACTACATTTTCCGACAGATCTTCTCCACCATCCACACTACATACTCTTGACAGATCTCCTCCACCATCCACACTACATTCTCCGACAGATCTCCTCCCACCATCCACACTAAATTCTCCGACAGTTTTCCTCCACCATCCACACTACATTCTCCAACAGATCTCCTCCCACCATCCACACTACATTCTCCAACAGATCTCCTCCCACCATCCACACTACGTTCTCCGACAGTTCTCCTCCCACCATCCACACTATATTCTCTGACAACTCTCCTCCACCATCCACACTACATTCTCTGACAACTCTCCTCCCACCATCCAAACTACATTCTCCGACAGCTCTCCTCCACCATCCACACTACATTCTCCGACAGCTCTCCTCCACCATCCACACTACATTCTCCGACAGATCTCCTCCACCATCCACACTACATTCGCCGACAGATCTCCTCCACCATCCACACTACATTCTCCGACAGCTTTTCTCCCACCATCCACACTACATTCTCCGACAGATCTCCTCAACCATCCACACTAAATTCTCCGACATCTCTCCTCCCACCATCCACACTACATTCTCCGACAGCTCTCCCCCCACCATCCACACTACATTCTCCGACAGCTCTCCTCCACCATCCACACTACATTCTCCGACAGCTCTCCTCCACCATCCACACTACATTCTCCGACAGCTCTCCTCCACCATTCACACTACATTCTCCGACAGATCTCCTCCACCATCCACACTACATTCTCCGACAGCTCTCCTCCACCATCCACACTACATTCTCCGACAGATCTCCTCCAGCATCCACACTACATTCTCCGACAGCTCTCCACCATCCACACTACATTCTCCGACAGCTCTCCTCCATCATCCACACTACATTCTCCGACAGCTCTCCCCCCACCATCCACACTACATTCTCCAACAGATCTCCTCCACCATCCACACTACATTCTCCGACAGCTCTCCTCCCACCATCCACACTACATTCTCCGACAGCTCTCCTCCCCCATCCACACTACATTCTCCGACAGATCTCCTCCACCATCCACACTACATTCTCCGACAGCTCTCCTCCACCATCCACACTACATTCTCCGACAGCTCTCCTCCACCATCCACACTACATTCTCCGACAGATCTCCTCCACCATCCACACTACATTCTCCGACAGCTCTCCTCCACCATCCACACTACATTCTCTGACAGCTTGACCTATCAAACTATACCTATTAATTTGATATCACTTTTGCCAGGATGCACCCCTTTATGAACTAAAAATGTTTTTTTTCTGCTGTTGTGCGATGGACATACCAGTTTCGACCAGTAAAAAACATTGTACAGTTGTCAAAGGAAACGGCAGGTGTATTCCCTCTAAAGTCTAATCAGACTTTTTTTTTTGTAAAACAAATCAAGTTAGAATGCATTAAGGACGTTGTGCCATGTGTCTTCTCTGATGTGTAACAAGGTCTCCTTTCTGGTTGAAAGATTTCCCGCACTCAGTACATGAATAAGGACGCTCACCCGTGTGAATTCTCTTATGTCTAACAAGGTCTCCTTGATGAGTGAAACATTTTCCACATTCTGAACATAAATAAGGACGCTCACCTGTGTGAATTCTCTGGTGTTTCACAAGATTTCCTTTCAGAGTGAAAGATTTCCCGCACTCTGAACATGAAAAAGGACGCTCACCTGTGTGAGTTCTCAGGTGTTCAATAAAGCTTACTTTTTTAAGGAAAGATTTCCCACACTCTGAACATAAATAAGGACGCTCACCCATGAGAATTTTTTGGTATTTCATATTTAAAGTGAAATATTTCCCATGATCTGAACATGAATTAGGACTCTCACTTGTGTGATTTCTCTGAGGTTTCACAAGGTTTCCTTTCAGAGTGGAAGGTTTCTCGTACTCTGAACATGAAGGAGGATGCTTGCCTGTGTGAATTCTCTGATGTTTCACAAGGTCTCCATTACAAATAAAAGATTTCCCGCACTCTGTACATAAATAGGGACGTTCACCTGTGTGAATTCTCTGGTGTTTCACAAGGTCCCCTTTAGAAATAAAAGATTTCCCGCACTCTGTACATAAATAGGGACGTTCACCTGTGTGAATTCTCTGGTGTTTCACAAGGTCTCCTTTAGAAATAAAAGATTTCCCGCACTCTGTACATGAATAAGGACGCTCACCTGTGTGAATTCTCTGGTGTTTAACAAAGTCTCCGTTACAAGTAAAAGATTTCCCGCACTCTGTACATAAATAGGGACGCTCGCCAGTGTGAATTCTCCGGTGTTTAACAAGGTCTCCTTTAGAATTAAATGATTTCCCGCACTCAGTACATGAATAGGGACGTTCACCTGTGTGAGTTCTCTGGTGTTCAATAAGTGCTCCTTTGTGAGTCAAACATTTCCCACACTCTGAACATGAGAATTGATTCTGACCTCGGTAAGCTCCTTCATGGGGTGAAGAAGATTCCTCGGGATTAGAAGGATCTGTTGATCGATCTGCACTGTGAGATCTTACATGGATATTTACAATCATAGTATGTGATTGATGAGAAGATTCCCCCTGATCAGAGGGATCCATTGATGTCTCCGGACAGGAAGGTCTGTGATGTATATTTTGTGTATTTGGATTTCCTCCTGGAGGATCCTGTGTGATGACATTATCTTCTGACTTACAATCAGCAGATAATAGAAGATGTCTCTCCGAGGAATTCCTGACATCACATCCATCTGATGGAAAGAAATGAAAAAAAAAAAAAAAAAAAGGAATAGATGTCAGTAGTTCAAATTCTTTATTATGTAATAGCTATGACTAAGGCTACATTAGCCAAAACATGGTAGTGGTTTGTTACTACATTTGAGTCCTGACGGGAGGATGGTCTAGGTCCCCATTCCAGACTATCCCCAGTGAAGAGACTCTCTTGGCTTTTCAGGACTTCCAACATGGGTTGCTGGCGGTTGATTGTATTCAAAGATGGAACTGAACTGTTGCCTAGATTAGGTGGCAACCTTTCAATATACATATATCACTTTGTGATGCTCCAAACTGGACCTTGCAGGGGGGGACCTTCTGCTCTTGCAACAGCTTCCTCGACTTTACTTACTATATACAGTGCCTTGAAAAAGTATTCATACTCCTTGAAATTTTCCACATTTTGTCATGTTACTACCAAAAACGTAAATGTATTTTATTGGGATTTTATGTGATAGATCAACACAAAGTGGCACATAATTGTGAAGTGGAAGGAAAATGATAATTGGTTCTAAACATTTTTTTATAATTAAATATGTGAAAAGTGTGGCGTGCATTTATATTCAGCCCCCCTTAGTCAATACTTTGCAGAACCGCCTTTCTCTGCAATTACAGCTGCAAGTCTTTTTGGGGATGTCTCTACCAGTTTTGCGCATCTAGACAGGGACATCTTTGCCCATTCTTCTTTGCAAAATAGCTCAAGCTCTGTCAGATTGGATGGAGAACAGCAATTTTCAAGTCTTGCCACAGAGTCTCAATTGGATTTAGGTCTGGACTTTGACTGAGCCATTCTAACACATGAATATGCTTTGATCTAAACCATTCCATTGTAGCTCTGGCTGTATGTTTAGGGTCGTTGTCCTGCTGGAAGGTGAACCTCTGCCCCAGTCTCAAGACTCTAACAGGTTTCCTTCTAAGATTGACCTGTATTTGGCTCCATCCATCTTCGCATCAACTCTGATCAGCTTCCCTGTCCCCGCTGAAGAAAAGCATCCCCACAACATGATGCTGCCACCACCATGTTTCATGGTGGGGATGGTGGGTTCAGGGTGATGTGCAGTGTTAATTTTCCTCCACACATAGCGTTTTGCTTTTAGGCCAAAAAGTTACATTTTGGTTTCATCTGACCAGAGCATCTTCTTCCAGATGTTTGCTGTGTCCCCCACATGGCTTCTCACAAACTGCAAACAGGACTTCTTATGGCTTACTTTCAACAATGGCTTTCTTCTTGCCACTCTTCCATAAAGGCCAGATTTGTGGAGTGTCACGACTAATAGTTGTCCTGTGGACAGATTCTCTCACCTGAGCTGTGGATCTCTGCAGCTCCTCCAGAGTTACCATGGGCCTCTTGGCTGCTTCTCTGATGAATGCTCTCCTTGCCCGGCCTGTCAGTTTAGGTGGACGGCCATGTCTTGTAGGTTTGTAGTTGTGCCATACTCTTTCTACTTTCCGATGGTGGATTGAACAGTGCTCCGTGAGATGTTCAAAGCTTTTGATATTTTCTTTTTATAACCTAACCCTGCTTTAAACTTCTCCACAACTTCATCCATGACCTGTCTGGTTTGTTCCTTGGCCTTCATAATGCTGTTTGTTCATAAGCTTCACAGAACAGCTGTATTTATACTGAGATTAAATTACACACAGGTGGACTCTATTTACTACTTAGGTGACTTCTGAAGGCAATTGGTTCCATTAGATTTTAGTTAGGGGATTTTAGAGTAAAGGGGGCTGAATACCAATGTACCCCACACTTTTCACATATTTATTTGTAAAAAATGTTGAAAACCATTTACCATTTTTATTCCACTTCACAACTATGTGCCACTTTGTGTTGGTCTATCACATAAAATTCCAATAAAATACATTTACGCTTTTGGTTGTAATATGACAAAATGTTGAAAATGTCAAGGGGTATACTTTTACAAGGAGCTGTATTGTGTTTTTCTGCAGTGAAATTCAAAAAAGTGGGTAGGGGAGGGGACACCACGGGAGAGACGCGTGAGGGGCCAGAGAGGGATAGAAGACATGAATAGTATAAAAATTTTGACATACAATGTCCGTGGGTTAAATTCCCCTGAGAAGAGACGCATGGTATTACCAGAATCAGAAAGGAATGCTATCGGAACCATATTCCTTCAAGAGACACATATCTCCCAGGATTCAAATATTAAACTACATTCAAGAAATATTCCAATATGGTATTATGGAGACTCTCCAATTAAAAGGCAAAAGGAGCCGCAATTGGATTTGGGAAAAATGTTTGTTTTGCAGTAGAAAAGAGAAAAGTCGACCCAGAGGGACGTTTCCTCTTGTATGCAAATGTATACTGCCCCAATACAAATCCCAAAAAATATTTGGTGGGAATATTAAAAGATCTGATGGAATTTAAACAAGGTAAACTAATAATGGCGGGAGACTTCAACTTCTCCATAGATCATAATTAGACAGTACGTCAGCAGCATTGGACAGAGAAACAAAGCAATTAAGTATGGTTAAAAAATATATATACGAACATCAATTAGTAGATGTCTGGAGAATACAACATCCGAGTACAAAAGACTACACATTTTACTCGTCTGTCCACGGAATGTACTCTAGGTTGGACTATATCATGGTGGAGCATAGAAGTTTGGAGGAAGTAACAGAAACAACAATAGGAATAACAACAGTGTCAGACCATTCTCCAGTGATAATGAAGATGAAACTTCACGGGGAACCCCTCGGACAAGGCCCATGGAGAATAAACAAAGACTTAATGGAAGACATTGAAACTGAAAAAATCATAACAGAAGAGATTGACAAATACTTCCTGGAGAATGAGATGCCAGAACTATCAAAAGCAACCATAGGGGAGGCACACAAGAGGGTGATAAGGGGAAAATTGATATCTATTGGGGCAGGAAAAAAGAAGGAAAGAGGAAAAACTATGATGAAAAGAAATATATGAACTGGAACAATGGCATAAAAAGCAAGCTGAAAAAGAAATCCATTGAACCCTAAGTATAAAAAGAGATCAACTAAAAGACCTGATGGAACAGAAAGCTAGGAGGGAGTTCAATAGAACATCACAGGAGAGATACAAGTGGGGCAACAAGCCAGGGAAGCACCCTGCAAAAAATCTTAAGAAAAAAAGAAGACCTTAAATTACATCAAGAAGATAAAAAAACGAGAGAGGAGAAATAGTAAATAAGACAACAGATATTGCATCGGCCTTCCAACAATATTATAGTGCATTGTATGCAATAAAAAATCAAGAGACACAACAAGAGAAAGAAAAAAGAAAAAGGAATACACAAGTGTACTTAAATAAGGCTAAATTGCCAGAAATTCAACCTGAACAACTGACAGAGCTGGAAAAAAAGATAACCCAAGATGAAATTAAAATGGCTTTGAAAGAAACCCCCTCCAGGGCCAGATGGGTTTACGATCAAATATTAGAAAAAATTTCAAGAACAATTGATCCCAAAGTTGTGTGACTATCTGAGTAAGATTGGAGAAGACGAAGAAGTAAGACGAGACGCTATTAGCTCATATCACAATAATACCTAAAGAGGGAAAAGATAAAACCATCTGTTCTAGTTATAGGCCTATAGCCTTATGAAATGCCGGTCCAGAAATCTATGCAAAAATCTTGGCATCAAGATTAAAAAAACGAATACCACTGTGGATAGACCCTGACCAGACAGGATTTGTTCCGGGGCAGAGAAGGAAGGGATAACAGTATAAAAACAGTGTTGATGTTATGAAAGGGGAAAGGCAGTGGATCCCCAGCTCTACTCCTGTCAATTGATACAGAAAAAGCTTTTGACAGGGTAGACTGGGGATTCACGATGGACATGCTTCAACATCTGGTATTGGGACCAAAAATTATGAGGTGGATTAAAAATGTATATAATAGGTCCACAGCAATGGTAAGTCAATGGTAAATTGTCGTCTGTGTTTGAGAGGTTCAATGGAACAAGACAGGGCTGTCCACTCTAGCCACTCCTATACGTGTTGTCAATGGAACCTTTCTTGGCCACACTACAAAATAATCCAGATGTTGGAGGGGTTAGAGTGGGAAAAGAAGTACACAAAGTCATGGCGTATGCAGATGACATTTTAATGTACATGAAAAAAAAAATAAAAATAAATAAATAAACAAAAAAAAAAGAAATTCAAAAAAGTGTATCCCCCCCCTCGCAAAAAATAATGCATTTGAAAAATTGCTGCGCAAATACTGTGTGGCATAAAAACACAATTTTATTCTCTAGGGCCTCTGCCTAATAAAATATCTATTGTTTGGGGGTGCTAACTAATTTTCCAGAAAAAAATATACAGATTTTTACATGTAAATAAGAGTGTCAGAAAAGGGCCCGGAGCTCAAGTGGTTAAGTCAATATGTTTTTGTGTTAAAGATGTAATGCACTGCCGATGCATTGGAATATTATCCTTGAGGGGATAGTGTTCCCAAAATGAAGGAAACTGTGGTGGTTTTGTTTTCTCCTTTGTTCTCTTCCAGATTTAAATACTTGAGAGTGTTCTGCACTGGAAGAAGCAATTTTTTGCACTATACTCTGTAAATTTGTTTGCTTATGGATAGATAATGGTAGGGATCTACCTGGTAACATAATGTGATGCCTTGTTACTTTTATTGTAAGACTAAATGTCATTGTATGGCTGACTTTGCCTTGTGACAGACTCTATTGTACAATGTGATTATTATAACTTTACATTTCTTTCATTTATGTGAAATTTACCATTTTAACCCTTCCCCATCCACTTGCAGGACACTCAGCTTTTGGCAGCAAGGGCTATTTTTGCAGGATGCTATGCAAGCAATCAGGTGATCAGGGACCGGTCCTCCCAGTTCCCGGTCATTAGTATGAGACTCAGACCTCAGTCCTTGTGCTGGGAATAGTTTCTTCTGTAATTTCTGTTACCTACCTGTGTTGGTAGGTAGAGTACTTTCATCCTGTTCACTCTTTATAATCATCCCAGCCTTCTCCATGGACGGCCGATCACCCCCCACATACGTCTCTACTTCTTCCTCTTTAACCTCAACTTTTATATTAATCCGTTCTTCAACCTAAACACCAAAATAATAGAAAACATTTATTGAACTCCAGGCAGATATATAAAATACACAAACACAGCACTGAGAGATTATGAGAGACTATGAACACCATCCCTACAGTCAAGCACAGAGGTGGAAACATTATGCTTTGGGGTTGTTTCTCTGCTAAAGGTACAGACTGACTTTGCCTCATTGAGGGACCAATGGATGGGGCCATGTGTTGTAAAATCTTGGATGTGGACCTTCTTCCTTCAGCAAGAAAACTGAAGATGGGTCATGGATGGGTCTTTCAGCATGACAATGACCCAAAACATACTGCTAAGGGCAACAATGGAGTGGCTCAAGAAAAAACACATTAAGGTCATGAAGTGGCCTAGACAATCTCCAGACCTTAATCCTATAGAAAATTTATAGAAGGAGCTGAAGTTTCGAGTGGCCAAGAGACAGCCAAGAAAACTTAAGGATTTAGAGAAGATCTGTAAAAAAAGAGTGGACCAAAATCCCTCCTGAGATGTGTGCAAACCTGGTCACCAACTACAAGAAACGTCTTACCTCTGTGCTTGCCAACAAGGGTTTCTCCACCAAGTACTAAGTCATGTTTTGCTTGGGGAACAAATACTTATTTTACTCACTGAACTCAATTTATAACATTTGTATTGTGTTTTTGCTGGATTTTTGGTTGATATTCTGTCTCTATCATTTAAAATACACCTATGATAAAAATTATAGACCCTTCATTTCTTTGTAAGTGGGCAAACTCAGGGGATCAAATAATTATTTTCCAAACTGTAGATGTAGGCCATTTATTTACCTCATGAAGCCTGACTGAAAAACTCCTAAGACATTGCTAATAGAGGCCCTGCAGTTACTGTTGACCTCCACCATCACAGGAGTGAGCTGTCAAATGCTGAGTACAGAGCTAATGCATCAGAGAGAAAGTACATGTGAGGGGGCTCAAATCACAAGCAATATCCTAGGAGTTTTCCACTCAGGCCTTATGAGGTAGGTAAATGGTCTACATCTGTAGTAAGGGCAATTATTCAACTTTGGTCAAGGCCTCACAGCTGGTTTTTATCTACAGACATCCCTTTTCTGAATAGGGTGTTTTTTGTTTTTTTTGGTAAGGTGTGAACTATGCCTTTAAAACACGAGACTACATAGAAGAAAGTCCTCTCACAAAGTCCAGAATCACTTCTGTGTTCTATACACCAAGTCCACTTACCTGATGATGGTGAGGGATGGTGTGATCTGCCTGTGTGGAATCCCGGGAGTACAGAAGACGGGGACATCTCTCTGGTGGGTTTGGGGCACTGAATGGCTCCATCACAATAACCTTGAAGGCGGCTTTATGTCCTGAATACTTCTCCTTCACATCAAACTCACCATCCTCATTTGTTATCTCTTTTTTAAGCTTTTGTGAGTTTGTGTGACCTTCCTGTGTGGAATCCTGGGAAGACGGAGAACGGGGACATCTCTCTGGTGGGTTCCCATTACTGGGTCCATCTGTAGGAAACACACACACTGACTGAATACATTATTTCTATGTGTTTATCAGATGATGGGGGATCTAGGTAGACCCTCCGTACTGCTCTCTCCTTTACAATAAAGTCTCCTCTTACCCGGTGATGTGAGGGGTGGCTGATTCTCTGTCATGATGTCCTTGTAAAGATCCTTGTGTCCTTCTAAATACTCCTCCACAGTGACTGTAACATCCTGACACCTTATAGGAACCTGACACACACAATGATACAGTCACCATCCAGACACATCCCTTGTCTGTTACTGAATAATGTCCCAGAATTCCCGGCACCGCTCACCTCTCCTGTCAGCAGATCAGTGATCCTCTTGGTGACTTCTAGAATCTTCTGGTCATTGATTCTCTTGGGTTTCAGGTAGTGAGGTAAAGGCACTGTGAAGGTTAAATGGTCACCAAACGTCACTGGAGGAAAACTCTACAATAAAAGGAGCAACAATAATGTCATGTGGCCTCCCAGAATCCTCCTCATCTTTCCAGTCAGGTCTGTGATTTATCAACAGAGATTAGAACGATGTCATGTGACTTCCCAAAATCCTCCTCACCTCTCCAGTCAGCAGGTAGATGATCTCCAGGGCGAGGTTCAATATCTCCTCAGTCATGTGACTCGGGTCCTCCTCCATCCTCATTGATGAGATCACGGGATCCATACAAGACTCTGATCCCTGTAGACAGATAATATAGTGGCTTCACTGGTCATTAGATCTCAAGTACAGAATCATTTTAAACACACTGAAAGGGGGCACTATTTATGTGTAATTTGGTTAAAAGGTAAGATATGGAAGATAAGATAAGATAAGGAAGATAACGGACATGACAGGGGATTTAATGATATGTTATTACATTAGGTTCCTGTCTAAATTGTCCCTAGTATATGTATGAATGTGAATTAGGGACCTTAGATTGTAAGCTTCTTGAGGGTAGAGACTGATGTGAATGTACAATATATATATATATGTAAAGTGCTCCATAAATTGACAGCGCTATATACATACCTGCAAGAAATAAATGACCTCCTCTGCTGCCAATTCCCACAATATCTCCTCTCTACTCCTACGAAGTCTCCTTTCACATAAACGTTCTGTTTATATTTCTACATCATTTCCTGCTTCTACCTTACATCACTTCCTGTCTCATACATCACTTCCTGTCTCTACCTTACATCATTTCCTATCCGTACATTTGGAAGTGAGATCACCACCTTGTGGTAAATATACATACTGCAGTCGCAGACACATCAGCCATTTCTCTTTTATGCTATATCCATGAGTGGTGATAGGGTTAATGCTGTGTCTAGGGGGGTCCCCATTTAACCTCTCAGACCTCAGATCCGATGTACCATGTAATTTTAGATATCTGGAACCAGCTTTTAGAGAATGAAGAAAAGACACTCACATGGTGTTACTCTAAAAACTGGTTGTATTGTGTTATCAGGGGGTATGTCTTATAGCAAAAATCACACAGTAGTTTCATAGTTAAAAACATGTGCAGTAGATATCAAGGCAACTACAAATAGTCATTGTTCTTCTGTTCCCAAGCTGTTGCATACAAGGTAATGGGGGGGGGGGGGGGATAAAAGAACATGGGAAAGAGAAAACAGTGTGGGAAACAATTAATTTGCAAGAATTCTTGCTGTTTACAGACTTCTCATGAAAGCTAAAGAGATACTCAAACTGTACATACTATTTAAGATGGCTGACAGAAAGCAAGATGGAGGCATTAACATAACCTTTCAACCCCCTCTTAAGTCATAAATATGACTTTCTACAGATCTGCAGCCTCCTGAAATCTACGGTTCTTTCTACGTTTGGTGTATTTGTTTACATAAAGCTGCAGATGTTGTGTATATGCGTGAGAAGGTTGGTCTGGTGTAGTGCATTTGCTAGTACAGAGTAAAATAAGCTTGAAAATCAGGTAGCCTATCAATCCTAACAATAGTACTACGATAATCATAATTACTATGTTCTTTAACCATGAAAACATTCCACCTAAACCCAAACTAGAAAAGGGGTTCTATCCATAATTACCTTTGTTCCTTGCTTGTTTCATTAATTAATTTACCTGTGTTCGGTGTTGATTAATAACGTCATAGTAGTCTGGGATTTCCAAGCTGGTATTATGAATCCATGTACAACATTCATAATCCTGGGTCATTTCACATAAACCTGTTAGAGCTGCACTCATGCTTTCAATAACTAATTTGTGTAACTCTAGTTGTCTTCTAATTGCTTTGAGCTCGTCATTGAGTAGTTCTATAGCTTGGGAGTTTTTTCCATAACATCGTTTATTAGACTAGTGTAGTTATTTAATTTGTCCATCATGGTTATGCCCCATCCTATCCAGGATGCAAACCATGTCCATATCTTATCCGAGGCAGAAAACATAAACCTATGTACTGGACTTGAAGTAACTTGTATGTGATATCCTGATTCTGGCCTAGGGCTGACATGACTGGTACTAACTGTGCTAAATAACACCATCCTTTCACTCCTGCGGGGATCCATGGGTAACAAATTTTACCACAGCATATGTATGTATTGTTTCCCAATGAAAAACTTCTTAGAGAACTACGTTGGGGCTCAGCTCCAGCCTCAAGCGCAGCACTAACAAGTTTACCCACAAGTATCCCAGAGGTTGTATCCTTATATGTAGTAAGTTCACTAATGGTGTTGTTAAGGGATTGATTTTTGTAACTACACATCTGACCTATATGTGTAAAGTTATTAGGAATACCCTTCGAAATGTTATACTGACTTGGAGCACATACCTATTCCTTTGGATGTATTGCCTAACTGAACACACCACTCGGGTTCACGTGTCATTCCTAAAGTGTAAAACATAATACTCTGATTGCGGTATCCTTCTGAGACATTCTTAATACTTAAGACTAGAGTATTTTTCAATAATGACTTGAGCTTTAGAGGGACAGCTAAAAGTGGGATCTTAGCAGTTTCTGGGTGTAACTTACGACAAATCCAGCATTTTTCATATCCTGACTTTCTAGCATAAGCATATTTAAATTTTAACAGTAACATTTTTCCAGAAAAACACGTTTCTTTGATCAATTCATTAGAGACATCTCTTTTACTGTAATCTCTGGGGTGAAAGTCAGTATGGTTGGTGTGTACTTTGCTTTTACCACATATGAGTTTCAAGACTCCTAAGTCATCAGGATGATAGATACAGTTAGTTATTATCCACACTGGGACAAAGATCAGAAGTAGAAATGAGCGACATCACTGTCCTTTATTTCTATGCTTGTCTTTTGAGGTCTTAAAACACCTGCTTTGCCTCTTTTCAGCCTTTCTTTAGTTCCTGAGCTTGGATCAACCTTCTTTATCCTGCTGGCATGGATCCAGGTAGGACTTTCCTCTGTAAGGATGGCGGTCCTGGTGATGGCTACCACTGTGGTCAATGGTCCGAATGGAACCTCTTGTGGCTTTCGACCCTTCTGAAGCCTCTGGACCACAACTTGATCACCGACCTGGAACGGGTGGGTTGGTACCTGTGAAGAAGAAGGAGAGGTGCGAGCGACTCTTCTTTCAACAATATCAAGAGTTTCAAACAGTTTTTTTACATATTCCTCCTGTATCTGTTCCAAATCACCTTCCTCCACCATCAAAGGATGACTAGCCCACGGTGTGGGGAATGGCCTACCCATGAGTACCTCAAAGGGGGAATAACTCGTCACACTGTGAGGGGTCATTCTGATTTCAGCTAATACAGCTGGAAGAACTTTTCTCCATTTGCCAAAATTCCCAACCGGAGCTTTCCTTATCCTGTCTTTAATTGTTCTATTCATTCTTTCTACAATCCCTGAACTCTGTGGATGGTAGGGGAGGTGAAATTTCCAGTCTATTTTTAGTACTTTTACAAGATCTTGGCAGATTTTAGCTGTGAAGGCTGGGCCATTGTCTGAATTTATTTGTAATCTACATCCCCATCTAGGAATAATTTCCTGTGTGAGGATCTTCACCACAGTTTGTGCGTTTTCATTGTTGGTGACAAAGATTTCTGGCCATCGTGACATCATGTCCACTATGACCAAAAGGTATTGTTGTTTCTTTCCTTCTTTGGGCATATGTGTAAAGTCTATCTGTAAATGGGTAAACGGTGTTGTTGGGTACGCAAGATGTTCATGTTTTGATTTCTTTGGGTTTGTTGGATTGTTCCTAATGCAAGTGACAAATCTCCATACAAAAGCTTTGACTAGATTAGGTAGTCCTGCAATGAAAAAATCAGCATCTAGGAGTTCACATGTGGCCTGCCCGCCCTTGTGACCCAGTCCATGGTATTGTTCAATGAACAGAGGGGCGCTAGCAATAGGAAAACACGGTCTCCCCTCTTGGCAGATTAATCCTGTTTTAGGATCCTTTTGCACTATTCCATCACATTTCCATTGCACAATATCATCAGGGGTGGCAAAACGCATGCCCGCGTGTCTCAGAGCATTGGCTTCTTGTGCAATGGTTGTAGAGATGGCAACACCTTTTACCTTGGGTCTTGACACTACCTTACATACTACACACAATGTCAACACCCAGAAACGGCTAAGATCCCTCTTTTAGCTGTCCCTCTAAAGCTCAAGTCATTATTGAAAAATACTCTAGTCTTAAGTATTAAGAATGTCTCAGAAGGATACCGCAATCAGAGTATTATGTTTTACACTTTAGGAATGACACGTGAACCCGAGTGGTGTGTTCAGTTAGGCAATACATCCAAAGGAATAGGTATGTGCTCCAAGTCAGTATAACATTTCGAAGGGTATTCCTAATAACTTTACACATATAGGTCAGATGTGTAGTTACAAAAATCAATCCCTTAACAACACCATTAGTGAACTTACTACATATAAGGATACAACCTCTGGGATACTTGTGGGTAAACTTGTTAGTGCTGCGCTTGAGGCTGGAGCTGAGCCCCAACGTAGTTCTCTAAGAAGTTTTTCATTGGGAAACAATACATACATATGCTGTGGTAAAATTTGTTACCCATGGATCCCCGCAGGAGTGAAAGGATGGTGTTATTTAGCACAGTTAGTACCAGTCATGTCAGCCCTAGGCCAGAATCAGGATATCACATACAAGTTTCTTCAAGTCCAGTACATAGGTTTATGTTTTCTGCCTCGGATAAGATATGGACATGGTTTGCATCCTGGATAGGATGGGGCATAACCATGATGGACAAATTAAATAACTACACTAGTCTAATAAACGATGTTATGGAAAAAAAAACTCCCAAGCTATAGAACTACTCAATGACGAGCTCAAAGCAATTAGAAGACAACTAGAGTTACACGAATTAGTTATTGAAAGCATGAGTGCAGCTCTAACAGGTTTATGTGAAATGACCCAGGATTATGAATGTTGTACATGGATTCATAATACCAGCTTGGAAATCCCAGACTACTATGACGTTATTAATCAACACCGAACACAGGTAAATTAATTAATGAAACAAGCAAGGAACAAAGGTAATTATGGATAGAACCCCTTGCCAAAGTCAGTTCTAGAAAGAGTTGACCATTCAGTAATCATTTGTTTTGATTGGGACCACTAAATGGGGTTTGTGATTACTCAGGAAAGTCTGGATCAATATTGGATCCATATCTGGCTGAATACCCAAACCGGCTTCCTGTGTCCACACATCAATGAATCTTTTCCAAAATTCAAGAACTGATTCTCCTGTCTTGTGTTTTGCATGCTATGGCGGTGGGCAATGAAGATTTTGGTTTAAAAATTTCTAGCATGTGAGTTTTTAATTCAGTCCACATATCATCTCTCCCTTGTTCTGTGTTAAGCTTGTAATCGGTTGCAGCTGTACCCGCCGGTTCTACAGTAGATATAGTTCCGACCTTGGTCCAGTCCCAACCTGTACCAGTCCCTACAACACCCTCAATAATTAACCTCATATCTTCCTGTGTGTAGTTCCTGCCTTAACAAGCTCTTTTTAGGTAGGCGAGAGTGGCGGATTTATGTCTTTATTTTTCTTTCTAAACATTCTGATTATGAACTTGTAGATACTCTGAGTCTTTTTTTTTCTCTTTTTTCAATAAGCACTCCTTATTGTCAGAGGTTCCCCTGATCACAAGCAAGCTTTGTACATTATTACTTTTCTTATTTTTATAACCAAACAATTTTTATCTATATTTCAAATTTTTTGGCAGAGTGCCAACAGGTTCAAACAGTGCCTTTAATTGCGGTAGTACTAATGCTGCAAATAATTCCCCACTATCTATTATGGTTAGGGAGATATTAGCACTTGAACCCTGTTGGCAAAAAGCCAAATATCTAAATTTTGCACCTGACTTCCCCTGTACAAGAGACGCCAGTAGCAAAAAGAATTATTCAAATAGCATGTTTTGATCAAGAGTTAGCCTCAGAGTATCCTGCCAACGCCAATTTATGTTCCTTAACAGAATAAATTTGGAACAAATTCAAAAGTTTTTGGACATACAATAAATATACAACCTTGCTCACGGACCTGCTGTCTTGCTTCATAAAACTCCCGGGGACATTACTCACCAAATATGCCCTGAGGTTCTGGAAACAAAATAGCAGTCTACCTAAGACACTCAGCGCAATGCATACAGCGTGATACTTTTAAAGCAATTAAAAGCAGTTAAAGCAGTTATACAATCATACAAAGTTTACACAATACATCGATCGTCATTCTCTTGTTCTGTACCAAACAGAAAAAACTCTAGAGTACTCTATAACTTCTCTTAAGGTCATCAAAACCTTTTCAAAGGTCACTAAAACCTTTCCAAGTGTCCCCAAAACACTATTTATATGACCGGTCAACTTTTATCTCTGCTTATGGGAGGTTCTATAGCCCACCAGCAATCCCTGTGGATGGAAGCTACACACCTGGACCCCGGCAAGTCAATTTCACTCAATAAGAATAAGATTAACTTACCGTATCCGTTAAAAGCAGCCTTCCATCCTCCGTTAAGGGTAGATCCCAATCTCCCGGACTGGGACCCCAGTGCTGATAGGGTTAATGCTGTGTCTAGGGGGGGTCCCCTTTAAACCTCTCAAACCTCAGATCCGATGTACCATATAATTTCAGATATCTGGAATCAGCTTTTGGTAAATGAAGAAAAGACACTCACACGGCGTTACTCTCTAAAAACTGGTTGTATTGTGTTATCAGGGGGTATGTCTTATAGCAAAAATCACACAGAAGTTTCATAGTTAAAAACATGCGCAGTAGATATCAAGGCAACTACAATAAGACAAATAGTCATTGTTCCTCTGTTCCCAAGCTGTTGGATACAAGGTAATGGGAGGGGGAAATAAAAGAACATGGGAAAGAGAAACAATTCATTTGCAAGAATTCATGCTAATTACAGACTTCTCAGGAAAGCTAAAGAGATACTCAAACTGTACATACTATTTAAGATGGCTGACAGAAAGCAAGATGGAGGCATTAACATAACCTTTCAGTTTTAAACCCTACAGACCACTTTTTACTACAGGAAAGCCTATAATAAGGCTTACCTGTAGCTACCCCGGATATCTTCGCTAGTATGCCATTACCGGCGGCTCCCGTGCGCATGCGCGGGAGTGACGTCATCACGGCTCTAGCCTATCACGCGATACCTGGAAGAAGCTCCGAGAGCGATGTCGCCGTCCAAGGCTGTGTACGGGGACTGCTACGGGGGCTTTGATCTAAGGTGAGTATTTCATAATAAGCTAGTATGCTATGCATACTAGGTCATTATGCCTTTTTCTTACAGGTTTTTTATGGGTTTACAACCACTTTAAAGAGGAAGTAAACCCCCCAGGCATTTTTGTACCTATAGGTACTGTAAATATCTCCTAAACTTGCTCTGTTTAGGAGATATT
Organism: Lithobates clamitans; assembly: GCA_037952925.1. Lineage (NCBI taxonomy): Eukaryota > Metazoa > Chordata > Amphibia > Anura > Ranidae > Lithobates > Lithobates clamitans. The sequence goes on from JBBGZY010001870.1 coordinate 229,318, forward strand.
TACAATATACATGTACAGGTGAAGTAATCGGAGCATGCGCTTTGGCAAAACAGCCGCCCGTGCCGTGACCGGCGGCTTCCGAAGAGTGACGTCATCGCGGAGTGACGTCATCGCGGCTCCGGCCAATCACAGCGCCGCAGCCCATGAACCCGAAAGATGTCAGCCATGTCAGCAGTGTGCAAGCACCACAGCAGGGCTTCGTTCTAAGGTAAGTATTTCATAATGAGCTAGTATGCGATGCATACTAGCTCATTATGCTTTTGTCTTGCAGAATTTTTTTTTTGGAGGTTTACAAACTCTTTAAGTGATATCAATTTGATTCTGAGTTGTAGCGACTTGATGAATGAGAGCTCTAAAAAGAAGTCGGCTTTCTGCTAGTCTGTTGAGATCCTTCAGTGTTGTTAAATTAGGTTAGGGAGTCTCCAAACAAGACATTCAGATGAGATAGTAGATCCAGATCTTTGTAAAATAATATAATTAGGTGCTTTATTCATTCACTGCAGTGGAGAGACACAACACACACCGATATTCAGCTTTACCAGGCCGAATGAAGAAGGAAGTGACTCTGATTTAAAAACACCAAGTTTAACAATATATACTTTATGAATATGCATAAGCACTAGGCGTGTTATAGGTGTGATCGTATAGTTTAGTCCAATCAGCATTCATATCTTCTTAGTAGCAAGGGGACAGTTAAATGGGTGGTTACATCATGTGACTGGCAAAAAAAAGAGATTTCAGCAGTATCTGGTCAGTTCAGACTGGTTTTGGTAGCTTTCTGGGTTCTTATCGGTAGTCTGTATCGTCACATATCCAGTAGTTTTGATTTCCCAGGAATTGAAACAAAGAAAAAAAGAATATCTAGGGAAAGTAAACAAAGGCGCAATACCAATTCTCAAAGTGATCGTGCATATCTATACATATATATATATATATAGAGAGAGAGAAAGAGAGAGAGATATAGATGGGATGATCTGATGAGCGAAGATGCATATGAAAAATATGTGTGTAGCGAAAACCCCCCAAAGGAGCTGCTGATTATTTTCTTTCGGGCTCACTGTTACCTTCTTTTCAGTGTCCACCCTAGGGGTACTCATCACTCATTCAATTGAAACACTGGCTCCAAAACTTAGTCCTTTTTTTCTTCCCAAGTTTTATTTAGTAACATCATACGCAATAGAAAGACAGAGGGTGAAAAGGGATTCAGGTACCTTGGACGTTGCGGTTAGAGTAAATTTCTACATCCAACGAATAACACTTCCACAGCTGGATTCAGCAATCACCGGATAGGCCCCCCTCACTGACCTAGCAGCTGATGCAATGCTCGAACACGGTCTCTGCCACAGACCTTACGATTCTGGGTGAACAAATTGTGGATGGTCTAAACGGTCTCTGCCACAGACCATATAGTCTTGAAAGAACTGACTGTGGTACTAATCCAAGATGCATCTCCGACTGAGTTCCCAGGCTCTTCTCAGGATACCAGCCTTATGCTCGGTCCTCTCCCGAAGAGTCCTCCCCTGGTCACTGCAGTCCCTTGCTTCTTCCGGCAGGCCTGACAGCAAAGAGACCATCATGCCGACCCATAGGCCACCAAGACTCTGATCCTTCCTTTAGTAGCTAGGCCTTAGGTCTGCCAAGCTCAAGGCAGAAAAAAACACAAAAGATGGCGTCTGTGCCCTAAATACCCCTACCCAGAAATGTCCGGTGTGTGAACTACTCCCACCGAAAAGCCTCTGAGCAACGAGTAGTCAATGTGTTTGACCAGACTGTATTTTCTGATCCACCAATGATGACAGCACCACCCATGGTTAGATTGAAATCTGCACAGTCCAGCCAATCTGACACAGAAACCATTAAATTTAGGCAATAATAAGTTGAGCCTAAACTGTAGCTTCAACTAATTTATATTTCAAAGAGAAATAGCGTCTGCTCATTAGGAGCAGGGCGCTACATGTGCATGAGGAACATGTCTATTGAGGAACACTGATCCCATGAAGGAACATATCTAGCTAGACATCTTAATCATGTTTAGAGTCAGAGTAGCGGTTTACGCCCATGTTGGTGTTATGTGCCTACTACAGAGGTAACTGTTAACTAAGCTTCCCGCCATGTAACTTAAGTTGGACTGGCTGACACAAAAGCAGCTTCAGGATCCTCCTAGATTTGTGTTTTTTTATTTTAAAGGAGAAATTATTCTCACATTTTACAGTTAATACAACTATAATTATCCAGATAGGATACTCTTTATATTGGTTCCCTTTGTGTGCTTCCCTCCAATTTCAAAAAGACTGGAGTTGGTACTTTCCAAAGACTGCCATATTTTTCATGTACCGGAATTATTGTAAATGAAAACAATAATGTGTTTAATAAAGATCATAATTTTTTGGTAAAGCCCCACTGCAGGTTTACTAATAATACTGTGTAATAAAAACTTTGACACCTTGAAAAAGAAATAAAAAATAGGGGAGGTCCAAGAACGGAACCTTGGGGGACCCTGATGAAGAAAGGAAGAGGAGTGGAAGAAGCAGAATTGCAAGTGTAGCACCCTCTACCTTAGGTAGATGCTAAGTGTAAGGTTTTGTTTGTATAAGCTGCCAGCGCGGGTAAATTTAAGCAGGCCTATGCTGTGAGCTAGGCCTGTGTGTTTTGATCTGGGGGCACGGGAGTGGTTTAGTGTAGCAGTAGGTGACCGACATGCACTTCAGCTCTTGGGCGCCTCCTCTGTTTCCAGGGAGAATGTTCTGGAAAAGGGACAGGGCAGTGAACTGGAGGGACATGCAGTGCATGTCAGGAGCTCTGACCAATCCCCAACTAGGATTGGCAGGGGGCAGGCCTCCTACATATACCCATGGTCAGCCTGCTGGGGGAGGAGTTGTCGGCTGGATGATGGAGTGTTAGACTGTCATGTCTGATTTAATCCCCCTTCTGGGGGGGGGGGGGGTGTACCTCAGGTGGGGAGCTGGGAGGGAGCCTCTCCTTACACGGTCATGGAGAGGTGTCCTGGAACAGGAGCCTGAGACAGTTGGTACACATGTCTGGAGTAAAGTCATTCAGGAAAGATCCAGGGCAGGTGTCAGTGAGTGAAAAGCACAGTGGAAGGCTCTGGAAGAGGTATGCCAGGGGAGCTGGATGTAGAGCCAGAGGGAGAGACCGTGGAAGTTTGTGTTAAATTGATGCAGCCATGAGGGCGGGCAGGATTTGCAAAGTCGGACTTGCTGGGATCAGTAGTCCATCAAGTACATTTATTCTTCTCAAGTAAATCGGTTGCTACCACAAAGGGGTACTGCAGGCCCCGGCCTACAAAGTAAAGACACTGGGACTTATTCAGAGTGAGGCCTAGTCATGATCTGATGGTGTGACAGGATTACTAAAATTGGACAGTGAGTATGCTGGAGGAAGTGTTCTGAGATAAAAGTCTGTCAAGTTTAGGGTCATCTTGTTCTTCTGAGAAGCGTGACACAGTTACTTTTATTCTACAAAATAGAATTTGTCCTATGAGCATCCCATGTCCCTTTTCCCCAACCAAGTTCAAACCCCTAATAAAACAACAAAAACAAGCAAAAGACTGTTCATTGACTGAGAAGTGTGTCTAATGGATGTCTGGCAGCAGGGTGAAATGTGTGGATGCTGTAACGCATAGCAACCCAGCGGGGCTATCGCTACACAAGTGACACTGAAAGTGCGGAGGGATTGGTAGGATGAGAGCCAGCGAAAAGCACAGTCACGGAGACCAAAGGAGTCGTTTTTTGAGGAGGAGGGGGTGGTCAACCTTATCACAGGCAGCAGAAAGGTCCAAAAGCAGTACAGAATAGTGTCCATTGCTTTTTGCTGTTAGTAAGTACTTTGTGAGTTTTAAAACAACAGTTTCTATGGAGTGTTCAGGGTGAAATCCAGACTGAAGGAGTTCAAGAAGGTTATTCTTATTGAGGTGGTCACTCAGTGGGTTGTAGGCCAAGCGTTCAAGGAATTTAGAGGAAAAGAGGAGCAAGGAGATAGAGCGTAGATTTTTAAGGTTGGTAGGGTCCAAGGACAGCTTTTTAAGTATGGGGGTGACCAGTGCATGTTTTAGAGAGTTGGAGAAGATGCCAGAAGAGAGGGAGAGATTGAAGATGTGAGTTATGCCATGTACACACGATCGGACATTCCGACAACAAAATCCATGTTTTTTTTCCGACGGATGTTGGCTCAAACTTGTTTTGCATACACACGGTCACACAAATCCTGTCAGAAATTCCGAACGTCAAGAACACGGTGACGTAAATTCCGATGGAAAATGTCCGATGGAGACTACACACGGTTGGAATTTCCGACAACAAGCTTCCATCGAACATTTTCCGTCGGAAAATCTGACCGCGTGTCAGAGGGTGACCGTAGTATTTGAGAGGGAACAGGGTCCAGGGGGCAGGTGATTAAGTGGGCGTTAGAAATGAGTTTATCAACCTCGTCTATAGTAGCAGGGTTGAATAAGAGTGTTGATTGTACCTGATGACATGGGGTGTTGAGTGGATATGCAGCTCTCATCAGATCCAGTCTCTTCTGAAGTTTTACAGAGTCCTCATTAAGTAACCTCAATAGTACACAAACTCTGGTAGAGATATTCCTTTATCATCAGTTTTAACATCCCCAACTCACAGAGTCCGCATTGCTAAACACTCTATGCGCTCTCCCTGTTTTATACCTCTTTTCCCATATGTGTACTACATTCTTTAGGAGCTCCATCCCATCCACACAATATGTTTAATAGCAGCTTAACCCCCCCCTCCCCGTCAATACAACGATCCCTAGCAGATCTCCTCCACCATCCACACTACATCCTCCGACAGCTCTCCTCCACCATCCACCCTACATTCTCCGACAGCTCTCCTCCCATCATCCACACTACATTCTCCGACAGCTCTCCTCAATCATCCACACTACATTCTCCGACAGATCTCCTCCACCATCTACACTATATTCTCCGACAGATCTCCTCCACCATCCACACTACATTCTCCTGACAGCTCTCCTCCACCATCCACACTACATTCTCCGACAGCTCTCCTCCCTCCATCCACACTACAGTCTCCGACAGATCTCCTCCACCATCCACACTACATTCTCCGACAGATCTCCTCCACCATCCACACTACATTCTCCGACAGATCTCCTCCACTATCCACACTACATTCTCCGACAGATCTCCTCCACCATCCACACTACATTCTCCGACAGCTCTCCTCCCACCATCCACACTACATTCTCCGACATCTCTCCTCCACCATCCACACTACATTCTCCGACAGCTCTCCTCCCACCATCCACACTACATTCTCCGACAGCTCTCCTCCACCATCCACACTACATTCTCCGACAGATCTCCTCCACCATCCACACTACATTCTCCAACAGCTCTCCCATTCTTTCCAATGACAAGCAATGACCTGCACTGATCCCTTGTGTAAGAAGGTCTTTCACTTACCACCACTATAAGGTTGGCAATTCTGATTGGACGCTGTCCCTTTATTTTACAAGGATTCTTTCTGAATCCAATGGGACAGATCCATATACACACTTCTCAGCAGAACACAAAAATAAACAGGCAGACCAGGCTCCAGTTATTGTAACTGCAATTTTATTGCCTATGTATTGCTACCATTGCTCACTTCTTGCCATGTTCTAATATAATTGTCCTTGTATTGTCACAGTTGCTCCTTTGTTGCTCCATTAATATTAATGTGTTTCCTACCTTTGTTACTAACTTGGTGTCAAAATTCCCAGTTTTGTATTCACATATTGAACAATATACATGGTGCCAGCTATGCAAGTATTGGAGTAGCTCAGTATTGGTTTACATGAGGACTTTATTACTAGAATTTGAATCTTATGGGTATATATTTATCAACTCATTCCCATAAAAACTAAAAATATTTTCTCTATGGCCCCAATGTACTGTGATGTGCACTGTAAACCATGTGGGCTTACCTGTCTTCTTTTGAACATTCTAAAGCTCATCTTTGTTCCCTGGTGTGGTTGGATCTTTGTGTACCCCTGTAACTTATTATGAGGGGCTACCACTCTCTGTGTTGTATTTTTATTTCAAAATATGCAATATGAAAAAAGGGGAACAGGGATACCGGAAAGTGGGAGCAGAAACTGTTGCAGGAACATCTCATCATTGGAGTCTCCAAGAAATACAAGAAGCCAAGAAAAGACTCGAACAAAACTCCACCTACACATTTATAATAATGTTTCCCAGGATGCCCCCTTTATAAAATAAATCATTTCTTCCTATAGTTGTTCTATGGATGAAACAGTTCCAGCAGTAACAACCATCGTACATTTGTCAAAAGAGTAAGAAGGTTCATTCCCTCCGATGTCTAATCGTTTCCTGCAGTCTGATTGCATTGAGGACGTTGTGCCACGTGTCTTCTCTGATGTGTAACAAGGGCTCCTCTCTGAATGAAAGATTTCCCGCACTCAGTACATGAATAAGGACGCTCACCTGTGTGAATTCTCAGGTGCTCAACCAAGTTTCCATTCTGTGTGAATGATTTTCCGCAGTGTGAACATGAATAGGGACGCTCACCCTTGTGAATTCTCTTGTGTCTAACAAGGTCTCCTTGATGAGTGAAAGATTTCCCGCACTCTGAACAGGAATAGGGATGCTCCCCTGTGTGAATTCTCTGGTGTGCAACAAGGTTTCCCTTTCGAGTGAAAGACTTCCCACACTCTGAACATGAAAAAGGACGCTCACCCGTATGAATTCTCTGGTGTTCAACAAGGGCGCTTCTTTGAATAAACGATTTCCCGCACTCTGAACATGAATAGGGATGCTCACCTGTGTGACTTCTCTGGTGCTTTGTAAGGTTTCCTTTCAAAGTGAAAGATTTTCCACACTCTGAATATGAAGAATTCTGTTCACATGTGTGACGTTTCTGGTGTCTAGCAAGATTATCTTTCTTGGTGAAAGATTTCCCGCACTCTAAACATGAATAGGGACGCTCACCCGTGTGACTTCTCTGGTGCTTTGTAAGGTTTTCTTTCAAAGTGAAAGATTTCCCGCACTCTGAACAAGAATAGGGACGTTCACCTGTGTGAATTCTCTGGTGTTTACCAAGGTCTCCTTTGCCAATGAAAGATTTCCCGCACTCTGTACATGAATAAGGGCGCTCATCCATGTGAATTCTCTGGTGCAAAACAAGTGCTCCTTTCTGAGTGAAACATTTCCCGCACTCTGAACATGAGAATAGATTCTGACCTTGCTGAGCTCCTTCATGGGGTGCGGAAGATTCCTCGGTATTAGAAGGATCTGTTGATCGATCTGCAGTGTGAGATCTTACATGGATATTTGCTCTCATAGTATGTGATTGATGAGAAGATTCCCCCTGATCAGAGGGATCCATTGATGTCTCCGGACAGGAAGGTCTGTGATGTATATTTTGTGTATTTGGATTTCCTCCTGGAGGATCCTGTGTGATGACATTATCTTCTGACTTACAATCAGCAGATAATAGAAGATGTCTCTCCGAGGAATTCCTGACATCACATCCATCTGATGGAAAACAAGGTTTAAATATCAGTAGTTCACAAATAACTAGAGCTTTTAGCTTTAGCCCTTCTTCCCCTTGTTGGGGACATGACATTATATTGAGGAATGGAGATGGACCTTTCATATGGTGTACAGTATCTCCACCTCATTTGTTGGGAACATGACGTTATATTGAGGAATAGAGATGGACCTTTCATATGGTGTACAGTATCTCCTCCTCATTTGTTGGGAACATGACATTATATTGAGGAATGGAGATGGACCTTTCATATGGTGTACAGTATCTCCTCCTCATTTGTTGGGAACATGACATTATATTGAGGAATGGAGATGGACCTTTCACCTTTTGTATTCAGAATGCAACGTGTATCAAAAGCAACATTTACGTTTACGTGTGCATGTATGTGGCCCGGGGCTAAAGTTTTTTTTTTAGATATAATATTTTCAAGAGAGGTTCTCTTTTTTTTGTGAAACCAGGAATCTTTTAGACCCCTGATGTCTCACCTGCCTTCCATTGAAGCTAATGGAGTGCAGATCACCCTTGTGGCCAGGGAAAGTGTCACCAGAAACCAGACCGTACATCTGCCCTATCACTTTCATTAGAAAGCCACCGGGAGGGTATGTAAAACCCCTCATTACCACAAATGTAAGAAATACGTCAGTGGTGGTAAAAAGGTTACATGTATGTGTTTATTTTTATACAAAAGTTTCAAATCTTTATTGTATGGACAAACAATTGATAGGCACTACTAACTGGCATAACTGATGGGCACTGCTGGGGCTGCACTGATGATCCACGCCCTGATTACCTGTACAGGTCTCCCCTACAAGGAGATAGCGATAGGTAGCACTGATGTGCACTAATAGGTGGCTCTGATGGGCAATGATAGGCACTGATAGGTGGCACTAATGGGCAATGATAGGTGGCATTGATGAGCACTGATAGGTGGCACTAATGGGCAATGATAGGTGGCATTGATGAGCACTGCTGGGGCTGCACTGATGATCAGTGCCCTGATTACCTGTACAGGTTTCCCCTGCAAGGAGATGCCGCTGATCAGCTCTCCTCTACTGACAGTCTGTCAGTGAGAGGCAAGGAGAGCCGATAAACGGCACTTGTGTGTTTACATGTGATCAGCTGTGATTGGATACAGCCAATCACATGGGTAAAGAGCCGTGTCACCGGCTCTTTACCAAGATCGGGGGCGCGACCGCGATGGGCTCACAAGAGCGGTGACACTGGGGCAATGTCATATGATGTCGTCCCAGAACGAGAGGGGATCCTGTCCGCTGTCATTTCCCTATATAGCGGGTGGGAGGTGGTTAAGACGCAATCCTTATACTCAGAAGTATAATGAGACCCATTTCCTCCATAGTGACTATACTTACGTGTATTGATAAGTAGAGACATTTCATCCTGTTCACTCTTCATAGTCATCCCAACCTCCTCCGTGGACGGCTGATCACCCCCCACATACGTCTCTTCTTCTTCTTCTTTAACCTCAACTTTTATAATTATCCGTTCTTCACCCTGAACCCCAAAATAATAGAAAACATCCATAAACTTCAGGCAGATATTACAGACAGACAGACAAAGCTCAATGCAGCTCCGCGGTTATTAAATGCATTTTTTTTTTATACTACAAACAGTGTAAGTACCTGGTATCAGGCTCTTTCAGTCCTTGTACAGCAGAGCTCAGACTGGGAGAGGGAGAAGCAGAACAAGGCGCCAATAAGCTCTGCTGCAGGGCTAACGAGGTACATGCTGACAGGAGGAGAAAGCAGAATGAAAGAGAAATGACCCCACCGGTTTATTGCTTCTCCTTAAACTTTCAACTCCAAGAAATTTAAAGATAGTCCCTTGCAGTGGGGCTACTCTATAAGAGATATAACGGCTCGTTTAGTCTAGGGGCGAGGGGAAGCACTTTTTACTTACCTTCTTCCGCCACCCCAGCAGATGGCACCTTCCCACACTCATGTGATGGAACGTCATCATGTCCAATACAGAGCTATGGACTGTGTATCAGGTAAGTAGAGCTCCATAGACATAAGCAAACACTTAACCCTTGCAGTTCAGGCACAGCCCCACTGCAAGGGATAATTTTTAAGTTTTCCCCGGGTTTGGGCTATAACTATCCAATTACAGATTGGGGAAAGGACAACATCTGTAGGCGTTATGAACCTTCAGAAAATCAGGTCTACTGTTCTGTCTATTTCAGAACAGATCACATGGCTATTTTCTGTGAATCCAGGAGGGGGGGCAGGGATCCAACATCTGGGGGCGCATTATCACTGGATTGGAATCACAGGAGCAAAGACCAACACCATGTCATTCAGAACGTGACCCCCATTGGAGGAACACAAGGACCCATGATGTCATGTGACTGAACCCAAGACCCAGAGAAAAGAGGGACATAGAGGAATATCACCTCACAAAGTTCAGAATCACTTCTGTGTTCTATACACCGAGTCCACCTACCTGATGATGGTGAGGGATGGTGTGATCTTCCTGTGTGGAATCCCGGGAATACAGAGGACGGGGACATCTCTCTGGTGGGTTCCCATTACTGGATCCATCTGTAGGAAACACACACACTGACTGAATACATTGTTTCTATGTGTTTATCAGATGATGGGGGATCTAGGTGGACCCTCCGTACTGCGCTCTCCTTTACAATAAAGTCTCCTCTTACCCGGTGATGTGAGGGGCGGCTGATTCTCCATCATGACGTCCTTGTATCCTTTTAAATGTTCCTCCACAGAGGCCATGACATCCTGACACCTTATAGGAACCTGACACACACATAATGATACAGTCACCATCCAGACACATCCCTTGTCTGTTACTGGATAATGTCCCAGAATTCCCGGCACCGCTCACCTCTCCTGTCAGTAGTTTAATAATCTTGTTGGCAATGCCCACAATCTTCTTGTCATTGTTTCTCTTGGGTTTCAAGGTGTGAGTTGAAGGCACTGTAATGGTTAAACGGTTACCAGACTTCACCGGAGGAAAACTCTGCATTGAAAGAGCAACAATAAACATCATGTGACCTCCCAGAATCCTCTTCGCCTCTCCGGTCAGGTCTGTGTTTTATTAATAGAGATAAAAGTGATGTCATGTGACCTCCCAGAATCCTCCTCACCTCTCCGGTCAGGTCTGTGTTTTATGAATAGAAATAAGAGTGATGTCATGTGACCTCCCAGAATCCTCCCCACCTCTCCGGTCAGGTCTGTGTTTTATGAATAGAAATAAGAGTGATGTCATGTGACCTCCCAGAATCCCCCTCTTCTCTCTGGTCAGGTTTGTATTTTATTAATAGCGATAAGAGTGATGTCATGTGACCTCCCAGAATCCTCCTCACCTCTCCGGTCAGCAGGTAGATGATCTCCAGGGTGAGGTCTAATATCCTCTCAGTCATGTGACTCGGGTCGTCCTCCATCCTCATTGACGAGATCATGTGATTCATACAAGACTCTGATCGCTGTAGACAAATAATATAGCAGCGGATCATTAGAACTAATAGACAAGTAGAGATTCATTATAAACCCTCCGTCCAAAAGTGAGGGAGGTTGCCCTAAAATGGTGTGTGTGTTTTTATTTAACATTATTATTATTAAGTTAGTGCGAAGTCCTATTCATGGAGACATCATACTTCCATGTGGTTGAATATAAGGCTCTATGTTGAGTCAGGATCCTGTCCAGGGGCCCCTTCTGTTCATAATCTATCTTCCTTCTCTTGGTCTCATATTTCATAAATTTAACATCCACTTCCATTGCTATGCAGATGACACCCAGCTCTACCCCTCCACTAAACCTACTACCAGCTTTTAACCCAAACCCCTTTACCGATTGTTACAGGAAATCAAATGCCGGCCCTCTTCCAACTTTCTTAAATTGAACAGTGACAAAACCGAGGTTCTCCTCATTGGTAAGAAATCCACCCTGACCAAGCTTAACAGTTTTTCAGTTAATATTGATAACTCCATAGCTTTCCCTCCCCTCAGGCAGAGTGGACAGGAGGGGCGGCTGCCTTGGGCACCGTGGTATCATGCAAGGCAGGAGGGCACCCCAAGGAGATTGAGGAAGAGGGGATTTGTGTTGGAAGGGGGGGCTTTGGGGTGAGGGGCGACAGGGAGTAAGTGTTGTTAAAGGAGGGGGGAAATATGGAGGAGGTGCGAAGAGTGGTGATTTAGGGGGGATTTGTGTTGGGGGGGGTATTTAGAATGGTGGGGAGGAAATGTGTTCTAGGAAGGGAAATTTTTGCAGAAGAGGATTGGCACGCCTGCTATAGCCATTAAAGGGGCCGCCGTACCAGTAAGGCGATTCACGCAGCCGAGCCAACCTGCCGCAGAATAACTGCGGTGGCTGGTCGGCAAGCAGTTAATGGTTATGTAGCACCCTCTACCAATTGGTAGGTGCTAGTAAGGTTTATTTTTACGAGGTTATCCAGCACAGGCAAATTTAGGCAGGCTTGAATCAGAAAAGGGCTGGCAACTTGGAAGCTCTTGAATAAAAGTCCTTTATTGGGTTACATGGGTACACGGGTACAGGCCAAGCTGACGCATTTCGGCTAAGAAGCCTTCATCAAATTTAGGCAGGCCTATGCTGCATGCTAGGCCTGTCTGTTTTGATCTGGGGGCTGGGAGAAGTCAGAGTAGCAGTGGGTGTTACCACCTGTGCTCTAGTTCTGGAGCGCCTCCCCTGTTTCCAGAGCGAAGGTTCTGGAAAAGGGTCTGGGCCTGGAACTGGAGTGGCAGGCAGCTTGTGTGGGAGCCCTGACCAATCCCCAATTGGTATTGGCAGGGGGCGGGCCTTCTATATAAGCTGAGGTGAGATGCCATTGAGGGGAGAAGTTGGCTGAGTGAAGTGAGGAATGGCATGTTAGACAGCCGCAGGAGGACACCCCCATCTGGGGGGGGGGTTTACCGATTGCAGGAGAAGGCCCGGGGAGAGCTGTGAGGGAACATTGCCTCTATGCGGTCATTGGAAATGTCTCTGTCACCACACGGTCAGTGGCAGGAAACTCCTGGAGCAGAAGGGCAGGTGAAGCTGTCGGTACACATGGTCCAGTAAAGTTCCTCATCAAGGACTCAGGGCTGTTGGACGGTCCGTGAGTGTTACCACAGTGGAGGGCTGGAGGTGCCAAGGAGTCTGTGAGGGAACTCTGCTTTTACAAGGTCATTAGCAGAGTCTTCATCATACACACGGTGGATGATGGGGAGTCCTAAATCAGAGAAGAGACTGTGGGGATCTATGTCAAGTCGATGTGGCCTGCTGGCACATGATTTGCAAGTTGGGCTGGCTGGGAACAGTAGTCCATCATCCAAAAGACTGCTTTTAACCTACTAGGCCTCCGGGGAGAGGTACTGCAGGCCTCAGGCCTAGTAGCAGCGAGCAACCAGAGCCTGTCTAGGAGTTTATTCAGAGTGGGCCCCTATCACTTAAAAGAAGAGGATGTGACAAATGTTTGAATTAGTAACTACAAGTTTTGAACAGGAGGAACCAAGTCTCTACAGGAGGAGATAAGTTTTGGGCAGGAGGTGAAAGAGATCTAAGACCATCATTTTTACACGGTCAAAAGTGATGTCTCCTGTGTGTGTCCTTCACACGGTGATGGTAAGAGAAATCTTAGATGGAATGGAGTAGTCTGCTGAGGTTGAGCAGAGGAGGAGCAACAGTCTGCATGGAGATGCAGGAGGAGATTAGTACCTAATTTAATATGCACATTCAATCTTCTGGCTCTAACTTTATCAGAATGTACTCATATCCTAAAAATATGATTGCAATTACTTATCCTATGGGCATCCCATATTCCTATCCCTATCCAAGTTGTACCCCCCAATAAAACAACAAAAACAAAGCTCGCTGGAAGTGATGTATGAAGTCTGGCAGTGGGGCGAGTTGGTGGATTGTTTGTTACTAGCTGCAACACCATGGCTACAGTTATGTAATGCAGACCTCAAATTTTCCACTCGCCTACTCGCATGGAAAATGGTTTCCGGCGAGGCGCTGGGCTGCCTGGGAGCGGGGGGCGAGGTCCAGCAGCATGCGGGGTTGAATGGGAGCTGTTCTCCCATCGATCGCCCCGGGGGGAAGAGGGCATGGAGTAAGAGGAGAGCCGCCGGTGTACAGAGTGGGATAGTCCGCTGTTACAGCTTACATTACAATTGCCGTCCGCTAGTGGTTACACACAGCCCCGCCTCCTGACCTGCACCTGTGATAGACAGAACGCCGGTCCAATGTGGGACATGTTCTGTCTATCACAGGTGTGGGGTCTGGAGGGATGTGTGTAACCACAAGTGGAGGCAATTCTAATGTAAGCTGTAACAGCGGACTATCCCGCTCTGTACTTCAGTGGCTCTCCTCTTCCTGTAGTCTCTCTTCCCCGTGATTATCCTCTGCACAGGTGAGCTGAGGCTGCAATGGTGGGCACAGGTGAGGCTGCAATGGTGGGCACAGGTGAGGCTGCAATGGTGGGCACAGGTGAGGCTGCAATGGTGGGCACAGGTGAGCTGAGGCTACAACGGTGGGCACAGGTGAGCTGACGCTGCAATGGTGGGCACACGTGAGCTGACACTGCAATGGTGGGCACAGGTGAGGCTGCAATGGTGGGCACAGGTGAGGTTGCAATGGTGGGCACAGGTGAGCTGAGGCTGCAATGGGCGGCACAGGTAAGCTGAGGCTGCAATGGGCGGCACAGGTAAGCTGAGGCTGCAATGGGCGGCACAGGTGAGCTGAGGCTGCAATGGTGGGCACAGGTGAGCTGAGGCTGCAATGGGCGGCACAGGTGAGCTGAGGCTGCAATGGGCGGCACAGGTGAGCTGAGGCTGCAATGGGCGGCACAGGTGAGGCTGCAATGGGGGGCACAGGTGAGCTGAGGCTGCAGTGGTGGGCACAGGTGAGCTGAGGCTGCAATGGTGGGCACAGGTAAGCTGAGGCTACAATGGTGGGCACAGGTAAGCTGAGGCTACAATGGTGGGCACAGGTAAGCTGAGGCTGCAATGGTGGGCACAGGTGAGCTGAGGCTGCAGTGGTGGGCACAGGTGAAGCTGCAATGTTGGGCACAGGTGAGGCTGCAAGGGGGGCACAGGTGAGGCTGCAATGGGGGGCACAGGTGAAGCTGCAATGATGGGCACAGGTGAAGCTGCGATGGTGGGCAAAGGTGAGGCTGCGATGGTGGGCAAAGGTGAGGCTGCGATGGTGGGCAAAGGTGAGGCTGCAATGGTGGGCACAGGTGAGGCTGCAATAGTGGGCACAGATGACGCTGCATTGATAAAGTTGTTGTTAATATTTATTTTTGTAACTTAATTCTGCATAAAACATTTAAGTGTCATTTCATGAGATAATTTATGAGGGCGTGTTTAGGGGTGGAATTAGGGGCGGGGCAGGGTAGGGATTGGGTGGGGCAACTGGTGGCGAGTAACCCTTAAGGCCTGGCTAGTAGCTCAGGACTTAAAATTTTGAGCCCTGATGTAATGTATTTTATTTACTTTTTTGTTGATTTGTTTTTATCCTTGTAAAGTGACCTTGGGTGTTCTGAAAGGTGCCTATAAATAAAATGTATTATTATTGTTGCACCCTCCTCGTATAGGTTCTAGGATATGAATAGCTAGATTTGTGTAATTTGCTCTTCCGCCTAACGGTGGGGCTAGAGGAAAATCTTCAGCAGGCCTGCTTAACAGAATGCTGCAATGTATTAGTTAGGGCTGCTCCTGTGTTCTGGTGCTGTTGCGTTTGCTTGGACTCCTCCCACCTTCTAGAAACTAGTAGAGCTTTCTAGAACATGGGTGGGAGTTAGGAGTATGTAGCAGTCTCAGTCAATTACAGGGGAGGTGCATGCGAGCATGCTGTGATTGGCCTATATATTTTATTTATTTCAGCTACTTACAGTATATAGTGCTGTCAATTTACACCGCGCTTTACATATACATTGTACATTCACATCAGTGCCTGCCCTCAAGGAGCTTACAATCTAGGGTCCCTAACTTACATTCATACATACACATACTGGGGCCAATTTAGGATCCAAATAACCTACCAGCATGTCTTTGGAGTGTGCGAGGAAACCGGAGTACCCGGAGGAAACGCTAGCACGGGGAGAACATGCAAACTCCTGGCAGGGAGTGTCATGGTCGGGATTTGAACCAGCGACCCTTTTGCTGCTGCCCTCTATTCTGAGGAGATGTGATCTCTGGGTCCTTCCCTGCCCAGATGGTGGAGTGCACCAGCCAGGGGTGAAACAGTCTTGCCACTACTGGCACCTACTGCCATGTGGCCTCAGGTGGTCAACCTGAGGGCCTGAAGCTAAAGTAAAGGGGAGACCCTGGTGCTTCTGTAGAGCTGACTGAGGGGGAGCTGTGCCTGAAAGGATCTGTTTGCAACTCCAGTGAGACAGACCAATGATCTAGGGCAGTGGTCATCAACTCCTGTCCTCAGGGCCCACTAACAGGCCAGGTTTGCAAGATAACTGCAATACATCACAGGTGATATCATTTGCTGCTCAGTGATTGCAGTATTCTAGTCTGCATCTCCCCAAGGTAATACATAAATCCTGGCCTGTTAGTGGGCCCTGAGGGCAGGGTTGATGACCACTGATCTAGGGGGGCAGTTCTTTATGGCTACCCCTGTGTTTTAGTACAGTCAGCCAAGGGTCCAACAAAAAGGGATCGCTGGCTAGTGATCTAAAGAGCTTGCCCAATTGCGATCACTGCATGGGATTTTGCTCAGTTCTACTTCTTTTAGGCTGCCGAGCAGTCTGCCGTAACTGGCTTGTAAGTTGTACCTGAAGAGCTTTGTCTACCTGCCCTTCACTACAAGAGACTTTGCTCACACTATTGATTGCTACACAGAAGTGGTCTGTCATTTGCTCTCAGCAGGGGACTTCACCTACTACTCCATTCTAGATCAGCTAATGTCCTCAAGTTGTGTATAGTTTTATTCCAGAGCATCCTACTAAAAATACCCTACCCTATCCAAGTTCCTACAAAATAAAACATCAAAAACAACACCCCTAGACTGGTCTTTGACTACATCGAGCCTAAGTGTGTGTGTGTGTGTGTGTGTGTGTGTGTGTGTGTGTGTGTGTGTGTGTGGATGAAGAAGTGAGTACTGTCTGTGTAATATTCAAGCAGCTTCTAGGCGGTAAGGTTGCCACATCATCCCTTTAATCCAGGACACATATTAATTACAGGTTCTGAGGTTGATTTAATGCAGATAAGGCACCAAGTGAGTTTAATTACCACCTTAATCAGCCACAGAACCTGTGTAATTAATGTGTTTCCTGGATTAAAGGGATGATGTGGCAACCCTTCTAGGCGGGGTAGTGCTATATTTAGGTTATATTTCTCTACACTTTATAATGTAATCCATACGTATCAGTAAGGATGAGCTCCGGCGTGTTCGCACAGCCCACGTGCAGAGCCCGCCAGGAAGTCAGCATGGCGCTGCGCTAATCACAGGCAGTGAGACATTGTCCTGATGCGCGGCTGCAGAGATCGGGAAATGTCTCACTGCCTGTGATTAGCGCAGCGCAGTGCCGACTTCCTGGCGGGCTCTGCGAACACGCCGGAGCTTATCCTTATGTATCAGCTCCTGTTGGAGATAAAAGACATCACAGTGACTATGGAAGAAGAGGAAGGACATGACGGGGGGTTACTGGGTGTAAATATTGTAAAGCGCTGCGCAAACTGTTGGCGCTGTATAAATCCTGAATAATAATAATAATAATAAAAATAATATAAAATTCTATCATATTACCTCCTCTGCTGCCAGTTCCTGTAATGTCTCCTCTCTAATTCCTCCCAACTCGCCTCTCACCAGGAACTTCCTGTTTAGTCGCCTACATCACTTCCGGTTCATAAGGTAC
The DNA here is from genome assembly GCA_037952925.1 of Lithobates clamitans. NCBI lineage: Eukaryota > Metazoa > Chordata > Amphibia > Anura > Ranidae > Lithobates > Lithobates clamitans. The sequence continues at coordinate 246,715 of JBBGZY010001870.1, forward strand.
CTCACTTCCTGTCTGTATATCACTTCCTGTCTGCACATGACATCACTTCCTTCACAGGTTGTGGTGTCACTTCCTGTATCGGTACAATCACACGCTCCCTGTCCCACCATGAATTGTCTTTTTATTCCACTCAATATAAATTGAAAAAGATCTCCACCTTGACAGTAATGTCATTAACGGGGAGTCCCGTCTGTTTTCAGTATGTGAATATTATAAGATAACACCGCAGTGGTTAAAAAAAATAAGAACCACCAGATCCTGTAACCATTAAGGATGGGCTCAGGCGTGTTCGCAAACTCCACACGCCCGCCAGGAAGCTGACACTCCGCAGCGCTATCACAGACAGTGAGACATTTCCGCGGCCGCAAAGATCGGGAAATGTCTCACTGCCTGTGATAGCGCTGCGGAGTGTCAGCTTCCTGGCGGGCGCGTGGAGTTTGCGAACACGCCTGAGCTCATCGGTAACAATCTTAAAAAAAAAAATTAAAAATGCAGGTAAAAGCACAGAAAATTTAGGTACACTACTGTATAGTAATAAAAGTACTGGGAAGCCTGCCTTTACATGCCCATGAACTTTAATGACCCCCCAGTCTTGGCCCACCCTTTGCAGCTATAACAGCTTCAACTCTTCTGTTGCACTGATGTTGGACAAGAAGGCCTGGATCACAGTCTCCGCTCTAATTCATCCCATAGGTGTTCTATCGGACTGAGGTCAGGACTCTGTCTTTATGGAGCTTGCTTTGTGCACTGGTGTGCAGTCATGTTGGAATGGGAAGGGACCATCCCCAAACTGTTCCCACAAAGTTGGGAGCATGAAATTGTCCAAAATGTCTTGGTATGCTGACGCCTTAAGAATTCCCCTCACTGGAACTAAGGGGCCAAGTCCAACTCCTGAAAAACAACCCCACACTATAATCCCCCCTCCACCAAATGATTTAGACTAAGGATGGGCTTGGGCATGTTCGCACACTCCACGTGCAGAGCCCGCCAGAAAGTCGGCACTGCGCTGCGCTAATCACTGGCAGTGAGACATTTCCTGATCTCTGCAGCCGCACATTGGGAAAATGTCTCACTGCCTGTGATTAGCGCAGTGCCGTGCCGACTTACTGGTGGGCTCTGCACGTGGAGTGTGCGAACATGCCCGAGCCCATCCTTAATTTAGACCAGTGCACAAATCAAGGTCCATAAAGACATGGATGAGCGAGTTTGGGGTGGAGGAACTTGACTGGCCTGCACAGAGTCCTGACCTCAACCCGATAGAACACCTTTGGGATGAATTAGAGCGGAAACTGTGAGCCAGACCTTCTCATCCAACATCAGTGACTGACCTCACAAATGTGCTTCTGGAAGAATGGTCAAACATTCCCATAGACACACTCCTAAACCTTGTGGACATCCTTCCCAGAAGAGTTGAAGCTGTTATAGCTGCAAAGGGTGGGCCAACTCAATATTGAACCCTACGGACTAAGACTGGGATGCCGTTAAAGTTCATGTGCGTGTAAAGGCAGGCGTCCCAATACTTTTGGTATTATAGTGTGTGTGTTAATTGCTTATCTGCCGTGTTTTTCCTCTCTATACAATATTTTTCCTCCCTTGCATTGCGTGTTTATGTGTCTATAAGACTCCTATTTGTTGCACTGTAATTAAAGTGGAAGTAAACCCTCTTCATTTTCAGCCAAGGAAGCTGCCGCCTTGACCTCTGTTTAACCTTTAGTTGCCATGATGCTGCACATGTGATCAGTTAGGACTCAAGCCATTGGAAGGTTTTCCAGTTTGGTTGGGAGCACAACCAATGTGACGGTTACATTCCCGTCACTTCCGCTTTAACCACTTCAGCCCCGGGTGGCATTTTAATTATATTTTTTTACTAATAATGGCCGCGATCTGTGATTTTTAGCGGAACTGCGACATTGTGGCGGACAGATCGGACACTTTTGAGGGACCATTGACATTCATACAGCGATCAGTGCTATAAAAATGCACTGATTACTGTGTAAATGTCACTGGTAGGGAAGGGGTTAACACTAGGGGGCGATCAAGAGGTCAAATGTGTTCCCTCAGTGTGTGTTTCTAACTGGGAGGGGATGTGACTGACTAGAGGAGGAGCCAGATTGTTATTCCTTATTAGTAGGAACAGACGATCTGTTTCTCCTCCCCTGTCAGAACAGGGTTTTGTGTGTTTACACACACAAATCCCCGTTCTGGCTCTCGTGCCCGCAATTGCAGGGGGGCGGCGGCGATCACGCCCGCCGGCCATGTGCATTGGGTCCCCGAGCCGCGCAGTGTGCCTGCTATGGCTCTTGGAGGGGCCACTGTACATATATAGTGATTTGCGCAGGAGTGCCATTATGCCACCGTATATGTACTGGAGCCGGTCCGGAAGTGGTTAACCACCTCAATACATGACACTTGGACCCCTTTCACACAGCAAGCCCGCTCAGATCCGCCTGTACGTTTTCCAGGCAGATCCGAGTGGGCCATCCATTGACTCCTATGGGGAGATGGATGTCAGTGGAGTTAGGGAGTATTCTATGAGTAGAAGGAATACGGTATACATATGTGGTGTATACACAAGTAGGCTCACACTACCACACCCAGTATTCGCTGTATCTTACACACCCCAAATTTTGGCCAGGGTTCCTCCTCTCCCTGGATGCCCTTCTTACTTGATTTCCTAATTTAGGAGGTATGCCCGGCTATGTAATCTTTTATGTGACTGCTGGGGAGGAGTGAGGCTGGGTTCACACCATTGTCGCATGCGGCTCCCAGCAGGGGTCTGGTGCGTCCTGGTTCACTGTTTCAGATCCATTTAAGCCCAAATTTTTGGCCAGAGGCTCTAATAGGCTTCAAAATAGGGTGGGTCAAGGCGCAGAGAGTGCGCTTACAGCCCACCCAGGTGTGTTAGAATAGCGAATTAATATTCGCTATTCTAACACTGAGCCCCCTCCCGGACAATCAGGAAGCGGGTCTGAGACCCGTCACCCGATTGGCTAAAAGGACAGGTGATCCTTTTGGACGCCTAGGAAGAGGAGACGCAGGGAAGCCACTGTGATGGAGGAGAAGACAGAGCAGGAGCCTGTCACATAGATGGGGTAAGTGCCAGACCGACCGGCACATGCCGGGCAGGTGGGGGGTGGTTAAGTGCTGCCGGCCCCCGGGGGTAGTTGTCTGCTGCCCCCCCCAAAAAAAAAAACACCAGCCGCCACTGGTTCAGAGTCTAGGGTTAACCCCTAGCACCTTGGCATGGGGGGTAGGGTTGCCACCTTTTCTTAAAGCCAAACCCGAACACTTTAGCAGTGCACAGCAAACTTTTTTGGGAGTAAACACCACATGATGTTAAAGACATGGTACACCTTGGTGTGCCCCAAGGAGAGTAGCAATGTGGCGTGCTAAGTGCGCCATGGTGAACAGTGGGTGTGGCCAATTTGCGTTAACAGTCTGTCCCCCAGTACAACCTGCCAGGTCAGTCTGTCCCCAATACAAATCCCCCCCCCCCCCCGGGTCAGTTTGTCCCCAGTACAATCCCTGCCCCGCCCCAGGGTAAGTCTGTGGCCAGTACAAAATGCTCCCAGCTTGTCCCCAGTACAATCCCCCCCCCCCCCCCTCCAGGGTCAGTCTGTCAGCAGGAAAATCCCCCTCCCCTCCTAGAGGAGACCCATATGCTCTCTATCACGGTTAGCGCACATATAAATTTGCTTTGATGTATCGTATGCAGGGAAGAGCAGCACTATAGTGCTTGTGTTTATGAGTACCCAGCAGCTACTATTCAGTGAAGGGAAGTTCAGGCATGTTCCTCACAGCTCTGAGAAAGAGGGCATGTCCCTCAAAATGCATCTGACTGACATGTGTCTGGTGGTGTTTTGTATTCAATGCTCATGATGACCCTTCTCTCTTTGTGAGTATAATGGAGTGTTTTACTATTTATTAAACTTTTTTTTTATGATCATGCACTAGGCTGGTGCTCCTTCTTCCTATGGTTTACTTTCAGTTCGGTGTCCTTGTACTAAAGAGGGCAGCAAAGCCGTTGTACATTCATTGGCGGTCGCAGTTGTTTTGATCCTAGGTGGTCCAACTCGGTTGTGCATGGTGGATGTTTAATCCATTTTGGTCCCCTTAAAGATAGGACCACCAGGAAGAGTCTTCTACCTTAGTGTGGACCCAGTGCTACCCACGTCCAACACAGGTGACATAGTAGATGTCAGTGTCAGATGTTGAAGAGGTCAGCTCCTGCTGGGATTGTAAAAGACTTGAGGCACACTATATAGTGGCAACGAATGGTGAGTATAGCAAAATTGCACTAACAATGGAAGGGGCTGAGTGGTATATTATTTATCAACTTCACTACCGCAATTTTCTTAAGACCAGTGGTGAACTTGTATTTCAGATGTGCCGTTTAGAAAGCACACATGGGTGACCAGTGTGCCCATATTTCACTATGAACGTCATTAGATGGATCAGATCAAAGAGACAATGTACATGTATGATCTGAGTGGCTTTGAACCTTACGATCACCGTGATGACCAACAGCTCTGGATGGACAGTTGGATAAATGATTCTATATTTAGGATGTATCTGGTCTATGGATGGACAGTTGGATAAATGGTTCTATATTTTGGATGTATCTGGTCTATAAACCAGAGTCTCTGGATGGACAGTTGGATAAATGGTTCTATATTTAGGATGAGGTTTGCTAGAGAGCATTTGGATGATCCGGAAGAGGATTGGGAGAATGCCATATGGTCAGTTGAAACCAAAGTAGAACTGTTTAGTAGAAACACAACTCGTCGTGTTTGGAGGAGAGAGAATGCTGAGTTGCAACCAAAGAACACCATACCTACTGTGAAGCATGGGGGTGGCAACATCATGCTTTGGGGCTGTTTCTCTGCAAAGGGAACAGGACGACTGATCTGTGTACATGAAAGAATGAATGGGGCCATGTATCGTGAGATTTTGAGTGCAAACCTCTTCCCATCAGCAAGGGCATTGAAGATGAAACGTGGCTTGGTCTTTCAGCATGACAATGATCCCAAACACACCACCCAGGCAACGAAGGAGTGGCTTCGTAAGAAGCATTTCAAGGTCCTGGAGTGGCCAGCCAGTCTCCAGATCTCAACCCTATAGAAAACCTTTGGAGGGAGTTGAAAGTCCGTGTTGCCCAGTGACAGCCACAAAACATCACTGCTCTAGAGGAGATCTGCATGGAGGAATGGGCCAACATACCAGCAACAGTGTGTGACAACCTTGTGAAGACTTACAGAAAACGTTTGACCTCTGTCATTGCCAACAAAGGATATATAACAAAATATTGAGATTAACTTTTTATATTGACCAAATACTTATTTTCCACCATAATTTGCAAATAAATTCTTTCAAAAATCAAAATATGTGATTGTCTGGATTTGTTTCCACATTTTGTCTCTCATAGTTGAGGTATACCTATGATGACAATTACAGGCCTTTCTCATCTTTTTAAGTGGGAGAACTTGCACAATTGGTGGCTGACTAAATACTTTTTTGCCCCACTGTATATTTAGGATGTATATGGTCTATGGATGGACAGTTGGATAAATGGTTCTATATTTAGGATGTATCTGGTCTATGGATGGAAAGTTGGATAAATGGTTCTATATTTAGGATGTATCTGGTCTATGGATGGACAGTTGGATAAATGGTTCTATATTTAGGATTAAGGATGAGCTCTGGCATGTTCGCAAGCTGCACGTGCCGAGCCCGCCAGGAACTCAGCACTGTACAGTGCTAATCACAAGCAGTGAGACATTGTCCTGATGTGCGGCTGCAGAGATCTGGGAATGTCTCACTGCCTGTGATTAGCGCAGCGCATTGCTGACTTCCTGGCGGGCTCTGCAAGTGTCTATAAACCATAACAGACATCACAGTGACTATGGAGGAAGAGGACGGACATGACGAGGGTTACTGGGTGTAAATATAAACTAATATCTTATCAAATACAAGCTCATAATATTTCCTCCCCCACATGCCCACTCTGACTTTTTTGTCAAGATTTATGGCACAACTATTAACCAGACCCCTCATGTCAGGATTAAGGATGGGCTCAGGCGTGTTCGCAACCCTATGTGCCCGATTCCGCCAGGAAGCTGACACCGTGCAGGGCTAATCACAGGCAGTGAGAAATTTCCCAATCTGTGCAGCCGCAGATTGGGAAATGTCTCACTGCCAGTGATTAGCCCTGCACAAAGCTTGCCCCCTCAACCTCCACAACATCTTCAGCCTCCCTACACACTTTTTCTTCTTTTGATAGGCATCCCACCACAGCCTCCCTTCATGACCCGCCTTCTTCTTATTGACATCCCACCCCAGCCTCCTTACACACCAACCCATCCTTATTCCATCCTCACTCCTCTCCTGTACCCACTGCCCACCTTCATACCATCCACGCTCCTCTCCCGTACACAATGCCCACCTTCATACCATCCACACCCCTCTCCTGTACACACTGCCCGCCTTCATACATCATCACTCCTCTCCTGTACACACTGCCCACCTTCATACCATCCTCACTCCTCTCCTGTACACACTGCCCATCTTCATACTATCCTCACTCCTCTCCTGTACACACTGACCACCTTCATACCATCCACACTCCTCTCCTGTACACACTACCCACCTTCATACCATCCTCACTTCTCTCCTGTACACACTGCCCACCTTCATACCATCCTCACTCCTCTCCTGTACACACTGCCCACCTTCATACATCATCACTCCTCTCCTGTACACACTGCCCACCTTCATACATCATCACTCCACTCCTGTACACACTGCCCACCTTCATACCATCCTCACTCCTCTCCTGTACACACTGCCCACCTTCATACCATCCTCACACCTCCCCTGTACACACTGCTCACCTTCATACCATCCTCACTCCTCTCCTGTACACACTGCCCACCTTCATACATCATCACTCCTCTCCTGTACACACTGACCACCTTCATACCATCCACACTCCTCCCCTGTACACACTGCCCACCTTCATACCATTCTCATTCCTCCCCTGTACATACTGCCCACCTTTATACCATCCTCACTCCTCTCCTGTACACACTGCCCACCTTCATACATCATCACTCCTCTCCTGTACACACTGACCACCTTCATACCATCCACACTCCTCTCCTGTACACACTGCCCACCTTCATACCATCCTCACTCCTCTCTTGTACACACTGCCCACCTTCATACCATCCTCACTCCACTCCTGTACACACTTCCCACCTTCAGACCATCCGCACTCCTCTCCTGTACACAATGCCCACTTTCATACCATCCACACTAGAGGTGCGCATCTTCACTGGCCTCACCATTTGATTCGATTACGATTATCATGTCAATGATTAGATTCAATTTGATTAATTTCCGCGATGCATCATGATTACAGCGCAAGTATGCATGGTTTTATCAAAAGGATTCAAGCAGTCAGGATAACTCAATTTTTTTATTTTAGCTGTTCTTAAAAAAAAAAGACAACACTCCCTGCATGTAGCAAAGTCTAAACACAGCAGACAAAAACTTAAAGGAGCTCCAGGCTCTCCCCCAAAATACTACAGGAGATGGTCAGAGACTGCAGACATGATACAGGAGATGATCATAATAATGTAAGGAGGGACTCCGCTGGGGGCACCTGATGTAAGGAGGGACTCTGCTGGGCACACCCGATGTAAGGAGTGGAAGAACTCCGCTGGGGGCAACTGATGTAAGGAGGGACTCCGCTGGGCACACCTGATGTAAGGAGCAGAGGAACACCGCTGTGGGCACCTGGTGTAAGGAGGGACTCTGCTGGGGGCACCTGATGTAAGGAGGGACTCCGCTGGGGGCACCTGATGTAAGGAGGGACTCCGCTGGGGGCACCTAATGTAAGGAGGGACTCCGCTGGGGGCACCTGATGTAAGGAGGGACTCTACTGGGGACACCCGATGTAATGAGGGACTCTGCTGGAGGCACCTGATGTAAGGACAGACTCTGCTGGGGTCACCTGATGTAAGGACTGACTCTGCTGGGGTCACCTGATGTAAGGATAGACTCTTCTAGGGGCACCTGATGTAAGGAGGGACTCTGCTGTGGAAACCCGATGGCACCTGGTGGCAGGTGATGTGACAAGCTGCATCTTATGGCAGGCAACGTGGCAAGTAACACGCTCAGGGCTCCCACTGATTCTGCAGTATGGTGAGTTACATAGAGTTGAACTATTTCGATTTTATATTACAATATAATAATAGAAGTAATGTGCTTCAATTATCCTGACACCATAAAAATCATGGTGCCAGGATGATTGAAGCACTAACACCAGGTGTTTGGAGTATCTTTATCTGCTGATTGTTAAACTTTCTGGAATACACATATTTCTTTTGTGGTGTAGGATCTGGGCCTGCTGTCCCTCCACCTTTCCTTCCTTCTCTTTCTTTCCTTCTCCCTTCATTCCTCATTCATCTCAGATTCTAACCACACTCCTCTTTTAGCCACGTCCTCTTTACGACACAACCCAATATAGGGTTTAAACCAAGCCCATTTTTCACAGGTTGGGGTGGTATAGGACAGGTTTGGGGTGGTAAAGGGCAGGTTTGGGGTGGTAAAGGGCAGGCTAGGGTGGTAAAGGGCAGTTTGGGGTGGTAAAGGGCAGTTTGGGGTGGTATAGGACAGGTTATGGTGGTATAAGGCAGGTTCGGATGGTATAGGACAGGTTGGGATGGTATTAGGGTTGCTACTTAATCTCTTTAAACCCAAACACATATTAATTACACAGGTTCTGTGGCTGATTAAGGTGGTAAATAAACTTTCTTGGTGCCTTATCTGCATTTAATTAGCCTCAGAACCTGTGTAATTCATATGTGTTCGGGTTTAAAGGATGACATGGCAACCCTAGGTGGTATAGGGCAGGTTGGGGTGGTATAGGGCAGGTTAGGGTGGTAAAGGGCAGGTTGGGGTGGTATAAGGCAAGTTGGGGTGGTATAGGATAGGTTACGGTGGTATAAGGCAGGTTGGGGAGGTATAGGGCAGGTTGGGGTGGTAACAGGCAGGTTGGGGTGGTATAAGGCAGGTTGGGGTAGTATAGGGCAGGTTACGGTGGTATAAGGCAGGTTGGGGTGGTATAGGGCAGGTTCGGGGGGTATAGGACAGGTTACAGTGGTATAGGACAGGTTACAGTGGTAAAGGGCAGGTTGGGGCGGTATAGGGCAGGTTGGGGTGGTATAGGACAGGTTACAGTGGTAAAGGGCAGGTTGGGATGGTATAGGGCAGGTTGGGGTGGTATAGGACAGGTTTGGGTGGTATAGGACAGGTTAGGACTCTATGTAGTCTTTATACGTTTGTCAATAAGCAAAGACTGTTGTGGGATGGGGGTTGCAGAGACTCTCACTCTCTCTCTCTATATATATAAATATATGGCTGCAATGAAGAGACATGTTCTAGCAAAAAATGCTGATTTTAATATGTGTGAAAAAATAAAAAATTGCCCTGCACTTCAAGAGGTTAAGCTGCCTGAAAAGACCATCTTCCTGGTAAACGATAATTGAAAAAGAAATATTTTTTTTGCATTCCTATACTATGTAACTACACATCCCTCAAGCCACTGCCCAGCTCCCTTTGTTTGACAATCCCTTATCTATTAGTCCAGAAAATGGTCATTACTGATATCTAAAGTTCAGCTCCCATTGAGCTCCCAGATTCAGGATCCAAACTTCAGTAACATTTGCTGAACCTGCATTTATTTAAACCCGTTCACTTCATCATCTCTACACTACCTTCTCTCACAGCTCTCCTCCACTATCCACACTACATTCTCCGACAGCTCTCCTCCAGCATCCGCACTACATTCTCCGACAGTTACCCTCCACCATCCACACTACATTCTCTGACAGCTCTCCTCCACCATCCACACTACATTCTCTGACAGCTCTCCTCCACCATCCACACTACATTCTCCGACAGATCTCCTCCCCCATCCACACTACATTCTCCGACAGCTCTCCTCCACCATCTACGCTACATTTTCTGACAGCTCTCCTCCACCATCCACACTACATTCTCTGACAGATCTCCTCCACCATCCACACTACATTCTCCAACAGATCTCCTCCACCATCCACACTACATTCTCCGACAGCTCTCCTCTCACCATCCACACTACATTCTCTGACAGATCTCCTCCACCATCCACACTACATTCTCCGACAGTTCTCCCCTCAACATTAACACTACATTCTCCGACAGCTCTCCACCATCCACACTACATTCTCCGACAGCTCTCCTCCACTATCCACACTACATTCTCTGACAGCTCTCCTCCACTATCCACATTACATTCTCTGACAGCTCTCCTCCACTATCCACACTACATTCTCTGACAGCTCTCCTCCACTATCCACACTACATTCTCTGACAGCTCTCCTCCACCATCCACACAACCTTCTCAGACAGCTCTCCCATTCTTTCCAATGACAAGCAATGACCTACACTGATCACTTGTGTAAGAAGGTCTTTCACTTACCACCAATATAAGCTTGGGTATCCTGATTGGATGCTTCGGGTTTGTCCATTTTTTACTATGATCCTTTTCTGCATCTCATGGGCCAGATTCATATACACACTTCTCAGCAGAACACAAAAATAACATGCAGACCGAGCTCCAGTTATTGTAACTGCAATTTTATTGCTTATGTATTGCTACCATTGCTCACTTCTTGCCATGTATTCATAGAATTGTCCTTGTATTGTCAGTTGCTCCCTCGTTGCCCTATGTTTTTTTTTTAAATGTTAATATGTTTTCTACCTTTGTTACACACCTGGTGTCACAATTCTCAGTTTGTTATTCACATATTGGACAATATACATGGTGCCAGCTCGACAAGTATTTGAGTATTATTATTATACAGGATTTATATAGCGCCAACAGTTTGCTCAGCGCTTTATAATGTAGAGGGGGGACAGCACAATTACCTTACAGTTTGATACAGTAGGAATAGAAATGCCCTGCTCATGGAGCTTACAATCTAAAGGGAGGTGGTACAAAATTAATAACTGCGGGGGATGATCTGATGGAGGTGACTTGAGTACAGTTTTTATCTGAAGGTGGGGTAGGCTTCCCTGAATAGGTGAGTTTTCAGGGATCGCCTAAAGGTGGACAGGGTAGGGGCTGACCGGACATACGTGGGCAGGGAGTTCCAAAGCAGGAGGTTCTCAACCTCAGTCCTCAAATACACCCAACTGGCCATGTGTCTTTAGGTTTTCCTTTACTTTGCACAGCTGCTTTAAATCAATATCAATGACATGGTATGGATAAGAGCTATTTTATATAAGGGAAGTTGCCAAAACATGGCCCGTTGGGGGTACTTGAGGACTAAGTTGAGAACCACTGTTCCAGAGGATGGGAAAGGCTCTGGAGAAGTCCTGGAGGCTAGCATGGGAGGAGGTAACAAGGGAGCTAGAGATCAGGAGGACTTGGCAGGAGCAGAGAGGACGATTTGGGCGACATCTGCAAATGAGGTTGGTGATCAGGGATGGGCTCAGGCGAGTACGGATCGTACCTGCCAGGAAGCAGTCACTCCACACCGCCAATCATAGGCAGTGAGGCATTTCCCAGCCCACAGCTGCACATACACAGGCTGCCTATGGTTGGCAGTGTGCAGTGACGGCTTTCTGGTGGGTACGATCCAAACACGCCTGAGCCTATAGCTGGGGGCGATGTTGTGGACGGCCTTGTACGTTGTGGTAAGTAATTTTCATTTTATACGGTGGGGTAGGGGAAGCCAGTGAAGGGATTGGCAGAGAGGAGCAGCAGTCACAGATCTGTTAGTTAGGTGTATGAGTCTAGTAGCAGCATTCATAATAGACTGAAAGGGATAGCCTATGTAAAGGTTGGCCAGTGAGAGGGGAGTTGCAGTAGTCGAGGTGGGAAATAACCAAGGGATGAATAAGTCGTTACGTGGTGTCAGTCAGGAAGGAGCAAATTCTGGAAATGTTGCAGAGGTTAAGGCGGCAAGATGTGGCCACTAAGGAGGGAGTTGCAGTAGTCGAGGTGGGAAATAACCAAGGGATGAATATGTTGTTACGTGGTGTCTTTAGTCAGGAAGGAGCAAATTCTGGAAATCTTGCGGAGGTTAAAGCGGCAAGATGTGGCCAGTGATTGGATGTAGGGGCTGAAGGAGAGGTCTGAGTCTAGGATTACAACCAGAACCCTGGCATGTGTGGAGGGACCAATGGTTGTGCTGTTGATCTTAATGGTAAAGTCATGGGGAGGAGGAAATATTACAAGCTCAGTTTTAGAAAGATTGAGTTTGAGGAAGTGGTGTGACATCCATACCGAGACGTCACTCAGTAAGTTTGAGATCCGTGAGGAGATTGAGGTGGTAAGTTGAGGAGTGGAGAGATAGATCTGTCAGCATAGAGGTGGTATTGGAAGCCATGGGAGGATTGGAAGCCATGGGAGGTTATCAAGGTTATTGGAAGCAATGGGAGTATTGGAAGCCATGGGAGGTTATCAACTGGCCTAGGAAAGAGGTATAGAGGGAGGACGGAGCCTTGGGGTACCCCAACAGAAAGAGGAAGAGGAGCGGAGGAGTTGGTTTTTTTTGTGACACCGAAAGCCCACTGAGAGACGTAGCTCAGTATTGGTTCATATGAGGTCACAATTCCCAGCTTTTTATTAACATATTGAGCAATATACATGGTGCCAGCAATGCAAGCATTGGAGTAGCTCAGTATTGGTTCATGTTAAGACTGTATTACTATAATTTAAATCTTATGGATATACAACTATCAAATCATCCCCCTAAAACTCAGATATTTTCTCTATGGCCCCAATGTATTGTGATGTCCACCGGACACCATGTGGGCCTACCTGTCTTCTTTTGGACATTCTGAAGCTCATCTTTGTTCCCTGGTGTGGTTGGATCTTTGTGTACCCCTGTAACTTATAATGAGGGGCTACCGCTCTCTGTGTTGTATTTTTATTTCAAAATATGCAATATGAAAAAAGGGGAACGGGGATACCGGAGAGTGGGGGCAGAAACTGTAGCAGGAACATCTCACCATTGGAGCCTCCAAGAAAAGACTCAGGCCATCAGAATTCCTCCTACAAATTTATAATAACGTTTCCCAGGATGCCCCCCTTTATAATATAAATAGTTTCTTCCTATAGCTGTTCTATGGATGAAAACAGCTCCACCAGTAAAAACCATCGTACATTTGTCAAAAGACTAGGATGTCTAATCATTTCCAGCAGTCTGACCGCATTGAGGACGTTGTGCCGTGTGTCTTCTCTGATGTGTAACAAGGATTCCTTTCTGAGTGAAAGATTTCCCGCACTCTGAACATGAATAAGGACGCTCACCGGTGTGAATTCTCAGGTGTTCAACTAGGTTTCCTCTCTGTGTGAATGATTTTCCGCACTCTGTACATAAATAGGGACGCTCACCCTTGTGAATTCTCTTGTGTCTAACAAGGTCTCCTTGATGAGTGAAAGATTTCCCACACTCTGAACATGAATAGGGATGCTCCCCTGTGTGAATTCTCCGGTGTTTAACAAGGTTTCCCTTCAGAGTGAAAGACTTCCCACACTCTGAACATGAAAAAGGACGCTCACCCGTGTGAATTCTCTGGTGTTCAACGAGGGGTCCTTTTTGAATGAACGATTTCCCGCACTCTGAACATGAATAGGGATGCTCACTTGTGTGTTTCATAAGGTTTCCTTTCGAAGCGAAAGATTTTCCACACTGTGAATATGGATAAGGATGCTTACCTACGTGACGTCTTTGGTGTTTCACAAGGTTGCCTTTCAACGTGAAAGATTTCCCGCACTCTGAACATGAATAAGGCTGCTCACCGGTGTGACTTCTCTGGTGGTTAACAATATTATCTTCCTTATTGAAATATTCTTTGCAATCTGAATATGAATAGAGACACAGACCATTGTAATTGCCCTGGTGTTCATGTAGGTTCTTTTTCTTAGAGAAAGATTTCCCACACTCTGAACATGAATATGGACGCTCACCTGTGTGACTTCTCTGGTGCTTCGTAAGGTTTTCTTTCAAAGTAAAAGATTTCCCGCACTCTGAACACGAATAGGGACGCTCACCCGTGTGAATTCTCTGGTGTTTACCAAGATCCCCTTTGCAAATGAAAAATTTCCCACACTCTGTACATGAATAAGGACGCTCACCTGTGTGAATCCTCTGGTGTGTACGAAGAGTGCACTTATGTGAAAAACATTTCCCGCACTCTGAACAAGGGAAAGGACGCTCGCCCGTGTGAACTCTCTGGTGCTGAATAAGTTTTCCTTTCTGAGTGAAAGATTTCCCGCACTCTGAGCATGGGAATATATTCCGACCTTGGTGAGCTCCTTCATGGGGTGAGGAAGATTCCTCGGGATTAGAAGGATCTGTTGATCGATCTGCAGTGTGAGATCTTACATGGATATTTACAATCATAGTATGTGATTGATGAGAAGATTCCCCCTGATCAGAGGGATCCATTGATGTCTCCGGACAGGAAGGTCTGTGATGTATATTTTGTGTATTTGGATTTCCTCCTGGAGGATCCTGTGTGATGACATTATCTTCTGACTTACAATCAGCAGATAATAGAAGATGTCTCTCCGAGGAATTCCTGACAGCACATCCATCTGATGGGAAGAAGTTGAAAAAAAATATAATAAATGTCAGTAGATGACAAATAACTGGAGTTTTAGCTCTACCTCCAGGTCAATAGAAAGAGTGAAAATGCCGATCTCACAGCTGGGCTCCTGTTCTCCCTCCAAAATCAGAAAAATGCTAACGCTGAGTCCATATATGACCTGCTAATTCTTTAATATTAAATAGCTATGACTGAGGCTTCATTAGCCAAAGCGCATCAGTGGTTTGTTACTACCGTATTTATCGGCGTATAACACGCACTTTTTTCCCCTTAAAATCAGGGGAAAATCGCGGGTGCGTGTTATACGCCGATCCCCTGCGATCCGGAGCAGCCAGATCTTCAAAATCGCCGACCGCGATTTGAAAATGGCGCCGCCGGCGCCGAAATACACAGAGCCGGTCCTCGGCTCTTCTCGGCCACTTTCGTCTTCACTCGAGCGCCGCTCGGCTAGGTTTGAGTAGCTCCGCTCATAGTCACGCCCATCCCGGGCGGGACTACGAGTGGAGCCGAAAGTGAACGAGAGCCGCCGAAAAGAGCCGAAGGCTGCACTGGGGAAGGCTGCACTGGGGAAGGCTGCACTGACATGGCTGCACTGACATGGCTGCACTGACATGGCTGCACTGACATGGCTGCACTGACATGGCTGCACTGACAAGGCTGCACTGACAAGGCTGCACTGACATGGCTGTACTGGGGCAAGGCTGCACTGAGAAGGCTGCAATGATGAGCATTTAGGCTAGGTTCACACTGCTGCGAATTCTATTGCGAATTTGAGCCGCTGCGATCGCTCAAATTCGCAAGTCATTTAAATTATATAGATTAACATTAGTGCCGTTCACATCAATGCGTTGCGAATATAACCTGCGGGAAAAAAAGGTCCTGTGTGAGTTTGATCCATGTGTGATGCGAATTCAGCTCCATAGACTGCAAAATTTGCAGTAGAATCGCAAGAACACATATAGAATTCGCAATGCAAATTCGCAACGCAATCGGAACAAAATCGCACTAAATTCGCACTGCAGCAGTGTGAACCTAGCCTTAAATGTAAGGTTTTTTTCCTTCAACCTCCCTCCTAAAAGTTTTTTTTTCCTTAAAATTCCCTCCTAAATTGGGGTGCGTGTTATACGCCGATAAATACGGTACTTTGTATTGCCTGGATTTTAAATTATGAAGAGTTTGCAGATCATATATGAACTCCAACATGAACACTCTTCTAAAAATGTCAGTAATAAAAAAGTCATGTTGGTCTCACAGTCAACAGTTTCACAGAGCTCTGACATGGAAACAGGGTACAACTATAACATTAAAATATGAAAACAAAGCAGTTAAAGGATGGAAGAAACCTAAAACAGTTATGACACGCTGGGTTACATTGTTTTGTGCATCAATGACAGTTATGGGGAGTAAAGGAGATGCCAAATTATGTGTTGTGAACATGACATTATATTGAGGAATGGAGATGGACCTTTCATATGATGTACAGTATCTCCTCCTCATTTGTTGGGAACATGACGTTATATTGAGGAATGGAGATGGACCTTTCATATGGTGTACAGTATCTCCTCCTCATTTGTTGGGAACATGACATTATATTGAGGAATGGAGATGGACCTTTCATATGGTGTACAGTATCTCCTCCTCATTTGTTGGGAACATGACATTATATTGAGGAATGGAGATGGACCTTTCATATGGTGTACAGTATCTCCTCCCCATTTGTTGGGAACATGACGTTATATTGAGGAATGGAGATGGACCTTTCATATGGTGTACAGTATCTCCTCCTCATTTGTTGGGAACATGACGTTATATTGGAGGAATGGAGATGGACCTTTCATATGGTGTACAGTATCTCCTCCTCATTTGTTGGGAACATGATGTTATATTGAGGAATGGAGATGGACCTTTCATATGGTGTACAGTATCTCCTCCTCATTTGTTGGGAACATGACGTTATATTGAGGAATGGAGATGGACCTTTCATATGGTGTACAGTATCTCCTCCTCATTTGTTGGGAACATGACGTTATATTGAGGAATGGAGATGGACCTTTCATATGGTGTACAGGATCTCCTCCTCATTTGTTGGGAACATGACATTATATTGGAGGAATGGAGATGGACCTTTCATATGGTGTACAGTATCTCCTCCTCATTTGTTGGGAACATGACGTTATATTGAGGAATGGAGATGGACCTTTCATATGGTGTACAGTATCTCCTCCTCATTTGTTGGGAACATGACGTTATATTGAGGAATGGAGATGGGCCTTTCATATTGTGTACAGTATCTCCTCCTCATTTGTTGGGAACATGACATTATATTGAGGAATGGAGATGGACCTTTCATATGGTGTACAGTATCTCCTCATCATTTGTTGGGAACATGACGTTATATTGAGGAATGGAGATGGACCTTTCATATGGTGTACAGTATCTCCTCATCATTTGTTGGGAACATGACATTATATTGAGGAATGGAGATGGACCTTTCATATGGTGTACAGTATCTCCTCCTCATTTGTTGGGAACATGACATTATATTGAGGAATGGAGATGGGCCTTTCATATGGTGTGATTGTTAGGTGATTTGTAACAGGATCTTTATGTTCCTATGTGAAGCTCTGGGCCTGATTCTGCCGAGTGTCTAACCTCCTTGATGCAGGGCATATACTCAGAGGTCAGACCACCTGTTTTTACAATCCCCTGGCCGCAAATGGTGTCTGTTACTTACTTGTGTTGAGAAGTAGAAACATTTCTTCCTGTTCACTTTTCATAATCATCCCAACCTCCTCCGCGGATGGCTGATCACCCCCCACAAACGTCTCTACTTCTTCATCTTTAACCTCAACTTTTAAATTTATCCGTTCTTCACCCTAAACCGCGAAATAGGAAAAAATATTCAAAAATGAATGCCGATAAAAAAGACATTAATACTTCATACTTTATTTTTATAAATGTAAGCAGTGTAAGTACCCAATAATGACCTACTATCAGGCTCTTGCAGTACTAGTACAGCAAAGCTCAGACTGGGAGAGGGAGAAGCAGAACAAGCAGCCAATTAGCTGTGCTGCAGTGCTAACAAAGTACATGAAATTTAAGAATGATTTCTTGCAGTTCAATGCTTGTTTAGTCTAGGGGAGAAGAGAAGCTCTTTTACCTACCTGATCCTCCGCTCCACCCCTGGCAGAAGCCGCTCCCCCAAACTTTGACAGAGGAACGTCCCTAGGGCTATGGATCCTGCATTGGTCTTGATGACCTCAGGACCTTAGACCACTGAAGGATAGGGGAGAAAAATCTGCAGGGAACTGTCTAGCAATGCAGAGTAGCAGAAGATTAGGTAAGTCGTTTTTCTTTTCTATGTCCCCTGGATTTAAACAAGCAATTTTTAGATTTCCCTAGTTTGGGCTTTAACTGTCCAATAACAGGCTGGGGGAGGGACCAGATTTGTAGGCGTTACTGACCTGCAGAAGAGGAAATGAAGTTTACTTTCAGAATAGATCACATATCTATTTCCTGTAAATCCAGGGGGTGAGGAATCCCACCCCAGAGGGCCACATCATCCTGGCTTAAATTTATAAGAGCAAAGACCAGCAACATGTCATTCAACACATGCCTCTCCGTTTGAGGAAGAGGATCCATGATGTCATATGACTGGACCCAAGTCTCACCGAAAAAAAAATAAAAGGACATATATTGAGTTTAAATAAAAATATAAAAGGAGGGATGCTCAAAGAAGATGGAAACTGATGTAGCAAAGTCTCTAGCCTCCTCCAGTCTAATGAGAACCTTCAGGGCCAAAGATAGCTGACATCCATCTGTATGTAGTGGGTAGTGAGGCATAGTGGGTGCCAGGTGGATAAAGTTTTTGGGCGCCAGACACTTCTTGGATGTAAAAGAGGTTTTATTTCTCTTAACAGTCCTTTTTATATTTTGAGGGGGGAAAGAGGGTTAGGGCCAGGACACCCTTAATCAGTTGTAATTTTAGTTGGTAGACTCCGAGACCTCAATAGGACGACAGCCGTACAGGGAAAGGCCCCCAACAAGACGCCACATCTGCACGTGCAGGATTGCTGTCTCCTATGGCAACAGTCTTTAACAGTTCCTAACACAAATTGTTACAGTCCTCTTTGCTTCACTACAACTTCTACTTCTTCAGCCCCTGGAGCTCCTGGTCTCTCACTGGACCCTCTGATTCACTGACTCTGGATCCCTGGAGCTCCTCAAAGCTTTGGTGGTATCTCCCTCAAGCGTCACCCATGCTTACCTGGCTTGACTCACAAGGCTGCTCTGCAAGCGTCACCTCCGCTGGTTGGGTCCCTGACTTGATCACCGCCTGAAGTTTCCCGATTCTCCACCGAGCCCGTCCGGTGAGAATACTACTCCGGTACTTGCTTCAGTTACTCACTGTGGTCCCTGGTGAAGGTGGTTGGTCCCTTAGTGGCGACAGCTTTCCTTCTACCTCCGACCACGACAGGTTCTCCGGCAGAACCGGCACTTATGGTTGGACTGCAAGCAGCAATCCCAACCCTGCGCTGCCCTTCTACTTCTGGATAGGCCCTCACACAGCCTGGCAGCCAGATGCCACCGGGATAGGCACAATCTCTGGCCTAGCAGCCTGGGGCATACGACACACGTCCACCCAGACAGCCGTACAGGTGGCACAGAACATAGATCACCTGACCTCACCCGAATATATAGATTCTCCCAGCAGGCCAAGGGATTCAAGAAAACGCCTGCCCATTGGCTGAGACACGCCATATACCCATAACCTGACCTTGGGTTGCCCTTCTCGTATCTAGTACCACCAAGTACCCGGCCACCTAGCGGTAGAAGAGAAAAGTGCAACAAGGCTAAACTTAGGGAAATCAATGGATCTCTAGCAATTGACCAGGGTAACTACTCCTGGCAAGTAAATTTGTGAGGAGCTCCCTGACTTAATCCCAGGGTGCTACACTGAGATGGGGGAATAAATTAAGCATTTCAGATACAAAAGTAAATACTAAAACAGGAGAATACATAGAAGAATGTCTTCTCACAAAGTTCAGGATCACCAAGTCTACCTACCTGATAATGGTGAGGGATGGTACGATCTTCCTGATTGGAATCCCGGGAATACAGAGGACAAGGGCATCTCTCTGGTGGGTTCCCATTACTGGATCCATCTGTAGGAAACACACACACTGACTGAATACATTGTTTCTATGCATTTATCAGATGATGGGGGATCTAGGTGGACCCTCCGTACTGCTCTCTCCTTTACAATAAAGTCTCCTCTTACCCGGTGATGTGAGGGGCGGCTGATTCTCCATCATGACGTCCTTGTAGAGATCCTTGTGTCCTTCTAAATACTCCCACTCCTCCATGGAGAAATAGACAGTGACATCCTGACACCTTATAGGAACCTGACACACACAATGATACAGTCACCATCCAGACACATCCCTTGTCTGTTACTGGATAATGTCCCAGAATTCCCGCCACCGCTCACCTCTCCTGTCAGCAGATCAGTGATCTCCTTGGAAACTTCAAGAATCTTCTTCCTATTGTTTCTCTTGGGTTTCAGCAAACGAGGTGAAGGCACTGTGATGGTTAGATGGTCCCCAGACTTCACTGGAGGAAAACTCTGCATTGAAAGAGCTCCAGTCAGGTCTGTTTTTTATTAATAGAGATAAGAGTAATGCCATGTGACCTCCCAGAGTTCTCCTCACCTCTCCGATCAGAAGGTAGATGATCTCCAGGGTGAGGTCGAAAATCCTCTCAGTCATGTGACTTGGGTCCTCCTCCATGCTTACGGATGTGATCATGTGATCCATACAAGACTCTGATCTCTGGAGACAGTTGGATAAATGGTTCTATATTTAGGATGTATCCGGTCTATAAACCAGAGGCTCTGGATGGACAGTTGGATAAATGGATCTATATTTAGGATGTATGCGGTCTATAAACCAGAGGCTTTGGATGGATAGTTGGATAAATGGCTCTATATTTAGAATGTATCTGGTCTATAAACCAGAGGCTCTGGATGGACAGTTGGATAAATGGATCTATATTTAGGATGTATCTGGTCTATAAACCAGAGGCTTTGGATGGACAGTTGGATAAATGCTTCTATATTTAGGATGTATCTGGTCTATAAATCAGAGGCTCTGAATGGACAGTTGGATAAATGATTCTATATTTAGGATGTATCTGGTCTATAAACCAGAGGCTCTGGATGGACATTTGGATAAATGGTTCTATATTTAGGATGTATCTGGTCTATAAACCAGAGGCTCTGGATGGACAGTTGGATAAATGGTTCTAGTGACTATGAAGGAAGAGGACAGACATGACGGGGGGTTACTGGATGTAAATATAAAATAATATCTGTATACCTCCTCTACTGCCAGCTCTAGCAATGTCTCATGTCTACTTCCTTCCAATTCACCTTTCACCCGGAACTTCCTGTTTTTACCTCTACATCACTTCCTGTTGGTGCATTGGGAAGTGCGATCACCATCTTGTGTTAAATATATACACTGCAGTCTGTTTCATCGTTTTGTCCATGGCCTCATCATCCATTCCTCTAATATGTTACATATCGTTACACACTCAGATTATACCTTGGATAAAATTCAGACAACGAAATAGAATTATAAACTACAATGTTTAAAGTATTAAAAAATATAGATACAACTCAATTTACAAAGTGTCTATTCAGTTAAAAACTATTTTTTTTGGCCATGTGGCTGTTACTTTCTAATCTCTTTGTCCTGAGATAAAAATAACTGTCACTTTAAAAAAAATAAAGATCCATATCCTGGCGTGTTAGCTTAGTGAATTCAGTCTAATGCAATATATTACGGTGAAATAAAGCCTCCATTGCTAGGTGAACATCTTACCTGGTAGCCAGGCCTTATTATTAGTCCCCGCTGTGCACAGACCTTTATATATGTGAACTGATAAACGCTCAGGGCTCTCTCGCTCTCTGCTGTGTGAACCTGCGAAGGCTGAGTGCTGACAGAACACTAAAAAGGTACAAGCCCTGCCTGGGAGTTTTAGGGAACCCATTGGGGGGGACCTTGTTAGGAAATGACCTGAGTTTGGTTAGTGGTTCAGATAGACGTCTCTCCCTGGCTGGATGTCTACTCCATACTCCTTCACTACATATGACATCATACCCTTCTCCTACTACTGTCCTTTATACCCTCTGCACTCCTCTCCTGAACATACTACCCTCCATCATACCCCCCACACTCCTCTCCTGAACATACTACCCTTCTTAATACCCCCCGCACTCCTCTCCTGAACATACTACCCTCCATCATACCCCCCGCACTCCTCTCCTGAACATACTACCCTCCATCATACCTCCGCACTCCTCTCTTGAACATACTACCCTCCATCATACCCCCCGCACTCCTCTCCTGAACATATTACCCTCCATCATACCCCCTGCAGTCCTCTCCTGAACATACTACCCTCCATCATACCCCCCGAACTCCACCCCTGAACTTCCTACTACCGTCATACCCCCTGCACTCCTCTCCTAAACATACTACCCTCCATCATACCCCCTGCACTCCTCTCCTGAACTTCCTACTACCGTCATACCCCCCGAACTCCTCTCCTAAACATACTACCCTCCATCATACCCCCCGCACTCCTCTCCTGAACATACTACCCTCCATCATATCCCCCGCACTCCTCTCCTGAACATACTACCCTCCATCATATCCCCCGCACTCCTCTCCTGAACATACTACCCTCCATCATACCCCCCGAACTCCACTCCTGAACTTCCTACTACCGTCATACCCCCCGCACTCCTCTCCTAAACATACTACCCCCCATCATAATCCCCGCACTCCTCTCCTGAACATACTACCCTCCATCATATCCCCCGCACTCCTCTCCTGAACATACTACCCTCCATCATACCCCCGCACTCCTCTCCTGAACCTACTACCCTCCATCGTACCCCCCCGCACTCCTCTCCTGAACTTCCTACTACCGTCATACCCCCCGCACTCCTCTCCTAAACATACTACCCTCCATCATACCCCCCGAACTCCTATCCTGAACATACTACCCTCCATCATACCCCCCGCACTCCTCTCCTGAACATACTACCCTCCATCATACCCCCGAACTCCACCCCTGAACTTCCTACTACCGTCATACCCCCCGCACTCCTCTCCTAAACATACTACCCTCCATCATACCCCCCGCACTCCTCTCCTGAACATACTACCCTCCATCATATCCCCCACACTCCTCTCCTGAACATACTACCCTCCATCATACCCCCGCACTCCTCTCCTAAACCTACTACCCTCCATCATACCCCCCGCACTCCTCTCCTGAACTTCCTACTACTGTCATACCCCCCGCACTCCTCTCCTAAACATACTACCCTCCATCATACTCCCCGCACTCCTCTCCTGAACATACTACCCTCCATCATACCCCCCGCACTCCTCTCCTGAACATACTACCCTCCATCATACCCCCCGCACTCCTCTCCTGAACATACAACCCTCCATCATACCCCCCGCACTCCTCTCCTGAACATACTACCCTCCATCATACCCCCCGCACTCCTCTCCTGAACATACTACCCTCCATCATATCCCCCGCACTCCTCTCCTGAACATACTACCTGCCATCATACCCCTCGCACTCCTCTCCTGAACATACTACCCCCCGTCATACTCTCTCTGCATTCTTCTCCTACACATACTGTCATATTCTCTGCACTCTTTTCCTTCTCATACTGTCATATCCTCTGCACTCTTCTCCTGCACATACTGTCACACCCACTGCACTCCTTTTCTGCAAATACATGTCAAACCCTCAGTACTCCTCTCTTGTACATACTGCCTGTCTTCATACCCTCTGCACTTTTCTCCTGCACATACTGGCTGCCATCTTACCCTCCACATGCCTTTGCTGCAATTGCCATCAGATCCTCCTCTCTCCTCTCCTTCACATACAGCTGATTCTCATAACCCCCTCACTTCTCTTTTGCACATAATACCCACCATCTTTCCCTCTGCACTCCTTTCCTGAAAAAAAACGTCATTCCCTCTGCACTTCTTTCCCACACACACTACCTGTTATATCCTCCGCACTCCTCACCTGCACAAACTGCTCATTGTCATACCATCCAAATTCATCCCCTTTTCATAGTGCCGGTTATTACCCTTCACCCTGATGTGACTGGCTCAGTGATCTCTGTACAGCACTGCGGTATATGTCAGAGCTATATAAATGTAAAATAATAGTGTGTGACTGTGGGTGTGGGGGGAACATTAGAGTGTAAGCTCCTCTGGTACAGAGACTGATGTGATTGGTTCAGTTTTCTCTGTACAGCACTGCGGTATATGTCAGAGCTATATAAATGTATAATAACAGTGTGTGACTGTGGGTGTGGTGGGGGGGACATTAGAGTGTAAGCTCCTCTGGTACAGAGAATGATGTGACTGGCTCAGTGTTCTCTGTACAGCACTGCAGTATATGTCAGAGCTATATAAATGTATAATAATAGTGTGTGACTGTGGGTGTGGGGGGGGGGCATTAGAGTGTAAGCTCCTCTGGTACAGAGAATGATGTGACTGGCTCAGTGATCTCTGTACAGCACTGCAGTATATGTCAGAGCTATATAAATGTATAATAATAGTGTGTGACTGTGGGTGTGGGGGGAATATTAGAGTGCAAGCTCCTCTGGTACAGAGAATGATGTGACTGGCTCAGTGTTCTCTGTACAGCACTGCAGTATATGTCAGAGCTATATAAATGTATAATAATAGTGTGTGACTGTGGGGGGGACATTAGAGTGTAAGCTCCTCTGGTACAGAGAATGATGTGACTGGCTCAGTGTTCTCTGTACAGCACTGCAGTATATGTCAGAGCTATATAAATGTATAATAATAGTGTGTGACTGTGGGTGTGGGGGGGGGGGCATTAGAGTGTAAGCTCCTCTGGTACAGAGAATGATGTGACTGGCTCAGTGATCTCTGTACAGCACTGCAGTATATGTCAGAGCTATATAAATGTATAATAATAGTGTGTGACTGTGGGTGTGGGGGGGACATTAGAGTGTAAGCTCCTCTGGTACAGAGACTGATGTGACTGGCTCAGTGTTCTCTGTACAGCACTGCAGTATATGTCAGAGCTATATAAATGTATAATAATAGTGTGTGACTGTGGGGGAGGGGACATTAGAGTGTAAGCTCCTCTGGTACAGAGACTGATGTGCCTGGCTCAGTGATCTCTGTACAGCACTGCGGTATATGTCAGAGCTATATAAATGTATAATAATAGTGTGTGACTGTGGGTGTGGGGGGGACATTAGAGTGTAAGCTCCTCTGGTACAGAGAATGATGTGACTGGCTCATATATGTCAGAGCTATATAAATGTATAATAATAATAATAACAGTGTGTGATTGTGGGTGTGGGGGTAATTAGAGTGTAAGCTCCTCTGGTACAGAGAATGATGTGATTGGTTCAGTTTTCTCTGTACAGCACTGTGGTATATATCAGAGCTATATAAATGTATAATAATAGTGTGTGACTGTGGGGGGACATTAGAGTGTAAGCTCCTCTGGTACAGAGACTGATGTGATTGGTTCAGTTTTCTCTGTACAGCACTGTGGTATATGTCAGAGCTATATAAATGTATAACAATAGTGTGTGACTGTGGGTGTGGGGGGGACATTAGAGTGTAAGCTCCTCTGGTACAGAGAATGATGTGACTGGCTCAGTGTTCTATGTACAGCACTGCGGTATATGTCAGAGATATATGAATGTATAATAATAATAGTGTGTGACTGTTGGAAGGTCTGAGAGGAGTCTCTGTGGTAAGCAGAGTCTGCCTGGTAACTCTGATTCCACAATATGTATTGGTTCCTGTGAAGGGAGTGCAGCCAATCACAGTGAAAAGGTCTGAGGTGAGTCTCTATGAAGAGCAGAATCTGCCTGGTGACTGTGATCCAGCTCTATGATTGGTTCCTGTGGAGGTAATGCAGCCAATCGCAGTGAAGATGTCTCTGAGGTGAGTCTTTGTGGAGAGAAGAATCTGCCTGGTGACTGTGATCCTGCTCTATGATTGGTTCCTGTGGGGGTAGTGCAGCCAATCGCAGTGAAGAGGTCTCTGAGGTGAGTCTTTGTGGAGAGAAGAATCTGCCTGGTGACTGTGATCCTGCTCTATGATTGGTTCCTGTGGAGGTAGTGCAGCCAATCGCAGTGAAGAGGTCTCTGAGGTGAGTCTTTGTGGAGAGAAGAATCTGCCTGGTGACTGTGATCCTGCTCTATGATTGGTTCCTGTGGAGGTAGTGCAGTCAATTCCAGTGGAGAAGTCTGAGGTGAGTCTCTGTGGAGAGCAAAATCTGCCTAGTCACTCTGATCCCACCTAGTGATTGGTTGGTGTGGAGGGAGTGCAGCCAATGACAGTGGAGGAGGTGTGAAGCGGGAACTCTGAAGTGATGGCTGTGAGGTGTCCGGCTCTCCTCAGCTCTCCTCAGCTCTGTCATATAGTTACTGAATTCTCCATTTTGTGTGGACGGCGGGGTCTGGCGCCGGCATGGCCAAAGTGGATTGGAAGAAGGTCCTAAGAGCGATCATCACTGGAACTTGGGTAATTCAGCAGGTAAAGTCACTTACTGTAACTCTGGTTTAAAAAAAATATGTTCTATTCAAATATGTAATCTTAAAAAAATACCTACTATTGTTCTCAACCTCCTTCAAATCTGCAAAATGTTTTGGTTTTTTTTTCGCTGCTGTGACCTGACCTTTTGGTAGAGGATGACTACGTTCATTCTTCGTGGTCCCACTGTAGGTAGGAATGAAGCCACCTGCTCACGATCGCTCTCAAGATGGCCTATGGACTGTAGACTGCGGGATTTCTACATTGTAGTATGTATAGAGCAGTGCACATGACTGCAACTAATATGCACTATTCCTTTCAAACCTGGAGAATTGAGGGGGACAAGGAGAGGTTCGGGAGCTCACAGAGGACGATTACACGGAGGCAAAAATACACAGCAAGAAATTCTTTTATAAAAAATAGATTCCTGTGCAATTAGGTAGTGGATGTGTATAGATGGTTTTGCTATCTGTGTCCCATTGGTGAGAATTAACTTCACTTCCTGTCCCAAAGCCAAAACAGGAAGTGAGAGGAAATCCCTGCAGATGAAGGTCACCAGGACCAGGACTAGTTTTCCCACTCTTTGTGTTCTGGGGACAACCCAAAATGTGTGATTTTCTTTTACTTTCACTGATAAATCTTCATTCACTCATTCTTACCTGTCCCATAGCAAAAACAGGAAGTGAATGGAAATCCCTGCAAAGTAAGGTAATCCCTTGTAGCCCTCCAGGTCACCAGGACTAGTGTCCCCACTATCTTTGTTCCTGGGACAACCCAAAATGTGGGATTTTCTTTTACTTTCACTGATAAATCTCCATTGGGGAGATTTACCTTCACTTCCTGTCACATAGTCAATTTTTTTTTATTTCAGGCTTCCCAGCCTAGTGGTGAGATGTGGGGTCTTATTGAGCCCATATTTCACTGTAAAGAGGACCTGTCATGTCATATTCCTATTACAAGGGATATTTACATTCCTTGTAATAGGCATAAAAGTGATCAAAATTTTTTTTTTTCAAAAAAGTGTCAAAATAAAAAAAAAGAAAGTATAATTAACAATAAAAAAAAAAGGTTTTTTAAAGCGCCCCTGTTCCCGTGAGCTTGCATGCAGAAGCGAACGCATACGTAAGTCCCGCCCACATATGAAAACGGTGCTCAAACCATACATGTGAGGTATCAACGCGAACGTTGGAGTGAGAACAATAATTTTGTCCCTAGACCTCCTCTGTAACTCAAAACATGTGATCAGTAAAAAAAATTCAAGCGTCGCCTATGGGGATTTTTAAGTACCAAACTTTGGCACCATTCCACGGGCGTGTGCAATTTTGAAGCGTGACATATTAGGTATCTATTTACTCGGCGTAACTTCATCTTTCACAATATGCAAAAACATTGGGCTAACTTTACTTTTTTTTTTAAAGCACAAAACAGTTTCTTTCCCAAAAAAAAAGCGTTCGAAAAATTGCGCAAATACCGTGCGAGATAAAAAGTTGCAACAACCGCCATTGTATTCTCTAGGGTCTTTGCTACAAAAAACATATATAATGTTTGGCGGTTCTATGTAATTTTCTAGCAAAAAAATTTGGATTTTTACATGTAGGAGAGAAATGTCAGAATCGGCCTGGGTGCGAAGTGGTTAAACTCTAGTAAAAGGGAAGTGGCGCTGTTCAAAAGAATATATATATAATAAAAAAAGTGAAAATAAAACATATGTGTAAATTCATATGAAAAGATAAATTGTGATCTACTGATGTGGATATTGCCAACACTCCCTATAAAGTGAATGGCGCTTTCAATCAGAAATAAAAAAAAAAAGGTAAGTGTAACATTCAACACAAATATGAAGCAAAGGTGTAAAAAAATATTAATATCTATGGGAACTAGCCCAAAAAATATCTCTCCGATGGTACATAACCCCAACAAAATTAGCCTTGTTTAATAAAAACGCCCCAAATCTATGTTGGAGATGCAACTCAGCTAAAGGCGATATAATGCACATTTTCTGGCACTGCAATCGCCTCAAAAACTACTGGGAAAGTATCTTCAGAATACTAAGGGACATCACAT
Organism: Lithobates clamitans; assembly: GCA_037952925.1. Taxonomy (NCBI): domain Eukaryota; kingdom Metazoa; phylum Chordata; class Amphibia; order Anura; family Ranidae; genus Lithobates; species Lithobates clamitans. Next base: position 275,076 of record JBBGZY010001870.1, read on the forward strand.
CACAACATATTCCTCTATCACCCGATTTAGCGATTTTAAACCTAAATATAGACTCCATACCACAAACATTCAGACATGTAATAACACATATTGTAATGGCAGCAAGACTTAGCATAACTAGACTGTGGAAATCTGATAATATTCCTTCAATGGAACACACACACTCGAATTAGTAAACACCCATTATAGCTATGAACTAATCATGGCTTCAAGTGCAAACCGGTTAACGAAAGAAAAAAAGCTATGGTTACCATGGGAACAATGGACAGGTGCTGAAAAATTCCTATGACGGAAAATTTCTGAGTAGAAAAAGTTTTCTTGATATAAAACACTATTAACTACACTAGTCTTGATATAGTACCGAGTCAAAACAGTTACTCGATCATTTTCTCATCTTTATATAAAAATTCAGTATAACATAAACTTTGGTTACCCAATCCCAATAAATCTAAACCTTACCCCTAGGAGACAAAAGAGGTCCCAGTGGGGGTCTCCTAGGGGGACAATAATATAATATCACATTATATTATATTATTTTCTAGAATATCCGTTTAACTAGTATTTTCATCACATTAGAAATTCAAATATATGCTTCTTATTAGCATTTGTTATTTAAGATAAATAAGCACAAATCATTCATGATATTTTTATGTATTGTCATGCCTATAACACCCTGTACAACGTCTTACAATGTCCACATTGTACTAATTTTCTTTAAAACAATAAAAATATTGGAACACAAAAAAAAAAAAAAAATATTAATATCTCATATAATACATCAACACACACAAAAAAATAGTACAGATAATAAAAGTGAAGTGACAAGTGCTATGTTGTTCAGTCCCAAAAAAAAATAAAAATATATATATATATAAATATATATATATATGTGTGTGTATATAAATATACACAAATTTCCGTGTTAAAAAAAAACAAAACAAAAAACATGTCCCAAAAATTATATTAAATAACAGTCTGTGAATAGTGATCCGTGCACAGGAAAATTCAAGGCGACTCTTCAGTGCTCCCCTCTTCCATCTGCATCCCCCTCCTGTGACTACACTAACCAGAGCGCCTCACCCCTGCAGGGGTAACAGGCGTAATAGCTGTATCCAAATAGTGATGTCCCCCTTGACAAGGTATCCCTCTGGTAAATCTCTCCATTGGGGAGATTTACCTTCACTTCCTGTCCCATAGTCAAAACAGGAAGTAAGAGGAAATCTCTGCAAATTAAGGGAATTTCTCCCCCCCCCCTAGGTCACCTAGAACTAGTGTCCCCATTGGAAGATATCCCCACTATTTTTGTTCTGGGGACAACCCAAAATTAGCGATTTTCTTTTACTTTCACTTTCACTGATGATAGTAAACAGGACAAATAGAGAGGGTGAATCTCGCTTTTGGTGGCACAGACAGCAATCCACTCCATCCCGCACTTCTGGGTAGGGGGGCACACATGCATGCCACTGGTGACTCACTTCCGCTGCGATTACACACAGTGGAAGCCAATCGGCGGGTGTCGGGTACTCAATGTCCTCCGGCACCCACCCATCATCGGGCAGAGACACAGAACTGCGATCGGCCTATGTAAACAAGACAGATCGATATTCTGACTGGGGTGGAGGGGATGGAATTTGTGTTCCTGCAGAGCAAGGAATAAGTTCCATCTGTTCTCTGGTAAAATCACCTCACACAGTACACATAAACACTGGCTAGGCACACAGTTAACCCTTTGATCGCCCCTGATGGTTAACCCCTTCCTAGTCAGTGTCATTAGTACAGTGATAGTGCATATTATTTTATCACTGATCACTGTATTAGTGTCACTGGTTTCCACAAAGTGTCAGTTAGTGTCAGAATGTCCGCTGCAATATCGCAGTCCCGCTATAAGTCCCTGATCGCCACCATTACTAGTAATAAATAAAAAAAAAAATAACAAAAAATAAGCATATCCCAAAGTTTGTAGAAACTATTACTTTTGCGCAAACCAATCAATATACGCTTATTTGGATTTTCTTTTTTTACAAAAAATATGTAGCAGAATACATATTGGCCTAAATTCATAAAGAAATTCTATTTTTTTTTAATTATTGGGTGTATTTTATAGCAGAAAGTAAAAAAAAAAATACAGTGCCTTGAAAAAGTATCTAGCTAGCTAGTAACTAGCTGTCCTAGGCCTGACGAAACTCGTGCACCCCCTAATTTAAATATGACCCACCCCTTCCTGTCAAGGCCACACCCCTTGCTGTTTAAGACCCGCCCCAACATTTTCGAGTGGGGGACACTAGTTCTGGGAGGGGGGCAATGGATTCCCTTAATTTGCATAGATTTCCTCTTACTTCCTGTTTGGCTATGGGGCAGGAAATGAAGGGATATCTCTGCAATGGGACAGGGATGGTAAAAAATAAACCTGCAGGGGCTATAACCCTCGCTTACTCTTTCCAAAATGGAAAAAAAAAATGTTGCCTATAGTTCTACTTTAAGCACACATTTTTGATAATTTTATGGAGAGGACTAAGAAGATATAACCATGCCAATGGTGCAGCAGAAAATATATAGCACAATGAGGAAGGTTTTTGGTCCAGGATGAGCGGACAGTCAAAATTAGAAGTGGCGCCCCCCCTACAGTTGCAGAATGCCAGACGCCCGCATACCAGAAGCAGTGCGGCCGCTTTATGGGGGCGCTAGACTTATCTGCCTCTCATCCCAGTCCGCCCCATATGACTGGCGCTACACTAACAGCGCAAGCCGGCAGGGACTCTTTCTGTGCTCCCCCCCTGCAAAGTGCTGCCCTAAGCCTGGGCCTAGGTGGCCTAGGCCAGGATACAGCGTTGTTCCCACTTCTGTTCCCCCTGCTCATCTGTCCCACCAATGTACCTCCTTTCTCCTCTGCCTCGCCACTGTACCCCCCTGTACATCTGCCCCACCTCTGTACCCCCTGCTCTTCTGCCCAACCCCTGTAACCCCCTGCTCATCTGTCCCACCAATGCACCTCCTTTCACATCTGCCCCACCGCTGTACCACCCTGCTCTTCTGTCCCACCGCTGAACACCCTTCTCATCTGCCCCAACACTGAACCCCCCTGCTCATCTTTCCCACCACTGTAACCCCCTTCTCATCTGGCCCAACTCTGAACTTCTGATCTTCTGTCCCACTGCTGAAGCCCCTTCTCATCTCTTCTACCACTGTACCTCCCTGCACATTTGCCAAACCGCTGTACCCTTCTGCTCTTCTGTCCCACCTCTGAGCCCCTTCTGCTCATTTTGCCCACCGCTGTACCCTCCTCTCATCTATGATATGCAGAGTGGTGAAAGGAAGCAGAGATGAGACACTTCTACCTGTCCTTGCACACTCATCCTGCTGATCCACCTCTCGCACCCAGCCCACGTGCTTCTATGTATGTTATTTATGTGATGTATCTCATGTATGTGATGTATGGGATGTATATGATGTATGTGATGTCACATACAAGCATCTGGAATGGGTGCGCAATGATGAGCTCAGGTCAGGGGTATTTTTTGAATGCAGTGGGCCTGTGTGCAGGATCATAAGTTGGGCCCCTGCAGCTGAGAAAAAGTGTGCCACAGCAAAAGTTGGGTGTGATTTTCATTGCGCTGAATACTGGCTCTGGCTTAAAGGGACACAGAGTGAAGAGGGGATCAGTAGTCAGCGACACAAAGAATATTTTCAACAAAGTTCCCAGAAGCTCAACAGTAATTTCACAAACTGTCACCTGAATGTGGTTTTCTCAATCACAGTGAAATGCCTTCTTTCTGAGATTGGTTGTGGCAACCAAGTGAGTCATATTCCTCCAGATGGTGGACGGAGCTAGCAGGACTGTGATCGGCTTTAGCAGTGGCCAATGACAATCCTCCTCTTCCTGGAAACAGGGACCCCCCCCCCCAGCAGAACTGCACCCAATCTCTTCCCCCATCACAAAAACTGACGACCGCAGCTACAGCAAAGTTAGAGAACCAAACACTGTTTCCCACCTTTTACAATGTGTGGGGGCCCCCCTCAGTGCAGGTGCGGCGTGGGGAATTCTTAAATTGGAATGCATTAGTTTTCTCACTAACACTTCCTTGCGCTGCTCTGCTGATGGGGAGGGAGTCGAGTGCGGGCAAAAGAGGCTTTGTGTGCCGCTTTTGGCACCAATGCCGGGGGTTGTCTACCCCTGTGATAGACCAACACAAAGTGACACATAATTGTGAAGTGGAAAGAAAATGATAAATGGTTTTCTATTTTTTTTACAAATAAATATGTGAAAAGTGTGGGGGTGCATTTGTATTCCGCCCCACTGAGTCAATACCACCTTTCTCAGAATCACCTTTCTCTGCAATTACAGCTGCAAATCTCTTTGGGGATGTCTCTACCAGCTTTGCACATCTAGAGAGTGACATTTTTGCCCATTCTTCTTTGCAAAATAATTCAAACTCTGTCAGATTGGATGAAGAGCGTCTGTGAACAGCAATTTTCAAGTCTTGCCACAGATTCGTAATTGGATTTAGGTCTGGACTTTGACTGGGCCATTCTAACACATGAATATGCTTTGATGTAAACCATTTCATTGTAGCTCTGGCTGTATGTTTAGGCTCGTTGTCCTGTTGGAAGGTGAACTTCTGCCCAGTCTCAAGTCTTTTGCAGACTCTAACAGGTTTTCTTCTAAGATTGCTCTGTATTTGGGGGCGTGGCCAGGATGTGAAGCCGGACGGACGTGGGACTCCAGAGCTCCGTGCTGATCCGATTCTATCACCCTGTATACAGACGCCTATATGCCCACAAGAGACACAGCAGCTCCCGCAGGTACCCAGGAACCCCCGTAGCAGCGATCATGTCGGCTATAGGTTGTGGTAAGCCCAGCAAAGACCCGAAATCACAGCACTCAAGGAAGGGACAGGGCGCAAGCTCACCAGGCGCCATGTTAGCCTCCACTTCTGGTATACGGAGCGGGCTGGGGACAGTGCAGAGCCCGGGAATGTCAGCGTCTCCCTCAGGCATGCCATCCTCCTCCGCTGCACATGAGGCTGCTCTCCTCGCTGCAGCGCTGGAGACAGCACCAGAGGCAATTACTAAACCAATCTTGGCTGCTATAGAGGGCTTCAATTCCATGATAATGGTCCGCATTGACCACCTGGCATCAGAGTGCACCCTGATCCGCCATGATTTAGATGAGGGGGAGAATTACTGAAGCAGAGGACCGGATTGGCACGGTAGAAGATCAACAGGGTTCACATACCGCACAAATCACAAAGCTACAGTCGCTGGTGAGTTCCCTTGTAAATAAAATGGGTGACGTCGAGAACAGGCAGAGGCAAAATAACATCCATGTGGTAGGCCTACCGGAAGGTGCGGAGGGCCAGAAACCTGCCATTTTTGCTGAAACCTTGTTCAAGCAACTGCTGAATGCCGCCCATGTACGTAGTTGAGAGGGCACATAGGTTACCCACGGGAAAATGCCCAGAGGGGGCACCCCCCAGATCTTTCCTGGTGCGACATTTGAACTTCTGAGATAGGAATATGATCCTGGCGGAGGCAAGGAAGCATCCTGAATTACCATATGAAAACACCAAACTGATGCTGTTCCCGGATTTCTCGGCTGACATTCAAAAACGTTGCAGATCCTTCAATGAGGTGGGACACCATCTTCAGGAAAAAAATATCAAGTGTGGTATGCTGTATCCCAGCCGGCGTCGGATCCCTCACAAGGGCAAGGTCCGATTTTTCGATACGTCTGAGGAGGCCAATGAGTGGATCGACACATTGTAAAACAGTAACTGGGATTCCACTTTTTTTGTCCATTTTTAGGGACTTTGATATCTACAAGGGGGGTGGGGGGGATGGCCTGCATTGTGGGGGCTATGTATTTACCCTAACATCTTGATATATTGAATCCTTTGCATTGCACTACTGGCAGGGCTAGGACTTCCTGGAAGACGCCTGTATCCTCATGCCCCTGCTGGCGGTGTTCTTACATTGGGTGTATAAAGACATTGACACTCGTGGAAACATGTGGGAGGTGGGTCGGCCATCACTCCTTCTCCTTCCGGACACAAGTTGACACAAGAGTAGATACTTTCTGTACCTTCTTTTTGGACTGACTATTTTTCTAGGTTCTTATTATAGATAATGTTTTGGATCAAATTTTTTTCTTTTTTTGGTCACGTCTCTGTAAGTTTGGGAGTAGTTTCGGGACTACGCTGCGTGTATTAGTTGAATGTTCCACACAGCAGCAGGGAGTTAGGCGGGATTGGGGATATTTTTGTATTCAGATGTGCAATGTGCCATACTATACCCTTGGTTACCTGAGATCTATAATCTAAGTGGGACTCTCAATGATCGCTGTTCGCTAGCATTTATAGAACAGATATGCTATTTGCTGTATTATTTTACAAGGTATTTCTATGGTTGGAACTGTATTTGATTTGCTGTCTTGGAACGTTAGAGGCCTAAACGATAAATTTCGTCGTGCCCTGATGTTCCAATACTTGAAACCACTTAAGCCGCACATTGTCTTCTTAAAGGAGACACATTTAGATGGCAATAGGATTCTGACTATACGGCGCTCCTGGATCCAACGTGCCATACATGCTACGTACTCCACGTACGCCAGGGGAGTAGCTATTTTGATCAGCAAAACGGTCCCCTGTACTGTTCATCAGGTCATCACGGATCCAGGGGGCCTGTATGCGATTGTTGTAGCTGACATCTATATGCATAAGATGATGTTAGTAAATGTATATTTTCCCCCACCACTTCAAATTCAGGTGCTGTATGACCTGCTGGGTAAATTGGCTCCCTTCATGCACCTGCCTCTGTGGGAGGCGATTTCAATGCCATTTTTTTTTCTTTATTATTACTTTTTAAAAGTTCTTTTTATTTATTTCAGAAAAAGAAAAGTTGCATAACAGAGCCTCTGGGCATTCCCCGGCTCAAGGTGTATAAAACATTAGACAAGGCATATCATACCTTAACTACTGGCCTAAACTAGTTAAACAAGTTAAACAACAACAAAACAACCCCATAGCTTGCTGCTAAAAATAACAGGATAAGTGTAATGCTCAGCAATTTAGATTGTAGCGCACTACTCCCTTGGGAGCTGCTGTTATTTCATACCTTTCTGTTAGTGGCTCTCCGTTTTCCTCCCCTGCATGAATGACATCAGCAGACAGTCCAGTAACATTTGAACATAAACTTTATTCTTTTCCTTGTAGCATGTTAGAAAAGAACTTGCAATATTTACAGTCTATGGCTCCAGGAAGTATGAGTTGCTTCCTTATCTTTGGTTCCTTTATCAGTAGTTATATCCTTTTCCCTTAATGAACTGACCAGTGCCTCTCTTAAAAACACCTTGGTATGTGGATGTTAGAAGTACCAGGCCTCACCTGCCTATCTCGACTGCAATCCTCCCAGGTCAGTTCAGGAAAAGTCCGGGCACACCCAGATCTACTTTATCCTGTTAGCAGCTGCTTCCTGCTCCGCATGTCCAGAACCATCCTAGCCAGTAATGTCTCGCCCATTGCTCCCGGAGTTTCTTGTCGATGACTTAATGTGATGAACCATCCAGCACTGAGGTCTCTAAACCCTCAGGCCTTCAGGTTCAAGTTCTGCTATCCCGCACTGAGAGCATTACACCCCCAGGCCTTCAAGCCTGCGCCTTGCTGATCACATCTTTGTAGCATTTCTGGATTCAATTCCCATCTCCAACCACACCAGGAAACATGTAACCTTAGTTTTTATAACATTCCCGCCTCTGCCTAAACAAACAATGATTGGCACAGAGCGGTCAGCAAAACTACCTGTCACTCTGGTCCTTCAGTCCACCCACCTTCCAGAACATTTCAGGGAAAGTAATGGAAATCTTGCAGGGCAGAGTGTAGGTGGCCACACCATCTTCTATTCTATCAAATCTTCCAATCAGCTTAACCAACAGGGTAAGACACTGGCAATTTTACCTGACACTAATCCTAAATAACTGATTAGCACACACCCAAGTTGGTGGGCACTACAACATAGAAATGTGATATATGACAGGTATCACCCAAGAAAAAGTATACAACAAGTGGGTGGTTCTAGGCACTTGGTTAGTCAGAATGCACCCCTGGGGGGACAGTCAGAGGAACCATCATCTCATATGTAAATCAAACCAGACCGATAGACCTACAGGGTCTTTTTGTTCTACAGTTGTCGTTTCAGACTCTAGCCATATGTTTCAAACCTTTTGAAACATTAGGGGACATCCTCTACTAGGGTATGTTTATTTATATAAGGGTACTGCAAGGTTGACTAATGATTTCCATGCATTCATTCCACTTGAGTATGATGAGTTTCCTGACATAGAAGAGAAGCAATCCTAGTAGTGTACCCACTGCCCTCGAAGGGGCAAGAGCATCCACCAAGCCATGCAGGCAAATCTCTATCTTTTGGGGTATAGAAATTGTGGTCAGTTCAGTGATGAAGGTTGTAATGAATAACCAGTAATGCTGTACATCAGGGCATGACCAGATCATGTGTAAGAAACCCGCAGAGACAGCTCAACAGTGCCAATACTGCGACGTGCAGTCTGGGTATATTTTGTGAAGCCTATATGGAGTATAATAAAACTTGTGTAATATTTAAAACTAGATCAACTGATCTCTAGAAGAGACCAGGTGTCCAAAGGGGGAGTCCCAGATATCTTCCCAGTCCTCCCCATCCAACTCTGGCAGCTCTGACACCCAGAAGTCACAAAGTCTTTCCAAACCGTGATGTACGGTAGGCTGCAGATCCTTGTAATCTGTGGATAATGGTTTAGTTAATGTCTCTTGATGTAGAAGCGACTCCGTGTTTGACTAGTGTGGGGTCAGGGGAGAGCCCCCGAACTGTGCCCTGTAGGCGTGGCGGAGCTGCAGGAACTGGAAGAAATACACATGGTTGAAGTCGAATCTAGGTTTAGGTTGGTCAAATGTCAGCAGTGCACCATTCTCACAAATATGATGTAAATATCGAATATGCCGTGACGCCCAAATGACCGGGCCTGGGATGGAATAGAATTCAGGTAAAGAAGGATTAATCCATAGTTGAGTATTTGGAGAACGCACCTGGGGATCGGCCACCCGGGGGCCGGCTGCCCCAGACCATGCTCTAAGCACCATTTTCATTGAGGTAGTGAGCGGATGTGGAGCCCTAGTACCTCAAAATAAAATATTCCGCTGTGCTTCGAATGACCCCACAACGGTAGCCTCCAAGGCAACTGCTGCAGTGGTGGCATCCGATATGAGCCAGTTGTGAACATGGGCAAGCATCGCCGCAATAAAATAAAGGAAGAAATCAGGGCACCTCAGGCCCCCCTGGGTCCAAGGACTTTGGGGAATGGACAATCGGAAACAGAGGGGGGGGGGGCGCTGGAGCCCCACAAAAACTGAATATGTGAGAATTTAGCCGCTTAAAAAGTTCCTCGGGTATCCACATTGGAGAATGGCGCACTACATACAGAAGAGGGGGTAGTAATTTCATTTTAATTAAATTGATCCTTCCAATCAATGTGAAGGGGAGGTTAGCCCACTCTTTTATCCTATTTTGAAAATTTTGTAGGAGAGGGAAGAAGGTTAAGCTTGCAGAAGTCCTGTACTCTGGGGGAAATATGGATGCTAAGATATTTTATACTCTCAGCCCATTGAAGTAGAAGTGACGGATCCGCTAACTGTGTAGACTTTTTCCAGTTAACTCTTATGCCGCGTACACACGGTCGGACTTTTTGGCTACAAAAGTCAGACAGCCCGTCCGACAGACTTTCGATGGACTTTCGACGGACTTTTGGCGGACTTGCGGCGGACTTTCTAATGAACGGACTTGCCTACATACGATCACACAAAAGTCAGACGGATTCGTACGTGATGACGTACACCGGACTAAAATAAGGAAGTTGATAGCCAGTAGCCAATAGCTGCCCTAGCGTGGGTTTTTGTCCGTTGGACTAGCATACAGACGAGCGGATTTCTGGGTCCGGCTTAGTTACGACGTAAAGATTTGAAGCACGTTTCAAATCTAAAGTCCGTCAGATTTACGGCTGGAAAAGTCCGCTGAAAGTCCGGGGAAGCCCACACACGATCAGATTGTCCGCCGTATTTGGTCCGTCGGCGTCCGTCGGACTTTTGTAGACGAAAAGTCCGACCGTGTGTACGCGGCATTAGTCCTGACATGTCAGCGAAGCATGAGAGGAGCTCTCTGCCCGGAGGGAGGGCCCCAGATCCCGGAGGAAAAGGATAATATCATCAGCATAAAGTGCTATTTTTTCCTCCAGGGATCCGACCCGCACCCCCGACAGCATCCGAGGACCGTAGTGCAACAGCCAGGGGCTCAACCATCAGGGAGAAAAGGGCGGGGGATAGAGGACACACTTGTCGGGTGCCTCGCTCCACAGGGAATGAAGAGGATAACACCCCTCCAAGTTTAATCTGTGCTGTCGGTTTCCGGCATAAGGGCTGAATCTGTTTTCTAAAAGTGGGGCCAAAACCATATATCTTGAGTACCTCCTCCATGTAGGGCCAGGCAACAGAATAAAATGCCTTTTCAAGGTCCAATGCAACCAAGACTCTGGTACTATGTTCTGTAGGAGGAATTTGTAACTGGGTGAACACCCTACGAATATTAACATCCATCGACTTCCCTGGCATGAAGCCAGTTTGATCCATATTTACTAAGAAAGGGAGGATCCCCATCAGTCTGGTGGCTAGCACTTTTGTTAGTATCTTCAAATCATAATTTAGAAGGGATATGGGTCGATATGCTGAACAGTATGAGGCATCCGTCCCTGGCTTTTGTATCAGTACTATGTGAGCTTGCGACATTGAGTCAGGTAGCCTTCCTGCTTCTAAACTAAGGGCATACAATTTTTGGAGACGCAGGGCTAAGTCAGGTATGTACATTTTGTACCAGTCTCCTGGGTGCCCATCAGGACCTGATGTCTTGTTAGGGGGAAGTGAGCGAATTGCCGTTTCAATCTCGGTCACCGAGATCTCCACCTCTAGGGAGGCAACGGCCTCCTCTGTCAAAGTTGTTAGAGTCAGTTCGCGGAGATACAAGAGGTGGTCAGGAGGTATCTGCGAGGTGGTAGAGCTATACAACGAGGCGTAAAATACGCTGAATTCATTAAGGATGTCAGACGGGTTTGAAGTGACCCCCCCCCCCGCAGCAGTATGTATTGTGGGTATAACTGCTTGAAATTTGGGGTCGCCACCAGACTGGCTAGGAGCCTCCCATTCTTGTCCCCAGACTCAAAAATTCTGGCCCTGAGCAACCTCCCTGATGAGGCAGTAGAACCAGAAAGGTGTAAAGACAGTGCCCTTCGAGCCTGTGTCAGGGAGGAATATGCCCCAGGAGAAGAGTCCAATGCAAACACCTCCTCTGCCATACTCACCCAAGACTCTAGTTCTTTAGTCTTGGAGGCATAGTCCACCCTGGCAGCTTTAATTGCAGATATGTAATCCCCTCTTATAGTTGCCTTAAAGGCATCCCAGGTCACCTGTGCATTGGTCACATTGTCATTACAGTCCCAATATTGGGCAATTTTCCCTTGCATATTCTCTTCTACTTTTTCATCCTGTAGCCAGCGTGTTGCCAGTCGCCAGCAACCTTTGCGCTCCCCCCCTCTAAGCTGCAGAATGACCTCTAGGGGGGAATGGTCTGAAATCCCCTCCGGCAGGTAAGTTGCTGAGGCCACATACGGGAGTGTAGCCGGAGAGCAAAAAGCCAGGTCAATTCCGAAACCAGATAAGTGGGAGTAGCGCTGTGCTTGTGGATTTTTCCATCTCCAGACCTCTGTAAGCTGCAGGGCCAAGGCCCATTGCCCCAATTCGAGGTCCGGCAGCCTGGTTGGATTAGAGGTGTCCAAAGTCCGTCTCAGAATGCCATTAAAATCTCCTACTATGATGAGTCTAGTGACCATATAAGGAGCCAGTCTGTCATACACCACATAGAGTATAGATGTGGAAAAAGGGGGCGGAACATATATGTTCACAAAGGCGAACATCTGGGCCCCTATGGACAACAGCAATATGACAAACTGTCCCCAGGGTCTGAAATAACATGTTCCACCTGGCAGTTCAGAGATCTGTTCAGGAGAATGGACACCCCTCTGGCATAGTTAGAGTATGTGGTGTGGAAAGATTGTCTCACCCATCTCCTGCGGAGGGCCAAATGTCTACTGCCTGTCAGATGGGTCTCCTGAAGAAATAGGATACGTGGATTATGTGCTTGCAGATACTTAAACATAAGTGTTCTTTTAAAATGACTGTTCAAACCACGCACATTCCACAATACCAATCTAAGCTCCATCTAGCGTGGAAATATGAAATGGGACCACCCACCTGAGGAAGGGGGGGAGAGAGCCAACCGCTCCGCCTCCCCCCCTGGCCAGCCACCCCCATAGAAGGATAAGAGAACAATTACCTGTATGAACCTAGTGTTACAATCACATGTGCAGATAAACAGTATCAATGAATAGCAATATAGCAGCAAGCAAACAACCCCTGCCAACCCGCCAGAACCGTTGGTCCCTAACCGCTTCATCCCTAAACAAAAAAGAAACTGGAACAGTCTGTAATCCAAACTAATCGCTAAAATAAGAAAAAATAGTTAGTCATATTTCTCCTATACTTTTGTGGTGTGACAACAGTACTATGCAGTGGAGACAGACTCAAAAGGGGGCAACGTCCAAAGGGTATATAGAGCTTCCATTCTGTATTGCTCCGGTTACTCTAGTTATTAAAGGATGACAAAAGGAGTGTACAGGAAAGTACCTAATTAAGCGCCAGGATGTTCAGACCTGTTAGGGTAGGATAATGCATCAGTCAAACACCATTGGACATTTCAGGCAACAACAGCTTACCGCATTGTAGAAAACCAGGAGTCGGCCTCCTCCGGGGAATCAAAGAATTTTGCAGTGCCAGCATGTACAACTCTCAGGCGGCTCGGGTACAGCATGCTGTAGGGCAGGCCTTTTTCTCTGAGGCGTCTGCGGATGTCTTGGAAGGTTTTTCTCTTCTTCTGTAGGTCCACCGAGAAGTCAGGGTAAAAGTGGATGTCAGCATTTTCATACTTGAGGTGAGGATGTTTCCTGGCTTTGCTGAGTATGCGGTCACAATCCCGATAATTGAGGAACCTTACCAGAAATGGGCGAGGTGGTGCCCCAGGGGGTCGACGACCAGTGAGAACTCGATGTGCGCTTTCGACTACATGGGTCGGCGGAACAGGCGGCAGCTCAAGGATGTCCTTGAAAGAAGCTTCAGCGAACTCTGCAGGATGCTCGCCCTCTGAGCCCTCTGGCAGGCCAAGCACTCTTACGTTGTTCCTCCTGAGGCGATTCTCGGCGTCATTGGATTTAGCTACCAGTGATTTGACCGTGTTCTCTAGCACTTCAATGCGGTGGTCATGGCTGGCAGTCAGGTTCTCTGTGGCTGATATTCGTGATTCAGATTCTGTGAGACGGCCTCTGAAATGATCTAGATCTGCTCTTATGCAATTGCATTCCTCCGTGAGCTTATCAATACGGGTCAGCAGGCAGGGCTGGTGCTACCACTAGGCAAACTAGGCAGCCGCCTAGGGCGCACTGCTGCCTAGGGCGCCGGCCACTGGTGTTCCTACTCTCTTCTCTCTGCAGCAAGCAACTAAGTCTCAGCATCAGCAGGCAGCCGTTGCTCCGTTTGTACATAGTGTCAGAGATGCAGCAGAGGACAGTGTCTGCGTCCCAACTCCTGAATGAATGGAAGCAAGCAAACATTCATTGATGGGCGCTGTTGAGGCTGCATTGATGGGCGCTGTTGAGGCTGCATTGATGGGCGCTGTTGAGGCTGCATTGATGGATGCTGGTGAGGCTGCATTGATGGACGCTGGTGAGGCTGCATTGATGGGTGCTGGTAGGCTGCATTGATGGGTGCTGGTAAGGCTGCATTGATGGGGGCTGGTAGGCTGCATTGATGGGTGCTGGTAGGCTGCATTGATGGGTGCTGGTATGCTGCATTGATGGGTGCTGGTAGGCTGCATTGATGGGTGCTGGTAAGGCTGCATTGATGGGTGCTGTTGAGGCTGCATTGATGGGTGCTGGTGAGGCTGCATTGATGGGTGCTGGTGAGGCTGCATTGATGGGCGCTGTTGAGGCTGCATTGATGGGCGCTGGTGAGGCTGAATTTATTGGTGCGTGAGGCTGCATTGATGGGCCCTGGTAGGCTGCATTGATTGGCACTGGCGAGACTGCATTTGATGGGTGCTGGTGGGCTGCATCTGATGAGCACTTCATTAAAAAGGTGGGGTATACATAGGCAGGGCAAAGGGGGTGGAGTCAGGGGTGGGCCAATGGGGGGGCAGAAAAATGAGGTTTCGCCTAGGGTGTCAAAAATCCTTGCACCAGCCCTGTCAGCAGGGAGGATCTACTGTTTTCTATGGCTAGCAGGATCACCGCTGTGTCTCCAGAGGTGGAGGACTCCGGGGCCGCAGGAGCGTTCATGCTCTCCTGGCTCGCGGCCATGTTTAGTTCAGCCAGCAGCGCATGGAGCCTGTCAGCTAAGATGGCTTTTTACTGGAGTTCGGGGCCGCAGTTTTACCTTTTGCCAACATGGAACAGAGTCCCGTTGGTGCAGAGAAGGGTGATGTTATTTCAGGATGACAGGAGCTCTTCTCAAACCGACCTTCCTCCGCCACCCCCGGCCACGCTCTGGCCCAGATGTATCTCCAAGAGACAGCTAGATGTGACCCAAGCTGGCCGTAGACCTCCAGTCCCTGACATTCACAACGTGGATAGACAGTCAATGCTCACCAGTAGCCTCCCCCTTCACAGTAAACAAACAGGCAGGAGCAAGGCAGTAAGGATGTTGGGCTGGGAGTGCCAGGGTGTAGAAGGCCCAGAGCAGTGGGACAGAGTGGGGAGGGCACACTAGACCACTGGATACCCCAGCTCGGCCAGGCAGTCCTTGGCAGCACCCCAGGCCTTGGAAGGGAAAGGGAGGACTTATAGGGCAGATGTAGAGAGGAGGCCTGCACTTCCAATGTAGGCCGGACTGGCCGCGGTGACTCCCAGTGGGAAAGAAGCCGCAGAAAACGGCGGGGATCCACAGGCCTCACTAGGCTGCACCAGGCCGCCTCAGCCATCCCCGGAGCTCGGCTAGGCCTCCAGACCGTGCCAGGTGGGTAGATGGACAGGTATGTGGGGACGGATGAGAGTCCCTTACCTCCAGTTCCATCCGGATTCAGATTTCCCCGGGAGGCCTCAGATCGGCAAGATGGCGGCGGCCGCGGGAGTCCGGAGGCAATATCCCTCTGTTGATTACAGGCCGAGTTGCTGGGAGATACTGGTAAGGGATACTGCATGGGGCACCTAGATGGGTAGGCTGGCAGGGTTTTGGGCTCTTAACTGGTCAGCAGATGCACGGATGTCGGCGGATTAAAAATCAGGATTCCGGAGCTCCTCGCAAAGACATCCGGCGCTGCTCACATCAGGACACGCCCCTTCAGACTCCTCTAACTCCAGGAGAGTTGCATCTGTAGAACTGTCAGCTTGGGCAGAGAGACGGCTGCTCTCATGGAGTTATGGAGATGGAAAAATCCTACCACTAAAAGTTTCTCACACTTATCTAAAACGCATAAGTCCTCCTCAAGGATTGATCTAGTGTTCGCAAACGCTTCCATGCTGTAGTTGGTGAGGGGAGCTAATTATATTACGGGAGCCTGTAGGATCACACGCCCCTACGTACATATTGGTCTACCCTTACAGGTTAGGGGGGTGCATGGAGGTTAAATCCAGGCTGGTTGGAGGTAGAATTGGTTGCTTCCCAGGTGGCACCAGTATTCTCTGGTTACTGGGAGGACAACTTGCAGTCAGCCCCCCTGCCTATAGTTTGGGATGCCTTCAAGGCGTGTATGCGAGGACAGTATATCTCGGCGATCAAGCAAGCATGCAAACAATTTTAATGCTGAGTCAAAGGAATTGCAGGACAGAGAGAGGAGGTGTGAGCTGACTCATGCAACCAATCAGTCAGATGTCATTTACACTGAACTGCTTGAGGCGCACCGTCTTTTGGCATTGCACTTCACTGAGTTGACACACACTTCTTGGATGAGGAGGGCAGAGTCCGTCTTTGGGCAAGGAGATAAAAATGGGAATCCGGGACAAACACTAGAAGCAGTATTTGCGATTCTAGCCACCTTTGCAAAGTTCTCGGGCCTACAAGTTAGTGGGAGAAGTCCAGTGTTACAGACCCTTGGTCCCTATAGCCTGGGTTTCTGAATTTAAATATTTGGGTGTTCATGTATCTCCCAAAGTTGGTGACTACCTATCACTCAATCTAATGCCACTACTCACAAAGGTTAAGATACAGTTGGATGCCTGGAAGCATTTATCACTCTCCCTGATCGGTAGGGTGAATCTTCTCAAAATTAAGATATTACCAGTCTTCTTGTATTTTTTGCGCAACACTCAAATCTGGGTCCCATGCTTGTTCTTTAAGCGTGCAAATAGCCTGTTTAGCTCATTCATGTGGTGCTTGGGTCATCCCAGAATAGGTCTCCGTACACTACAGGAACCCTATGGACAGGGAGGATTAGCTCTCCCTGACCTGTTCAAGTATTTTATAGCAGGGCAAATGGTGTTTGCCCGACGCTGGCTGGTAATGCAGCAACAGTACTTGAGGCTGCATTTATGGGATCCTACGAGAGTCTTTACTATTTGGTGCACAGGGGACCACAGGTGTCGACGCCTTTGACTGGCTCCATGCGCGCTATTATCTGCGTGTGGGACAGGGCAAAGGTGCTAATGCACTCTGAAACAGAGGTATGGTTGCCAGACACTCCATTATGGTTCAATCCTAGATTATCTCATTTTAATGTAATTCCAGACCCAATAATATGGGCCCGAGTCGGCATCAAACTATTGAAGAACGTAGTGGGGGAGGGAGACTGCTCACTTTTGATCAATTAAAGGATAGACACGACCTCCCAAACTGGTACTTTTTCCGTTATCTACAGCTGCGGCATGCATTCGCCACACAGTTTGGTGCAGGCGTGGTGGAACTTCAAACCTCACCCCTGGAACGGTTGCTTTGTGACTAAACCATGCCAAAGATGCTGTCGAAAGCTTATAAAGCGCTATTTGTGGAAAAGCCCCAGACACTCAGTAAGTGTAGGGATAAATGGAGCTCACTAGTCCCCAATTTTCAGGGGACGACTGGGACGATATATGGGACCTTCCATTCCGAGTCCTGTTATTGGCTCGTGATCGGTATATTTAATTTAAGATACTTCATAGGGTATACTACACCCCAGCGAGAATAGCCAGTATACATGGTTCGGATGACGCAACTTGCTGGCGTTGTACTACTGCCATGGTGGATTTTGATCATATATTCTGGCATTGTCAGCCAAGACAGGAATTTTGGGCAGGGGTTACAAAAACCATCCAGGGACTAATCTCATTACCTGTTCCCGTGATGATATCAGTGTGTCTACTTGGCCTGGTGGAAGAGGTGGCACCGCTTAGGGCGCAAAGAACCATGCTCTCCCTCACTTTGTTCTATGCATGCAAAGCTATACTACTATGCTGGAGAAAGCCTGAAGATCCCTCCCTGGCCTACTGGAAAGGCATAGTGAATAAGGCATTGCCCTTCTATAAAGCCACGTACTTGAGCAGAGGTTGCCCCAAAAAGTTTGAGAAAGCTCTCGTCAGATGACACTCTGTAATTGAGGGGTTTAAATAATGCATAAACGGAATATCCAATAGTTGGAGTGGCCTGGCATGCTTAGCAGCGACCAAGTGATTATGTTTACCATTCTATATATCATCTAATCTACACTGCCTTAATTGATGTAAGGATGCTGAAAGGGTAATCCATACTGTTTAACTGCCTGTAATTTTTGGGACATTGCACAACAGGGATGAGGGAGGGGGGAGGGGGGGGGGGTATTTGTGGGTTTTGTACCTTATGTATTGTTTATAAAAATGTGAATAAAAGGTATTTTCCAAAAAAAAAAAGATTGCCCTGTATTTAGCTCCATTCATCTTCCCATCAACTCTGACCAGCTTCCCTGTCCCCGGTGAAGAAAAGCATCCCCACAACATGATGCTGTCACCACCATGTTTCACGGTGGGGATGGTGTGTTCAGGGTAATGTGCAGTGTTTGTTCTCCATCACACATAGCGTTTTGTTTTTAGGCCAAAAAGTTAAATTTTGGTCTCATCTGACCAGAGCACCTTCTTCCACATGTTTGCTGTGTCCCCCACATGGCTGCTCGCAAACTTCAAGCGGGACTTCTTATGGCTTTCTTTCAACAATGACTTTCTTCCTTCCACTCTTCCATAAAGACCAGATTTGTGGAGAGCACGACTAATAGTTGTCCTGTGAACAGACTCTCCCACCTGAACTATGGGTCTCTGAAGCTCCTCCAGAGTTACCATGGGCCTCTTGGCTGCTTCTCTGATTAATGCTCTCCTTGCCCGGCCTGTCAGTTTAGGTGGACGGCCATGTCTTGGTAGCTTTGCAGTTGTGCCATACTCTTTCCATTTTCGGATGATGGATTGAACAGTGCTCCGTGAGATGTTCAAAGCTTGGGAGATTTTTTTTTATAACCTAACCCTGCTTTAAACTTCTCCACAACTTCATCCCTGACCTGTCTGGTGTGTTTCTTGGCCTTCATGATGCTGTTTGTTCACTAAGGTTCTCTAACAAACCTCTGAGGGCTTTACAGGGATTATACTGAGATTAAATTACACACAGGTGGACTCTATTTACTAATTAGGTGACTTCTGAAGGCAATTGGTTCCACTAGATTTTAGTTAGGGGTACCAGAGTTAAGGGGGGCTGAATACAAATGTACCCCACACTTTTCACATATTTATTTGTAAAAAACATTGAAAACATTTTTCATTTTCCTTCCACTTCACAGTTATGTGCAACTTTGTTTTGGTCTATCACATAAAATCCCAATAAAATACATTTACATTTTTGGTTGTAACATGACAAAATGTGGAAAATATCAAGGGGTATGAATACTTTTTCAAAGCACTGTATACGTTATGTCTTTTTTTGTTTATAGCGCAAAAAATAAAAACTGCAGAGGTGAACAAATACTATCAAAAGAAAGCTCTATTTGTGGGGAAAAGGACACATTGTTGCATGACCGCGCAATTTGTCTTTTAAAGTAACACAGTGCCGTATTGCAAAAATCTAGAATTAGATAATCTTCTGAAGGGCAAGTGGTTAGACGGCATAGGGCCCATAGACCGGTGCCTACTCAGATTATTTGGTAATTCGGCACTGTAGGCCTCTGATGTATGTAATTTGGAGGTGTGCCATATCACTAAAAATGGCCTGGTCATGAAGAGGGGTAAATCTTCTAAAAGGTCAAGTGGTCAAGTCCTGGCTTACTGCATTAGAGATAAGCCTAATGATTTAAAAATATTTATAGAACAAATGGCAATTAAAACAGGCTGTAAATGTGACTTTAAACCACCATAGCAGCGCTCATGTCAGTCTATATACTTATGGCACGCTCTTATATAATTCCTTAAATAAGTGACAAAAAAGTCCCATGAAGTGGTTTCAGGTGAATGAATCAGATTTTCTTAAAGGTGATGAAAATTCATAAATTCGTGCACCACACACCCAGGCTTGTCACCACGTGAGAAGAAACTCGCCCCTTTGGGGTTAAACTCACCAGAAAAGTGAAAAAAATCAAGCATCCCAAATATATCCTTTTGTTGCCACTTCTCGGGAATATCCACTGATTCTGCTAGTATTCGTATTAGGTATGGGTAGCTCCAATGCAACAGGGTCATGTGAGAAAATACAGAAATCACATAGCATAATCCCATTTTACTTAATTTATTGAAGCTAATAAACCCCTTTACAGATTATACGTACAAGCAAAAGAAATTAGTGAGGCATTAAAAGGGCAAACCGTAGCGTTGTCAACGATCGCCAGGTGTAAGAAGACATCAGCGTCAAAGGAACCGCCGCGCTGGCTGCTTCCTGGTAATCCCAGCTGTCAGTGACCCGCAACTGTCACTTCTGTTGTCGTGGAGATCACATCTTGACGCGTTTCGTCACTTCCGACTTCAACTAAGGGCGTGACCTCCATGAAGTGACATCTCAGTTTAAATAAAGCAGACGCGCGGCTCAACTCAAAAGTAATCAGGATGTAAATCAGCTCCTCCCACACACACACCACAACTGATGCTAAGTGCAGAGGCGGCTCTCTAATTAGGCAAATTAGGCTGCCGCCTAAGGCCTCGCATTCACAGGGGCCTCGCGGCTGCCTAATTTGCCTCTGCTCGATCACAACAGGCTCCAGGTGCCATCTGTAAAAGCCGTGCGGGCAGCCATAGAGCACACCGGGCGGGCCGCAAATCCATGTAAAAGTCCAGCGCGGCTGCTCCTTCAGCCCACGCTGCTCATCTGGCCTCTCCGCATCTGGCCAGCTGCCTATCCGGGTCAGGAGTCGAGCCAGCAGGCGGAAACTATCCCTGCCCTATGACTGTCTGTGAAGGGGAAGGAGGAGCTCCGGTCAATGGATCCCATCACAGCGCCTGCTGCAGCCTGGCCAACCGCCCAGAGAGAACGTGAGTGCCCGGCCGTGCCGCCCTCCTGTGTGCCTGGATAGGAGGAGCGGCGGGGACAGCTGCATAAGGAGGACTTGATCTTTTCATGTTCCTCCTGCAGCCGCTGAATGATCGCTTCTTCTGCGGGCGTTCATTGGCTGCAGAGTATGGAAAGATTAATTCCTTCATATGCAGCTGTCCCCGCCGCTCCTCCTATCTAGGCACACAGGAGGGCGGCACGGCCGGGCACTCACGTTCTCTCTGGGCGGTTGGCCAGGCTGCAGCAGGCGCTGTGATGGGATCCATCCACCGGAGCTCCTCCTATCCAACTCTTTTACTGCCCCGTGCTCCCGGGTTCCTCCCAGTTCTCCCTGCATACCCCCTCTGCTCTCTGGCTCCTCCCGCCAGTGCTCTCTGGCCCCTGTGCTCCCTGGCTACCCCACTGTGCTGTCCAGTCACACCCACTGCTTCTCAGCTCCCCCCATGCTCTCCCCCCCACTGTGCTGTCCAGTCCCCAATTCCTGTGCTCCCTGGCTCCCCCACAGTGCTCTCTGGTACCCTCTGTGCTCCCTGGATCCCCCATGCTCCCCCTTCCACTGTGCTGTCCAGTCACCCCCCCCCCACTGCTCTCCACCTCCCCCCCAGTGCTCCCTGGCTCCCCCCACACTGATATCCCCCCACAGTGCTCTCTGGTCCTCCCTGTCTCCCCCAATACTCTCCCCCCAGTGCTCTCCGACCCCCCTGCTCTCTGGCTCCCCCCAACAGTGCTCTCCAGCCCCCCAGAGCTCCCTGTTCCCCCCGTGCTCCCTAACCCCTCCTAGTTCTACCTGCACCCCCGCTGTGCTTTCAACTTCCCCCGTGCTCTCTAGCTCCCCTCTTGTGCTTTCCAGACCCCACTTTTCTCCCTGGCTCCCCCCACCCCCCTGTGCTCCCTGGCTCCCCCCCATGCTCTCCACCACACTGTCCTACCCAGCTGCCCCAGTGCTCTCCAACCCCCACCCTCCCTATGCTCTTCTGCCCCTCCCCCAGCACTCTCTGGCACCTATGCTCTCCATCACCCCCCCATGCTCTCTGCCCCTGCCAGGCTCTTTACTCCAGTGCACCCCCTAGTGCTCTCCAGCTCTCCCAGTGCTCTCCGCCCCCCTGCTCTCCACTCCCCCAGTGCTCTTGCCCCTCACACTCTCGGGCCCCCCTCCCTCTGCTGTTTTCAGCCTCACTCCCGGGCTCTCCACCACCCCTGTTCTCTTTACTGGCCCCCTTACCCCTGGGCAGCTCTGCCAGCTCTGCCTGCTCTTTCAGGCTGGGGAGTGGGGAAGGGACCGCTATCATGGGCTGCTCAGTCTATTTTTTGTCCCAGTCCGGGCCTGGCGGGCAAGTTGAGCAGTGAGGCTTGCAAGGATCGATAGTCCTGGAGGAAGAAGAGCTCTCAAGACCTCCCAGGACTGGAGGACAGGCTGACTGGGGCCGGAAAACGAGGACGGGTGGAAGGTAAAGGTGACCAGGGACCACTCCACATCACAGCAAACAGATCCTCTGGAAGGAGCAGGACACTGTCCCCACCCAGAATGAGAATGGACCCTGCCTGCTGCTGGCCGTCATGAACATCCTGCATGGAAGGTACCGTACCAACCATCACACACAGCTTCCCACAGACAGGCACTGCAGACTGGGACATGATACACAGGAGGGGCTGCAGACAGGAACGGGGCTAGAGATCTCTCTCTCCCCCTTCCTCCCTCCATCTCCCTCCCCCTTCCTCCCTCCCTCTCCCTCCCCTCCCCTCCTCCCTCCCTCTCCCTCCCCCTTTCTCCCTCCCCCTTCCTCCCTCCCTCTCCCTCCCTCTCCCTCTCCCTCCCCTCCCTCTCTCTACCCCTCCCTCCCCCTCCCCCTCCCTCCCCTCTCTCTCTCTCTCCCTCCCTCACTCTCTCTTCCTCCTTCACCCTCCTTCACCCTCCCTCACTCTCTCTCCCCCTCCCTCTCTTTCTCTCCCTCCCTTTCTCTCTCTCCCTCCCTCACTCCCTCCCTCTCTCCCTGCCTCTCCCTCTTCTCTCTCCCTCCCTCTCTCCCCCTCCTTCTCTCTCCCCCTCTCTCTCTCCCTCCCCCTCTCCCCCTCCTTCTCTCTCCCCCTCTCTTTCTCCCTCCCTCTCCCTCACTCTCTCTTCCTCTCTCTCTCTTCTCCCTCACTCTCTCTTCCTCTCTCTCTCTTCTCCCTCACTCTCTCTTCCTCTCTCTCTCTTCTCCCTCACTCTCTCTCTCTTTCTCTCTCTCTCCCTCCCTCTCCCTCCCTCTCACCCTCCCTCTCTCCCCCTCCCTCTCTCGCACTCCCTCTCTTGCTCTCCCTCCCTGCCTCTCTTTCCCTCTCCCTCCCCCTCCCTCTCCACATCCATCTCTCTCCCCCTCCCTCCCTCTTTCCCTGCCTCTCCCTCACTCTCTTCCCCTCTCCCTCCCTCACCCTCCCTCTCTCTCTCTCCCCCTCCCTCCCTCTCCACATCCCTCTCTCTCCCCCTTCCTCTCCCTCCCTCTCTCTCCCCCTCCCTCTCTCTTTCTCCCCCTCCCCCTCTCTCCCTCCCCCCTCACTCTCTCTTCCTCTCTCTCTCCCTCCCTTGACCCTCCCTCTCTCCCCCTCCCTCTCTCCCTCCCTCTCTCCCTGCATCTCCCTCACTCTCTTCCCCTCTCCCTCCCTCACCCTCCCTCTCTCCCTCTCTCGCTCCCCCTCCCTCTCTCTCCACATCCCTCTCTCTCCTCCTCCCTCTCTCCCTCTCACTCTCTTCTCCTCTCCCTCCCTCACCCACCTTGCCTCCCTCCCTCTCACTCCCCCTCCCTCCCTCTCCACATCCCTCTCTCTCCCCCTCCCTCTCTCCCTCTCCACATCCCTCTCTCTCCCCCTCCCTCTCTCCCTCTCACTCTCTTCCCCTCCCTCTTTCTCCCCCTCCCACCTTCTCCCCCTCCCTCTTTTTCCCCTCCCACCTTCTCCCCCTCCGTCTTTCTCCCCCTCCCCCTCTCACTCTCCCTCTCCCTCCCCACTCCATCTCTCCCCCTCCCTCTCTCCCCCTCCATCTCTCTCCCTCCCTCTCTCTCTCCCTCCCCTTCCCTCTATCCCCCTCCCTCTCTGTCTCTCCCCTTTCCTCTCTCTCTCTCCCCCCCTCCCTCTCTGTCTCTCCCCCTCCCTCTCTGTCTCTCCCCCTCCCTCTCTCTCTCTCCCCCTCCCTCTCTGTCTCCCCCTCCCTCTCTCTCCCCCTCCCTCTCTCCCCCTCCCTCTCTATCCCCCCTCCCTCTCTCCCCAATCCCTCTCTCACCTTCCCTCTCCCCCCTTTCTCTCCCCCTCCATCACTTTCTCTCCCCCCCTCTCTCTCTCCCTCCCTCTCTCTCTCCCTCTCTCCCCAATCCCCCTCTCCCCTTCCCTCTCCCTCCCCCCCTCTCTCTCCCTCCCTCTCTCCCCATCCCTCTCACCCCATCCCTCTCTGTCTCTCCCCCTCCCTCACTCTCTCTCTCCCTCTTTCACCCTCCCACTCTCTCTCCCCCTCTCTCTCCCCTCCCCCTCTCTCCCTCTCTCTCTATCTGCACTGGGATACCCCCACTCTCCTTCCTCTGTGGATATGGAATGATTCAGTGACACCCCCTTCCCATTCTCCCAAGGCACAGGGGAAAATCCTAGAGGGGTTGTCACCTTGCTAGGTCCCAGATGTTGTATTGGCTGCATATGTCTGATGGGTGAGGAGGGTGCCCTGAAAGTGGTGCTGATCGCCTGTGTGCTAGATCCACGCATCTTTCTGCAGCCATTTTTACTTGCTTGAATTTTTTTTATCCATTATGGGCATGAGTGGGGCCTCGTGTCTAAATTTTGCCTAAGGCCTCACAAAGCCTGGAGCCGCCTCTGGCTAAGTGCATGGAGGATGCCCATCCACACCAAACAAGCGGCGCATCCATCTTATGCATAACAAATTAAAGAGTCAATTTACATTACAATAAAAAGGACACATTTTAAAACACATTCCACAAAGTCTGGACATTGCGGCCGTGTAACTTCCCATCTTGTTATGCAAATCTGCATTTAGCAAACCAGACACCATTCCATTAAAGAATCAAAATGAATACTAGCCATATATAATGAATGGCGTCTGATTAGAAATTCATATGATACTTCATGAAACACACCAGGATAAATATGAATTAATAGTGAATTAATAATTTCCAATCAATAGAAATGGAAATACTAGTCTTAAAATATTAAATATAACTAAAAATTATTATTAAAAATCCCAAATTTAAAACATGGCTATGGCTAAAATAATATTTAGGCATCACTAATAAAACAATTGATGTCTAGCTCTATGTTCAGGCCTTTTGGTGAGAGAGTGTCTGTGAGAAAGATCCACTGAGTTTCACGTTTTTATAAGTCCCTCACAATATTGGATCCTCTCCACGACGGTTTTTAGACACTCTACACCCCAAAATTTGAGGCCAGAAGGGTCCTGATTATGTTTCAATTTAACATGTAGAGAAACATTGTGGTCTTTAAAACCAATCTTTGTATTTTGAATATGTTCGGCTATTCTCACCTTCAGAGCTCTTTTGGTGCGGCCTATATAAAGTAGCCCACATGAGCATTCTATAGCATACACCACATGCGTAGTGTTGCAGGTGATGAATTGCCGAATATCAAAACTTTTATTGTTAGAGACTGATCTAAAGCTATCAAGGCCTCTAATCGGTCTATTGACCTCCCTGCAGGCCTTACACCTCCTACACGCGTAGAAACCATCCCTGTCCCAAAAGGATGGAGGTCTGCTGGGAAGATCAAGTACCTTTTTGACCACACAATCACCATAACTGGCAGCTTTTCGATATGAACTTAGGAGCCTGTGGAAGTACATTGTGAAGTTTTTTGTCTAAAAGTAATATATGCCAGTGCTCTTTAAAAATGGACTCCACCTCTCTGAATTGGGAATGGAAACCAGAGATGAATCCCCAGTCATAATTTGTATTTTGTATGTCTGGTATTTTTGCTTTTAGACAGTTTTCTCTAGGGATCACTCGAACCTCTTCCACAATTTTATCGAAGAACTGTGGATTATAGCCTTTGGCTTTAAACCTCTCGGTAAGCACTTTTGATTGTGAATTAAAATCGTCCGTTTGGGAACAATTTCTTTTCACCCTCACAATCTGACCTTTGGAGCTGTTCTTTACCCAAAGTGGATGGTGTCTGCTCTGAGTTGGAAGGTAACTATTGCGGTCTGTTGGCTTAAAAAACACTTTTGTCCCCAATTTATTATCTTGACGATATATGGTAACATCTAAAAAAATAATCTCCTCACTACTCCATTGAGATGTGAGTTTAATATTGTTGTTATTTGCATTTAATTGTGCGATAAACTGTTGTAGAGATTCCATTTATCCTGCCCAAATAAAGAATAAGTCATCTATATACCATTTGTAAAAGATTAGCTCATCTCTCTTTATGCTATGAATAACTTTGTCTTCCCATTCTCCCATAAACAGATTAGCGATGCTCAGTGCGAATTTCGCACCCATGGCTACGCCTCTCTGTTGTGAAAAGAATTTGTTTGTATACCAAAAATAGTTGTGGGATAAACAAAAATCAAGGGTTTCTCTCAAAAAAACTTTTTGATTATAGGGCAGGTCATCTCCTTGGCTCAATGCCCAGTTCAAGGCCAGTAGAGCATCCTCGTGTTGTATTATTGTGTAAAGGGATGATACGTCTGCGGTGACAAGTAATGCCTCATCCTTGCTAGTTAGATCTACGCTTTCTAAACAATTTAGTAGGTTTTTAGTGTCTTTGAGATAAGATCTGGTTCTAACTACACTCTTAGTCTAAGTATTGTCCCATTTTGGATGCCACTGCGCCTATGCTATTAACGATAGGTCTCGCTGGAGGCTGTATAGGGTCTTTATGTATTTTCAGAAGAGTGTAAATCATCGGAAATATATTTAAAAATATTGTTTAATACAAAACAAGGAAAAGGGTGCAGAAAAAAAAAGATTGCAATAGTTAAATACAATATTACAACAGCAATACAAAAATGAATTAAAAGTACTTAAGAATGTCCTGGGTCCTCTGGGCTCCAGCAGAGTTGAGTCAATGGGCATAAAATCGATCTGAAATTTCAGAGTCCTTGGCCCTCAAAAAATAAGACTTGACAGATGTCCTTCATTTTTGATAGTAAAGGAGGGCTCTCAGTTTGCAGTTGTGTCATTGACCCCTCCCCCCACCTAATCACAAGGGTTAAGGGGTGGGAAGCAGGAGTGCAGAGATTTTGGGGACCTTCAGAACAAGACGGCTGGGAAACACCCGAACGTAGCTCCGGGAAAACGCAATAACTCCACAGACAAGTTTTATAATTTCCCAGCAGGCCCTCCAACAATGTCATTTTTCGAAATGTGGTAATTTTTCAACTAACCTTGGTATTGTCCCGGTATGTATCCTCCTTAGGAGATTATATTTGGCTAATTAGCCTTCTGTACTGTATAACCTAATCAAGTTTGGTTCTTCTCCTACATCCAGTGAAATGGGTTACTAACCTAATTTATTAACAGTGGAAGATATGAATTATGCAAATATATTAGCTCTGAATTCAGAGATATTCAGTAATGAAACCTTGATTCAATTTTCCACTGTTTGCTAAAACATTTGTGATGTGTTGTAAAAACTGCATAATGGTCTGTTAGCTTAGGAGATGTGGACTGTTGGATGTTGATCGATGTAATTACTTAGCCTTGGTTTTCCACACATCCTTTCAAGGTAGGTTTTATGTTCTTATGCTATAGGAGTTTAACGGCAAATTATGGCCTATGGACTAAAATATGTGCTGGTAGGGGTGTATGAAGTGTGGCAATTCTCTGCTGACCTTACAGAAAAAAAAGATTAAAATCGAATTTAACTAGCAAATTTTAGTAAAATAAGGGTTTCTTACTGGGTTTTGGCGTTCATCGGACCTCAACATGGTTACACCGTCCACTGTCCACACTAAATTCTATGGCTACTATCTGACAGCTCTCCTCCCCACCGTCCACACTACATTCTCTGACACCTCTCCTCCACCATCCACACTACATTCTCCGACAGCTCTCCTCCACCATCCACACATTCTCCAACAGCTCTCCTCCACCATCCACACTACATTCTCTGACAGCTCTCCTCCACCATCCACACTACATTCTCCGACAGCTCTCCTCCACCATCCACACTACATTCTCCGACAGCTCTCCTCCCACCATCCACACTACATTCTCCGACAGCTTTCCTCTCACCATCCCCACAACATCCTCCTCCACCGCCCACATTACATATTCTGACAGCTCTCCCTCACCATCTACATTTTCCAAACTATCTACAGTAGCTTCTCTTGCCTGTTCCTCCCAATCTGTCTTTTGCAACAGTATTGTTTTGAGTGGTCTATACCTGTGCTTTTATCCCACTGACCACCTGTGTAAGGAACATTCTAATTCCTGAGGACCACCAACTTAAGGAAGTCCAATATAAGGTCCTTTATTTTACCACTGATGGCCATCCACAGTCAGGTTTCACCCAAGGGTCACACATAAAGCAAATTTTGGCCGATTCATTGGGGACATTTGTCAAATAAATCAGCAGGTGCATTCCATCTGATGTCTAAATAGACTTCTTTTAGTTGTAAAGCCCTTTCTGTTGTATGAACGCAGTGAGAACGCTCTGCAATGTGTGTTCTTCAATGTGCAACAAGGGTTCCTTTCTAAGTGAAGGATTTCCCGCACTCTAAACATGAATAAGGACGCTCACCTGTGTGAATTCTCTGGTGTTCAACTAGGTTTCCTTCCTGAATGAAACCTTTCCCGCATTCTAAACCTGAATAGAGATGCTCCCTGTGTGAATTGTTTTGTGTCTATTAAGAAGTGTTTTCTGAGCAAAAGATTTCCCGCATTCTAAACATGAATAAGGACGTTCACCCGTGTGCCTTCTCTGGTGTTTAACAAGATCTCCTTTCTGAATGAAAACTCTCCCGCACTCTGAACATGAAAAAGGACGCTCACCTGTGTGAATTCTCTGATGTCTAAGAAGGTTTCCTTTATTAACAAAAGATTTCCCACACTCTGAACATAGATAGGGACGTTCACCTGTGTGAATTCTCTGGTGCTCATCTAAGTTCCCTTTCCTAGAGAAAGATTTCCCGCACTCTGTACATGAATAAATATGCTCATCCCTGTGACTTTTCTGGTGTTTAAAAAGGTTTCCTTGGTTAAAGAAATTTTCAGTGCCCGAATAAGGACCCCTACCAAAATTAATTCTCTTGTGTCTAAGAGGCACCTTTTGCTCTGTGAAACATTTTCCGGACTCTGAACATGAATAATTATGCTCACTGGTGTGAATTTTCTGGTGTTTAACAAGGTCTTCATTCATAGTGAAAGATTTCCCGCACTCTAAACACAGATAAGGATACTCATGTGTGTGACTTCTCTGGTGTTCAGGCAGGTTCCCTTTCTTAGCAAAAGATTTTCTGTACTCTGAACATGAATAAGAAATCCCATCCATGGGAAGACACTGATGTCTAAGAAGTACCTTTTGGTGATTGAAAGATTTCCCGCACTCGCAACATGAATAAGGACGTTCACCGGTGTGAATTCTCTGGTGTTTAACCAGGTCCCCTTTCTGAGTAAAAGATTTTCCGCATTCTAAACATTGATAAGGACGTTCACCTGTGTGAATTTTCTGGTGTCTAAGAAGGTTTCCTTTATGAGTGAAAGATTTCTTGCACTCTGAACATGAATACGGATGCTCACCTGTGTGAATTCTCTTGTGTTCGTCTAGGTTCCCTTTCTTAGAGAAAGATTTTCCGCACTCTGTACATGAATAAGGGCGGTCACCCGTGTGAATTTTCTGGTGTGAAAGAAGAGTAAATTTCTGTTTAAAACATTTCCCACACTCTGAACATGAGAATAGTTTCTCGTATCTGTGAACTCCTTCAAGTGGTAAAGAAGTTTCCTTGGGATTAGAAGGATCTGTTGATTTATCTGCAGTGTGAGATCTTACATGGGCATCCGCACTCACAACATGCGATTGATCAGAGGGATCCATTGATGTCTCCGGACAGGAAGGTCTGTGATGTATATTTTGTGTATTTGGATTTCCTCCTGGAGGATCCTGTGTGATGACATTATCTTCTGACTTACAATCAGCAGATAATAGAAGATGTCTCTCCGAGGAATTCCTGACATCACATCCATCTGTTAGGAAACAATTTTTAAAATAAATATAAAAAGGTCAGTAAAAAGAGTCACGTGTTTTGGTCAACAGTTTCACAGAGTTCTGGTACGGAACTGGGTACAATTGTAACATAAAAATATGAGAACAAACCAGTTAAAGGATTCAAAACAACTATGACACAATAGGTAAAATTATTTTGTGCATCATTGACTGCTACGGAGATTAACGGAGATGGATCTTTTGCCACATCGATTTGTATAAACATGACGATATATTGAGGAATGGAGATGGACCTTTCAAATGGTGTACAGTATCTCCTCCTCATTTGCTGGGAACATGACGTTATATTGAGGAATGGAGATGGACCTTTTATATGGTGTACAGTATCTCCTCCTCATTTGGGAACATGACATTATATTGAGGAATGGAGATGGACCTTTCATATGGTGTACAGTATCTCCTCCTCATTTGTTGGGAACATGACCTTATATTGCGGAATGGAGATGGACCTTTCATATGGTGTACAGTATCTCCTCCTCATTTGCTGGGAACATGATGTTATATTGAGGAATGGAAATGGACCTTTCATATGGTGTACAGTATCTCCTCCTCATTTGGGAACATGACATTATATTGAGGAATGGAGATGGACCTTTCATATGGTGTACAGTATCTCCTCCTCATTTGTTGGGAACATGACATTATATTGCGGAATAGAGATGGACCTTTCATATGGTGTACAGTATCTCCTCCTCATTTGTTAGGAACATAATCTTATATTGAGGAAAAGAGTTAGACCTTTCATATGGTATACAGTATCTTCTCCTCAATTGTTAGGAACATGACATTTTATTGAGAAATGGAGATGATTTCCTGCACTCTGAACATGAATATGGATGCTCACCTATGTGAATTCTCTTGTGTTTGTTTAGGTTCCCTTTATTAGAGAAACATTTCCCACACTCTGAACATGAGAATAGTTTCTTGGATCTGTGAACTCCTTCAAGTGGTAAAGAAGTTTCCTTGGGATTAGATGGATCTGTTGATTTATCTGCAGTGTGAGATCTTACATGGACATCCGCACTCACAATATGTGATTGATGAGAAGATTCCCCCTGATCAGAGGGATCCATTGATGTCTCCGGACAGGAAGGTCTGTGGTGTATATTTTGTGTATTTGGATTTCCTCCTGGAGGATCTTGTGTGATGACATTATCTTCTGAGTTACAATCAGCAGATAATAGAAGATGTCTCTCAGAGGAATTCCTGACATCACATCCATCTGTTAGGAAACAATTTTTAAAATAAATATAAAAAGGTCAGTAAAAAGAGTCATGTGTTTTGGTCTAGAAGTCAACAGTTTAACAGAGTACTGGCACGGAACTGGGTACAATTGTAACATAAAAATATGAGAACAAACCAGTTAAAGGATTCAAAACAACTATGACACAATAGGTAAAATTATTTTGTGCATCAATGACTGCTACGGAGATTAACGGAGATGGATCTTTTGCCACATCGATTTGTATAAATATGATGTTATATTGAGAAATGGAGATGGACCTTTCATATGGTGTACAGGATCTCCTCCTCATTTGTTACGAATATGACATCATATTGAGGAATGGAGATGGACCTTTCATATGGTGTACAGTATCTCCTCCTCATTTGTTATAGTATCTCCTCCTCATTTGTTAGGAACATGACATTTTATTGAGAAATGGAGATGATTTCCTGCACTCTGAACATGAATACGGATGCTCACCTGTGTGAATTCTCTTGTGTTTGGTTAGGTTCCCTTTCTTAGAGAAACATTTCCCACACTCTGAACATGAGAATAGTTTCTCGTATCTGTGAACTCCTTCAAGTGGTAAAGAAGTTTCCTTGGGATTAGATGGATCTGTTGATTTATCTGCAGTGTGAGATCTTACATGGACATCCGCACTCACAATTTGCGATTGATGAGAAGATTCCCCCTGATCAGAGGGATTCATTGATGTCTCCGGACAGGAAGGTCTGTGATGTATATTTTGTGTATTTGGATTTCCTCCTGGAGGATCCTGTGTGATGACATTATCTTCTGAGTTACAATCAGCAGATAATAGAAGATGTCTCTCCGAGGAATTCCTGACATCACATCCATCTGTTAGGAAACAATTTTTAAAATAAATATAAAAAGGTCAGTAAAAAGAGTCATGTGTTTTGGTCTAGAAGTCAACAGTTTAACAGAGTACTGACACGGAACTGGGTACAATTGTAACAAAAAAATAGGAGAACAAACCAGTTAAAGGATTCAAAACAACTATGACACAATAGGTAAAATTATTTTGTGCATCAATGACTGCTACGGAGATTAACGGAGATGGATCTTTTGCCACATCGATTTGTATAAACATGACTTTATATTGAGGAATGGAGATGGACCTTTCCTATGCTGTACAGTATCTCCTCCTCATTTGTTATAGTATCTCCTCCTCATTTGTTAGGAACATGACATTATATTGATGAATGGAGATGGACCTTTCAAATGGTGTACAGTATCTCCTCATTTGTTGGGAACATGACGTTATAGTAAGGAATGGAGATGGCCCTTTCATATGGTGTACAGTATCTCCTCCTCATTTGTTGGGAACATGACATTATATTGAGGAATGGAGATGGACCTTTCATATGGTGTACAGTATCTCCTCCTCATTTGTTGGGAACATGACATTATATTGAGGAATGGAGATGGACCTTTCATATGGTGTACAGTATCTCCTCCTCCTTTGTTAGGAACATAATCTTATATTGAGGAAAAGAGTTAGACCTTTCATATGGTATACAGTATCTTCTCCTCAATTGTTAGGAACATGACATTTTATTGAGAAATGGAGATGATTTCCTGCACTCTGAACATGAATACGGATGCTCACCTGTGTGATTTCTCTTGTGTTTGTTTAGGTTCCCTTTATTAGAGAAACATTTCCCACACTCTGAACATGAGAATAGTTTCTTGTATCTGTGAACTGCTTCAAGTGGTAAAGAAGTTTCCTTGGGATTAGATGGATCTGTTGATTTATCTGCAGTGTGAGATCTTACATGGACATCCGCACTCACAATATGTGATTGATGAGAAGATTCCCCCTGATCAGAGGGATCCATTGATGTCTCCGGACAGGAAGGTCTGTGATGTATATTATGTGTATTTGGATTTCCTCCTGGAGGATCCTGTGTGATGACATTATCTTCTGAGTTACAATCAGCAGATAATAGAAGATGTCTCTCCGAGGAATTCCTGACATCACATCCATCTGTTAGGAAACAATTTTTAAAATAAATATAAAAAGGTCAGTAAAAAGGGTCATGTGTTTTGGTCTAGAAGTCAACAGTTTAACAGAGTACTGACACAGAACTGGGTACAATTGTAACAAAAAAATATGAGAACAAACCAGTTAAAGGATTCAAAACAACTATGACACAATAGGTACAATTATTTTGTGCATCAATGACTGCTACGGAGATTAACGGAGATGGATCTTTCGCCACATCGATTTGTATAAACATGATGTTATATTGAGGAATGAAGATGGACCTTTCATATGGTGTACAGTATCTCCTCCTCATTTGTTAGGAACATAATTTTATATTGAGGAATGGAGATGGACCTTTCATATGGTGTACAGTATCTTTTCATTTGTTAGGAACATGACATTTTACTGAGGAATGGAGATGATTTTCTGCACTCTGAACATGAATACGGATGCTCACCTGTGTGAATTCTCTTGTGTTCGTCTAGGTTCCCTTTCTTAGAGAAACATTTCCCACACTCTGAACATGAGAATAGTTTCTCGTATCTGTGAACTCCTTCAAGTGGTAAAGAAGTTTCCTTGGGATTAGATGGATCTGTTGATTTATCTGCAGTGTGAGATCTTACATGGACATCCGCACTCACAATATGCGATTGATGAGAAGATTCCCCCTGATCAGAGGGATCCATTGATGTCTCTGGACAGGAAGGTCTGTGATGTATATTTTGTGTATTTGGATTTCCTTCTGGAGGATCCGGTGTGATGACATTATCTTCTGAGTTCCAATCAGCAGATAATAGAAGATGTCTCTCCGAGGAATTCCTGACATCACATCCATCTGTTAGGAAACAATTTTTAAAATAAATATAAAAATGTAAATAAAAAGAGACATGTGTTTTGGTCTAAAAGTCAATAGTTTCACAGAGTTCTGGCTTGGAACTGGGTACAATTGTAACAAAAAATATGAGAACAAACCAGTTAAAGGATTCAAAACAACTATGACACAATAGGTAAAATTATTTTGTGCATCAATGACTGCTACGGAGATTAACGAAGATGGATCTTTTGCCACATCGATTTGTATAAACATGACATTATATTGAGGAATGGAGATTGACCTTTCATATGGTGTACAGTATCTCCACCTCATTTGTTGGGAACATGACATTATATTGAGGAATGGAGATGGACCTTTCATATGGTGTACAGTATCTCCTCCTCATTTGTTAGGAACATGACGTTGTATTGAGGAATGGAGATGATTTCCTGCACTCTGAACATGAATATGGATGCTCACCTGTGTGAATTCTCTTGTGTTCGTCTAGGTTC
This sequence comes from Lithobates clamitans, assembly GCA_037952925.1. NCBI lineage: Eukaryota > Metazoa > Chordata > Amphibia > Anura > Ranidae > Lithobates > Lithobates clamitans. The sequence goes on from JBBGZY010001870.1 coordinate 309,451, forward strand.
CCTTTCTTAGAGAAACATTTCCCGCACTCTAAACATGAGAATAGTTTCTCGCATCTGTGAACTCCTTCAAGTGGTAAAGAAGTTTCCTTGGGATTAGAAGGATCTGTTGATTTATCTGCAGTGTGAGATCTTACATGGACATCCACACTGACAATATGCGATTGATCAGAGGGATCCATTGATGTCTCCGGACAGGGAGGTGTGTGATGTATATTTTGTGTATTTGGATTTCCTCCTGGAGGATCCTGTGTGATGACATTATCTTCTGAGTTACAATCAGCAGATAATAGAAGATGTCTCTCAGAGGAATTCCTGACATCACATCCATCTGTTAGGAAACATTTTTTAAAATAAATATAAAAAGGTCAGTAAAAAGAGTCATGTGTTTTGGTCTAGAAGTCAACAGTTTCACGGCGTTCTGGCTTGGAACTGGGTACAATTGTAACTTAAAAATATGAAAACAAACAAGTTAAAGGATTCAAAACAACTATGACACAATAGATAAAACTATTTTGTGCATCAATGACTGCTACAGAGATTAACGGAGGTGGATCTTTTGCCACATCGATTTGTATAAACATGACATTATATTGAGGAATGGAGATGGACCTTTCATATGGTGTACAGTATCTCCTTCTCATTTGTTGGGAACATGACGTTATATTGAGGAATGGAGATGGACCTTTCATATGGTGTACAGTATCTCCTCCTCATTTGTTGGGAACATGACATTATATTGAGGAATAGAGATGGACTTTTCATACGGTATACAATGTCTCCTCCTAACATGATGTTATGTCCTTGTGAAGAACAGGAAAGGTTGATTAACAAGAGAGCGCTGCTAGGTTGACTACACTTCTGGCTGAGGTGATGGCAAAAAAAGGACTACCTTTTGAGGGCACATTACACAATATTGTGCTGGCCAACTGTTTTGTTTTTTTTGCTGATCTCCATTTCTATTTTAGGTATGACATGATAGTATAGATAGACTCCAAGAAAAGGATTTTATGGTGAGTACAAAAATACTATTCTTTAATCACAATGGACCAAACATATTTATCTAGAGCATTTGATTAGCGTTAATTTGCTAAAAATTACCTCAACCATTCCAGCATTAATCAGAAAAAAATACAATCCTTATACTCAGAAGTAAAATGAGACTGTGACCTGTGTCTTCCATAGTGTCTGTTACTTACCTGTATTGATAGGTGGAGAAAAGTCCTCCTGTTCACTTTTCATATTCATCCCAACCTCCTCTGTGGACAGCTGATCACCCCCCACATCCATCTCCACTTCTTCCTCTTTAACCTCAACTTTTATATTAATCCGTTCTTCACCCTAAACACCAAAATAATAGAAAAAAAGCGGTGTAAGTACTGCCTTGCCTGTATCAGAATTGAACACCTACCCATTTCCTGTGAGCCCGGTGGGCCACGTACTCATCCCCTGGGGGCGCATCATAACCTCAACCTAGACACAAGGAAGCAAAGAACAGCGCCATGTCATTCAACACATGCCCAACCGTTGGAGGAAGAGCACCCATGATGTAAAAAAAAAGAACAATAAATGGTGAATGCTTCAAGACGGAACTGCAAATGGGGATATAGAGGAGAGCAAATACTGCACTTCAGATGTAAAAATAAACCCTAAGACAAGCGATTACATAGAGAAATGTCATCTCACTAAGTTCAGAATCACCTCTGTGTTCTATACACCAAGTCCACCTACCTGATGATGGTGAGGGATGGTGTGATCCTCCTGTGTGGAATCCCAGGAATACAGAGGACGGGGACATCTCTCTGGTGGGTTTGTGTCACTGAATGGCTCCATCATGATGTTCTTGAAGGGATCTTTGTGTCCTTCTAATAACTTCTCCATCACACCAACCTCATCATCCTCCTCTTTTATCTCTTTTTTAACAGCATTACTACAATCACCCTGGTTTATACTCTGATTATTAAAAAAAATTAGATTAGCTCTAATAATATAAATAATGAATAGGTCAAAGTGTAAGTATCAGCTATTATTTATTATTTTTCTACCTAACCTTATGTGAGAGGGTGTGATCTTCCTTTGTGGAATCCCGGGAATACAGAGGACGGGGACATCTCTTTGGTCGGTTCCCATTACTGGATCCATCTGTAGGAAACACACACACTGACTGAATACATTGTTTCTATGTGTTTATCAGATGATGGGGGATCTAGGTGGACCCTCCGTATTGCTCTCTCCTTTACAATAAAGTCTCCTCTTACCCAGTGATGTGAGGGGCGGCTGATTCTCCATCATGGCGTCCTTGTAGAGAACCTTGTGTCCTTTTAAATACTCCCACTCCTACATGGAGACATAGACAGTGACATCCTGACACCTTATAGGAACCTGACACACACAATGATACAGTCACCATCCAGACACATCCCTTGTCTGTGACTGGATAATGTCCCAGAATTCCCGGCACCGCTCACCTCTCCTGTCAACAGATCAATGATCTTGTTGGTGATTTCTAGAATCTTCTTCTCATTGTTTCCCTTGGGTTTCAGGGAATGAGTTGAAGGCACTCTGATGGTTAGATGGTCATCAGACTTCATTGGAGGAAAACTCTGCATTGAAAGAGCATTAGTAATGTCATGTGAGCTCCCAGAATCCTCCTCACCTCTCCGGTCAGGTCTGTGTTTTATTAATAGAGATAAGAGTGATGTCATGTGACCTCCCAGAATCCTCCTCACCTCTCCGGTCAGCAGGTAGATGATCTCCAGGGTCAGGTTCAATATCTTCTCAGCCATGCGACTTAGGTTCTCCTCCATCCTCATTGATGTGATCGTGTGATCCATTCAGGACTCTGACCTCTATGGATAGATAATAGAGCGGCCTCGCTGGTTATTATAACTCATGGACAAGCAGAGATTCATTTTAAACCCTCCGTCCAAAAGTGAGGGAGGATAAGAAATGTGTAATTTTAATAAATACCAAATATATTCAGCGTCTAAAAAATACTAAGATACCCAAAATTGCAACAGATTAAAAACCTTCACAGCTCATCGCTTTGGAGATAAACCTCAATGATGACCCTACAATGAGTCTTCTTTCTCTAGTGTCTGTGTGCCCATACCATCTTATACCCTGTTTCCCCCAAAAATAAGACCTAGCGTGATTGTCAGTGATGGCTGCAATATAAGCCCTACCCACAAATAAGCCCTACCTTGTTTCCCCAAAAATAGGCCCTACCCTGAAAATAAGACCTACAAGGTCTTTAACTAGGGCTTATTTGGGGGTAGGGCTTATATTTCAGCCATCACCGACAATCACACTAGGTCTTATTTTCGGGGAAACAGGGTACACACATATATATATATATATATATATTTCACAATAAGGGGTAAATGGTTCTTCTTTCTGTAGTGTGTGTGCATGTGTCTTCGGATGTCTTTCAAATTTTTGTTTTAATACTTTATATATTTAAAAAATATATTGTTTTTTTTTTAATTATTGTTTAGTTCTTGATTATGGAGATATCATACCTCTGTTTAGATGACTACACTGTATATGGTTCTCTAGGTTTAATTTGTGTACAAATAGGGTTGCTACCTCATCCTTTTAAACCCGAACACATAATAATCACACAGGTTCTGAGGCTAATTGAATTCAGATAAGGTACCAACTGAGTTAATTACCACCTTAATTGGCCACAGAACCTGTGTAATTAATATGCGTTCGGTTTTAAAGGGATGAGGTGGCAACCCTATGTACAGATCATAATATGATGGATGTATATGTTTGTGTATCTGATTCTGTTGGAGATAAAAGACGTCACAGTGACTATGGAGGAATCGGACGGACATGACAGGGGGGGAGGGGGGTGGGGGTACTGGGTGTATATATAAAATATCTTATTACCTCCTCTGCTGCCAGTTCCAGCAATGTCACCTCTCTGCTTCCTCCCGACTCACCTCTCACCCAGAACTTCCTTTTTAGTACCCTACATCCCTTCCTGTCTGCGCCTGACTTCACCTCCTCCCTCTTTTGTGGTGTAACGACATGTTCGGCGACCCATCGCAGTTTGCTACGGAAGTGACGTCCCGTGGCCGCCATCTTGCTACACCCCACACTAGTCCACAGTAAGGATACACTAAGAAGGGGGAAAGCGGACATGTTGTTACACCCACCGGAGTTTTGCATTTTGCACATTTTTATAACAGTAAAGTCAGTTTATATAGTGAAATACAGTACTTACAACTCCGCCTGACTACTTAGATCTTGAATTTTAAAAGCAGCGGCAACCCTGCTCATCTCACAGGTTTTACTAATCTGACAGAAGTTCGCTGCTTTTAAAATTCAACATCTAAGCAGTCAGACGGAGTTCTAAGTCCTGTATTTCACTATAGAAACTCACTTTACTGTTATAAATAAGTGTAAAATGCAAAACTCCAGTGGGTGTAACAACATGTCCGCTTTCCCCCTTCTTATGCCCCGTACACACGGTCGGATTTTCCGACGGAAAATGTGTGATAGGACCTTGTTTGTCGGAAATTCTGACCGTGTGTAGGCTCCATCACACATTTTCCATCGGATTTTCCGACACACAAAGTTTGAGAGCAGGATATAAAATTTTCCGACAACAAAATCCGTTGTCGGAAATTCCGATCGTGTGTACACAAATCCGACGCACAAAGTGCCACGCATGCTCAGAATAAATAAAGAGATGAAAGCTATTGGCCACTGCCCCGTTTATAGTCCCGACGTACGTGTTTTACGTCACCGCGTTCAGAACGATCGGATTTTCCGACAACTTTGTGTGACCGTGTGTATGCAAGACAAGTTTGAGCCAACATTCGTCGGAAAAAATCCTAGGATTTTGTTGTCGGAATGTCCGAACAAAGTCCGACCGTGTGTACGGGGCATTAATGTATCCTTACTGTGGACGAGTGAGGGGTGCAGCAAGAAGGCGGCGACGGAATGTCACTTCCGTCGCAAACTGCGATGGGTCGCCGAATATGTCGTTACACCGGCATCACTTCATGTGTCTGTACGATCATGCTCTTCCTGTGCCTGCGTTCCACCATGAATCGTCTTTTTGTTCCACTCAATAATAATATTATAGAGGATTTACATAGCGCCAACAGTTTGCGCAGCGCTGTACAACATGAGGGCAGACAGTACAGTTCCAATACAATTCAGTACAGGAGGGATCAGAAGGCTCTGCTCGTTAGAGCTTACAATCTAGGAGGGAGGGTCAAGTGATACAAAAGGTAATAAATATTGGGAATGAGCTGATGGAGAAAATAAAAGTACAGTTGTTAGGTGGGGGTAGGATAGGCTTCTCTGAAGAGAAAGGTTTTCAGGGATCGTCTAAAATTGGACAGAGTGGGGAATTGTCGGACAGATTGGAGTAGGGAGTTGGGAGGAGGGGATGAGGTGAACTAGAGAGCAGGAGGTCTTCGGAGGAATGAAGAGAATGAGTAGGTTGGTGTTTTGAGACCAGGTTAGTGATGTAGCTAGGGGTAGAGTTGTGGATGGCTTTGTAATATGTTTTCAGTATTTTGAATTGAATTTGTTGGGTAAATGGCAGGCAGTGGAGGGATTGGCAGAGAGGGGTAGCAAACACTGAGTGGTTGGTAAGGTGGATGAGTCTGGCAGCAGCATTCATAATGGACTGAAGGGCAGATAGCCTATGTAATGGTAAGCCAATGAGGAGGGAGTTGCAGTAGTCGAGGCGAGAGATGACCAGAGAATGAATTAGAAGCTTTGTGGCGTCATTGGATAGGAAGGGCATATTCTGGGGATGTTGCCGAGGTTGAGGCGTCAAGTTTTAGACAGTGATTGGATGTGGGGCCTGAAAGGACAGTTCAGAGTCCAGGATAACATCTAGCATATAACTGGAAAAGATCTCCGCCTTGAGAAAAATGTCATTAAAACGGGAAGTCCTGTCTATTATCAGTATGCGAATATTATAAGATAACACTATATAGTTACATAGTTACATAGTAGGTGAGGTCGAAAACAGAAACAAGTCCATCAAGTCCAACCTATCAATACATCTAAATCATCAGATCCTGTAACCATCTTTAACCTCTTAGCCACTGCCCCACGCACATATACTGCGGCAGGGCGGCCGCTCTGTGCCAGATCACGTGATCTGACACTTGCGGGTCTGGGGTGGCGTCCTGCTCCTGCTGTGATTGGACACAGCGGGAGCCAACCAGCGTGTCCGGTGGATGCGATGTCCGCCGGGACCTGCCGATCGTTCGGGAGACAGGCAGAACCTTGTTTACATAGGCAGAGGGGAATGTACTGAGTGTACTGATCCTGTGTTTCTAATAAGCAGGAACACTGATCTTTACCTTCCCTCAGTCAAAGCACCTCCCCCACAGTTAGTAAGCTCTCCCAGGGAACACATTTAACCCTTTGATCGCCCCTAGATGTTAACCCCTTCTTTGCCAGTGTCATTAGTACAGTGACAGTGCATATATTTTAGCACTGATCCCGGTATTAGTGTCACTAGTCCCCAAAAAGTGTCAGTAAGTGTCTAAATTTGTCCGCCACAATATTGCAGTCCTGCTATAAGTCACTGATTGCCGCCATTACTAGTATAAAAAAAAATATATACAAATATCCCATAATTTGTAGACGCTATAACTTTTGCGCTAACCAATCAATATACGCTTATTGGGATTTTTTTTACCAAAAATATGTAGCAGAATACATACTGGTATAAATTGATGACGAAATTAGATTTTTTACATTTTTTAATTGGATATGTTTTATAGCAGAAAGTAAAAAAAAAAAAAATATATATATATATATATATATATATATATATATATATATATATATATATATATATATATATATATATATATATATATATTTCAAAATTGTCGGTCTCTTTTTGTTTATAGCGCAAAAAAATAAAAACCACAGAAGTGATCTAATACCACCAAAAGAAAGCTCTATTTGTGGGGAAAAAAAGGACAAATATTTTATTTGTGTACAGCATTGCACGACCGCGCAATTGTCAGTTAAAATAACCCAGTACCGTATCGCAAAAAAATGGACTGGTAATAAGGGGGTAAAACCTTCCAGGGCTGAAGTGGTTAAACGGGGAGTCCTATCTCTGTTCATTATGTGAATATTATAAGATAACACTACAGTGTTAAAAAAAAAACACCAGATCCTGTAACCATTTTTAAAAAATTAAGGTAAAAGCACAGAAAATTAGGTATGTTAATTGCTTACTTTTCTTTACATAAAATGCTGTTTGCTTGTAAAGCACCTCTGAGTTTGCTAGAAAATTTGACCACTCCAGGAAGAGTCGATTCCCTGGCACATTCCTGCTTGCACGTCATAGCCCCCTCCTGTTCTGGGAGTGTCTAAATACGCTCTATGCTTGCCCATCTATTGGGGGCCATCATATGCAATGTGTCCTCTATTTCAAGACTAATAAATCAGAAGGTTGGTTTCCAGAGATAAATACATTCCAGAGATAAATCAATCATTCTATCCCTTTATAAAGTAAAGATGTGCATGACCGAAAAATTTGTTTTGTTTCATTTTGGATTCCTTCGTTAAGCTAATCATTTTGTTTTGTCCTATTCGGTATGTTAGAATGATTCGTTTTCAGAAATCGCCTCGTATATTCGTTGTTCCAAATCGTTTTGTATTTTGGAAATTATTTCGTAAGATGGGCTATATTTGTTTTAACGTGTTAATTCGCTATTTCGGGAGATTACTTATGGACTCTGTTTGAGTTGGATGGAGGTGGATCAGAATCTCCGAATCATAATATAACGAATGGAACAAAATTAATTTCGGATTCATTCGTTATGTTATGATTCAGAGATTCTGATGGATCTGCCTCCATTCAACCCAACCACAATAAGTAGGAAACATAAATCTTATATCACTTTTATACCTTACTGTATTTATTGCACTATGTTTCCATTTCATATGTAGTGCATTATTTTTATAATAAGGAAAAATATTATTGCAACATAAAACACATGGATTGTTTTGTTAGAATTTATTTTGGATTCATTGAAATTCGTTACTAATGTGATTCAGAGATTCGGATACATCCGAATCTCCGAATAATTAAAATTTCGTCCAAATTTTTTTTCAAAAGAAACTTACATGTCTATTAAAAAGTACTGGTTAACCCTCACCTTTTGACAATGCACTTTAGTTTTGGTCAACAGTCTTCTGGAACAGCCTTTCTCAACCCTTTCAACAAATGGGAACCCTTGAAATAACCATCTAGGTCTCAGGGAACCCCGGCTAAAAATAACTATATCTACAACTCATGATTAGTGTGATGGTCAGTGGGAAGCCTGCTGCTTATGCTTGTGGTCATTGGGAATACCCCCTTATTGATAAGTGCCATCAACTCGAGTCCTAGCAACTTGATAAATCAGAGCTCTAAAAAGAAGTCTAGGGAGGGGCCTATCCATCCCCTACTGTCAGGTCACCTGAGTCCAGGTGATAGATGCACACCGTTGGAGTCAGGAGTGCACTGCTAAGGTAGTGGACCCTACAGCTGACTGCTGCAGATGAAACTCAGGGTGGTTGAGGAAGGCAGGTCCACTGGAGCACCAACAGGTATTCCATTGGGAGCTAGAGCATAAGATTCCCCCGGGCGCAAAGTCTAAGAGCCAGCAGGTATTCACCAGAGCCACTAGTGATGAGGATGGACTGCGCTGCAACTGACTCCAGGTCACGGCCCCCAGGGTCTCCCAGCTCATGCTCACGGTAGGCTACAGGAGGACAGAGAGGAAGCAGCAGCCCAGGACAACAAGGGATAGTAAGGAGATAAGCCAAAGGTCAGGGTGACTGGCAGACAAGGATAGACAGAGAACACGCCAAAAGGTCAGGGTCACAAGCAAGCAGGGATAGTCAAGAACAAGCCAAGATCGGTAAACAGTATCAGATGTAGGACACAGAGCAATGAGCACATGGATGCCAAATCGTACAATATTGATCAGCAGAGCTGGCTTGCAGTGCACAGGTTAATATAGAGTTCCTTGATAGGGGCTGGGATGGAGCCATGCTTTGAGGAGAGATTACTTAAGCAGCCAAGTGAGAGTGGCTGGCCTCTTAATCTGAACACATAGAGAGGTAAGCTGACAAACAATACTGCATAACCATGACAGTACCCCCTTCTTACAAGGCCTCCCCCTCCTCCACCTGGGCCCAGACTTAAAGGGAAACTTCAGATGAAACCTCCTCAACAGACGAGGCGTAAAGACCTCAGATGCAGTGATCCAAGACCTCTTCTCAGGACCAAACCCTTTCCAATGTACGAGGTACTGAAGAATGCCTTTACAGAGCCGGGAATCCAGAACTTGATTAACCTCATACTTTAGATTATCCTCAGAGACCGTAACCGAGGTAGGGAGAGGATGAGAGGACTCATTGAGGACGAAAGGCTTTTTAGGAATGGGTAAGGGCATGAGAAGACCATCAGGAGTCTGAGCAGGGTCCCCCAGACCCTTGAAGATGAGCTGGACATCCAGCACAGGACCATCAGACTGGGCAGAGGTCAGTGGATCCCTGAGGCCAGGTTGGTTGGAAGGTGACGTGTCACAGGAGTCAAGCTGGATAGCTGAAACACAAGCAGAATGCAGAGAGCCCTGAAAAAAAGGTTGAAAACCCCACCGGGCCGAATGAGGCAGTCTATCCAAAGGATGGATTGAGCCTCTTAGACAGGTTTGAATGGACATAGTAGTAGTAGTAGTACGGTGAGGCCAGGTTATAGAAAGTCCTGAATAAGAAAAAGCAGGAAGCTCACTGGGCATAGACTGGACTGGCATAACTGGTGCAGAGGCCGACTGAATAGCATTGCCAGGTGCAGCGACTACCACAATCGCAGGGCGTAGCGACTGTGTAACTGGTGGATGAGTTAGCCTGGCTTTGTGTCCAAGGAAGTTTAGGGACAGGCAAAGGTAAATGGTTATGCAAACTTGAGTGAATGATCGGCTCAGGTTCACAGGTGGGCTCCTCATCCAGAGTGCCACATAAATTAGAGAGTGCATCAGCCCGACTATTGCAGGACACATCCCAGAAATCGCTATATGCAGTGGAAAGAGCAGAAGATACTGGGATGGTGGCAACAGGAAGATTCTCTTTTGGGGCAACTTAGAGTAGGCAGGATGAGGAAAAGGAGGAACCCCAAGCTAGGATCTGTCTAGCAGTCCAGTCAATGTGTGGAGAATGGAGCCATAACCAAGGAAGACCTAAAACGATAGGAGATGAGGCCTTAGGTAAGATAAGGAAGGATACCAACTCCTGGTGGAGTGTCCCTACCTACCGACATCTTAACAGGGAGGGTCTGGAAGCGAATAGGGCCCCCTGGGAGAACAATGCCATCAATCGCCAAGACCACCAATGGGGTTGTGAGGGGCAAAAGGGTAAGTCTCATGGAGGATGCAGTTCCCCAGTCCATGAAATTGCCAGCGGCTCCAGGATCCAGATATGCTGAGACCGAATGAGAGGAAGCACCGACATAAAGGAACACAGAAAGAAGAAGACGAGAAGGTGAAGGTGATATTTCAGGGTCCAATACTCCACCTTCCAGATGTATTAGCCCTGAGCGTTTTTCCGGACGAAGAGAGCAAGTGTCACGAACATGACCTCTGGCCCCACAATAGAGGCACAGGCCCAGAGTTCTGCGTCTAACGCGTTCATTGGGGGATAACATGGTCCGGTGCAGCTGCATAGGTTCCTCAGCTGGCAGGAGGTGCTCCTCGGGTCGAAGAGAGGGAACAGGGAGCTCAGGCTTCCTAAAGAACGGGAAGTGCCTGCGTCTTTTTTTTCAGGGTCCTCTCCTGAAAGCGAATATCGATCTGGTTACACAAGGTGATGACACCTTCCAGATCAGCAGGGATGGTTCTTCCTGCTAATTCATCCTTCACTTTATCAGAGAGGCCATGTAAAAAGGTTGCAACTAAGGCCTCATTATTCCAGCTCAGCTCAGCAGTCAAAGTACGAAAATGAAGAGTGTACTGTCCCACAGTAGCGGACCCCTGACTGGAGACATAAAAGGGCGCTGGCCGCTGATGAGACACGACCCAGTTCCTCAAAGATATTCCGAAAAAGTTTCAAGAAATCAGACAGGCTAGAAGCCACTGGATCATTCAGTTCCCACAGAGGGGCAGCCCAGGCTAACGCCTCGCCGAACAGGAGGGATATAATATAGGCTACCTTCGCCCGATCGAACAGGAAGTTTTGTGACTGGAGTTTAAAATGAATAGTGCATTGGCTGAGGTACCCCCAGCAGCCTTGGACTCCCCAGAGAAACGGGACGGAGCTGGCAGTTGTAGTGAATGTGTGGCTGCAACTGTGATCGGAATAGGTGCAGCCACTGGTTGTACTTGAGGTTGCTGACTCGGGGTTCCCAAGAAGGCCTGAAGCTGCTCGAAGCGGGAAGCCAGATCCTGGAGGAATCGCATCACCTGAGGCTGATTCGATTCCTGGGTCTCAAGTCTGTGGACTATGCCCTGCAATGGATCATCTGCGGGAAGCGGCACATCAGCCGGGTCCATGGCTAATCAAACTGTCAGGTCACCTGAGTCCAGGTGACAGATGCACACCATTGGAGTCAGGAGTGCACCGCTAAGGTAGTGGACCCTACGGCTGACTGCTGCGGATGAAACTCTGGGTGGTTCAGGAAGGCAGGTCCACTGGAGTACCAACACAGATCCCACTGGGAGCTAAAGCATAAGATTCCCCAGGGCGTGGAGTCTAAGAGCCAGCAGGTATTCACCAGATCCTCTAATGGTGAGGATGGACTGGGCTGCAACTGACTCCAGGTCGTGGCCCCCAGGGTTTCCCAGCTCATGCTCACGGTAGGCTACAGGAGGACGGAGAGGAAGCAGCAGCCCAGGACAACAAGGGATAGTAAGGAGATAAGCCAAAGGTCAGGGCGACTAGCAGACAAGGATAGACAGAGAACACGCCAAAAGGTCAGGGTCACAAGCAAGCAGGGATAGTCAAGAACAAGCCAAGATCGGTAAACAGGATCAGATGTAGGACACAGAGCAATGAGCACACGGAAGCCAAATCACACAATATTGATCAGCAGAGCTGGCTTGCAGTGCACAGGTTAATATAGAGTTCCCTGATAGGGGCTGGGGTGGAGCCATGGTTTGAAGAGAGATTACTTAAGCAGCCAGGTGAGAGCGGCTGGCCTCTTAATCTGAACACATGTAGAGGTAAGCTGACAGACAAACAATACTGCATAACCATGACACCTACCTCTGATAATCTGAAGCTTATGGGGTTACTGTTTTTTCCAGGTATGCTTTTATATTTAGGTTCCTGGGTTTGCCCACCTGTGTACGTTATTATAAGGGGCTAGCATTCTGCGGCTTATACAGTATGTACAGTTTATACAGAAAGCTCAGCTTCTTTTAGCCTCTTTAATTGTTAGATGTGATTTGCCCATTCCCACCAATTGCAGTGGTTTGCTTAGTGCCTCAGAAATGATCCCATCAGGGTGTCCCAGGTCTTGCAACATCCCTGTGTTTGTCAGGCTGGAAAGTAAAAAACAAAAAATTCTGTGGAATAATCACTGATGCACTAATAAGAATGTACATACTTAGTTTTGCAGTGGGTCCTGGTATGTTACCAAGGAACAAAGGGTGGTCAGCTGTCCAGTAATCTATCCTTTCAGAATGGGGGCTCGTCCGGGATGAAGCACTCACCCACGGTAAGTGAATCTTTGTCTTATCTGACAAATTATTTTCTTGCCGCCGCTCTGATAAAGCTTTAGTCCTGTTTAAATTATATAGAAAGGAGACAAACCATGCCTACATAGACTAATAAAGAAAAAGGTCTTTGGCAGACCTAAGAAAGTCCTTTGGGAGGACAAAAATATTTAAACAGTACTGTTTCTCCTTTTGGGAAGGGGAATAGTCTATGAGGTAAATCCACCGCGACCCACAACTTTTCTGCTTCTTTCTGTCGCTTAAAAGTATAAGATAATTTGTTGCGTGGGTCAGATGACTGTAAGGTAAGACAGTCATTCCCCACTGTCAATATGGGTCAAAAACATGGTAAAGAAGTTCCTCCCCCTCCTCCCAACCCTGGGGAAGCATGTAAAGATTATGTAGCTAGGATTTGTGGTACGGATTGTGAGTTCATAGTCCCCTGGGTATCAAATTTATTAGGGTGGATGGAAACTATGCATAGCTCTGTTCCTTTCCCCCGGGATGGTGATAATAATACGTTGCATTAGGATATGGTAAAAGGATTATGTCTAGGAGAAAAAAAGGCGTTTTCCATGGTAGTCCAGGGAGCCACAATGGGACATGACTTATATGAGACGGGGAGGGGAGAACTGGTTACAAATATGCCCCGTATTGGTTCCAGAGGGATAATAGGAAACAAAAGAAATCCAACAAATGTTTAAGTAAGGTGGATCATGAGAGAAAGTCAAGGAAGAGGCAGATAAAAAGAGACCAGACCCAACCGCCCCTCTACTTCCATTTAACCCTCCACCATACACAAACATAATCTATCCCAGTCTTACAAAAGAAGATATAGATCTGTTAGCTGGTCATTATGCTGTCAGCCAGAGACGGGCTCCAGCCCCGACTCCCGTTCAGCAGCAACAAGCCCCTGCCCCGGTTCAGCAGCAACAAGTTCTGCAAGTACAGAAGCAACAGGAAGATAGGTCAGAAAGTCCCATAGTGACTCTGCATATCCAAGGAAAATTAACCCCTTTCCTCCTTGATTCAGGAGCTACTCGTAGTACCCTCAGTGAGGACTATTACAGAGGAGAGACAACGAATGCTGAGCCTTCAATGGGAATTAATGGGATACTCACCAAAACTTTCAAAACCCCTCCCCTCCCAGTAACAAATGTAGAAAGCAGATCAGTGTTGTTGCACCACAGTTTCAGAATAATACCAAACTGCCCTGTCAATCTTTTGGGGAGAGACTTACTAGGTAAGTTGGGGATTAGAATGGAGATAACCAATTAGGGAGGTGTGATTGTTCATTCTAAATAGATCCCCATATGGCCCATAATGTTGAATACTGAAGTGCAAGAGAAAGACACAGGACTCCCCAGTGATTCTGACAAAGTATGGTCAGAGAGCGCTCTAGATGTAGGGCTCATCTCCTGTACCCCATACAAGGCCACCCTCAAAGAATGGGCACAATCCATTTATCACAAACAGTACCCATTGTCAAAAGAAAGAGGAAGGCATTGCCCTATGGTAGAACACTTCTTAAAAAAGGGCATTCTAAAAGAGATTGTATCCCTCTACAACCCAGTTAAAAAGTCGGATGGCAGTTATAGGTTTATTCAAGACCTTCAAGCTGTAAATAACCTGGTGGTGCCCATTGCGCCTATAGTGCCTGATGTGCCATCACTCCTTACCTCCATACTATCCGATGCAGAGTATTTTTCTGTGATTGATTTAACTAATGCATTTTTTAGCGTCTTTGAGGATGAGGAGACACAGCCAATCCCTGCTTTTTGTTTTAAAAACTGCCAGATGACCTGGTGTTGAATGCCCCAGGGTTATGTAGATTCCCCTGTAGTCTACTCGGTGGTCCTCCAGGCAACCCTGCGGTCCTGGACACTCCGTCATGGTTCCGTACTACTCCAATATGTTGATAATTAGTTGTTGTGTAGTCTAAGCCAAGTTGCATGCAAGGAGGATGGTTTAGATCTGTTACATTGGTTAGCAGATAATGGTCACAAGGTTTCTAAGAAAAAAATGGTGTCAGGAGACTGTTGAATACCTTGGTTTTGTACTCTTCAAAGGAGAAAGGAAAATCAGTCACAAGAGAGCTGCGGCTCTCATGGGTCTGCCCCGCCCACTCACTAAAAAGGGCATGCTATCCCTATCCCTAACCAAACACCTAAGAGGTAGATTAAAGACAGAGGTGGTGAAGTAAGCAGTGGAAATCCTTGAATAGTAAGTGAAGCAGGTGGTCAAGACTCTGTGTAAAAGATGACGTTGCTTATTTCACCACAGACTTCTGAGAAGGCCTTGTGCCTCCTATTCTTGGTCATCCTGATTGTGTTCCTACCCACATGGATCATAACTAACTGTATACATCACCCTGAGGACTTGGGTGCTATAAAAGGCATATGTGGAGTACAACCTATACATGACACACGTAACAGGTCAAAAAGAGAATCATTGGGAGAAAATGAGATTGGGGAAGGGTCAACCACATTCCATGATAAAATGTTACTGATGAAGTTGAAAAATGCATATGCACAAAAATCAGGTTATGAGAAATGTTGGATATGTAGTAAACTGCATCCTAGTACAGCCTGTATTCCCCTTATGGCTGTACCTTTAAATATCACCCTTTTGTTAAATGAAACTCCTCCCGTTGCTTTAACCAACACATCAAGTTTATATGAAAACAACACCGTTACTTTTCCAATAACTAGTAGAAGTCATTTCCCTGACTGGCGTTTCAATTTAGGAAATGATACACAGACTAACCCCTCTACATGCAGTAGGTCAATATTTAAAGTGATACTAAAGCTTTGTTTAAAAAAAATAAAAATAACTAATATATCACACTTACCTCCACTGTGCAGCTCATTTTGCACAGAGTGGCCCCGAACATCCTCTACTGGGGTCCTTCGGTGGCTCTCGAGGCTCCTCCCCACATTAGATAACCCCCTAGGAGAAGCACTCTCCCCAGGGAGTTACCTTGCGGGCGTGCTCCTGAGTCATTCATTCGGTGTTCATAGAAGCCGAATGTATGACTCGGCCCCGCCCCCAGGTCATTGGATTTGATTGACAGCAGTGGGAGCCATTGGCTGCGCTGCTATCAATCTATCCAATCAAAGCCAGGACTCCGTGGAGAGAAGGACGGCGCGTCCCCGCCGAAGGAGATGAAGGGGCTCAGGTAAGTAAAACGGGGGGGGTCTACGGGGGCCAGTGACTGGACATAGGATGCATTAAGGTGAAAAAACATGAGCCTTTACAACCCCTTTAACATTTCCATGTGTGAATCTGAGGGAAATTCCGCTTGTTCACTGTTTCACATATTTGATCCTAATTTAAACTATACCTTGCATAACTTTTCTTCTCTCCCTGATAATGTAAGTGATATACTACACCAATTCATAATCGCAGTACAGGACAAGTACACTTATGGGATTATCGCAAAGAAACCATTTGCACTAGGACAAAGTATCTATGTGTGTTGTAAGAAGGTATGTTATCCTTGGGTCCCTCTCCATGTCCAAGGATGGTGTTATTTGGCCTCTTTAATCCCGATTATGGGAGCAATGGGTAACAATAAGGAAGCCCAACTACTTGAGGCCAGTATGTATCCAAGATACCCTCTTAGGCATAAAATGAAGAGAGAATTGTTTAGTAAGGGAGACCAGGCCTGGGACTGGTTCTCTTCATACACAGGGTGGGAAATAGTTATGATGAGAAAGCTAAATAATTACTCTACGATTATTGATGATATTATGGAAAAGAACTCAGACAATATTGATCTATTAAGTATTGAGTAAAGGGCACTCAGAAAGAAGGTAGAATTACATGATCTGGCCATCGAAAGCATGAGTGCAGCACTGGCTGGTCTCTGCGAACACACAGAGGACTATGAGTGTTGTACTTGGATATACAATACCAGTATTTTTTCACAAGAAAGGATATACAATACCAGTATGGAGGTGCCCGACTATTATGACATAATTGCACAACATCGGAAAGAAGTTAATAAGTTGCAAGAAGCCCGTAACATTGCACAGAATTGGGATCCTCTAAAAGGTCTAGGAGGTTTTGGGCTTGGGGGAATATTTTCCTGGTTAAAAGATATCGCTGTGACAATTGTTATGGTTTTACTTTTCTTATTATTTCTGTATGCATGTTTCAAGCTTATTATGTGTTTAACCACTTGCCGCCCGCCCTATTACAAAATGACGGCGGCAAAGTGGTTTGATATTCCTGACCGGACATCATATGACATGATCAGGATATCGAGCCGCTGCGCACCCCCGGGGGCGCGCATCGCGGTGATAGTTGTTGTGGGGTGTCAGTCTGACACCCCGCAACACCGATCTAGGTAAAGAGTCTCTGACGGAGACTCTTTACCAGGTGATCAGCCATGTCCAATCACGGCTGATCACGATGTAAATAGGAAGAACCGGTGATCGGCTTTTTCCTCACTCGCGTCTGACATTGTTTATCAGCACAGCCCCCCCTCGGATCCCACCCAGGACCACCAGGGAAGCTGCCCAGGACCACCAGGATGGCCACCACATTGGACCACCAGGTATGCCCCCTAGACCCCCAGGGAAATACCAATATGTACCCAGGCAGCTGCCAATCTGTGCCCAGGCAGCTGCCAATCTGTGCCCACTCCAATGCCTACCACTGTCAGTGCCACCAGGGATGCCTATCAGTGCCTCATATCAGTGCCACGTATCAGTGCCCAGCAGTGCCGCCTATCAGTGCCACCCTATCAATGCCCAGCAGTGCCCAGTGTCGCCTATCAGTGCCCATCAGTGCCAACCACTGCCACCCATGACTGCCCATCAGTGCCGCATATCAGTGCCACTCATCAGTGCCGCCTACCAGTGCCCATCAGTTCCGCATATCAGTGCCCATCGTCAGTGCCCGCTCATTGGTGCCACCTCATCGGTGCCGCCGTATTAGTGCCTGTCAGTGCCACCTTATCAGTGCCCATCAGTGAAAGATAAAACTTATTTACAGATATTTTTAACAGAAACAAAAGCAAAACTTTTATTTTTTTCAAAATTTTCGGTCTTTTTTTATTTGTTTAGCTAAAAAAAAAAAACGCAGAGGTGATCAAATACCACCAAAAGAAAGCTCTATTTGTGGGAACAAAATGATAAAAATTTAGTTTGGGTACAGTGTAGCATGACCGCACAATTGTCATTCAAACTGCGACAGCACTGAAAGCTGAAAATTGGTCTGGGAAGGAAGGTGTCTAAGTGCCCTGTATTGAAGTGGTTAATTACTAGAGCCACTAGAACCCCTGACCCAGGTGCTGAAAGTAAAGCTTACCTCAGTCTTTATTACAGTAAAAACTCTGTAGAAAAGAAGTAAGTCATTTTTATAACTTAAGAGGAAATTGTTATAAGAGCATAGGATCAACTGCAACTCCATTTTGTAATTTCCCCTTCATTTTATAGTTCTTGTTTTTAAAGGAATGTACGTGCCTTATCTTACACTTCTTTCTTGTTAATATTTATTAGACTTTTTGCTTGAGCTAAGATTTACTTAAAAAAAAACCACTGTATGAGTCAATGTGGCCAGATCCTCAGAAAGGCATCCTATGTCCTTGCAGATAAGTTATCTTTGTAAATTCCTTTCAGCTGCCTAAACTCATGATGAAAAAATCTCTCTGTAGAAGCCTGGTTAACCCTTAGAAACTTAGGAACAAGCTTATCCCAGGTGCCTGTTGCGTGTGTCTCAAATTGGGTCTCCAGAATTCTGAAGGGTCCCGGTGAGCTTCCAAGGAACAAAGGGTGGTCGGCTGTCCAGTAATCTATCCTTTCAGATATAAATGGAAAAATCACCGTGAGAATGGCGGAACTGACCAGATGACACTGACATACCCTGTAGGCCACTTATGGAGATGACCTCTGTATCACTGATGTAGATGATGACTGTGAAATTAAGGAGCCCATCACTGTGACCAGGAGGAGGAGTGTCAGGACCTGGTTCACCTGCTGGAGGCACTGTGCTTCCCAGAGAAGAAAGTTGTAGTTCCAGTGTCTACCAGCGAATATCTCCCAGAAGCCAGAAGTTTCTAGTAATCAGTCTCCATCTGATGCTGGTTGCTGGGAGGGTATTTAGTCTCTCCACTGCTAGTACACTTTGCATCAGTGGGGTTGATTTACTAAGGATGGAGAGTGCAAAATCTGGTACAGCTCTACATAGAAACCAATCAGCTTCCAGTTTTTTTTCAAAGTTTAATTGAGCAATCTGAAGTTAAAGGCTGATTGACTACCATGCACAGCTGCACCACATTTTGCACTCTCTGATTTAGGTAAATCAAAGCCAGTGTTTTTGCTTTGTTGTGCTAAGTCAGATGCTGCTTATTATTTATCCTGCTCCTGATCTTACTCTTGCCCTGCATCCTGTACCCTGCTACCTTATATCTGCTCCCCTTGTTCCTGATCCCAGTCCTGGTTCCCCCTTCCTTGCATATCTGGTATTCCCTGTAACCTGTGTACCTCATCTTGTATATATTGTATTATAGTTAGGTGGTTAGATATTTTATCATTCAGTTAATAGTTCACCTATATCTTTATGTTTGGTGTTTGGATGCCTTTTGTTTTACTATTAATATACCGGTATTTATATATATGGTTTGGTCTCCAATTCCTGTGTAGCCACACAGATCCGGCCATCTCTGCTGCTAATTCCTGACATGGATAATCAAGATGTCATTGATGGGAATGCTCCATGTGGCATTTGTAGTGGCTCTCTGAATCCATAGAATATTAGCTGACACATGTGTGGACCTTCTGGACTCTCCATCTCATTAATAAAACACCAATGGATGACTCTCTATGAACACACATTCTCATTCCAATTTACCAATTATCTAAGAATAATGGTCATTTAAGAAAAAAACTCAGATAAGACTGTTGTAAAGTTTAGAAATAGTAACACAATATAACCGGCCACTAATCTAAATCAAGTCTTGTATATTTAATATATGAAATTATATCAAATTTATTAAAAAAATAATCTATTGTCCAGATCAAAGACAGGTCATCTTCCTCGGTGAAGTTGTCATGGTCAGGGGATCAGGCTCGGAAACCAGTAGCTATAACACTAGAGAGGATCCCACTGACCAGCTGGATAAGTACACAAGCAGGTCACCCTGGTGGATGATGCAGTCTCACCCAAAGGTCTAGGCACTAACCAGTATTCACCGTAGCTCCTGATGGTGGAAATGGGTTTTACTGCATGTTAGTACCAGGTTGTGGTTCTCAGGATCGCCCCATCAGGAGGTGAGAAAGTTGGGGTCGAGTAGCAGATATAGCAGGTATGGATTAGGCAGAAATGTAGTCAGTAAACAAGCCAAAGGTTAGTAACAAGTAGTTGCAGGTTGGGATCAAGAGGAAGTGTAGTCGAAGTAAGAGCTATAGGTCGGTAAGTAACAAGTGGTTGCAGGTTGGGATCAGGCAGAATTGTAGTTGAGGAACAAGCTAAAGGTCGGTAACAAGTGGTTGCAGTTTAGGATCAAGCAAAAGCATAGTTCTGGAATAAGCCAAAGGGTGAAAATGAATGGTTGCAGGGTTGGGATCAAGTGCAATGTAGTCAAGGAACATGTCAATGTTCATTAACAAGGGGTTGCAGGTTGGGATCAAACGGAAGTGTAGACGAGGAACAAGTCAAAGGTCAGTAAGGAATGGTTGCAGGTTGGGATCAAGCGGAAGTGTAGTCGAGAAACAAGCAAAGGTCTGTAACAAGTTTTTGCATGTTGCGATCAAATGGAAGTGTAGTCGAGAAACGAGCCAAAGGTCAATAAGGAATTGTTGCAGGTAGGGATCAAGCAGAAGTGTAGTCAAGGAACAAGCCAAAGGTCAGTAACAAGTGGTTGCAGATTGGGATCAAGCAGAAATGTAGTTGAAGAACAAGCCAAGGGTCAATAACGAATAGTTGCAGGTTAGGATCAAGCATAAGTTTAGTCAAAGAACGAGCCAAAGGTCAAGGACAAGTGGTTGCAGGTTGAGATCAAGCAGAAGTGTAGTCAAGGAACAAGCCAAAGGTCCATAAGGAATTGTTGCAGGTTGGGGTCAAGTGGAAGCGCAGGTAAGGAGCAAGCCAAGGGTCGGTAATGAGTGGTTGCAGGTTGAAATCAAGTAGAAGTGTAGTCAAGAAACAAGCCAAAGGTTAGTAACAAGTGGATGCAGGTTGAGATCAAGCAGAAGCATAGTCAAGGAACAAGCCAAAGGTTGATAATGAATGGTTGCAGGTTGGGATCAAGTGCAAGTGTAGCCAAGGAACAAGTCAATGTTCAGTAACAAGTGGTTGCAGGTTGGGATCAAATGGAAGTGTAGTCAAGGAAAAAGCCAAACGTCGCTAGTGGAGATAAGTATGGCTACAGGTATGCAAAAGAAGCAAGATATCGGCTGGAAAGACCACAATAATCTGGCAAACAGGAAGTGCAAAGGAATGGCTTAAATAGGAATTTCACGGGAGGAGCAAGGAGTTCAAGGTTCACCGGGCACAAGGCAAGATTATCCAAAGAATCAGACAGGATAGTGTCCAGCATCTCAGCCAGATGCAGAAGAGGTCATGGGTTCAGATCCCAGTCCTGACAACAGTTGAACAAGGAGCAACGCTGAGTAGCAACCAACCGAAAAGGAGTTCCTTGGATGAGATGTTAGAATTGCTTGCCTACATCTTGGGAAGTAAAAGAAGTCATCGTTGACCACTGCCATTTGCACTTTGCGACTCCATTAGGTATTTTTAGGTCCTTGGGCATGATATCAAACCAACAAATTAGTTATGAAGTTAAGAGTTTAGATAACGGGTACGGACTGATGCTGATAAATTTGAGCTACATTTTTAGGCTTCAGTCGTTTGTCACAAGGCCGCTAGTTTAGCCAATAAAGAACAAAAGGGATGAAAGTGTGGGCGTGCCTATAAACGTGAAACCCTTCTCTACTATACAGTCATGGAGGTAGAGGGAAAACGGGGACACCTCAATGTGAGGGCCAGTAGAGGCAGCAAAATCTTATGACCGGGGTCTCAAAAAAAATATAAGAAACCAGCAGGAGCACCACCAGACCAGACTATACATCCTATGTTACTTTTACGGGAATGTTTACCATTAAATATCATTTTTAGCATACAGTAGTTCCATGGACTGAACAAAACCTTCTGTTTATTACCTCCATACATTTATCAACACTACCATCAAGTGTGTGTACTCTGATGTCTAATTAGATTTGCATTACGTGTAAAACTTTTCCCGCACGCTAAACATGCAAAAGGGCGCTCACTCGTGTGACTCCTCTGGTGTCTATGAAGATTTGCTTTCTCAGAGAAACATATCCCGCACACTGGACAGGGAAAAGGATGTTTGCCCGTGTGGCTTTTCTGATGTGCAAGTAGCTGGGCTTTCAGGCTAAAAAATTTCCCGCAGTCTGAACAAGAAAAAGTACTTTCCTCCATGTGACTCCTCTGGTGGGCGAGAAACTTGGCTTTTACGGTGAAAGATCTCCCGCACTCCGAACAAGTAAAAGGCCGCTCGCTTTTGTGAAGTCTTTGGTGTATAATCAGGCTTCCTTTTTGAGTAAATCTTTTCCCGCACTCTGTGCATAAGAAAGGACGCTCACCCGTGTGAATCCTCTGGTGTGAAAGCAGCACGCTTTTCTCAATGAAACATTTCCCACACTCTGAACATGAATAGGGGCGCTCGCCCGTATGAATTCTTCGGTGTTTAACAAGGGTTCTTTTCTGAGTGAAACATTTCCCGCACTCTGAGCATGAATAAGGGCGCTCACTCGTGTGAAGTCTCTGGTGAGAAACAAGGCAAACCTTCTGAGTGAAACTTTTCCCGCACTCTGTGCATATAAACGGTCGCTCGCCCGTGTGAACTCTCTGGTGCGTTAGAAGTATGCTTTTCCCAGTGAAACATTTCCCGCACTCTGAGCATGAAAAAGGACGAACTCCGATGTGAACCTTCTGGTGTATAAGTAGCTCGTTTTTGTCAGTGAAACATTTCCCGCACGCTGAACATATATGAGGATTCTCAGCCTTGTGAAGTCTCTGATGTGTAAGAAATTCGCTTTCCTTAGTAAAAGATTTCCCACATTTTGAACATGTAAGAGTTACACGGGTGTGGGATCGGAGATGGATACGAAGTTCAGATTTTGTCTTGAAAGATTTCCCGCACCCCAAACATGAGAATATATTCTCACCTCGGTGATCTCCTTCATGGGGTGAGGAAGATATCTTGACAATAGAAGGATCTGTTGATCGATCTGCAGTGTGAGATCTTACATGGATATTTGCTCTCATAGTATGTGATTGATGAGAAGATTCCCCCTGATCAGAGGGATCCATTGATGTCTCCGGACAGGAAGGTCTGTGATGTATATTTTGTGTATTTGGATTTCCTCCTGGAGGATCCTGTGTGATGACATTATCTTCTGACTTACAATCAGCAGATAATAGAAGATGTCTCTCCGAGGAATTCCTGACATCACATCCATCTGAAAAGAAATGTTTAAATAAATATAAGAGGTCAGTAATAACAGAGAATTCTAAGTAAAATGAGACTGTGACCCATTTCTTCCATAGTGCCTATACTTACTTATGTTAATATGTAGAAACATTTCTTCCTGTTCACTTTTCATAATCATCCCAACCTCCTCCATGGACGGCTGATCACCCCCCACATACGTCTCTTCTTCTTCCTCTTTAACCTCAACTTTTATATTAATCTGTTCTTCACCCTAAACCCCCAAATAATAGAAAACATCTATTAAAGCCGAACTCCAGGCAGATATAAAAGATACAAATGGATACAGCTCTACACTTATTAATACATCACTAAATGTGTGTGGGTGTTTTTTTCTTTTTTACGCAAGCAATGTAAGTACTTAAATGTCACCTGGACCTTGCTTTGTGCACGGGTCTAAATCATTTGATGGTGGAGGTATTATGGTGTGGGGGTTGTTTATCAGGGGTTGGGCTTGGCCCCTTAGTTCCAGTGAAGGAAACTTATAAGGCGTCAGCATGCCAAGACATTTTGGACAATTTCATGCTTCCAACTTTGTTGGAAGAGTTTGGGGATGTCCCAACATGACTGCACACCAGTGTACAAAGCAAGGTCCATAAAGACATAGATGAGCGAGTTTGGGGTGGAGGAACCTGACTGGCCTGCACAGAGTCTTGACCTCAACGTGATAGAACACCTTTGAGATGAATTAGATCGGAGACTGGGAGCCAGGCCTTCTCGTCCAACAGCAGTGCCTAACCTCACAAATACGCTTCTGGAAGAATGGTCAAACATTCCTATAGACACACTCCTAAACCTTGTGGACAGCCTTCCCAGAAGAACTGAAGCTGTCATAGCTGCAAAGGGTGGGCCAACTCAATATTGAACCCTACAGACTATCTACCTTAAATCACATTGCTAATTGCACTTGTTTGCAGCCTAAACACTGAAATGTGCACTTAAAACTGTAATTTTGTAACTTTTGGACATGCCAGCAAGTATTTGGCTGTGCCCATAAATTTTGGGTGTTGTGTCAGTAAATATCAGTCAGGTTGCCAACACTGCACACAGGTCACAGGGAATACTGGAGATTCAAGGAAGGGGGAACTAGGACTGGTATCAGGATCAAGGGGAGCAGATATAAAGCAGTAGGGTGAAGGGTACAGGATGTAGGGCAAGAGCAGGAGCAGGATAAATGCCAATCAGTATCTGACTTAGAACAACAAAGCAAAACACTGACGCCAAGTGTACTAGCAAAGGAGAGACTAAATACCCTCCCAGCAACCAGCATCAGGTGGAGACTGATTACTAGAATATGCTGGCTGCTGGGAGACATCTGCTGGTGGACACAGAAACTACATCCAGTAGGTGGTACTGACCTTCAGCAGAGAAAAATCAGGTCTGTAACTCTGCCAATTTCCTAAGTGTCTAGGGAGCCATGAACTCACACCAGCCTGGACACAGAGGAGCAAAGAACAGCACGTTGTCGTTCAGCACATGCCCACCATTGAAAGAACAAAAGGATGAAGAGGACCCTTGAAATCACGTGACTGGACCCAAAACTCACAGAAGAAAGGTATATATAGTGATGTAATAAATAAAAAAAAAAGTGCGTTTGGAGAAAACTGGATGGAAATAGGGGGGAAGGGAGGAGCAAAAGTTGTACTTCAGATGAAGACGTCAACATTAGAACAGGTGATTACATAGAAGAATGTCCTCTCACAAAGTTCCGAATAACTTCTGTGTTATAAACACCAAGTCCACCTACCTGATGATGGTGAGGGATGGTGTGATCTTCCTGTGTGGAATCCTGGGAATACAGAGGGCGGGGACATCTCTCTGGTGGGTTTGTGTCACTGAATGGCTCAATCACAAAATCCTCGAAGGGATCTTTGTGTCCTTCAAAAAACTTCTCCATCACACCAACCTCCTCCTCCTCCTCTTTTATCCATTCTTTAACAGGATATTTCCAACCACTCTGGTTTATACCCTGAATATTTCATAAAAGTGAGATTAGCTGTAACAACATTGTCCTGAACAGGTCAAAAATGTAATTATCAGCTGTTAATTAATATTTTTTCCCTTAACTCTTTGGGAGATGGTGTGATCTTCCTGTGTGCAATCCCGGGTATACAGAGGACGGGGGCATCTCTTTGGTGGCTTCCCATTACTGGATCCTTCTGTAGGAAACACACACACTGACTGAATACATAGTTTCTATGTGTTTATCAGATGATGGGGGATCTAGGTGGACCCTCCATACTGCTCTCTCCTTTACAATAAAGTCTCCTCTTACCCGGAGGTGTGACATGCTTGGAGAGATCCATGTGTTCTTCTAAATACTCCTCCACAGTGACTGTGACATCCTGACACCTTATAGGAACCTGACACACACAATGATACAGTCACCATCCAGACACATCCCTTGTCTGTTACTGGATAATGTCCCAGAATTCCCGGCACCGCTCACCTCTCCTGTCAGCAGCTCAATGATCTTGTTGGTGACTTCTAGAATTTTCTTGCCCGTGTGTCTCTTAGGTTTCATAGACTGAGGTGAAGGCACTGTGATGGTTAGATGGTCACCAGGCTTCACCGGAGGAAAACTCTGCATTGAAAGAGCAACAATAATGTCATATGACCTCCCAGAATCCTCATCTCTCAGGTCAGCTTTGTGTTTTATTAATAGAGATAAGAGTGATGTCATGTGACCTCCCAGAATCCTCCTCACCTCTCTGGTCAGGTCTGTGTTTTATTAATAGAGATAAGAGTGATGTTATGTGACCTCCCAGAATCCTCCCCACCTCTCCGTACAGGTCTGTGTTTTATTAACCACTTAAGGACCGCCGCACGTACATATACTGCGGGCAGGGCGGCCCTTAAGCACAAAATCGCATACCTGTACGTAATTTCTACCATCGGCTCTGAGGCGAGCCCACCGGAGCCAATCAGCGGCTCTGGCGGCCACCCCCGATCGTTCGCTGGAGGGACAGAACGGCGCTCTGCCTAGGTAAACAAGGCAGATCGTCGTTCTGTCAGACAGGAAGGGAAAAATCTGATTCCTGCTAATCAGGAACACAGATGTCTCTCTTCCTCGAGTCAGTCCATCCCCCACATAGTAAGAAAGCACACCCAGGGAACACAGTTAACCCTTTGATTGCCCCTGTTAGCCCCTTCCATTGTCATTTATACAGTGATGTAATTTTATTTGCGTACAGTGTCGCACAACCGTGCAATTGTCAGTTAAAGTAATGCAGTGCCGTATCAGGAAAAAAAAATGGCCTGGTCAGGAAGGAGGTAAGACCTCCTGGAGCTGAAGTGGTTAATAGAGATAAGAGTGATGTCATGTGACCTCCCAGAATCCTCCTCACCTCTCCGGTCAGCAGGTAGATGATCTCCAGGGTGAGGTTCAATATCCTCTCAGTCATGTGACCCGGGTCCTCCTCCATCCTCATTGATGAGATCATGTGATCCATACAAGATCTCTGCAGACAATTAACATAACGGCTGTGCTCATCATTGGATAAACCAGAGGCTCTGGCTGGACAGTTGGATAAATGGTTCTATATTTAGGATGTATCTGGTCTATAAACCAGAGGCTCTGGATGGACAGTTGGATAAATGGTTCTATATTTAGGATGTATCTAGTCTATAAACCAGAGGTTCTGGATGGACAGTTGGATAAATGGCTCTATATTTAGGATGTATCTGGTCTATAAACCAGAGGCTCTGGATGGACAGTTGTATAAATGGTTCTATATTTAGGATGTATCTGGTCTATAAACCAGAGGCTCTGGATGGACAGTTGTATAAATGGCTCTATATTTAGGATGTATCTGGTCTATAAACCAGTGGCTCTGGATGGACAGTTGGATAAATGGCTCTATATTTAAAAAAGTATCTATCATATAAATCATAACAAAAATAACAGTGACTATGGAGGAAGAGGACGGTCATGACGGGGGAATTCCTGTTGTAAATATAAAATAATATCTTATTACCTGCTTTGCTGCCAGTTCCAGCAATGTCTCCTTTCTACTTCCTCCCGACTCACCTCTCACCTGGAACTTCCAGTTTCTACTTCTACAATCACTTCCTGTCTCTGTGTTCCCAGTAAGATCACCACCTTGTGTTCAATATAAATACTGCAGTCTAGGTTACATTTAAACATTTTGCAGGCTTCCTCTTGGTCCTCTATCATGTTACATCTATAAATTAGTGATACGTGAGGATACGGAGGAAGTGAGCTGAGGGGTAGAGAAATAGAATTGGGTATCATCAGCGTAGAGGTGGTATTGGAAGCCATGGGAGGCTGACCCAGTGAAGAGGTGTAGATTGAAAATAGTAGAGGTCCAAGAACATAACCTTGGGGGACCCCAACAGAGAAGGGAAGAAGAGAGGAGGAAGTAGAATTGTAAGTAACACTAAAGGTGTGGTTGGATACGTAGGAAGAGAACCAGCGAAGAGTATAGTCACAGAGACCAAAGGCGTGGAGTTTTTTGAGTAGGCGGGGTCAACTGTATCAAAGGTGGCACAGAGGTCCAAGAGTAGGAGTACAGAGTAGTGTCCATTGGTTTTGGTCATTAGTAGATTGTTAGTTTTAGGAGAGCAGTTTCTGTGGAGTGTTGGGGATGAAATCCAGACTGAAGGGGATCAAGAAGGCTATTATCAGCAAGGTGGTCGCTCAGTTGGTTGTAGACCAGACGTTCAAGGAGTTTGGATAAAAAGGGGAGCAAGGAGAAGGGGCATAGGTTGTTAAGAATGGATGGGTCCAGTGAGGGCTTTATAAGTATGGGGCTGACAAGTGCATGTTTTAGGGAGTTGGGGAAGATGCCAGAAGAGAGGGAGAGATTGAAGATGTGGGTTAGAGAGAGTAGAATAGAGCCAGAGGGTGAACGTAGCATTTGCCAGGGAACAGGATCCAGAGGGCAGGTGATAAGATAGACTTTAGCAAGTAGTTTAGCAACCTCGTCTATAGTGGTTTGGTTGAAAGAGGGAAGTGATGATTGTACCTGTGGGCATGAGGTGTAAAGCGTGGAGGATATCTGAACAGTAGAGATCTCCTTGTGAATTGTACCAATCTTCTGTTTGAAGTGATTGGCGATCTCCTGGGCAGTAAGTGAGTTAGTGGGTGGAGGCAGTGGAGGAGTTGAAGGTAGACCTACCACTTCAACATGCTTTTTTGATGTGTTTTGATGCTTCGGTGACGCTTCAATTATGCTTTTTTTGAAGCTTTAATGTAGCTTGGCAAATGCCATGTGTGTGTGTTGAGGTCCAGCAGAACCCTGGCTTAGTAGTGTCCCCACTCAGCAAATCCCCAGCTCCTTAGTACCCCTCCCGAGTATTGGTACCCTTGTTCAGCAGATCCCCAGCTTATTAGTACCCTTGTTTCAGCAGATCCCCTGCACAGTAGTACCCCCAGCTTTGCTGATCCCCCGCTCAGTAGTAACCCCCAACTCTGCTGATCCCCTGCCCAGTAATAACCCCCAACTCTGTTGATCCCCTGCTCTGTAGCATAGCTCCCAACTGTCTCTAATTTTGAGGACATTCAGAACAAAGTCCCTGTCCCTCTTTCCTCCTCATTTGTCCCTCATTTTGGTCTGAGCTATATAGTTGTATATGCACTATTTATCTATTAAAAAGTATTTCCCCAGTACTAAAACTTTCATCCAATTTCTAAATTCCTGCTTTTGTAAATTCGAAAAGCCAGTATAAAGGAATAGTAGTGTAAAAAAAGCACTTGTGGGTTTAACCAATAATTTTTTTGTACAATTCTCCTTTAAGGGGCATGACAAGGGGCATGTCCTAAAACTAAATACTTTTGCTAATAGGTGTTCCTTAATCCCATCTCACAATGTTGAGAGGTATGTCAAAAGTAACCCCCAGCTCTGCTGATCCCCTATTCAGTAGAAACCCCCAGCTCTGCTGATCCTCCCCTCTCTCCGGTCCCCGCTCACTTCCCGCTGTATTGTTTCCACGCTAACTACATTCTCCCACAGCGCTCTTCCACCATCCACACTACATTCTCCGACAGCTCTCCTCCACCATCCACACTACATTCTCCGACAGCTCTTCCACCATCCACACTACATTCTCCGACAGCTCTCTTCCACCATTCACACTACATTCTCCGACAGCTCTCCTCCACCATCCACACTACATTCTCCGACAGATCTCCTCCACCATCCACACTACATTCTCCGACAGCTCTCCTCCACCATCCACACTACATTCTCTGACAGCTCTCCTCCACCATCCACACTACATTCTCCGACAGATCTCCTCCACCATCCACACTACATTCTCCGACAGCTCTCCTCCACCATCCACACTACATTCTCTGACAGCTCTCCTCCACCATCCACACTACATTCTCCGACAGATCTCCTACACCATCCACACTACATTCTCTGACAGCTCTCCTCCACCCTCCATTCTCCGACAGCTCTGCTCCACCATCCACACTACATTCTCTGACAGCTCTCCTCCACCATCCACACTACATTCTCCAACAGCTCTCCTCCCACCATCCTACATCTATGTAGCATTACACCCGAGAGAACCG
This sequence comes from Lithobates clamitans, assembly GCA_037952925.1. Classification (NCBI taxonomy): domain Eukaryota; kingdom Metazoa; phylum Chordata; class Amphibia; order Anura; family Ranidae; genus Lithobates; species Lithobates clamitans. The sequence continues at coordinate 339,212 of JBBGZY010001870.1, forward strand.
ATTGGTAATTTGGGTTCTCTGTTCTGCACCGCGGCTCCAAAAATACCCTCAGGCCCTCTAACATACCTGGTTGAATAAAAGTCACTCTAAGAACTTAAAAGAACACGAGTATGGATACCTTTAGTCTGGCTGTGAATCAGTACCAGGAAAAAGACACAAGACCGCTTAGTTGTAAATTAACTCAATGTATTTGTATGTCTTAGAATGAATGGTGGTTTGAACATAAATGAACACACATAGGTTCAGACACATTCCACTAGAGTGTATAATCACTAGGCCAAAGTAACTTTGAATAGAGTTCTGTATCACTTGACTGGAATCAACTCATAAATCAGCAATAAACATTAGCTATGATATGGTGCAATGTCCCCTGAGAGGTACCTCTTAGCATAAGCAATAGGTATCTGTGTAGCAGCTGTAACAGGGCAGGCTTTAGACTTAATTCTTCAACCAGCTAGTGTTGGGGCCTAGTCGTACCCAAGGTGAACATGAGAATAGTTGCTGGCAGCAATAAGGCTACTAGATGGCTGTATGGTCAGTTCCTAAAGGACTAAGTCTCTCCAGCAGCAGACAGTAAATCCCCCAGCCGCAGCTCACCAGTCCCAGTAATATTGCAGCTCATGATCCGGTCACAAACAGCGGTTAGTCCACTCTCTGCTCTGCACCCAGATGACTCTGGCTGTTGGCATCTCTGAACTCAGCACTCTGGATCCCATTCAGGCCACCGATATGCAGCAGTGATGTGCACTCTCAGGTCTCCGTCACCGCAAGAGGAAGCTGGGTCATGTACAGCCCAGGAAATGCAGCTCTTTCCCCTCCTCCCAGCAATCTCCTCTCTGAAGAATGTAGTTCAAAAGTTCTTGATTACACAGGAAAGTCTCTCTTCAGGACTACAGTTCCCACTGTGCATTGCTGCCTGACTCAGTCTATTAAACTCTTTCTGCTCAACAGCTAAGGCCGGGTTCACATACACTATATTACCAAAATTATTGGGACACCTGCCTTTACACGCACATGAACTTTAATGGCATCACAGTCTTATAGGGCGTACACACGGTCGGACTTTGTTTGGACATTCCGACAACAAAATCCTAGGATTTTTTCCGACGGATGTTGGATCAAACTTGTTTTGTCTACACACGGTCGCACAAAGTTGTCGGAAAATCCGATCGTTCTAAACGCGGTGACCTAAAACACGTACGTCGGGACTATAAACGGGGCAGTGGCCAATAGCTTTCATCTCTTTATTTATTCTGAGCATGCGTGGCACTTTGTCCGTCGGATTTGTGTACACACGATCGGAATTTCCGACAACGGATTTTGTTGTCGGAAAATTTTATCTCCTGCTCTCCAACTTTGTGTGTCGGAAAATCCGATGGAAAATGTCCGATGGAGCCCACACACGGTCGGAATCGGACATTTTCCATCGGAAAATCCGACCGTGTGTACGGGGCATTAGTCCGTAGGGTTCAATATTGAGTTGGCCCACCCTTTGCAGCTATAACAGCTTCAACTCTTCTAGGAAGGCTGTCCACAAAGTTTAGGAGTGTGTCTATAGTAATGTTTGACCATTCTTTCAGAAGCACATTTGTGAGGTCAGGCCCTGATGTTGGACGAGAAGGCCTGGCTCGCAGTCTCCGCTCAAATTCATCCAAAGTTGTTCTCTCGGGTTGAGGTCAGGACTCTGTGCAGGCCAGTCCACCCCAAACTCACTCATCCATGTCTTTATGGACCTTACTTTGTAAACTGGTGCACAGTCATGTTGGAAGAGGAAGGGGCCATCCCCAAACTGTTCCCACAAAGTTGGGAGTATGAAATTGTCAAAAATGTCTTGGTATGCTGACGTCTTAACAGTTCCCTTCACTGGAACTAAGGGGCCAAGCCCAACCCCTAAAAAAAAAAAACAACCCCACACCATAATCGTTCTCCACCAAATGAATTGGACCAGTGCACAAAGCAAGATCCATAAAGGAACTTGACTGGCCTGCAGAGAGTCCTGACCACAACAGGATAGAACACTTTTGGGATGAATTAGAGCCTTCTTGTCTAACATCAGTGCCTGACCTTAAAAATGCTCTTCTGGAAGAATGATCAAACTGTCAGGGCTGGCTCAGCCCTTCCTTCTCTGAGCTGGCCGCTCAGCTGTCGGCTAATTGCCAGCTCTCATCTCTCTCCACAGTTAACCAGCTGTTGTGGATCTGCTCGTCAGTCCCCCCTACTTAAAGATCTCCAGCTCACTTCATTCCTGCCTTCTCCTTGGTCACATCACAAGAAGCCATCTCCTGCATTCCTGTTTAAAGACTGGCTTTGCTGACATCCCTTCTGGCTCGTTATCCTGCTTGCTGTTCCTCTACTGACTTCTGGCCTGGCTGATTAGACCGATTTGGTTATTGAACTCTGGCTTGGCTGACTACCCGATCCGGTTTCTGGACTCTGGCTATGCTTTGACTACGCTTACTCTATTTACATTTTTATTTTTATTAATAAACAAGTGTGATTTTACTGTACTTCTGTCTCGGTCTGGTTCATAGTTTCTGACACATACACTCCCATAGACACACTCCTAAACCTTGTGAACACCCTTCCCAGAAGAGTTGAAGCTGTTATAGCTGCAAAGAGTGGGCCAACTCAATATTGAACCCTACGGACTAAGACTGGGATGTCATTAGAGTTCATGTGTGTGTGTAAAGGCAGGTGTCCCAATACTTTTGGTAATATAGTGTACCTCTTACGAATAAGCAATAGGTAAAAGGTATCTGTGTAGCAGCTGTAAACCTAACCACCTAAACCTAGCTACAGAGAGCAGCTGCAGCCAGTGTCTCTCTCAATCTCATTCTTAGCCAAGAACCTGGCTACATTTATTTACAGTCTCATCAGGTGTGCTTTCTTTGATGTTTTATCAGATTTTCTTTACGTGTAAAACATTTCCCGCACTCTGAACACGCAAAAGGGCGATCATTCGTGTGACTCTTCTGGTGTTTATGAAGATTTGCCTTGTCAGAGAAACATATCCCGCACACTGGGCAGGGAAAAGGATGTTTTCCCGTGTGGCTTTTCTGATGAGCGAGTAGCTGGGCTTTCTGGCTGAAAGACTTCCCGCAGTCTGAACAAGAAAAAGTACTCTCCTCCATGTGACTCCTCTGGTGGGCGAGAAACTTGGCTTTTACGGTGAAAGATTTCCCACACTCCGAACAAGGAAAAGGCCGCTCGCTTTTGTGAAGTCTTTGGTGTATAGTCAGGCTTCCTTTCTGAGTGAAGCTTTTCCCGCACTCTGTGCAAAAAAAAGGACGCTCGCCCGTGTGAATCCTCTGGTGTGCTAGAAGTACGCATTTCACGACAAAGCATTTCCCGCACACCGAACATGAATAAGGAAGCTCGCCCGTGTGAGTTTTTTGGTGTTTAACAAGGTCTCGTTTATGATTGAAACATTTCCCGCACTCTGAACATGAATAGGGACGCTCACCTGTGTGAATTCTCCGGTGTTTAACAAGGCTTTTTTCCTGGCTGAAACATTTCCCGCACTCTGAGCATGAATAGGGGCGCTCACTCGTGTGAACTCTCTGGTGTGAAGCAAGGCAAACCTTCTGAGTGAAACTTTTTCCGCACTCTGTGCATGTAAACGGTCGCTCGCCCGTGTGAACTCTCTGGTGCGTCAGAAGTACGCTTTTCCCAGTGAAACATTTCCCGCACTCTGAACATGAAAAAGGACGCACTCCGATGTGAACTTTCTGGTGTATAAGTAGCTCGTTTTCGTCAGTGAAACATTTCCCGCACGCTGAACATATATGAGGATTCTCAGCCTTATGAAGTCTCTGATGTGTAAGAAATTCGCTTTCCTGATTAAAAGATTTCCCGCATTTTGAACATGTAAGAGTTACACGAGTGTGGGATCGGAGATGGATATGAAGTTCAGAGTTTGTCTTGAAAGATTTCCCGCACCCCAAACATGAGAATAGATTCTGACCTCGGTGATCTCCTTCATGGGGTGAGGAAGATTCCTCGGGATTAGAAGGATCTGTTGATCGATCTGCAGTGTGAGATCTTACATGGATATTTACAATCATAGTATGTGATTGATGAGAAGATTCCCCCTGATCAGAGGGATCCATTGATGTCTCCGGACAGGAAGGTCTGTGATGTATATTTTGTGTATTTGGATTTCCTCCTGGAGGATCCTGTGTGATGACATTATCTTCTGACTTACAATCAGCAGATAATAGAAGATGTCTCTCCGAGGAATTCCTGACATCACATCCATCTGTTGGAAAGAAAATGTTTAAATAAATATAAAAGGTCAGTAATAACAGAGAATACTCAGAAGTAAAATTAAATTGTGACCCGTTTCTTCCATAGTGCCTATACTTACTTATGTTGATAGGTGGAGACATTTCTTCCTGTTCACTTTTCATAGTCATCCCAACCTCCTCCATGGACGGCTGATCACCCCCCACATACGTCTCTTCTTCTTCCTCTTTAACCTCAGCTTTTATATTAATCTGTTCTTCACCCTAAACCCCAAAATAATAGAAAACATCTATTAAAGCCGAACTCCAGGCAGATATAAAAGATACAAAAGGATACAGCTCTACACTTATTAATACATCACTAAATGTGTGTGGGTGTTTTTTTCTTTTTTACGCAAGCAATGTAAGTACTTGAATGTCACCTGGACCTTGCTTTGTGCACTGGTCTAAATCATTTGGTGGAGGGGGGATTATGGTGTGGGGGGGTTGTTTTTCAGGGGTTGGGCTTGGACCCTTAGTTCCAGTGAAGGAAACTCTTAAGGCGTCAGCATACCAAGACACTTTGGACAATTTCATGATCCCAACTTTGTTGCGAACAGTTTGGGGATGGTCCCTTCCTGTCCCAACATGACCAGTGCACAAAGCAAGGTCCATAAAGACATGGATGAGCAAGTTTGGAGTGGAGGAACTTGACTGGCCAGCACAGAATCCTGACCTCCACCTGATAGAACACCTTTGGGATGAATTAGAGCGGAAACTGTGAGCCAGACCTTCTCGTTCAACAGCAGTGCCTGACCTCACAAATGCGCTTCTGGAAGAATGGTCATACATTCCCATAGACCCGTGGTTCTCAACCCTGTCCTCAAGTACCCCCAACAGACCATGTTTGCAGGTTTTCCCTTTATCTTGCACAGGTGATTTAAATCACGAGTCAATGGCTTGGTATTTTGGACAGCTATTTTATCTAAGAGAAATTCCCAAAACATGGCCTGTTGAGGGTACTTGAGGATAGGGTTGAGAACCACCTCCATAGACACCCTCCTAAACCTTGTGGACGGCCTTCCCAGAAGAGTTGAAGCTGTTATAGCTGCAAAGGGTGGGCCAACTCAATATTGAACCCTATGGACTAAGACTGGGATGCCATTAAAATTCATGTTGACGTAAAAGCATGCCTCCCAATACTTTTGGGAATATAGTGTATTTTAATGTGATAAAATATACAAGACTTAATGTAGATTAATGGTTGGTTATATTGTGCTACGATTTCTAAACTTTACAATTGTCTCTTTCTATTCTTAGATGGTGATTGGAATGAGAATGTGTGTTCATAGAGAGTCATCTATTGTTTTATTAATGAGATGGAGAATCCAGAAGGTCCAGTTCCACACGTGTGTGTCAGCTAACATTCTAAAGATTCATGGAGCCACTACAAATGCCAAATGGAATATTCCCACCGCTGCCATCTTGATTATCCTTATCAGGAATCAGCAGCAGAGATGATCAGATCTGCATGGCTACACTTTGGAAACGGAGACCAGACCATATACGGTATCTCACAAAAGTGAGTACACCCCTCACATTTTTGTGAATATTTTATTATATCTTTTTTATGTGACAACACTGAAGAAATTACACTTTGCTACAATGTAAAGTAGTGAGTGTACAGCTTGTATAACAGTGTAAATTTGCTGTCCCCTCAAAATAACTCAACACACAGCCATTAATGTCTAAACCGCTGGCAACAAAAGTGAGTACACCCCTAAGTGAAAATGTCCAAAATGGGCCCAATTAGCCATTTTCCCTCCCCGGTGTCATGTGATTTGTTAGTGTTACAAGGTCTCAGGTGTGAATGGGGAGCAGGTGTGTTAAATAATTTGGTGTTATTGCTCTCACTCTCTCATACTGGTCACTGGAAGTTCAACATGGCACCTCATGGCAAAGAACTCTCTGAGGATCTGAAAAAAAGAATTGTTGCTCTACATAAAGATGGCCTAGGCTATAAGAAAATTGGCAAGACCCTGAAACTGAGCTGCAGCACGGTGGCCAAGACTATACAGAAGTTTACCAGGACAGGTTCCACTCAGAACAGGCCTCGCCATGGTCGACCAAAGAAGTTGAGTGCACGTGCTCAGCCTCATATCCAGAGGTTGTCTTTGGGAAATAGACGTATAAGTGCTGCCAGCATTGCTGCAGAGGTTGAAGGGGGTCGGCCGAGACCATCCGAGTCCCTGCTACAGTGAGTTCAGGCAGCGATGGTGAGGGGCGGGTCTGGCAGAGGCGGTGCCCGAGCGCGTTGTGTGATGTCATGGTGCAAGGGAACCGAAAAGTGCGGCTGGAACCTCATGTTCGGGTCTGCATGTCGGGAACAAGGCAAGCCGGGAGCGGGATTGTCAGTGCTGTTTGGACTGAAGGGACCAACTGGCATGGAGAGAGACTGTGACTCAGGAGGGGACGTGTTGTGTGGGTGAGGTGTCAGGGTCACTGTGAGAGTCAATTTCATGTGTGTGTGTGTGCTGCCCATTTGAATTTCTTGTCCTCCTGAGCCCTGTCCCTGAGCTACTTACTTCCTATATGGAAAATAAAATAAGAAATATTTTTTTGCCTTAATATCTACCTTAAATCACATTTCTAATTGCATATTGTACTTGTTTGCAGCCTAAACACTGAAATTTGCACTTAAAACTGTGGTTTTGTAACTTTTGGAAATGCCAGCAAACACATTTGGCTGTGCCCATAAATTTTGGGTGTTGTGTCAGTAAATATCAGCCAGGTTGCCAACACTGCACACAGGTCACAGGGAATACTGGAGATTCAAGGAAGGGGGAATTATGACTGGGATCAGGAACAAGGGGAGCAGATATAAAGCAGTAGGGTGTAGGGTACAGGATGCAGGGCAAGGGCAAGAGCAGGAGCAGGATAAATGCCACTCAGTATCTGACTTAAAGTGCACTAGCAGAGGAGAGACTAAATACCCTCCCAGCAACCAGTATCAGGTGGAGACTGATTACTAGAATATGCTGGCTCCTGGGAGACACCTGCTGGTGGACACAGAAACTACATCCAATAGGTGGTACTGACCTGCAGCAGAGAAAAATCAGGAGTGTAACCCTGCCAATTTCCTAAATGTCTAGGGAGCCATGAACTCACACCAGCCTGGACACAGAGGAGCAAAGAACAGCACAATGTCATTCAGCACATGTCCACCATTGAAAGAACAAAAGGATGAAGAGGACCCTTGAAATCACGTGACTGCACCCAAAACTCACAGAAGAAAGTACATATAGTGATGTAATAAATAAAAAAAAAAAGTGCGTGTGGAGAAAACTGGATGGAAATAGGGGGGAAGGGAGGAGTAAAAGTTGTACTTCAGATGAAGACGTCAACATTAGAACAGGTGATTACATAGAAGAATGTCCTCTCACAAAATTCTGAATAACGTCTGTGTCATATACACCAAGTCCACCTACCTGATGATGGTGAGGGATGGTGTGATCTTCCTGTGTGGAATCCTGGGAATACAGAGGACGGGGACATCTCTCTGGTGGGTTTGTGTCACTGAATGGCTCAACCACAAAATCCTCAAAGGGATCTTTGTGTCCTTCAAAAAACTTCTCCATCACACCAACCTTATCTTCCTCCTCTTTTATCCATTCATTAACAGGATATTTCCAACCACTCTGGTTTATACCCTGAATATTTCATAAAAGTGAGATTAGCTGTAACAACATTGTCCTGAACAGGTCAAAAATGTAATTATCAGCTGCTAATTAATATTTTTTTCCTTAACTCTTTGTAAGATGGTGTGATCTTCCTGTGTGGAATCCCAGGAATACAGAGGACGGGGACATCTCTCTGGTGGGTTCCCATTACTGGATCCATCTGTAGGAAACACACACACTGACTGAATACATTGTTTCTATGTGTTTATCAGATGATGGGGGATCTAGGTGGACCCACCGTGCTGCTCTCTCCTTTACAATAAAGTCTCCTCTTACCTGGAGGTGTGACATCCTTGGAGAGATCCATGCGTTCTTCTAAATACTCCTCCACAGTGACTGTGACATCTTGACACCTTATAGGAACCTGACACACACAATGATACAGTCACCATCCAGACACATCCCTTGTCTGTTACTGGATAATGTCCCAGAATTCCCGGCACCGCTCACCTCTCCTGTCAGCAGATCAATGATCTTGTTGGTGAGTTCTAGAATTTTCTTGCCCGTGTGTCTCTTGGGTTTCATAGACTGAGGTGAAGGCACTGTGATGGTTAGATGGTCACCAGGCTTCACCGGAGGAAAACTCTGCATTGAAAGAGCAACAATAATGTCATGTGACCTCCCAGAATCCTCCTCACCTCTCTGGTCAGGCCAGTGTTTTATTAATAGAGATAAGAGTGATGTCATGTGACCTAGCAGAATCCGCACCTCTCCGGTCAGGTCTGTGTTTTATTAACCATTTAAGGACCGCCCCACGTACATATACTGCGGCAGGGCGTCCCTTAAGTGCAAAATCACGTACCTGTATGTGATTTCTACCATCAGCTCTGAGGCGCGCCCACCCCGAGAGCCGTGCTCCCTCTGTGATTGGACACAATGGGAGCCAATCAGCGGGTCCGGGGGCTACCGCCGATCGTTCGCTGGACAGACAGAACGGCGGTCCGCCTATGTAAACAAGGCAGAACGGCGTTCTGTCAGACAGGAAGAGAAAGCTCTGTGATTCCTGCTAATTAGGAACATAGATGTCTCTCTTCCTCGAGTCAGTCCATCCCCCACATAGTAAGAAAGCACACCCAGGGAACACAGTTAACCCTTTCATTGCCCCTGTTAACCCCTTCCTGCCAGTGTCATTTATCCAGCGACAGTGCATTTCTTTAGCACTGATCACTTTATTCGTGTCACTGGTCCCCAGAAAGTGTCACTTGGTGTCAGATTTGCCACAGTCCCGCTAAAAATCGCCGCCATTAATAGTAAAAACAATTAAAAAATGAAAAAGTCTATAAATCTATCCCATAGTTTGTAGACGCCATAACTTTTGCGCAAACCAATATATGCTTTTTGGGATTTTTTTAACCAAAAATATGTAGCAGAATACATGTTGTCCTAAACTGATGAAGAAATTTGATTTAATTACATTTTTATTGGATGTGATTTATAGCAGAAAGTAAAAAAATAGTTTTTTTTTTCAAAATTGTCTGTCTTTTTTGTCTATAGCGCAAAAAATAAAAACTTCAGAGGTGATCGAATACCACCAAAAGAAAGCTCTAGTTGCGGTGAAAAAAAAGGGCATAGAATTTTATTTGGGTACAGCATCGCACGACCGCGCAATTCTCAGTTAAAATAACGCAGTGCCGTATCGAAAAAAAAAAAGGCCTGGTCAGGAAAGGGGGGGAAACCTTCCGGAGCTGAAGTGGTTAATAGAGATAAGAGTGATGTCATGTGACCTCCCAGAATCCTCACCTCTCCGGTCAGCAGGTAGATGATCTCCAGGGTGAGGTCCAATATCCTCTCAGTCATGTGACTCGGGTCCGCCTCCATCCTCACTGATGAGATCATGTGATCCATACAAGATCTCTGCAGACAATTAACATAGTCATCATTAGAACTCTTAGACGAATGGAGATTTCCTTTAATCCCTCCAACCATAAGTGTGGAAGGTTTAGAAATGCGTTTGTGTCATGGTAACAGAGTGCAGGGGTCAGGAATGTGTAACACACAGGGGGCAGGGCTCGGGAGAGTGTAAGTTTCAGAGTGCAGGGATCAGAAAGGCATGACACACAGGGGGCAAAGGATTGCATAACACACAGTTCAGTGGTCAGTGATACCTATTGTACAGAGTGCAGGGGTTAGGAGCATGTAAAGCACACAGTGCAGTGGTCAGGAGTACATAATGCAGAGAGTGCAGGACTTCCCCTTGGCTGGGTCTGGTGATCAGAGCTTTAGGGAAGCTCTTCCTTGGCTCTGAACTGCCCCTTTTCCTGAGGTCTGACAGCAGAAGAAGCTGGCGTTGCAGTGTAAGTGGCAATGGCACCACAAGGACAAAACTGAAACAAGAAACTGTCAGGTAGTCATATGTTTGGGACCCAAGGCACCCTGTATAAAATGAGGGGCACAAGCCCTTGGGTTCTTAGCGCTAGTGATGCCCATGTTGGAACCAGTACAATATCTGCTGGGTTGTATCCGATCTATAAACCAGAGGCTCTGGAGGGACAGTTGGATAAATGGCTCTATATTTAGGATGTATCTGGTCTATAAACCAGAGGCTCTGGATGGACAGTTGGATAAATGGCTCTATATTTAGGATGTATCTGGTCTATAAACCAGAGGCTCTGGATGGACAGTTGGATAAATGGCTCTATATTTAGGATGTATCCGGTCTATAAACCAGAGGCTCTGGATGGACAGTTGGATAAATGGTTCCATATTTAGGATGTATCTGGTCTATAAACCAGAGGCTCTGGATGGACAGTTGGATAAATGGCTCTATATTTAAAAAAGTATCTATAATGTAAATCATAACAAAAAACACAGTGACTATGGAGGAAGAGGACGGACATGACGGGGGGATTACTGGGTATAAATATAAAATATAAAATATCTTATTACCTTCTTTGCTGCCAGTTCCAGCAATGTCTCCTCTGTACTTCCTCGCAACTCACCTTTCACTGGAACTTCCTGTTTCTACTTCTACAGTCACTTCCTGTCTGTGTGTTCCCAGTGAGATCACCACCTTGTGTTCAATATAAATACTGCAGTCTAGGTTACATTTACACATTTTGCAGGCTTCCTCTTGGTCCTCTATCATGTTACATCTAAGATTATTATTACATGCCTGTATTATTCAGGATTTATATAGCGCCAACAGTTAACACGGAGGGCAAGACAGTACAGTTACAATACAAATATAGGAGGGATCAGAGGCTCTTGCTCGTTAGAGATTACAATCTAGGAGGGAGGGTCAAGTGGAAAAAAGGTAATAGCTGTAGCGAATGAGGTGATGGAGAAAATGAAAATACAGTTGTTAGGTGTGGGTAGGGTAGGCTTCTCTGAAGAGAAGTGTTTTTTCAGGGATCGTCTAAAAGCAAATAGAGTAGGAGGTCAAACTGTTGGCGCTATATAAATCCTGTATAATAATAGTAATCGGACAGATTGGGGTAAGGCGTTCCATAGGATTGTACAGGCTCTGGAGAAGTCCTGGAGGCGAGCATGGGAGGAGGTGACAAGGGAGCAGGAGGTCTTGAGAAGAGAAGGAATAGGTTGGTATTTAGAGACTAGTCTAGTGATATAGCGGGGTGCTAAGTTGTGGATGGCTTTGTAACAAGTTGTTAGTATTTTTAATTTAATTTGTTGGGTGACCGGAAACCAGTGGAGGGATTGGCAGAGAGGGGTAGCAGACACAGAGCGATTGGTAAGGTGGATGAATCTGGCAGCAGCATTCATGATGGACTGAAGGGGGGATAACCTATGTAGAGGTAAGCCAATGAGAAGGGAGTTACAGTAGTCGAGGCGAGAGATGACCAGGGAGTGAATTAAGAGCTTTGTTGTGTCATTGGTTATAAAGGGGCCTATTTTGGAGATGTTGCGGAGTTTGAGGTGGCAAGATTTGGACAGTGATTGGACTTGGGCTTAAAGGAGAGTTCAGAGTCCAGGACTACACCTAGGACCTTGGCATGTGGGGATGGGCTGATAGTTGTGCCATCAATTTTGACAGAGAGATCAAGGGAAGGGGAAGGGGAACATGGAGGAGGAAAAATGATAAGTTCAGTTTTTGGATAGATTGAGTTTGAGGAAGTGGTGTGACATCCAGACTGATATATTTGTTAGTAAATTAGTGATACGTGAGGAGACTGAGGGAGTGAGCTGAGGGGTAGAGAAATAGATTTGGGTATCATCAGCGTAGAGGTGGTATTGGAAGCCATGGGAGGCTATCAGCTGACCCAGGGAGGAGGTGTAAATTGAAAATAGGAGAGATCCAAGAACAGAACCTTGGGGGACCCCAACTGAGAAGGGAAGAGGAGAGGTGGAAGTAGAATTGTAAGTAACGCTAAAGGTGCAGTTGGATAAGTAGGAAGAGAACCAGAGAAGAGTACAGTCACGGAGACCAAAGGAGTTGAATGGAGTGTGGAGTTTTTTGAGGAGGAGGGGTCAACCGTATCAAAGGCAACAGAGAGGTCCAATAGTGGGGGTACAGAGTAGTGTCCATTGGTTTTAGCCATTATTAGATTGTTAGTTTTAGGAGAGCAGTTTCTGTGGAGTGTTGGGGACGAAATTCAGACTTAAGGGGAACAAAAAGGCTATTATCAGCAAGGTGGTCGCTCGGCTGTAGACCAGACATTCAAGGAGTTTGGATAAAAAGGGGAGCAAGGAGATGGGGCATAGGTTGTTAAGAATGGATGGGTCAAGTGAGGGCTTTTTAAGTATGGGGCTGACAAGTGCATGTTTTAGGGAGTTGGGGAAGATGCCAGAAGAGAGGGAGAGATTGAAGATCTAGAGACAGTAGAATAGAGCCAGGGGGTGAACGTAGCATTTGTGAGGGAAGAGGATCCAGAGAGCAGGTGGTAAGATGGACGTTAGCAAGTAGTTTAACAACCTCATCTATAGTGGTGGGGTTAAAAGAGGGAAGTGATGATTGTACCTGTGGGCATGAGGTGTAAAGCATGGGGGGTACTGGAACAGTAGAGATCTTCTTTGCGAATTGTATAAATCTTCTGTTTGAAGCAATTGGCGATCTCCTGGGCAGTGAGTGAGTTAGTGGGTGGAGTTGAAGGTAGACTTACCACTTCAACATGCTTTTTTGATGTGTTTTGATGCTTCAGTGACGCTTCAATTATGTTTTGAAGCTTTATTGTAGCTTGGCAAATGCCCTGTGTGTGTTGAGGTCCAGCAGAACCCTGGCTCAGTAGTGTCCCCACTCAGCAAATCCCCAGCTCCTTAGTACCCCTCCCCAGCATTGGTACCCTTGTTCAGCAGATCCCCAGCTTATTAGTACCCTCATTTCAGCAGATCCCCTGCACAGTAGTACCCTTAACTCTGTTGATGCCCCACTCAGTAGTACCCTCAGCTTTGCTGATCCCACGCTCAGTAGTAACCCCGAACTCTGCTGATCCCCTGCCCAGTAATAACCCTCAGCTCTGTTGATCCCCTGCTCTGTAGCATAGCTCCCAACTGTCTCTGATTTTGAGGGACATTCAGAACAAAGTCCCTGTCCCTCTTTCCTCCTCATTTGTCCCTCATTTTGGTCTAAGCTATATAGTTGTATATGCACTATTTATGCACTAATGCACTATTTATCTATTAAAAGGTATTTCCCCAGGTACTAAACCTTTCATCCAATTATTAAATTCCTGCTTTTGTAAATTCTAAAAGCCAGTATAAATGAATAGTAGTGGTAAAAAAGCACTTGTGGGTTTAACCAATAATTTTTTTGTACAATTCTCCTCTAAGGGGTGTGACAAGGGGCGTGTCCTAAGCCTTCATACTTTTGCTAATAGGTGTTTCTTAATCCCATCTCACAAAGTTGAGAGGTATGTCAGAAGTAACCCCCAGCTCTGCTGATCCCCTTCTCAGTAGTAACCCCCAGCTCTGCTGATCCCCTACTCAGTAGTAACCCCCAGCTCTGCTGATCCCCTACTCAGTAGTAACCCTCAGCTCTACTGATCCTCCTCTCTCTCCGGTGCCCACTTACTTCCCGCTGTATTGTTTCCATGTTACAAACATGTGACATCTAGTTTCTCCTGCTCTGGTCTGCCAGCTCTGCTGATCCTTTGCCGCTCAGTCCCCTCTCTCCAGTCCCCGCTCATCTTTTTCTATAGCATTCCCTTGTTTCACACCACGTGTGCCATCTGCTATTTAGACTGCTCCAATTCGGACCTCACTCACCTTCCTGTTGCTCCTCTCTTCAAACCAGGTGTGACATCTGTGCCAGACACTCCCAGGATATATACACAATAACTGGAAGTGACTGCTGATGATGACTTTCCGCTTCGCTTGTTGTTCTCCCAGTGCATCCTGGGATATCTCATACCTGCAATACCTCCAAAACAAAGTGAAGCTAAAGCTGAATAAAAGTCTCACAAAAGCTGCAGGTGCTGTAAGTGTTTTGAGTCTTCTTTGCAGGTGCTTTGTAGCACCAAGAAAGCGTCGCCATATGAGGGATGATTTTTAAAGCAAAGCAAACACAACGTGTAAACAGGACTGCAAGCTCACCATTTAGTGACAGAAGCTTTGATTGGCATTCATAGTGCTTTAAAATAGCTTGTTTAATGCCACTTTTTGAAGCAAGTGTAAACAAGCCCTAATTGTGTATGGCCAGCTTTAGACTGCTGGAGGATTCTACTATCAGGAATGAATGAACTAGGAAATTGCCTGCACCTCAGGATCCAGTCTCCTCCTGAGTTTTAAAGTGCAGTGTTCAGAAGTCGCCAGCAAACACATTGTTTCCTCAACAATAACTACATAATGGTAGAGATGTTCTTCTATAGTGAGTATCTAAATCCCCGACACACATTGTTCTATCAGCAGCGTCCACATCACTAAACACTCCCTGCCTCCGGTGTTATACCTCTTTCCGCAATTTACAGTATGTACCACATTCTCTGAGACCTCATTCCCACAATATTGTCTCCAGCAGCTCCACCCTCCCCTATCTACACTATGATCTCTTGCAGCTCTCCCACCATTCAGACTACATTCCCCGACAGCTCTCCCCCCACCATCCACACTATATTCTCCGACAGATCTCCCCTCACCATCCACACTACATTCTCCGGCAGCTCTTCTCCACCATCCACACTACATTCTCCGACAGCTCTCCTCCACCATCCACACTACATTCTCCGACAGATCTCCTCCACCATCCACACTACATTCTCCGACAGCTCTCCTCCACCATCCACACTACATTCTCCGACAGCTCTCCTCCACCATCCACACTACATTCTCCGACAGATTTCCTCCACCATCCACACTACATTCTCCGACAGCTCTCCTCCACCATCCACACTACATTCTCCGGCAGCTCTCCTCCACGATCCACACTACATTCTCCGACAGCTCTCCTCCACCATCCACACTATATTCTCCAACAGCTCTTCTCCCATCATCCACACTACATTCTCCGGCAGTTCTCCTCAACCATCCACATTACATTCTCCGACAAGCTCTCCTTCACCATCCACACTACATTCTCCGACAGCTCTCCTCCGTCATCCAAACTACATTCTCTGACAGCTCTCCTCCACCATCCACACTACATTATCCAACAGCTCTCCTCCACCATCCTCACTACATTCTCCGGCAGCTCTCCTCCACGATCCACACTACATTCTCCGACAGTTCTCCTCCACCATCCACACTATATTCTCCAACAGCTCTTCTCCCATCATCCACACTACATTCTCCAACAGCTCTCCTCTACCATCCACACTACATTCTCTGACAGCTCTCCTCCCACCATCCACACTACATTCTCTGACAGATCTCCCCCCACCATCCTACATCTATGTAGCATTAAACCTGAGAGAACTGATTGGTAATTTGGGTTCTCTGTTCTGCACCGCGACTCCAAAAACACCCTCAGGCCCTCTAACATACCTGGTTGAATGAAAGTCACTGTAAGAACTTAAAAGAACTTGAGTATGGATACCTTTTAGTTTGGCTGTGAATCAGTACCAGGAAAAAGACACAAGAACGCTTAGTTGTAAATTATTGGTATGACTTAGAGGAATGGTGGTTTGAGCATAAATGAACACACAGAAAATAGGTTCAGACACATTCCACTAGAGTGTATAATCACTAGGCCAAAGTAAGTTCTGTATGACTGGAATCAACTCATAAATCAGCAATAAACATTGGACTATGATATGGTGCAATGTCCCCTGAGAGGTACATCTTAGCATAAGCAATAGGTAAAGGTATCTGTGTAGCAGCTGTAACGGGGCAGGCTTTAGACTTAATTTTTCAACCGGCTAGTGTTGGGGCCTACTCGTACCCAAGGTGAACATGAGAATAGTTGCTGGCAGCAATAAGGCTACTAGATGGCTATATGGTCAGTTCCTAAGACTCTCCAGCAGCAGACAGTAAATCCCGCACCCGCAGCTCCCCATCCCCAGTAATATTGCAGCTCATCATTCGGTCACAAATAGCGGTTAGTCCACTCTCTGCTCTGCACCCAGGTGACTCTGGCTGTTGGCATCTCTGAACTCAGCACTCTGGATACAGTTTAGGCCACGGATATGCAGCAGTGATGGGGCACACTGGACAGCGATGTGCACTCTCAGGTGTCCATCACCGCAAGAGGAAGCTGGGTCATGTACAGCCCAGGAAATGCAGCTCTTTCCCCTCCTACCAGCAATCTCCTCTCTGGAGAATGTAGTTCAAAAGTTCTTGATGACACAGGAAAGTCTCTCTTCAGGACTACAGTTCCCACTGTGCATTGCTGCCTGACTCAGTCTATTAAACTCTTTCTGCTCAACAGCTAAGGCCGGGTTCACATACACTATATTACCAAAAGTATTGGGACACCTTCCTTTACACGCACATGAACTTTAATGGCATCACAATCTTAGTCCGTAGGGTTTCAATATTGAGTTGGCCCACCCTTTGCAGCTATAATAGCTTCAACTCTTCTGGAAAGGCTGTCCACAAGGTTTAGGAGTGTGTCTATGGGAATGTTTGACCATTCTTCTGGAAGCACATTTGTGAGGTCAGACCCTGATGTTGGACGAGAAGGCCTGGCTCGCAGTCTCCGCTCAAATTTATCCCAAAGTTGTTCTATCGGGTTGAGGTCAGAACTCTGTGCAGGCCAGTCAAGTCCCTCCACCCCAAACTCACTCATCCATGTCTTTAGGGACCTTGCTTTGTGCACTGGTGCACAGTCATGTTGGAACAGGAAGGGGCCATCCCCAAACTGTTCGCAACAAAGTTGGGAGCATGCAATTGTCTAAAATTTTTGGTATGCTGACGTCTAAAGAGTTCCCTTCACTGGATCTAAGGGGCCAAGCCCAACCCCTGACCACAACCCGATAGAACACTTTTGGGATGAATCAGAGAGGAGACTTTGAGCCAGGCCTTCCTGTCTAACATCAGTGCCTGACCTCACAAATGTGCTTCTGGAAGAATGGTCAAATATTCCCACAGACACACTCCTAAACCTTGTGGACAGCCTTCCCAGAAGAGTTGAAGCTGTTATAGCTGCAAAGGGTGGGCCAACTCAATATTGAACCCTATGGACTAAGACTGGGATGCCATTAAAGTTCATGTGTGTAAAGGCAGGTGTCCCAATACTTTTGGTAATATAGTGTACCTCTTACTATAAGCAATAGGTAAAAGGTATCTATGTAACAGCTGTAAAGGGGGAGGCTTTAAACCTAACTCTTCAACCGGCTAGCGGTGGGGCCCAGTTGTACTCATAGTGCACTTGAGAATAGTCGCAGGCAGCAATAAGGCTACTAGATGGCAGTTACTAAAGGGCTCAATCTCTCCAGCAGCAGATAGTAAATCCCCACAGCTGCAGCTCACCAGTCCCAGTAATATTGCAGCTCATCATCCGGTCACAAACAGCAGTTTGTCCACTCTCTGCTCTGCACCCAGGTGCCTCTGGCTGTCGGCATCCCTGAACTCAGCACTCTGGATCCCGTTCAGGGATATATGCAGCAGTGATGTGCACTCTCAGGTCTCCCTCAAGACAAGAGGAAGCGGTATCCTGTACAGCAATCTCCTCTCTGGGGAATGTAGTTCAAATGTTCTTGGATTACAGAGGAGAGTCTCTCCTCAGGACTACAGTTCCCACTGTGCATTGCTGCCTGACTCAGTCTATCAAACCCTTTTGCTGAAATAGTCTGTAACCAGTTCAGCACCGCAGGGCAGCAGCTACAGAGAGCAGCTGCAGCCAGTGTTTCTCTCAATCTCATTCTTAGCCAAGAACCTGGCTACATTTATTAAAAGTCTCATCATGTGTGTGTACTTTGATGCCTAATTAGATTTTCTTTACGTGTAAAACATTTCCCGCACTCTGAACATACAAAAGGGCGTTCACTCGTGTGACTCATCTGGTGTCTATGAAGATTTGCCTTGTCAGAGAAACATATCCCGCACACTGGGCAGGGAAAAGGATGTTTTCCCGTGTGGCTTTTCTGATGAGCCAGTAGCTGGGCTTTCTGGCTGAAAGACTTCCCACAGTCTGAACAAGAAAATAGACTCTTTTCCGTGTGACTCCTCTGGTGGGCAAGAAGCTTGGCTTTTACGATGAAAGATCTCCCGCACTCTGAACAAGGAAAAGGCCGCTCGCTTTTGTGAAGTCTTTGGTGTATAGTCAGGCTTCCTTTCTGAGTGAAGCTTTTCCCGCACTCTGTGCAAAAAAAAGGACGCTCACCCGTGTGAATCCTCTGGTGTGATAGAAGTACACATTTCACGACAAAACATTTCCCGCACTCCGAACACGAATAAGGACGCTCGCCCGTGTGAGTTTTTTGGTGTTTAACAAGGTCTCCTTTACGATTGAAACATTTCCCGCACTCTGAACATGAATAGGGACGCTCACCTGTGTGAATTCTCCGGTGTTTAACAAGGGTTCTTTCCTGGCTGAAACATTTCCCGCACTCTGAACAAGAATAAGGGCGCTCACTCGCGTGAGCTCTCTGGTGCGAATTAAGGCTTTTTTTCTCAGTGAAACATTTCCCGCACTCTGTGCATGTAAACGGTCGCTCGCCTGTGTGAACTCTCTGGTGTGTTACAAGTTGCCTTTTCTCAGTGAAACATTTCCCGCACTCTGAACAGGAAAAAGGACGCACTCCGATGTGAACTTTCTGGTGTATAAGTAGCTCGTTTTTTTTAGTGAAACATTTCCCGCACGCTGAACATATATGAGGATTCTCAGCCTTGTGAAGTCTCTGATGTGTAAGAAATTCGCTTTCCTGATTAAAAGATTTCTCGCAGTATGAGCATGTAAGAGTTACACGGGTGTGGGATCGGAGATGGATACGAAGTTCAGAGTTTGTCTTGAAACATTTCCCGCA
This sequence comes from Lithobates clamitans, assembly GCA_037952925.1. Lineage (NCBI taxonomy): Eukaryota > Metazoa > Chordata > Amphibia > Anura > Ranidae > Lithobates > Lithobates clamitans. Next base: position 358,469 of record JBBGZY010001870.1, read on the forward strand.
CGCCAAACATGAGAATAGATTCTGACCTTGGTGAGCTCCTTCATGGGGTGAGGAAGATTCCTCGGGATTAGAAGGATCTGTTGATCGATCTGCAGTGTGAGATCTTACATGGATATTTACAATCATAGTTTTTGATTGATGAGAAGATTCCCCCTGATCAGAGGGATCCATTGATGTCTCCGGACAGGAAGGTCTGTGATGTATATTTTGTGTATTTGGATTTCCTCCTGGAGGATCCTGTGTGATGACATTATCTTCTGACTTACAATCAGCAGATAACAGAAGATGTCTCTCCGAGGAATTCCTGACATCGCATCCATCTGTTGGAAAGAAAGTTTTACACGAATATAAGAAGTAGACATGGGCAGAACGGAAAAATTTGTTTCGTTTCGGATAGATTTGTTACATTACTAATTTCGTTTCGGATTTCGTTTAGTTTTGTTTTTGTTAAATTTTGTTTCGCTTATTAATTTTTCTAAGGAATGCTACATTTTCAGAACGCTTAGAATTCGGATCGGTCAAAAAATGATCGACCAATTCGAATTCTGCGTGAAGAATAGCGGGTTGTTAACCACTTCAATACCGGGCAGTTTCCCCCCTTCCTGCCCAGGACTATTTTCAGCTATCAGCGCTGTCGCATTTTGAATGACAATTGCGCGGTCGTGCAACACTGTACCCAAACTAAATTTTTATTAGTTTATTCCCACAAATAGAACTTTGTTTTGGTGGTATTTGATCACCACTGGGGTTTTTATTTTTTGCTAAACAAACTAAAAAAAGACCGAAATTTTGGGGAAAAAAAAAGTGTTTCTTCGTTTCTGTTATCAAATTTAGTTTTCTCCTTCACTGACGGGCACTGATGAGGCTGTACTGATGGGCACTGATAAGGTGGCACTGATATGTAGAATTGATGGGCACCGATAGGTTAAACTGATAGGCGTCACTGATGGGCACTGATAGGCGGCACTGATGGGCACTGATGAGGCTGTACTGATGGGGCGACACTGATGAGGTGGCACCGATAGGCTACACTAATAGGCAGCACAGATGAGTCCCAATAGGCGACACTGATGGGCACTGATGAGGCTGTACTGATGGGGTGACACTGATGAGGTGGCACCGATAGGCTACACTGATAGGCAGCACTGATGGGCCCCAATAGGCGGCACTGATGGGCACCGATGAGGCTGTACTGATGGGGCGACACTGATGGGCACTGATGAGGTGGCACTAATATGTAGAATTGATGGGCACCGATAGGCGGCACTGATGGGCACCAATAGGTGACACTGATGGGCACTGATAGATGACACTGGATAGTTAGCACTGATGAGGAGCTACTGACAGGCATTACTAATTGGCATCTGAAGGGCACTGACAGGCATTACTGATGGGGCACTGAATTGGTACATTTATGGGCACTGAATGGCACATTTATGGGCACTGATAGATGTTACTGATGAGGCACAGACTGGCAGCTGATGGGCACCTCTGATGGGGGCTGCACTGATAATCAATGTGGAGAGCCGCCGGTGCGAGCCGAGGAAAGCCGCTTACCAGCACTTCCTGGTTCACGCGATGATCAGCTGTGATTGATCACAGCTGATCACGTGGTAAGGAGCCTCTGTCAGAGGCTCCCTACCACCATTGGAGATGCTGTGTGTCAGACTGACACACAGCACCACCGAACGCCACTCTGCGTGCCCCCTGGGCGTCCCGACATATTATTCTGCTGGACATCATATAACGCCCAGTCAGGATAACAGTACCACAACATGGCCATCATTCTGCTATAGGCTGGGCAGGAAGTGGTTAAGCAGCGGCCAGGGAAGCCGGCCACCACGTCCTTAACAACCGATGACTCATCAGATGTCCGCGGGTTTCCCCACTGACAGCTGAAATGTACAGCCTTGGCCAAAAGTTTTGAGAATGATATAAATATTAACTTTCAAAGTCTGCTGCTTCCGTTTTTATAATGCCAATTTGCATATACTCCAGAATGTTATGAAGAGTGATCAGATGAACTGCAATGCATTTCAAAGTCCCCTGATATGAAAATGAACTTAATCCCATAATAAACATTTCCACTGCATTTGTGAAGAAGGCTTCAGGGTGCCCAAGAAAGTCCAGCAAGCGCCAGGACCTTCTCCTACAGTTGATTCAGCTGCAGGATCGGGGCACCACCAGTGCAGAGCTTGCTCAGGAATGGCAGCAGGCAGGTGTGAGGACATTTGCATGCACAGTGAGGAGAAGACTTTTGGAGGTTGGCCTGGTGTCAAGAAGGGCAGCAAAAAAGCCACTTCTCTCCAGGAAAAACATCAGGGACCGACTGATATTCTGCAAAAGGTACAGGGATTGGACTGCTGAGGACTGGGGTAAAGTAATTTTCTGTTATGAATCCCCTTTCCGATTGTTTGGGGCATCCATGGAAAAAACATTGTCCGGAGAAGAAAAGGTGAGCGCTACCATCAGTCTTGTGTCATGTCAACAGTAAAGTATCCTGAGACCATTCATGGTTGGGGTTGCTTCTCAGCCAAGGGAGGGGCTCACTCACAATTTGGCATAAGAACACAGCCATAAATAAAGAATGGGAGAAAAACATCCTCTGAGAGCAACTTCTTCCAACCATCCAAGGACAGTTTGTTGATGAACAATGCCTTTTAATGGAGCACCTTGCCATAAGGCAAAAGTGATAACTAAGTGGCTTGGGGAACAAAACATAAAAATTTTGGGTCCATGGCCTAGAAACTTCCCAGACTCCCATTGAGAACTTGTGGTCAATCATTAACAGATGGATGAATAAAAAAAAAACACAAATTTTGACAAACTCCAGGCATCGGTTATGCAAGAATGTGCTGCCATCAGTCAGGATGTGGCCCAGAAGTTGATTGCCAGCATGCCGGGACAAATTGCAGAGGTCTTGAAAAAGAAGGCTCAATACTGCAAATATTGACTCTTTATATAAACTTCATGTCATTGTCAATAAAAGCTTTTGACACTCATGAAATGCTTGTAATTATACTTCAGTATCCCATAGTAACAAAAAGATCCACAAAAACTGAGGCAGCAGACTTTGTGAAAACAAATATTTGTGTCATTCCTAAAACTGTTGGCCATGGCTGTAAACAAAACAATGCCGGCAATTAGGGCTGGGGAAAAAAAAATTAAATCAAGATTTAAATCTTGAATCGAGTTGAGAGGTCAAATCGATTCAAAATTTAAGCAAATCGTTTTTTTTAGATTTTTTTTTTTTCACCACGCCGGTCCTGAGGAGCTGCAGGCCGGAGTTTTTAGGTGAGGCCGCGGCTTTAGCCTAGTCCGCGAGGCTGGACGCCGCGGACTAGGCCGAAGCCGTGGCTTCGCCTAAAAACTCCTGCCTGCAGCTCCTCAGGACCGACAGGGTGTCCAGAAAAAAAAACTCGATTCGAAACGTGAATCGAGTTTTTTTTAAGAAAATCGCAGATTTTTTTTTTTAGAAAATCGCCCAACCCTACCGGCGATACAAAAATTTTAACCCCCCACCCACAGCACCTTGTCCCCATGGGGACAAAAGCCTCTTCCCCAGAACCCTGGGCGGTGGTTGTAGGGGTCTGTGGGCAGGGGCTTATTGCAATCTGGAAGCCCCCTTTAACAAGGGGGTCCCCAGATCCTGCACCCCACCATGTGAATTAGTATGGGGTACATTTCACCCCTACTTATTCACCAAAAATCCGATCCGAATTCTATCCGTTCTGAAAATTTGGAATTCGTTAGAAAAAAGAATAAACAAAACTAATTTTAACGAATTTCAACTGAATTAGTTATGGTTTCTCATTTGGATACATCTGAATCTCCGAATAACAAAAAAATTTGTCCGAATTTGTATTCGGACCGAAAATGAATTGCACATGTTTAATAAGAAGGTCAGTAATAAGAGAATCATGTATGTTGGTCTAGCAGCCAACAGTTTCATGAAGCTCTAATAATCACATGTGATCTCCTAGATTGTAAGCTCTAACGAGCAGGGCCCTCTGATTCCTCCTGTATTGAATTGTATTGTACTTGTACTGTCCTCCCTAATGTTGTAAAGCGCTGCGTAAACTGTTGGCGCTATATAAATCCTGTATAATATTAATAATAATTATCTAACATTTTTCCTGAAACTACAATCCTACTCAGAAGTAAAATTAAATTGTGACCCGTTTCTTCCATAGTACCTATACTTACTTGTGTGTATAGGTAGTGAAATTTCATCCTCTTCACTCTTCATAGTCATCCCAACCTCCTCCATAGACGGCTGATCACCCCCCACATACGTCTCTTCTTCTTCCTCTTTAACCTCAGCTTTTATAATAATCCGTTCTTCACCCTGAACCCCCAAATAATAAAAAAAACATACATTAAGGTAGAACTCCAGGCAGCTATAAAAAAGACACAAATGACACCAGCTCTGTATTCATTACCTACTTCCGAAATGCCCCATAGCAGATTTACTGCTACAGCGTGGCCCTTCTGTGCAGAATCACATGTATATATAGATGATTCTGCACCTTCACCTACAGAGGGCGCCAGTGGGCTGCTATTGCTGTGATTAATCAGAAGCTGATCTGCGGGTACCGAGCACTGGATGTCCACCGCCACCCGCTGATCGTCGGGCAGAGATTCAGAAAGAAGCTCTGCCTATGTAAACAAGGCAGAGCTCAGTTCTGAGAGGGGGAAGGGATTGATTTTGTGTTCCTGCAAAGCAGGGAATAAAATCTATCTCTTCCCTTAGTAAAAGCAGTGCATATTGTTGGCACTGAACACTGTATTAGTGTCACTGGTCCCAGCAAAGTGTCAAAAGTGTCAGTTAGTGTCTGATTGTCCACCGTAATATCACAGTCCCGCTAGTAGTCAATCATCGCCACCACTACTAGTATAAAATAAATAAATAAATCCATAAATACTGTATATCCCAGAGTTTGTAGACGCTATAACATTCCTGTAAACCAATTAATATACACTTATTGGGATTTTTATCACCAAAACGCGTAAGGAAGGAGGCCCATGTTGACCGACTAGACTAATCTGGTTGGCCAAGGAGACTGTAGATGTGTGCCACGTGGAAAGGATTACCTTTGCAGGACTCCTGTATGGATCTGCACATGTGGAACCACCCCAAATGACACTATCAGACCCAGAGCCTGCATGCAAAACCGCAAGCAGGACAAGAGTAGCCAGACCGCAGTTTGAAGCTTCTGGAGGTTGTCCACTGGGAGAACACCTTGGCCAGCTCTGAGATTACAGCCGGCCCAGAAACACCAAACTCCCCAACGGGGTCAGGGCAGACTTCATGAAAGACAGAGTCCAGCCAAAACCTGCAGGGTACGCATCATGATCTCCATGTTGTCTGTCCCCACGGCCTGTGAGTCCACCCACAGGGCAGGTTGAGCAGGCAAGATTTCACGGCTATCCCCCGTGGTCTGCTATACTAAGACAGAAGTCGCGGCCAGCCTGAAGGGAAACGCCATAAAATTATAATGTGCGTACCCCACCGCAAAGCGCAGGAACCGCTGATGTCCCTCATAGATGGGGACATAGAGGTGGGTATCCTCAATGGCTTTGGATGGCAGAAAGTCCCCCAAGGAAAAATAAGTCACCACCAAACAGATGGAGTTAATCGTGAGCTTTAAACCTTCCCAAAGCAATTTAGGGCCTTAGGCCCAAAATAGGGCAAACCCTGTCCGTTCGCAAAACAGTGAACAGGTTTGAACAAAAAAAAACCTCCGGGACCATTCCGGCTCAAGCACAGGGACAAACATACCCCGCCCTAGCAGAGCGTGAACCACCCCATACAACTCCCGCAAATGCAATGGCGGGAGGTGAAAATGAGAGGGAAAGCGAAGCTTAAGCTGACAAGTGTGAAATTCTATGGAAAAGCCAAGCACTATCAGGTCGGGAACCCACATTTCTGGACTGAGGAAAGTCCACAGGCCCATTAGCCAGCAAAGACATCAGATCTTAAACGCTCTTCTTTCTCCATCCTGGCCTGTGGGAGGAAGGTACTCTGGCCTCCTGTGAAGTTCTTGATAATGTATAAGGCAGCACCAAAGAACTCTGGTCAGCAAACCAGCATACGAGCTGGAGCACCACTGCTGAGATGGAGAGCTGGGAAAGGAGTGAGACAGCATTCAATGATGCCGCACACATGCCCCTCAAGCCTCGGACCACCTGGCCCGCCAAAGCCGCAAGTCCGGTGGACAAATGATACCGCAGAGCCCTGGCCCATTCAGGAAGCAACTGAGACACCAGGGCCTTGGCTAAAACAGCCGTTACCACACAACGGTAAACAGAGTGGGCTACCAATTCTGCCCTGCGGTCCACCAGATCCTGCGGTGGTCAAACTCGTTATAGGAGGATCCACCACAAGAGACTAGGTCCAAATCTTCAGAAGAAAAAGGAAAACATAGGAAACACCACCATCTAAGTGTGGATAATAGGTAAAAAGTAAGCCCGAATTAAAATAGCGCTCACATTTATTAAAAGGATTAGGGCATAAAAACATCCATATCAAAAGACCTCAGAGCTCAGCAGGGTCGCGGCTGGGTTCGCTGTGTTGGTTCTAAAGGCATCTGGAAGAACTTGTGGAACAGGCTGTGGAACCCCCACTAATGAGGGCAAGGCAGTCCGAGAGGAGCCAGGGCTCAGAGAGGGAGGCAGCAGCGGTATGCGTTTTTCTTTTTATACAGATCAAGAAAAAGTGATTCTCATTGACTATGATGGATTTACCTGTGGGAATTTTTTTATTTTTTTTGAGAGACCTTTTACCCATTTTTACCTTATTCATATTCCCTTACTCACCCTAGCCCACTATAACACTACCCTTCCTACTTCTTCAGAAGGGCTTCCTCAGGGGGTTAATATACCTCAAAACGCTGCAGCACCCGAGGTCCTAGTTTCTTATTCCTGGACACTAGGCAAAAAAATTGGATTGCCTATAGCAGAGAGGGGGTTTTAGACCAGCTAGGACTGCCCATAGGTGGTGCTGTGTTCTTTTTTAGCCTGGTGTCCTACTCCTGTAGGTGGCGCTCTAACCCTATGTCAAGACTCAGAAAAGCTGTGTCCATCAATGAACGTAAGAGAAACTGTACATTGTTTTTAAAAAACAAAAAATGGAAAAACATGATGGAAATGGGGGGGCTGATGGGGGGGGAGCAAAGGCTGTACTTCAGATGTAAAAGTCAACATTAGAACAAGAGACTTTATAGGGAAGAATCTCATTTCACAAAGTTCAGAGCCACTTCAGTGTTCTATACACCGAGTCCACCTACCTGATGATGGTGAGGGATGGTGTGATCTGCCTGTGTGGAATCCCGGGAATACAGAGGATGAGGACATCTCTCTGGTGGGTTTGTGTCACTAAATGGCTCCAGCATGATGTGCTTAAAGGGATCTCTGTGGCCTTCTGAAAACTCCATAACACCAACCTCATCCTCCTCTTTTATCTCTTTTTTAACCTTATGTGAGATGGTGTGATCTTCCTGTGTGGAATCCCGGGAATACAGAGGATGGGGACATCTCCCTGGTGGGTTCCCATTACTGGATACATCTACCCGATGATGGTGAGGGATGGTGTGATCTTCCTGTGTGGAATCCCAGCAATACAGAGGACGGGGACATCTCTCTGGTGGGTTCCCATTACTGGATCCATCTGTAGGAAACACACACACTGACTGAATACATTGTTTCTATGTGTTTATCAGATGATGGGGGATCTAGGTGGACCCTCCGTACTGCTCTCTCCTTTACAATAAAGTCTCCTCTTACCTGGTGATGTGAGGGGCGGCTGATTGTCCATCATGACGTCCTTGTAGAGATCCTTGTGTCCTTCTAAATACTTCCACTCCTCCATGGAGAAAGAGACAGTGACATCCTGACACCCTTGTACTTTATTAATAAAGTGATTTAAAAAAAAAATAATACTAATTTAATGATTTACTAATGGCTTAATGACACTATCAGGTGTTTATATGCTAATGATAGGTTTTTAGCTTGTTAGAATGTCTCTTATTCAGAATTATGTTATTAGAACAATGCCTTTGGAACATAATGTGATGAAGTATTTATGTGATATTTAGAGAGAGTCTACTAATATTGTACACTGAGTTATTCCAGAGTCTAGGTCACCGACAAGCTGATAAGGTGTTCCAAAATAACAGAAATGAATGTCCCTTGTAATTATTATGTGTTACAAGTCCAAGCCCTTGAGTGAATGTGTTAAAATGGGAAATTATATATTTTGGGAGGTCCTACACGGCAAATTTCCAGGTTTTCAGCTTAAAATCCTGCATTTCTGTGAAGATTCGAGGCCTTGGCATACTAACACCGGCTGCATGTTCTCATCTCTCCAATTGTTAATCTTCACTTTCACTTTGTAACTCTTCTTTTCTAAATAAACTTTCAAAACCTTCATGGTAAGAAGGAGAGATTGTTTTACTTATCAAGAGACAAGACGTTCATTATAAGAGTGATGTCATGTGATCAACCTAGAATCTTCCTCTGTATCTGATATATAAACCAGAGGCTCTAGGTGGACAGTTGGATAAATGGCTCTATATTTAGGATGTATCTGGTCTATAAACCAGAGGCTCTGGATGGACAGTTGGTAAAATGGTTCTATATTTAGGATGTATCCGGTCTATAAACCAGAGGCTCTGGATGGACAGTTGGATAAATGGCTCTATATTTAGGGTGTATCCGGTCTATAAACCAGAGGCTCTGGATAAACAGTTGGATAAATGGCTCTATATTTAAAAAAGTATATATAATATAAATCTGAACAAAAATCAAAGTGACTATGGAGGAAAAGGATGTTCATGACGGGGGATTACTGGGTGTAAATATAAAATAATATCTTATTACCTTCTCTACTGCCAGTTCTAGCAATGTCTCCTCTGTACTACCTCCCGTCTCACCTCTCACCTGGAACTTCCTGTTTCTACTTCTACAATCGCTTCCTGTCTGTGTGTTCCCAGTAAGATCACCACCTTGTGTTCAATATAAATACTGCAGTCTAGGTTACATTTACACATTTTGCAGGCTTCCTCTTGGTCCTCTGTCATGTTACATCTAAGATTACACACACAGATTATACCTGAGATAAAATCCAAGCAGTAAAAAATAAAATGAAAATCCATTTAAAGTAATTTTAATATGTATAAATAGTGAAAAAGCAACCATCTTCTTTATTCTGTAGTCTTCTACATTTACTGCAGTCAGCAGCAAAAATCAAACTACACAAACTCATATGTTTTGTGCAAATGTATTTTATTAAACTTTGCAGTTAAATTTCCGGCATACAGTACTTCAATTACATATAGCTGCACCCACTCACAGTATTCATACATGTACAGAATTATTTTTGAGATGTAATATGTGAGCTTCCTGCATATTACTTTCTGTATTTCTCCTTTTCAAGAATGACAGGATTAATACGGTCTTCAATATATAATGAGCTTATATCTTTATTATCACACACAGATTATATCTCTGTTAAAACACAAAGAATGAAAAACTATAATGAAGATACATCTTCAGCTGCTCTTTAATTTAATTTATAATTGCTGCAAAACAAAATAATGAAAACACCAAAACAGTCAAAAAGGCAACACAGGTTGTCCACCTGAAGCTGCCACAGTCATGCAACACATGACTAGAGATATCAAAAGGGAAAAATCGGGACGGCTGCATCCACACTCAGTAGTAACCCCCAGCTCCGCTGATCCCCCCATTCAGTAATAACCCCCAGCTCTGCTGATCCCCCCATTCAGTAATATCCCCCAGCTCTGCTGATCCCACCACTCAGTAGTAACCCCCAGCTCTGCTGAATCCCCAGTCTGTAGTAACCATCAGCTCTGCTGATCCTCCATTCAGTAGTAACCCCCAGCTCTGTTGATCCCACCACTCAGTAATAACCCTCTGCTCTGCCGATCCCTCCACTCAGTAATAACCCCCAGCTCTGCTGATCCCCACTCTGTGGTAACCCCCAGCTCTGCTGATCCCACCACTCAGTAATAACCCCCAGCTCTGCTGATCCCCCCACTCAGTAATAACCTCTAGTTCTGCTGATCCCCCACTCAGTTGTAACCCCCAGCTCTGCTGATCCCCCACTCAGTTGTAACCCCCAGCTCTGCTGATCCCACCACTCAGTAATAACCCCCAGCTCTGCTAATTCCCCACTCATTAGTAACCCCCAGCTCTGCTGATCCCCCCACCCAGTAATAACCCCCAGCTCTGCTGATCCTCCCACTCAGTAATAACCCCCAGCTCTGCTGATCCCCCACTCAGTAATAACCCTCAGCTCTGCTGATCCCCCACTCAGTTGTAACCCCCAGCTCTGCTGATCCCACCACTCAGTAATAACCCCCAGCTCTGCTAATTCCCCACTCAGTAGTAACCCCCAGCTCTGCTGAATCCCCAGTCTGTAGTAACCATCAGCTTTGCTGATCCCCCACTCAGTAGTAACCCCCAGCTCTGCTGATCCCACCACTCAGTAATAACCCTCAGCTCTGCTGATCCCCCCCACTCAGTAGTAACCCCCAGCTCTGCTGAATCTCCACTCAATATTAACCCCCAGCTCTGCTGATCCATCCGATCATGAATAACCCACAGCTCTGCTGATCCCACCACTCAGTAATAACCCTCGGCTCTGCTGATCCCCCCACTCAGTAATAACCCCAAGCTCTGCTGATCCCCACTCTGTGGTAACCCCCAGCTCTGCTGATACCACCACTCAGTAATAACCCCCAGCTCTGCTGATCCCCACTCTGTGGTAACCCTCAGCTCTGCTGATCCCACCACTCAGTAATAACCCCCAGCTCTGCTGATCCCCCCACTCAGTAATAACCCCCAGCTCTGCTGATCCCCCCACTCAGTAATAACCCCCAGCTCTGCTGATCCCCCCACTCAGTAATAACCCCCAGCTCTGCTGATCCCCCACTCAGTTGTAACCCCTAGCTCTGCTGACCCCACCACTTAGTAATAACCCCCAGCTCTGCTAATTCCCCACTCAGTAGTAACCCCCAGCTCTGCTGATCCCCCCACTCAGTAATAACCCCCAGCTCTGCTGATCCCCACTCTGTGGTAACCCCCAGCTCTGCTGATCCCACCACTCAGTAATAACCCCCAGCTCTGCTGATCCCCACTCTGTGGTAACCCTCAGCTCTGCTGATCCCACCACTCAGTAATAACCCCCAGCTCTGTTGATCCCCCACTCAGTAGTAACCCACAGCTCTGCTGATCCCCCCACTCAGTAATAACCCCCAGCTCTGCTGATCCCCCACTCAGTGATAACCCTCAGCTCTGCTGATCCCCCACTCAGTTGTAACCCCCAGCTCTGCTGATACCACCACTCAGTAATAACCCCCAGCTCTTCTAATTCCCCACTCAGTAGTAACCCCCAGCTCTGCTGAATCCCGTCTGTAGTAATCATCAGCTTTGCTGATCCCCCACTCAGTAATAACCCCCAGCTCTTCTAATTCCCCACTCAGTAGTAACCCCCAGCTCTGCTGAATCCCGTCTGTAGTAATCATCAGCTTTGCTGATCCCCCACTCAGTAGTAACCCCCAGCTCTGCTGATCCCACCACTCAGTAATAACCCTCAGCTCTGCTGATCCCCCCACTTAGTAGTAACCCCAAGCTCTGCTGAATCTCCACTCAGTAATAACCCCCAGCTCTGCTGATCCACCCGATCATGAATAACCCACATCTCTGCTGATCCACCCACTCAGTAATAACCCACAGCTCTGCTAATTCCCCACTCAGTAATAACCCCCAGCTCTGCTGATCCCCCACTCACTAGTAACTTCCAGCTCTGCTGATCCTCTGGTTTGATGATTTTCCTCTCTCTCTGGTCCCTGCACTCTCCCACTATACTGCTCCCATGCTGTGCACCATATGTGACATTGCTAGTTTCTCTTGCTCTGGTCTCCAAGCTCTGCTGGTCGTTTGAAGCTCATTCCTCTCTCTCCAGTCCCTGCTCACCTGTCACTATAGCATCCCGCTCACCTTCCCGCTGCTCCATGCAGCACACCAGATGTAATGTCTGCAGCAGAAACTCCAAGGAGGTATACACATGAACCGGAAGTGATGCTGATGATGTCTTCCCAGATATCTCATATTTGCAATACCTCCAAAACGAAGCGAATCTGAAACTGAATAAAAGCCTCTCACAAGCTGCAGGTGTTGTAAGTGAGCTTTGTCAAAGACTTCTTTCTATAGAGGGTTTGAAGACGCTGTGCCATAGCAAATAAATACCAGTCCAGTCTTGGGTAAATAAAAACAATAGTTTTTATTCCATGGAAAATAGAAGGTAAAAAAAAAAAAAAAAAAATGAAGGCAAACAGCAACCATGGATCAGCCAACCAGTGGATATAGTGGACCACAAAATTAGGATGTAAGTACCTGGAGGCTGGAGCCGCATGGATGACAGGGGATCTCCTGAGTAAGGAAGAAACCAACCATGCTGGAGGGCAGGATGTGAAGAAATTTCCATGATCGAGAGGTCCCATGGAGGGACAGTGTTGGAGCCCAATGGGTCAATCCAAATGTAATCCCTGTATCTTGATGGAAGCAGGCTGGGGACACCAGGGCAGGTAGACGGCGGCCAAGACTCCAGTTAGTGATGGCCACTTGCAGGAGGAGAGCCACGCCCGATGCCCCAGCACCCACATTGTTATCTCGACAATAACCACATACTGGTGGAGACATACTTCTATAGTCAGTTCGTACATCCTTGACACACAATGTTTTCTGAGCAGTGTCCACATCACTGAACGCTCTCTGCCCCTGGTGTTATACCTCTTTCTTTATTGTACAGTATGTACTACATTCTCTGTGACCTCATGCTCGCCAATAGCTCCACCCTCCCCATATACACTATGATTTCTTTCAGCTCTCCATCATCCACACAACATTCTTTGACAGCTCCCCCCCCCCACCCACCATCAACGCTACATTCAACGACAGCTCTCCTCCACCATCCACACTACATTCAACGACAGCTCTCCTCCACCATCCACACTACATTCTCCGACAGATCTCCTCCACCATCCACACTACATTCTCCGACAGCTCTCCTCCCACCATCCACACTACAGTCTTGGTTAGCCTTACTCCACCATCCACACTACATTCTCTGACATTTTCCCCCTACCATCCACACTACATTCTCCGATGTTTCTCCTCTCGCCCTCCACACTACATTCTCTGACAGCTCTCCTCCCACCATCCACACTACATTCTCCGACAGCTCTCCTCCCACCATCCACACTACATTCTCCGACAGCTCTCCCCCCACCATCCACACTACATTCTCTGACAGCTCTCCTCCTCCTCCCACACTACATTCTCCGACAGCTCTCCTCCACCATCTACACTACATTCTCCGACAGCTCTCCTCCACCATCTACATTACATTCTCCGACAGATCTCCCCCACCATCCACACTACATTCTCCGACAGCTCTCCTCCACTATCTACACTACATTCTCTGGCTGCTCCAATTGTACTTATAGTGTTTCATATGAAGACTATATTACCAGAATGTAATCCTTACAGGTATGTCATTTTTAAACCACCACTTTAAAACTGGAATATTTTTACTATGTCCTACTGTACTGATGCAAATGGTACACCACTTTGGTCCATCTGCCCCACTTAGTCTAATAATCAGAGCCTGGGAGGTTACAACTGTTCCCTGGTATGCCTATATGTTTGAGTTCCTTGGTCTGCATAACCTATTATGAGGAGCTACCACTCTCTGAGCTGTAGTTTTATTTTATAGTATGTGTGACAAACCCCGTACTCTTTAGGAGTATGTCCACCTGTATTATGTGCTTCCCTTGCCCGGTACCAGCACGATCAAAGATCCCTCAGAGCACCCAGTCACTTGTCGAGACCGCCATGTAGGATGAATAGCAGCATAAGACTTTATTGAAGAACAAACACAAGGATATAACTCAGAAGACAAACCCCTCCCCCTCCTTGTTGGCATAGAGACACAGGGTGGGATACACTTTACATCCATTCACATCAGGCACAGGTACATTTGAACTTATCATCACATCTTTAAACAAAATCTGGGCGCGCAGCCAACTTTGTTAGTGGTACAGAAACACATTTAACCTTTCAACAACTATTTAAAACAGTAGCTGGGTGAGCTTCTCCTATGACTTGGGCATGCGTGCCTGCACACAGGTGAAATGTCCAATGTCAGTGTTCTAATCATAGTTTAAACAACCTGGCTGGTTCAGGGGTAAAATGAAATGCTGAGTCCAGTGTGGTTGTACTGAGTCTGATTAGTGCAGATCAGACTGGGCTTCTCAGGTCACCCTGTGCCCCTAATAGACACAGGGTGACTTACACATAAGAGGGGTCTGGGGAGCTGAACCAGGAGTTTCATGACCCCTCTAAAATAAGCTGGGTTCCACGGGCCCCCTGCCCAAAGTGACTCAGTCACAGTAGGCAAAATGGAAAAAAGAGAAAAGGGGATACCGCAAAGTGGGGGGGGGGGGGCATGCAGAATCCAGGAAATAGAATAAACCAATAGAAGGTTCAGCTCATTCAACGCCATCTATAACTTAAGTATGTGAGGAACCAGTAGGTGACTCAGCCCACTAGACCAGACTATACGTGAAATATCAACTTTGTGTGAATGTACAGCTTATAATAACATTTTTATGATATAGTTGTTCTGTGGACTGAATGACATAATCTGTTTTATACCACCATATATTTACGTAGCATTACCTCTGAGGGAGCCGCTTGGTAATTTGTGTTCCCTGTTCTGCACCTCCAATCCAAGAACACCCTCATCCCCTCTGACACACCTGGTTGAATGAAAGTCACTGCAAGCATTTATAAGAACATGAGTGTGGATGCCTTTAACTTGGCTGTGAATTAGTACTAGAAAAAAGACACAAGACTGCTTAGTGGTAAATGAACTCAATGTATTGGTAAGAGGTAGAAAGAATGTTAGTTTAAAGATAAATGAACACACACAGATGGTAGGTCAAGACACCGTCCGCTAGACAGTATAATCACTTGGCCAAAGTAACATAGAATAGAGTTCTGTATCACTAGACTGTAATCAATGCATAAATCAGCAATAAACATTGCATATAAACATTAATTGCAATGTGAATAAGAATACTCTAATACTCTAAATACTCTAATTGATTTGGAGTACACTGTAAAAGAACGGCTAGAATATGGTGCAATGTCCCCTGAGAAATAGCATAAAAAATGGAGAAGGCTCGGTTCACACCTAATACAGATCCGGCTCCCAACCGGGGTCCTGCGTGTCCTGGTTCATCATTTCAGGTCCGATTTTAGCCCCAATTTTTTGGCTGAATTCGGATCGAAATGGACCAAAAGACGCACGGGGCTCCTGTGCAAATTCGCACCGGAGATATATGAACCGGCTCCATAGAGAGCCAGCCACAATCTCTTGCTATTGCGAATTGGATGAGGAGATCCCACATCCAATTCACAATAGTGGGAACCCGGCCTTCAGGTACTTGTGTAGCAGCTGTAAAGGGGCAGGCTTTAAACCTAACTCTTCAAACGGCTAGTGTTGGGGCCCAGTTGTTCTCATGGTGCACATGAGAATATTTTCTAGGCAGCAATAAGTTTACTAGATGGCTGTATAGTCAGTTCCTAAAGGGCTCAGTCTCTCCAGCAGCAGATAGTAAATCCCCACAGCAGCAGCTCAGCAGTCCCAGCAATACTGCAGCTCATCATCTGGTCACAAACAGCAGTTAGTCCACTCTCTGCTCTGCACCCAGGTGCCTCTGGCTGTTGGTATCCCTGAACTCAGCACTCTGGATCCCGCTTAGGCCACCGATATGCAGCAGTGATGGGGCACACTGGAAAGCGATGTGCACTCTCAGGTCTCCCTCGTGGCAAGAGGAAACTGGGTCCTGTACAGCCCATGAAAATTCAGCTCTAATTGATTTGGAGTACATTGTAAGAGAACGGCTACGATATGGTACAATGTCCCCTGAGAAGTACCTCTTAGCATAAAAAATGGGTAAGGCTCGGTTCACACCTAATACCGATGCGGCTCCCAGCCGGGGTCCTGCGCATCCTGGTACATCGTTACAGGTCCGATTTCAGCCCCAATTTTTGGCTAAATTCGGACCTGAAACGGACCAAAAGACGCACGGGGCTCCTGTGCAAATTCGTAGAGGAGATATATGAACCGGCTCCATAGAGAGCCAGCCACAATCTCTTGCTATTGCGAATTGGATGCGGGGATCCCGCATCCAATTCACAATAGTGTGAACCCGGCCTTCAGGTACCTGTGTAGCAGCTGTAAAGGGGCAGGTAAATCCCCACAAGTTTACTAGATGGCTGTATGGTCAGTTCCTAAAGGGCTCAGTCTCTCCAGCAGCAGATAGTAAATCCCCACAGCAGCAGCTCAGCAGTCCCAGCAATACTGCAGCTCATCATCCGGTCACAAACAGCAGTTAGTCCACTCTTAGATACCAACAGCCAGAGGTGACTCTGGCTGTTCGTACCCCTGAACTCAGCACTCTGGATCCCGCTTAGGCCACCGATATGCAGCAGTGATGGGGCACACTGGACAGCGATGTGCACTCTCAGGTCTCCCTCATGGCAAGAGGAAACTGGGTCCTGTACAACCCATGAAAATTCAGTTCTTTCCCCTCCTCCCAGCAATCTCCTCTCTAGGGAATGTAGTTCAAAAGTTCTTTATGTGACCCAAAAGACCTGTATCATGTGCTGCTTAGGCTCACTGAAGTGGGGGTACTAATCCTTGATGTCCACTGCTGGGCATGCTTTTCGAGAGGGAGCTCGTCCCAGGTCCTAAGATCGTTCAGTGTGAAGGAAGGTATCCCTTTGATCGCACATCTGTGTCATCCCAAAGTACAATGGTAAGTGGCAACCTCAGCCTGGACTACAGCCAGGCCATGCCACCAACGCATTTCACTCCACCCCTCGGAGCTTAGTCATGGGGATACTTTCCTTCACATCAAACATTCTTGATTACACAGGAGAGTCTCTCCTCAGGAATACAGTTCCCGCTGTGCATTGCTGCCTAAGTCTAATACAGTGTTTTTCAACTCCAGTCAAAAAAGGCGCACCAACAGGTCATGTTTTCAGGATTTCCACTATTTTGCACAGGTGATTTGATCAGTTTTCACTGCCTTAGTAATTACCACAGGGGGGCGTGTCTGGACGTACACAGGAGAGGACGTGTCTCGGCTGAGCTCCTCCAAGGCCTGGTCAATCCAGCACCATCCAGGCTCCAATCCTCCCTGGGAGCCTAGTCTTACACCTGGGCGGCATCCTGGGCTATTCTGCTACACGGCTGGAGAACTATTTCCCGGATTGCTTCTCTTTCTGAGTCCCGGGCCTGCAGACTGCTCCGCGCCGGAGAAGCCCGCCGCCATCTTGGGGCCTACGATCCGATCGCTGCCTCTGGCAAGCCTCCCCCTGTGAACCGGGCACTGTGTGACTGATCGTCCCGGTCGGACAACCCTCCGCCCCCCCGGGATAATAAAAAGAGAAAGCGCCAGCGATCCCGGCCCTTTTGTCCGGCTCCACGGAGGCCTAGTCCCATCCCGCGGCCTGCAGACTATCAGAAGCCTCCAGAAACATCCGATCCGCTCCATCTGCATACCGGAGCCGGCGCACAGTGGATCTGCATCTCTTTGGGCCGCAGTGAGTAGCACTTCTCCCCCTTACTCACTCCACATCCTCTAATAACAGTGGCGCTCACCCGGCCGGTTACAGCCGTTAGGAAAGTCCCCGGCTTCGGCCTACCTCTGGAGGACGGCGGCCATCTTGGTACTCCAGGTACACCTCCAGCCTCTCTGCTCCACTGATTCATTAAATCTCTCCCTCTACACTCATCCTACAGCAAGATCCTTTACACACACAGCTTTGTTGTTAATCTAAATCTGGATACTTATAATATCTTAAAAGGCCTGTGTGGGGACGAGATTCTATACACACCTTACCTGTCTTGCTCTGCTCGCAATATATCCCTGCACTATTTAAATGGTGATCTGAGCACATCTTACACCACAGTACCTCAAACACTCCACCCTACAGTGTTTCAAGCAGATGTAATTAACAAACGAATGATGGTAGTTCCCCTGAGAATGAACTATGTGCATTAAATGAGCTTGGAGACCCGTTTGCTCACCGAGACCTCTGCTACGCCATATTAAGCACCTATAGATTCAGAGGTAAGCTAGATTTCCTGCCACAATTCCTCTTTATTACATGGGCAAAGTTGGCCAACAACAGCGAACATATAAACCCCTATTCGGGTCACGTGAAGGTCCAAATATGGAACGCTATGTCACCAGAACACAACTTATGACCTCAAATAACCCCTCAGACCCCTCTGTGGGGATGGACATACCCATGGGAGCAGAAAACACTGTAAACTTATCTACTGTTGCTCAAGGTCCAAATCTCGACTCTTCTACCCCACGTGAGATTCTTACCCCAGACATACTAGTAATTACCACAGCCGTTTCATCTGAGGGAAATCCTGAAAACATGACCTGTTGGTGCACCTTGAGGACTGGTCTAATAAACTATTCCAGCTAAACAGCGCCCTCCTTTGGCTAAAATAGCCTGTAACCAGTTCAGCAACGCAAGGCAGCAGCTACAGAGCTGCTGCGGCCAGGGTCTCTCTCACTGTCATTTATAGCCAAGCACCTGGCTACATTTATTAACAGTCTCATCAGGTGTGTGTACTTTGATGTCTAATCAGATTTGCTTTACGTGTAAAACATTTCCTGCACTTTGAACAAGCAAAAGGGCGATCATTCGTGTGATTCTTCTGGTGTTTATGAAGATTTGTTTTATCAGAGAAACATATCCCGCACACTGGACAGGGAAAAGGATGTTTTCCCGTGTGGCTTTTCTGATGAGCAATTAGCTGGGCTTTCTGGCTGAAAGACTTCCCGCAGTCTGAACAAGAAAATAGACTCTCCTTGGGGTTGGTGTGATTCCTCTGGTGGGCAAGAAGCTTGCCTTTTACAATGAAAGATCTCCCGCACTCCGTACAAGAAAAAGGACGCTCATTTTTGTGAAGTCTTTGGTGTATAGTCAGGCTTCCTTTCAGAGCGAAGCTTTTCCCACACTCTGTGCAAGAAAAAGGACGCTCGCCCGTGTGAATCCTCTGGTGTGATATAAGATCACTTTTCACGAGAAAACATTTCCCGCACTCTGAACATGAATAAGGACGCTCGCCCGTGTGAGTTTTTTGGTGTTTAACAAGGTCTCCTTTATGAAAGAAACATTTCCCGCACTCTGAACATGAATAAGGACGCTCACCTGTGTGAATTCTCCGGTGTTTAACAAGGGTTCTTTCCTGGCCGAAACATTTCCCGCACTCTGAACATGAATAAGGGCGCTCACTTATGTGAACTCTCTGGTGCGAATTCAGGCATTTTTTCTGAGTGAAACTTTTCCCGCACTCTCCGCATGTAAACGGTCGCTCGCCTGTGTGAACTCTCTGGTGTGTTACAAGTTGCCTTTTCCTAATGAAACATTTCCCGCACTCTGTACACGAAAAAGGACGCACCCTGACGTGAACTTTCTGGTGTATAAGTAGCTCGTTTTTTTCAGTGAAACATTGCCCACACGCTGAACATATATGAGGATTCTCATCTTTGTGAAGTCTCTGATGTGTTCGAAATTCTCTTTCCTGGTTAAAAGATTTCTCGCAGTATGAGCATGTAAGAGTCACACGGGTGTGGGATCGGAGATGGATACGAAGTTCAGAGTTTGTCTTGAAAGATTTCCCGCACCCCAAACATGAGAATCTATTCTCATCTTGGTAAATTTCTTCATGAGATAGGGAAGATTCGGGATTAGAAGGATCTATTGATCGATCTGCAGTGTAAGATCTTACATGGATATTTACAATCATAGTATGTGATTGATGAGAAGATTCCCCCTGATCAGAGGGATCCATTGATGTCTCCGGACAGGAAGGTCTGTGATGTATATTTTGTGTATTTGGATTTCCTCCTGGAGGATCCTGTGTGATGACATTATCTTCTGACTTACAATCAGCAGATAATAGAAGATGTCTCTCCGAGGAATTCCTGACATCACATCCATCTGTTGGAAAGAAAGTTTTACACAAATATAAGAAGTAGACATGTGCGAAAGCCGGCCACCGTGCCCATAACAACCGATGACACATCAGCTGTCAGCGGGCTTCCCCACTGACAGCTGAAATGTACAGCCTTGGCCAAAAGTTTTGAGAATGACACAAATATTAATTTTCACAAAGTCTTCTGCTTCAGTTTTATGATGGCAATTTGCATATACTTCAGAATGTCTTCAGATGAAGTCCCTCTTTGCCATGAAAATTAACATAATCACATAAAAAAAAAAAAAACATTACCACTGCATTTGTGAAGAAGGCTTCAGAGCGCCCAAGAAAGTTCAGCAAGCTCCAGGAACGTCTCCTACAGTTGACTCTGAGGGATCGGGGCACCACCAGTGCAGAGCTTGCTCAGGAATGGCAGCAGGCCGGTGTGAGGGCATCTGCACACACAGTGAGGAGAAGACTTTTGGAGGATGGTCTGGTGTCAAGAAGGGCAGCAAAGAAGCCACTTCTCTCCAGGAAAAACATCAGGGACAGACTGATATTCTGAAAAAGGTACAGGGGTTGGACTGCTGAGGACTGGGGTAAAGTAATTTTCGCTGATGAATCCCCTTTCCAATTGTTTGGGGCATCTGGCAAAAAACCTTTTTCCGGAGAAGAAATGGTGAGCGATACCATCAGTCCCGTGTCTTTTTAACAGTAAAGCATCTTGAGACCATTCATTTGTGGGTGGGTTTCTTCTCAGCCAAGGGAGTGGGCTCACTCTCAATTTGGCCTAAGAACACAGCCATGAATAAAGAATGGTACAAAAACATCCTCCGAGAGGCAACTTCTCCCAACCATCCAAGAACAGTTTTTGTGATGAACAATGCCTTTTCCAGCATGATGGATCACCTTGCCATAAGGCAAAAATCATAACTTATGCCGTGTACACACGACCAGACTTTTCGACCAGACTGGTCCGACGGAACAAATCCGTCAGACAATTTGACCATGTGTGTGCTTCATCGGACCTGCAGCGGACCTTTTCTGTCGAAAATGTGACAGACTTTAGATTTAAAACATGTTTCAAATCTTTCCGACAGATTTGAGTCTGGTCGAAAATTCCAGTCGTCTGTATGCTAGTCCGACGGATGAAAACTGACGCTAGGGCAGCTATTGGCTACTGGCTATGAACTTCCTTATTTTAGTCCGGTGGTACATCATCACCGTCGAATCCGTCGGACTTTGGTGTGATCGTGTGTAGACAAGTCCGATTCGACGGAAGCCTGTCGGAAGTCCGTCGAAAAGTCCGACGTGATTCAGTCCATCGAAAGTCCGGTCGTGTGTACACGGCATAAGTGGCTTGGGGAATACAACATCGAAATGTTGGGTCCATGGCCAGAAAACTCCCCAGACCTCAATCCCATTGAGAACTTGCGGTCAATCCTCAAGAGACGCGTAAACAAAAAACCCCACAAATTCCAAGCATTGATTATGTAAGAATGGGTGGCGGCCATCAGTCAGGATGTGTTTCAGAAGTTGGATTGCCAGCATGCCGGGGCGAATTGCAGAGGTCTTGAAAAAGAACGATCAACATTGCAAATATTGACTCTTCGCATAAACTTAATGTAATTGTCAATAAAAGCCTTTGACACTTATGGAATGCTTGTAATTATACTTCAGTATACCATAGTAGCATCTGACAAAAGTTCTAAAAACACTGAAGCAGCAGACTTTGTGAAAATAATTATGTGTGTCATTTTCAAAACTTTTGGCCACGGCTATAAACAATACAATGCTGGCAATACAAAAATGTCAACCCCCCCCCCAGAAAAGGGCTTCTTCCCAACAACCCTGGGCTGTGGTTGTGGGGGTCTGTGGGCAGGGGGCTTTTCTGAATCTGGAAGCCCCCTTTAAACAGGGGGCCCCCAGATATCACCCCCATGTGAATGAGTATGGGGTACATTGCACCACTACTTATTCACCAAAAATCCAAACCGAATTCTAACTGTTCTGAAAATTTGGAATTTGTTAGAAAACGAATAAACATAACAAATTTTAATGGATTTCAACCCAATTCGTTACTGTCGCTTCGAGATTCAGATACATCTGGATATCCAAATAACCAAAAATTTGTACGAATTTGTATTCAGACTGAAATGAATTGCACATGTCTAATAAGAAGGTCAGTAATAGGAGAATCATGTATGTTGGTCTAGCAGCCAACATTTTCATGAAGCTCTAATAATCACATCTGATAATTATCTAACATTTTTCCCTTACTACAATCCTTATACTCAGAAGTAAAATGAAATTGTGAACCATTTCTTCCATAGTGCCTATACTTACTTGTGTGGGTAAGTAGAGAAATTTCATCCTGTTCACTCTTCATAGTCATCCCAACCTCCTCCGTGGACGGCTGATCACCCCCCACATACGTCTCTTCTTCTTCCTCTTTAACCTCAGCTTTTATAATAATCCGTTCTTCACCCTAAACCCTTAAAATAAAAAAAAAAATCTATTAAGGTAGAACTCCAGGCAGATAAAAAAAAAACATAAATGACCCCAGCTCTGTATTCATTACCCACTTCTGGACTGCCACATAGCAGATTTACTGCTACAGGGTGGCCCTCCTGTGAGGAATCATGTGTGTATATATAGGTGATTCTGCACGTCCACCTACAGGGGGCGCCAGCGGGCTGCTATTGCTGTGACTAATCAGAAGCTGATCTGTGGGTGCCAGACACTAGATGTCCACCCCCACCCGCTGATCGTTGGGCAGAGACTCAGAAAAGAGCTCTGGCTATGTAAACATGGCAGAGCTCAGTTCTGACGGGAACTCTTCCCTTAGTAAAAAAAACTCTTCCCTTAGTAAAAGCAGTGCATAGTTTTGGCACAGATCACTGTATTAGTGTCACTGGTTCCAGCAAAGTGTCAAAAGTGTCAGTTAGTGTCCGATTGTCCGCCGTAATATCGTAGTCCCGCTAGAAGTCAATCATTGCCGCTATTACTAGTTTAAAATAAATAAATGATAAATCCATAAATACTGTATATCCCAGAGTTTGTAGATGCTATAAATTTTTTGTAAACCAATCAATATACACTTATTGGGATTTTTTTACCAAAATAAAGCGTAAGGAAGGAGACAATTGTTGACCAACTAGACTAATCTGGATGGCCAAGGAGACTGTAGATGTGTCCCACGTGGAAAGGATTAATCTTACAGGACTCCCGTATGGAACTGCGCATGTGGAACCGCCCCGAATGACACTATCAGACCCAGAGCCTGGACAAGAGCAGCCTGAAGCTTCTGGAGGTTGTCCACTGGGAGAACACCTTGGCCAGCTCCGAGATGACAACTGGGCCAGAAACTCAAAACTCCCTAACGGGGGTCAGGGCAGACTTCTTGAACTGCAGACTTCTTGAACTGCAGAGTCCAGCCAAAGCCTGCAGGGAATGCGTCGTGATCTCCATGTTATCTGGACTGTCAGCCATCCACAGGGCAAGTTGTCCAGGAAAGCCTTAACGGCTATCCCCCCATCGTCTGCAACACCAAGACAAGAGCCACGGCTAGCCTGAAGGGAAACATCACAAAATTATAATGTGCGTACCCCACCGCAAAGTGCAGGAACCGCCGATGTCCCTCATAGATTGGGGCATGCAGGTGGGTATCCTCAAGAAAAGAAATCACCACCAAGCTAATGGAGTCCATCATGGGCTTCAAACCTTCCGAAAGCAATTTAAGGCCTTAGGCCCAAAATAGGGCAAACCCTGTCCTTTTCGCGAAACAGTGAACAGGTTTGAACAAAAAAACCTCCTGAACAATTTCAAACCAGCATATGAGCTGAAGCACCACCGCCGAGATGGAGAGCTTGGAAAGGAGTGGGACAGCATTCAAAGATGCCGCACACATGCCCCTCAGGCCTCCTCCAGACCACCTGGCCCACCAAAGCCACAAGGCCGGTGGACAAATGATACCGCAGAGCCAGGAAGCTACTGAGACACCAGGGTCATGGCCAACACAGCCGTTACCACAGCCGAAACCAGCCGGTTTCGCACTCCAGGACCGAACACACCATTGCGGTAGTGTGGGCGTCGCCAGGCAGAAGCCCAGACACACGCAGACACATAAATAGAGAGGCTGGGTGACACAGCCTCTCTGTTATCATCATTGCTGCACCTTTTTCCGGCGCCCTGAATGACAGGTGAACTATATGGACTTTGTTATCTTCTTTTTTCCATATTGGTCTTAGGGGGTGTACTGCCTAGAGCAATATTGGTGATACTAGACTGCATTTTTCAATCAGACACTTTAGTATACATGGTTTTCTGTATCTCATTTTTTTTTAAGGTGAGACATGCAGATCTTGGCCAATTTTTATAGTTTTATGTATATGACTATGGTCACTTTTATACCCCCGACTTTTATTTTTTGGCTTTTTATTACCTTTAGATCTATTTTGAGAACACTGGAATAGAGCTCCACTTTTTTCCATATTCTATAGGTGCTTGCTCGGGATTCATTGGCTATATGGAGTAGAGCATAATTTTATTGTGATACTGATTTGGCTGCATATATAAAACTGTTTAGCCAGCAGTATTGAGCAATAATTGATGCCACATCCAGTATTTAAGAGAAAGAGAAGAAAATCCCCTTGTGGTGGACTTTTAAGGCACAATATATTAGAGGAGATAATGTTATTTTTGACATTTCAAAATATTTGTTTAATAAAATATAGAAAACTTATAAAAACACAGGGAATGCTTAAACATGTCTAAAACTTTATCACCATCAATAGATATACAATGCAATCTATACTTCTTGCACCCGACGCGTTTCAGAGTACAGAGTTGTCTCCTTCTTCAGGGTATATATTAGGAAGAAGAGATCGTGTTATACATTGTGATGGTATGATTAACATTCCAATGATTGTTTCTTTAAAAACATGCGAGAGCACAGTATACTTTCAGATTCTCAACCAAGAAATCCTTAATGATGTATTTTATGAACAAGTGTCCATGTCAGACGCAGAGGTGGACATATGGCTCACCGTTGACCTGACCCCCCCTCCCCCCACAAAATGGGGGGGGGGGCAGCGGGGCAGAAAAAAGCCTGATGACCAACTGGGGCCAGGAAGAAAAAAAGCCTTGTTGATGGTGCGTGCTGTCACCAAGGTATGAGAAAAGTTGTATTGTGGGAAAATATTAACCACAGCTTAGATTATCTTGTGACCACGCGCCTCAACATCCAACAAACAAGTGAAGTGGATGTTAATATATATATTTGCTACTTATATATGTGTAGATTTCTTCTAAATGTGTAGTATGGGCCATAGTGGACTTTATCTACCTTTCTAGGTCCTATAACATCTTCTAGAGATACACTGAACTGGATTTCTGGATCTATACAGCCAGTGTTCTGGTATGATGGAATTAGCTATTATGATCAACATTCTATTAAATATTGTTGCCAATGTATGGGTACTATTCCCAATTATAGTTTTTCCACCTTTTTACCTTTCCCTCCCTCCTCTGACCAGATATCCTATTTGTGTCCTTTGTGTTAGGGGCTTCCATGCCCTCCGGGACGGCCATTTCTCCTTTGGGTCGTCCACATGGTCGCATCATGGGTAAGAAAACCCACTTTGAGGGGTCACCATACTAGACAAAAATATTTTTATTTTATACTCAATGAATAATTTGATTATTTGTGATATGGATTGATTAATGTATGTTTTCTCTCCATCTGTAGTTATAATGATAATTGCTCTATAAAGATCTCCTGTATGTATACAATTAAGCTCCTGAAGAAGTGGTATTTTCGTCCGTGAAACATGTTGAGCAACCAACACACAGATGGTATCATTGTCTAAGTGTCACAGTTGTGTGAATATAGAGCTCATGTTTGTTGATTATCTCAGCTTATTTTAAAACTTTTATTTTAAAATATCTCTTTTAAATAATTTAAAAAATGTTCTTATCTAGAGATTGTTTTCTCTGGTTTCTTACGGTACCCTTAAAGTCCATTCCAGCCCCCCCCCCCTTTCACACTTTCTTCTCATATCCCTTACTCACCCTAGCCTCCAATAATACTACCCTTCCCAATTCTTCAGAAGGGCTTCCTCAAGGGGTTAACTTACCTAAAAACGCTGCAGCACCAGAGTTCTCAGCAGGTAACAAGTTCCTTACTCCTGAATACTAAGCAAAAAAACTGCATTGCCTATAGCAAAGTTTTAGACCAGCTAGGACTGCCCATAGGTTGTGCTGTGTTATTTTTTAGCCTAGTGTCCTACTCCTGTAGGTGGCGCTATAACCCTATGGTCAAGACTCAGAAGAGCTGTGTCTGCTAATGAACGTAAGAGAAACTGTATATTGTTTTTAAAAACAAAAAATGGAAAAGCATGATGGAAACAAATGGGGGCTAATGGAGGGGGAGCAATGGCTGCACTTTAGATGTAAAAGTCAACATTAGAACAAGAGACTTCATAGAAGAATATCATCTCACAAAGTTCAGAACCAGTTCTTAACTATACACTGAGTCCGTCCACCTACCTGATGATGGTGAGGGATGGTGTGATCTTCTTGTGTAGAATCCCAGGAATACAGAGGACGGGGACATCTCTCTGGTGGGTTTGTGTCACTGAATGGCTCCAGCTTGATGTGGTTAAAGGGATCTCTGTGTCCTTCTGAAAACTCCATAACACCAACCTCATCCTCCTCCTCTTTTATCCCTTTTTTAACCTTATATGAGAGGGTGTGATCTTCCTGTGTAGAATCCCGGGAATAATGAGGACTGGGACATCTCTCTGGTGAGTTCCCATTACTGGATCCATCTGTAGGAAACACACACACTGACTGAATACATTGTTTCTATGTGTTTATCAGATGATGGGGGATCTAGGTGGACCCTCCGTACTGCTCTCTCCTTTACAATAAAGTCTCCTCTTACCCAGTGATGTGAGGGGCGGCTGATTGTCCATCATGATGTCCTTGTAGAGAACCTTGTGTCCTTCTAAATACTCCCACTCCTCCATGGCGAAATAGACAGTGACATCCTGACACTTTTGTACTTAATAGAGTGATTAAAAAAAAAAATAAAGAATGATTTTATGATTTAGTAATAGCTGAATGACAATATCAGGTGCCTATATGCTAATGATAGGTTTTTAGCTTGTTAGAATGTCTCTTATTCAGAATTATCTTATTAGAACAATGCCCTTGGAACATAATGTTACGCAGTATTTAGAGAGAGTCTACTAATATTGGACAGTGAGGTATCCCAGAGTCTAGGCCACGGACAAGCTGATAAGGTGTTCCAAAATAACAGAAATGAATGTCCCTTGTAATTGTTATATGTGTTACTAGTCCAAGCCCAAGGTAAATTTCCAGGATTTCAGCTTAAAATCCTGCATTTCTGTGACGATTCGAGGCCTTGGCATATTAACACAGGCTGCATGTTCTCATATCTGCAATTGTTAATCTTCACTTTCACTTTGTAACTCTTCTTTTCTAAATGAACTTTCAAAACCTTCATGGTAAGAAGGAGAGATTGTTTTACTTATCAAGAGACAAGACTTATAAGAGTGATGTCATGTGATCAACCTGGAACCCTCCTTCTCCTGTATCTGGTCTATAAACCAGAGGCTCTGGATGGACAGTTGGATAAATGGTTCTATATTTAGGATGTAACTGGTCTATAAACCAGAGGCTCTGGGTGGACAGTTGGATAAATGGTCCTATATTTAGGATGTATCCGGTCTATAAACCAGAGGCTCTGAAAAGGCAGTTGGATAAATGGTTCTATATTTAGGATGTATCTGGTCTATAAACCAGAGGATCTGGATGGACAGTTGGATAAATGGTTCTATATTTAGGATGTATCCGGTCTATAAACCAGAGGATCTGGATGGACAGTTGGATAAATGGTTCTATATTTAGGATGTATCCGGTCTATAAACCAGAGGATCTGGATAGGCAGTTGGATAAATGGTTCTATATTTAGGATGTATCCGGTCTATAAACCAGAGGATCTGGATGGACAGTTGGATAAATGGTTCTATATTTAGGATGTATCCGGTCTATAAACCAGAGGTTCTGGATGGACAGTTGGATAAATGGTTCTATATTTAGGATGTATTGATGTACATATTATATTACTCTATGTGTGTATCATCATCTCTTGGAGATAAAAGACGTCACAGTGACTATGGAGGAAGAGGACGAACATGACGGAGGGGTTACTGGGTGTAAATATAAAGTAATATATTATTACCTCCTCTGCTGCCAGTTCCAGTAATGTCTCTTCTCTACTTCCTCACAAATCCCCTCATTTCCGGAAATTTCTATTTATACTCCTACATCACTTCCTGCCTCTACCTTACATCACTTCCTGCCTCCACTTAAATCACTTCCTGTCTGTGTGTTTCCAGTAAGATCACCACCTTGTGTTCAATAAAAATACTGCAGTCTAGGTTACGTTTACACATTTTACTTGCTGATCGGTGGTCCATTCCCATTCCCATTGTTAGATCTATGATTACACACACAGATTATACCATAGATAAAATCCAACAAGTACAAAAATAACTTGAACTTAAATATTTATAAATGTAGAAAACAAAATAGTGGAAAACAATCTAAAAATGTAAATATAACATATTAAGGTAAATTTTCAAAGCTTGGGGGTCTATTAATAAAAAAAAAAAAAAAAAAAAAATCAGCACTAATCATACACTAACCTACCTGATCCCCTAACTGACCTACCGGGGGGGTGGGGGGGGGCTTGTTACATCCTCAGCTCTGAGGGGTTCATACTGGGACCTGTAGTCCCTCATTAGGAGGATGAGGTCAGTGGCAGTGGTGGATGAGTGGCAGTGCTTGAGGGGGGATGGAATAACTAACTCTCTCCTGTTAGTCAGTGTCCACTTGGGAGGAGAGAGAGGGTTGGTGAGGGGGTGGGTGAGAGTGAGAGAGAGGGTGAGGGTGCCCTCTCCTGTGCCTCTGTGTCCCAGCCCCTGTCTGTGGGTAGGTGTGTGTGAGATGCATCTACCTCCTGCCCATCCTTGTCCTCTGGGCCCTTGGTCAGCCTGTCTTCCTTCTTGTTGATGACAGTGACAGCAAGGAGAGGGGGCTGGAGAAAGTGTGCAGGCTCTGGGAGGTTCCAGGGATGCTGCACCCACTGCTGCTCAGGTCAGGGTGGCCAGCGGTGAGGTCTTCTCCCACTCCCTCCTGGACTGTTGGTTCTCGTCAGCCTCATGCTGCTCACCGGGGCCGCCGCTCGCTCTTTCACGATGCTGCTGCTGTTGGCGCCGGCTTTAGCTCCGCTTCCACTGCCCCGCCCCCTGACGCCACTAGACCAGCGGGACTGTCACTCTCTAGGCTCATAGCATGACAAGGGGGTGGCGGCAGGACTCGGCTCAAAGGGCAGCTGTTTTGGGCCCCAGGAGCACTAGCGCAGAGGAGGAGGACGTGAAATCCTCCTCCGCTTTTAACACTGGGCAGGGAGGGAGTCATGGCTGTGATGTCACTGGTTGCTAGACGCCAGGCGGCTATAGCAACCAGTTATCAGGAGTACAGTCAGGTGGAGGCATTTTGCAGGTCTGTCCTGGGTCCTGGGCACCTTCATTCCAGGACAATACAGTATCCCAGAATGAAACTGACAGAGCCAGCAATCCGAGCCATAGGGCTGGCTCTGCCTCCGCCCCCACCTCCACCTGATACTCCTGGCCACTGGTTGCTAGATGGATATAAAAGTGTAGCGCTAATATTGAACAAAAACACAAAGAAACATAATATCCAACTATGACCACCGTAGATCTAACAAGTACTGCTATAAAGGTTTCAAACGAATGTGTATCCACCTCTAAGGAAATCTAGAAACCAATAAAAGCTCAGATTCCAATGGTGATGTCTGTACATTCCATAGCTGAATTGAATGGGACAATAGGCAGGAAAGCAACGAAGAGAATATATATATGACCATTTGATTTGTAACTTTATATATTCTAAATGGTACTGGAAAAAGTCTCTATAGGTGTCTATTTATATAAGCTGTATAAGTCCAAAACAGGTGATGATGTCCACACGTCACATAGAACAGACATTGATGGAGGCTTACCAGAACCGTTGGACCCACAGAGACATATATCTCTTGAGTCAGAAAGGCTTGTGTTGCCACCGGGCAATATGGTGAGATGTCATGCCAGACCAATGCGGAACTCGGATGCTGTGTTGAAAGCTCCTATTAGACTTCCTCCGTGCTTGACCAGATTTTGTAGTGGCTCATAGAAAGTAAAAAAGGGGCCACATAGTGTAATACCGTTTAAGAGAGATAAAATTTAATGTGGTAGAAAACTTACATGTTCCATGGTAAAAAAGCGCTTAAATTAAAATTAATGGCAGGCAGTGGAGTCTCCCGACGCGTTTCGTCTCATTAGACTTCCTCTGGGGTACTCTACCACTGCTGCCATACTTACTTATATACCCACCAAGACCCCCTTTGATGAGAATCCGGCATGTGCCCCTTGTTTACTCGCACTTCCGGGTGTCGCCAAAATGGCGGCCCCGCGTGCGTTCCAAGCCTCTTTCTGATGGCTTCTATGCGTTCCAATCATCTCTTGTGAGAAATGGGGAACCAAAATGTCAATTTGTTATTAGAATCCTAGATCATATAAACGATAAATATCATCAGTGCTGAATAAAAGTAAAAAGTAAAAAGTAATGCTCTATTGTAAAAGAAGATAACCGGATCGCCCTCCGGAAGTGGTTAGAGCCGGATATCCACTTAGCATGACGCGTTCGAACACAGCTTCCGCCCATATGGAGCGCAAGCTGGGCGGCCGTTCGTCGTATGCGTGTCACGCCTCAGTGTGGCAAAAGGCGTGACGCAATGTCGTCATTGGTAGTCCGCTCTTCAACGCATGCGTACGACGTCTCAATATGATGGAGAACGTAGTGTCGTCATTGGTGGTACCCTTTAGCGACACGTATGCCGTTTGCATAGTGGTATTCAACTTATAGAATACATAGTATATATTTAAATCTAAAGTGATGATGAAACATAATTTTTTGTGTTGGATCAGAAGAAAAGGAGGTTTTTATTTGGTATAGGATTAATCATAATTCTAGCCCGAAAATATGACTATCAAAATAAGAATACAGAAAGGGGGGATAATTAAATTTGATAATGGAGTCATATATTAACAATAGTGATATGTCAACATTATGCAAAACAGATGCACACGTTGTGTCTAAACGTGTGCACTATGTTAAAATATCAACAACATCAACCCCGTAGATGCGATCGATATGTGCGATGTGAATAAAGAAAAATAAGGTTGAGATTTTCAAACAATGGAATGATGTTATGCATAAAACATCATCCGACTCTTGTTTAGTTTTATTTATATAAATAAAACTAAACAAGAGTCGGATGATGTTTTATGCATAACATCATTCCATTGTTTGAAAATCTCAACCTTATTTTTCTTTATTCACATCGCACATATCGATCGCATCTACGGGGTTGATGTTGTTGATATTTTAACATAGTGCACACGTTTAGACACAACGTGTGCATCTGTTTTGGATAATGTTGACATATCACTATTGTTAATATATGACTCCATTATCAAATTTAATTATCCCCCCTTTCTGTATTCTTATTTTGATAGTCATATTTTCGGGCTAGAATTATGATTAATCCTATACCAAATAAAAACCTCCTTTTCTTCTGATCCAACACAAAAAATTATGTTTCATCATCACTTTAGATTTAAATATATACTATGTATTCTATAAGTTGAATACCACTATGCAAACGGCATACGTGTCGCTAAAGGGTACCACCAATGACGACACTACGTTCTCCATCATATTGAGACGTCGTACGCATGCGTTGAAGAGCGGACTACCAATGACGACATTGCGTCACGCCTTTTGCCACACTGAGGCGTGACACGCATACGACGAACGGCCGCCCAGCTTGCGCTCCATATGGGCGGAAGCTGTGTTCGAACGCGTCATGCTAAGTGGATATCCGGCTCTAACCACTTCCGGAGGGCGATCCGGTTATCTTCTTTTACAATAAAGCATTACTTTTTACTTTTTACTTTTATTCAGCACTGATGATATTTATCGTTTATATGATCTAGGATTCTAATAACAAATTGACATTTTGGTTCCCCATTTCTCACAAGAGATGATTGGAACGCATAGAAGCCATCAGAAAGAGGCTTGGAACGCACGCGGGGCCGCCATTTTGGCGACACCCGGAAGTGCGAGTAAACAAGGGGCACATGCCGGATTCTCATCAAAGGGGGTCTTGGTGGGTATATAAGTAAGTATGGCAGCAGTGGTAGAGTACCCCAGAGGAAGTCTAATGAGACGAAACGCGTCGGGAGACTCCACTGCCTGCCATTAATTTTAATTTAAGCGCTTTTTTACCATGGAACATGTAAGTTTTCTACCACATTAAATTTTATCTCTCTTAAACGGTATTACACTATGTGGCCCCTTTTTTACTTTCTATGAGCCACTACAAAATCTGGTCAAGCACGGAGGAAGTCTAATAGGAGCTTTCAACACAGCATCCGAGTTCCGCATTGGTCTGGCATGACATCTCACCATATTGCCCGGTGGCAACACAAGCCTTTCTGACTCAAGAGATATATGTCTCTGTGGGTCCAACGGTTCTGGTAAGCCTCCATCAATGTCTGTTCTATGTGACGTGTGGACATCATCACCTGTTTTGGACTTATACAGCTTCTATAAATAGACACCTATAGAGACTTTTTCCAGTACCATTTAGAATATATAAAGTTACAAATCAAATGGTCATATATATATTCTCTTCGTTGCTTTCCTGCCTATTGTCCCATTCAATTCAGCTATGGAATGTACAGACATCACCATTGGAATCTGAGCTTTTATTGGTTTCTAGATTTCCTTAGAGGTGGATACACATTCGTTTGAAACCTTTATAGCAGTACTTGTTATATCTACGGTGGTCATAGTTGGATATTATGTTTCTTTGTGTTTTTGTTCAATATTAGCGCTACACTTTTATATCCATATTCCTTACAAATTTCCTTTATTTGTGTGTGAGCTGCTTTGACAGAGCAAGCGCGGTGTTTCTTGACTTTATATGTTTTTCACTGGTTGCTAGAGCCACCTGGCGTCTAGCAACCAGTGACATCACTAGGGACAAAACTGGCCGGCATCAAATTGAGAGGGGCCCCAGGTGTCAAATTCCAAAGAGTGCCGCCGTCCCCGCCGGTTTGCACTGCTAACACCGGCTAGGAGCCATCATATCACACACACCCATACGCCCGCAATGCTGTTGGTCAATGGGGGAGCCGCCAGGATCCAGGCAGGACCCCAGCCTGAGGCATTGAGCCTTGAAGAGATGGGCCCTGAGAGAGTCAGCGTTGAATGGATCCAGTACCCCGGGGGAATTATCCTTGAAGGGATCTGGACCCCAAGAGATCCGCTACCCAGGGAGATCAGCTCTTCGGGAATCCTGCATCTGATGGCAGGCTGCGGGTGGCAATTGGCACACTGTATCTGATGACAGGTCACCCTACACCAGCCTGAACCGGTAATACAAGGCAGGATGGATCAATGCTTTCATGCTGTTTTCATCAAATTCTGACCCTACCATCTGAATGTCGCAGCTGAAATCGAGACTCCTCAGAACAGGCAACGTTTTTCCAACCTTCTATTGTCCAATTTTGGTGAGCCTGTGCCAATTGTAGCCTCAGTTTCCTGCTCTTAGCTGACAGAAGTGGCTCCCGGTGTGGTCTTCTGCTGCTGTAGCCCATCTGCTTGTAGGTTCAATATGTGCGTTCAGAGATGGTATTCTGCATACCTTGGTTGTAATGAGTGGTTATTTGAGTTACTGTTGCCTTTCTATCATCTGGAACTTATCAGTCTGCCCATTCTCCTCTGACCTCTGAAAGGCATTTTCCTCCACACAACTGGGATTTTCACACACAACCATCTCTCGGGTCGGATAGAGAATGGTGGGAAAAAGAGAAAATATCCAGTGAGCGGTAGAGGTCGACCGATATGGGTTTTTCTCTGGCCGATGCCGATGCCGATATTTAGAAATCGCGGTGGCCGATGGCCGATATGTGATGCCGATTTTTTTGGGCCGATATATTTGGCCGATTTTTTTTTTTTTTCTTTTTCCCCTTCATCTCATAAAATCTAACAGTTATACCCCTTTCACACTGGGGCGTTTTTCAGGCGCTTTTGGGCTAAAAATAGCACCTGTAAAGCGCCTGTAAAACGGCTCCCCTGCAGTCTCAGTGTGATATCCCGAGTGCTGTCACACTGAGGCGATGCGCTGGCAGGATGTAAAAAAAAAAGTCCTGCAAACGGCATCTTTGGAGCGGTGTATACCGCTCCTCCACCACTCCTGCCCATTGAAATGAATGTGCACCGCTGCCGAAGCGCCTGCAAAGCGTTTTGGCAGTGGCGCTTCAGGGGCGCATTTAACCCCTTCCTCGGCCGCTAGCTGGGTTATAAGCGCCCCGCTAGCAGCCGAATAGCGCCTCTAAAATGACGGTAAAGCGCCGCTAAAACTAGCAGCGTTTTACCATCAACGCCTGCCCGCTCCAGTGTGAAAGCAGCCTTAAGTAATACAGAATTTTTTTTTCATTTAAACATTAAACAAAACAAACCTCCAATCAGTTCACTTGTATGTATAATTTAGAAAAAACAAAACAAAAAAAAAAACCTATCTTAAATATTAAATACACAAAAACAGGTAATCAAAACTTTTGGACGAAAAAAAATGGGCTAACTTTACTGCTTAGGTTTTTTTTAAATTCATTACTGTATTTTTTTTTGTAAAAATTGCGTTTGAAAGACCGCTGCGCAAATACCGTGTGACATAAAATATTGCAACAATCACCATTTTATTCCCTAGGGTCTCTGCTAAAAAAATATATATAATGTTTGGGGGTTCTAAGTGATTTTCTAGCAGAAAATACAGGATTTTTACTTGTAAGCAACAAGTGTCAGAAAAGATTTAGT
This sequence comes from Lithobates clamitans, assembly GCA_037952925.1. Lineage (NCBI taxonomy): Eukaryota > Metazoa > Chordata > Amphibia > Anura > Ranidae > Lithobates > Lithobates clamitans. Next base: position 393,609 of record JBBGZY010001870.1, read on the forward strand.
CTTTAAATGGTTAAACTGAAAACTTCTCCACGGAGTTCAGTCTATTGATAAAAAGAACCTGAAAGATACAAATGTATCTTCTTATCAGATTTGGCAGGCTGCCCAGAGGAGGGGAGAAGAAAACTTCACAGATAACTTAAGGCAACTTGCTTTAACGTCTATTACAGAAGTCATTTGCAAGTCATGGCTGAAGTTACAATCGGCCTTTTTTATCAGCACAATCGGCCGATGCCGATTAAGTAAAAAACGCCAAATATCGGCCGATATATCGGCCGGCCGATATATCGGTCGACCTCTAGTGAGCGGTCACTGGATATTTTCTCTTTTTCCCACCATTCTCTGTAAACCCGAGAGATGGTTGTGTGTGAAAATCCCAGTAGATCAGCAGTTTTTGAAATACTGAGACCAGCCCGTCTGGCTCCAACAACCATGCCAAAGTGACTCAAATCCCCTTTCTTCCCCATTCTGTTGCTCAGTTTAAACTTCAGCAAGTTGTCTTCACCCCATCTAGATGCCTAAATGCATGCCATGTGATTGGCTGATTAGCAATTTGCGATACCAAGCAATTGAACGGGTGTACCCGTGTATATCAATTTATAGCGCTGCACTTTTATACAATCTTCTACATTTACCGCAATCATAGCAAAAGAAAAATCAAATCACACACACCGTACTTTTTATGCAAATTTTTTTTTTACTGATTTTTGCAGTTACATTTTCTCCATACAGAACTTCAAATACACGTAGCCCCGCCCACTTCAGTATTTACATGTGTGCAGTATTATTCCGAGGTTGTAACATGTATGAGAGGCTGGAACTATGGAGGAGATGTGAGCTTTCCGTATTTCAGCATTTTATTTCTTGTATTTCTCCTTTTTCGAGAGTGATAGGACTAAGACGATCGTCGAAATATAACTTATTTCTTTATTATCACACACAGATTATATCTCAGGTACACAAAAAATAAAAAAAAAATATCATGAGGGCAAAACTTCATCTGCTTTGTAATATTTATAATTATGGCAAAACGAAAGAATGAAAAACCCGAAACTGTCAAAAAGGGAACACCACCTATCACTAAACACGGGTGCCAGTCCATCTCATAACTGGAAATATCAGAAGGAAAAAATCTGGATGGCCGCATGCTGAAATCACCTTTATTGAAAAACATTTATAAAATGTCTAAAAAAAACCCAAAAAGACAAAGATCAATAAATACACAATGGAGGAAGGAGGGACCAGCTATGAGTAAGTGCTAGTAAGAGTGAAACGCGTCGGCGGGTCCTTCACCCCTCTGCTGTGAATTTATCAGAATTTGCTATTTGTTATCGAAAAAAAACAGGAGGCCGACTACTGAAATCAGCTTCATTGAGAAATATTAAAAATAAAAGCAAATTCCCAAAAATAAACACCAGAGGGATGAGCGACCACCTAACGCATTTAATGCTTACTAGTGCTCATTCATATCCTATAGATAAGCGCCAGTAAGAGTGAAACGCGTTAGTGGGGGCCCTCATCCCTCTGCTGTGAATTTATTGGAATTTGCTTGTTTTTATGCAGGCGGGGGCGCAGCTTGTAACTGGAAATATCAGAAGGAAAAAAAATCCAGGCTGCGGACTACTGAAATCACCATTATTTATCGGGACTGCGTCATTTTAATTGACAATTGCGAAGGCGTACGAGACTGTACCCAAACAAAATTGACATATTTTTTTCCCCCAAATAGAGCTTTCTTTTGGTGGTATTTTATCACCTCTGCGTTTTTTTATTTTTTGCGCAATAAAAAAAGAAGAGCGACAATTCTGAAAAAAACACAATATCTTTTACTTTTTGCTATAATAAATATTCCAAAAAAAAAATTTTTCCTCAGTTTAGGCCGATATGTATTCTTCTACATATTTTTGGTAAAAAAAAACACGCAATAAGCGTATATTGATTGGTTTGCGTAAAAGTTATAACATCTACAAAATAGGGGATAGATTTATGGCCTTTTTTATTATTTTTATTTTTTTACTAGTAATGGCGGTGATCTGCGATTTTTATCTGGACTGTGATATTGCGGCGGACACATCGGACACTTTTGACACATTTTTTGGGACCATTGACAGTTATACAGCGATCAGTGCTATAAAAATGCACTGATTACTGTATAAATGTCACTGGCAGGGAAGGGGTTAACACTAGGGGGCGATCAAGGGGTTAACTGTGTTCCCTAGTGTGTGTTCTAACTGTAGGGGGGATGGGACTGACTAGGAGGAGAGAAAGATCGGTGTTCATACTTAGTATGAACACACGATCTGTCTCCTCTCCCCTGAGAGAACCGTGATTTGTGTGTTTACAGACACACAGATCCCGGTTCTCGCTCTGTCACGAGCGATCGCGGGTGCCGGTGGTCATCGCGTCTGCCGGTGACTCGCATCGGCTCTGGCGGCGAGCCGCGGGAACGCGCGTGTGCCTCCGGTGGCGTGCGCCCCCTAGTGGTCAAGGTAACGTCGTTTTGCCCAGGGGAGCCACAACCTGCCGCAGTACGACTGGCTGGTCGGGAAGGGGTTAAATACAGTGGAGGAAGGAAGGACCAGCTAATGCATTTATCACTTACTAGCGCTTATTCATAACCTATAAGTGCTAGTAAGAGTGAAACGCGTAAAGCTGGTCTCTCACCCCCTCTGCTGTGAATTTATTGGAATTTGCTTGTTTTTATGCAGGTGCGGGCCCAGCTTGTGACTGGAGATAACAGGATGAGAATAGAATATACCACTATACACAGGGTTCATTTATTAAATATTTCTCATGCCCTTACCTACTAAACTTACACATTTGGCACCACTGTAAATTATTCTTGATTGGTTCCTCTTATTTTCAAAAAAAGAGACAGAACTTCCTCTTTTCACCGGGGACCTGACGTGTTTTTCCCTGTAAGTGCTCAGTACATAAAGTGGAGTTCAGATGTGAGTAATCTTCTGCTCACCTCACCAATTTATACCACAGATTGTAACTTTCACCTAAGCTGGCCATACACTGGTCAAAATTTGGCAGGTTCAGCAGGGCCCATCCTAATTTCGACCAGTATAATGATCATTCTTCCTGATTATAGGCAGGTGCAGTCTACTTTCTTCACTGCAGGTGGCGCTCAACTGCAGCGGAATTGCAGAGGGAGAGGAAGTCAAGAGGAACGTGGTTCCTCTATAGTTTCCTGGGTCACTGGTGGCCATCTTGGGTCAGCCAGACTCTTTTTAGAACCCTGGGGCTCCTGTGTACCATCAGGTGACCCATCTGGCGGGGACAGTGATTAGTAGCAGATGAGTAGGAAAAGGATAGGAACACGCCCTCCTTTCTGGAGACCTCCCCATTTGGGTAGAGACCAGCCAGGCCAAATTCCGCCTCTCAGGAAGGGGCCAACGCGTTTCAGCTTGATGTACTTTTACTATACGCTTTTTAATGTACCTTCAAACTTACATTTCTTTGGACATCGGGTGATCCTTTCTTCTTCTCCACGACTTTTGCCAGGATGTAACACTGTATAAACAAATTTTTTTTTTATCCTACAGTCGCTCCATTAACAGTTCGACCTGGTGTGTCCTCTCTGATGTCTAATTAGACTTCTTTTCCATGTAAAACATTTCTCGTACTCTGAACGCTGTGAGGACGCTCCGTGGTGTGTCTTCTCTGGTGCATAACAAGGTTTCCTTTCTGAGTGAAAGATTTCCCGCACTCTAAACATAAATAAGGACGCTCACCTGTGTGAATTCTCTGGTGTTTTACAAGGTCTCCTTTATGACTGAAAGACTTCTCACATTCTGAACACGAATAAGGACGCTCACCGGTGTGAATTCTCAGGTGTTTAACAAGGTCTCCTTTCCGAGTGAAGCACTTCCCGCACTCTGAACATAGATAGGGACGCTCGCCCGTGTGACTTCTCTTGTGTATAAGAAGTTTTCCCTTCTCGGAAAAACATTTTCCGCAGTCTGAACAGGAAAAGGGACGCTCCCCCGTGTGACTTCTCTGGTGTATAAGAAGGGTAACTTTCTGTGTAAAACATTTCCCGCACTCTGCACAGGAAAACGGACGCTCACCTATGTGACTTCTATGGTGTTCAAAAAGTGCTCCTTTATGAGGGAACGATTTCCCGCACTCTGTACATGAATAAGGATCTTCACCTGTGTGTACTCTCTGGTGTACTAAAAGCGTTTCTTTTTTTATAAAGTATTTACCGCACACTGAACAAGGGAAAGGTCCCTCACCCATGTGAGTGCTCTGGTGTTTAAGAAGGTTTTCGTTTTCTGTGAAAGATATCCCACAAACCGAACATAAGAACAGATTCTCATCTTCAAGGTAAGATTGGTCTGCTGGGTCAGATCTTAAATGGATATTTCCAATTATATTACGTGATTGATCAGAAGATTCCCCCTGATCCATTGATGTCTCCCAACAGTAATGTCTGTTTTGTGTATTTGGATTTACTCCTGGAGAGTCCTGTGTGATGACATTATCTTCTGAGCTCTGATCATCAGATAATAGAAGATGTCTCTCCGCAGTACTCCCAGCATCACATTCTTCTGTTGGAAAGCAATCTATAAATAATTATAAAAAGGTCAGTATTAAGAGTCATGTGTGTTGGTTTAGCAGCCACTTCAGTGGCTTCAATGCGATATCATTTGTTGGGAACATGATGTTATATTGAGGAATGGAGATGGACCTTTCATATGGTGTACAGTATCTCCTCCTCATTTGTTTGGAACATGACATTATACTGAGGAATGGAGATGGACCTTTCATATGATGTACAGTATCTCCTCCTCATTTGTTTGGAAAACGACATTATACTGACGAACCGAGATGGGCCATTCTTAAGGTGAATAGTATCTCCTCGTCATTTGTTGGAAACATGATGTTATATTGAGGAGTGGAGATGGTCCTTTCATACGGTGTACAGTATCTCCTCCTCATTTGTTGTGAACATGCCGTTATATTGAGGAATGGAGATGGACCTTTCATATTGTGTACAGTATCTCCTCCTCATTGGTTGGAAACATGGCTTTATATTGAGGAATGGAGATGGACCTTTCATATGGTGTACAGTATCTCCTCCTCATTTGTTGGGAACTCTACATTATTTTGAGGAATGGAGATGGACCATACACAGTGTAAAGTAAAAAACAATCTCTAGATCACAGATAGGGTTTTACTACAAGAAATAAGATGTTATGGAAGATACAGAACAGTAAAATTGGCTAGAAGCAGGACAGTTCAAATCAGGGATAATAGGCCTAACTTGGGTATGTTTAACTTTTATTTTGGAGATGGGGGGTGCGGTGAATAACAGTGATATAACGTGAGGTGTTTTAGCAGATAAAAGTGACTACTAACCTTAGGTCCATCACAAAATAAAATGAAAGACAAATAGTGTAAGCCCAGGATAATGAGAACAAAGTAAAAATCAGAAAAGGAGTTGAGTCCTCAAAGAGCTAGCAATCAGAAATAAAGTACAGTTTTCTAAATGACCTTGTGCAGCTTGTCAGCTATCTCTATCCATTCCTTCCAACAGTCTCCAATACACTGATGCTATGGGGTTGCTTTACTAAAACCAGAGAGTGCAAAATCTGTTACAGGTCAGTATAGAAACCAATCAGCTTCCAGGTTTTGTGCCAAAGCTTAACTGCACAAGCTGAAGTTAGATTGGCTACCATGCACAGCTGCACCAGATTTTATGCTCTCCAGTTTTAATAAATCAACCTCTATAACTTACCTGTATCAATAGGTAGAGACATTTCATCCTCTTCACTTTTCATAATTATCTCAATGTCCTCCATGGACGGTTGGTCACCCTCCACATACGATTCTTCTTCTTCCTCTTTAACCTCAACTTTTATATTAATCCGTACTTCATCCTAACAAAACAAAAAAATAGAAGACAGCTATTAAATTGCAACTCCAGCTGATATAAAAGGCAAAAATAAATGTAGCTTCAGATTTTGAAGTCAACAAATTACATATACGAATGTCCCCCCAAAAATTCAGAATCACTTCTGTGTTCTATACATCAAGTCCCACCTACCTGATGATGGTGAGGGATGGTGTGATCTTCTTGTGTGGAATTCTGGGAATACTGAGGATGGGGGCATCTCTCTGGTGGGTTTGGTTTACTAAATCGCTCCATCACAATACCCTTGAAGGGGGCTTTGTGTCCTGGAAACTTTGCCTTCACATCAACCCCACCATTCTCATTTTTTATCTCCTTTTTAAGCTTATGTGCAATGATGTGATCTTCCTGTGTGGAATCCCAGGAATACAGAGAATGGGGACATCTCTCCGGTGGGTTCCCATTACTGGATCCATCTGTAGGAAACACACACACTGACTGAATACATTGTTTCTATGTGTTTATCAGATGATGGGGGATCTGGGTGGACCCTCTGTACTGCTCTCTCTATATTACAATAAAGTCTCCTCTTACCCGGTGATGTGAGGGGCGGCTGATTCTCCATCATGACATCCTTGTGGAGATCCTTGTGTCCTTCTAAATACTCCTCCTCAGAGTCAGTGACATCCTGACACCTTATAGGAACCTGACACACACAGTAATACAGTTACAACCCTTGTCTTACTAGATAATGTCCCAGAATTCCCAACACTGCTCACCTCTCCTGTCAGTAGATCAATGATTTTGTTGGCGAGTTGTACAATCTTCTTGTCATTGTCTCGCTTGGGACTCAGGGAATGAAGTGAAGGCACTGTGATGGTTAAACCATCATCTCCCAGAATCCTCCTCACCTCACCGGTCAGCAGGTAGATGATTTCCAGGGTGAGGTTTAATATCTTCTCAGTCATGTGACTCGGGTCCTCCTCCATCCTCTTCAATGTGATCGTGTGATCCATACAGGACTCTGATCTCTGTAGACAGATCATATACCGGTCTCACTGATCATTACACTATAACTAGCAACAAGCTATGAGTTTGGGTTAAGTGAAAGGTTTGCAGCGAACCCAACTTATTTGAAGATCAGGCAAAATAATGCAGCCATTTTGCCATTACACCAACTCACTACCAAAAATGCCCTTCCTGGCCTCTGAACTTGGATCAGATGGTTTAGAATGGTAAATAATGGGGGCTTTGTTATAATCTAGTCCATCACTATAAATAGCCTGGGTTCCCAGCAGCCATATTGACAATGTGATTAGGTGTGATAGGCAAGGCCTAGAGCGTGATGCTGATAAAGTGTGCATTGATAAAGTAGTGTAGGGTTTGTAGGCACTGGTCTCCTAAAGTAAGAAGATACTGAGTGTGCTTCAGTAAAGGAAAATGCCATGAATCTTGGGGAATTTGAAGGCAGAAGGAGGGAAGACTTTATTATGTTAATGTTGATGTGTGTTCTGAATCCACTTTACAGCTTCACCACATCAACTACCTACTGTCATAACAAGCAAAGTCTGTATTTTAAAATTGTATATATATTTTTGCTGGCTGCAATTTTTTTTTCACAGACATTCTTTGAGTTCACTGGAATTTTACTGCTAACCGGCTGCATGTGTATTTTCACAGGGCATACTTCCTAATTGTTATAGAGATGCAATTTTTTAAAGGCCTTTGTGAAAAGTGAGAAACGTTCTGCATCCTCATTTTTTTTGGGGGGGGAGGCATCATTTCAGGTGATTTGCAAACAGGGGATCGTGGTTGACAAAGTTCCCAAACAAATACCCCTTTTTCCCAACTGGTAAACCTTATATGACATTTTTGTGTTTAGTTTACATCGACCTTAACCAACTTTACCAGAGTTGTTGGAATTGCAGTTCTAGCGCATATTTTCTAATGGGGCCTGCTGCTGTGCAAAGGTCTGTACACCTCTAAAGCCGCGTACACACGGTCGGAATTTCCGTCAACAAATGTTCGATTGGAGCTTTGTGTCAGAAATTCCGACTGTGTGTAGGCTCCATCAGACATTTTCCGTCGGAATTTCTGACATACAAAATTTGAGATCTGGATTTTTTCATTTCTCAACAACAAAATCCGTTGTCAGAAATTCCGATCGTGTGTACACAATTCCAACGCACAAAATTCCACGCATGCTCAGAATCAAGCAGAAGAGCCGCACTGGCTATTGAACTTCAATTTTCTCGGCTCGTCGTACGTCTTGTATGTCACCACGTTCTTGACGTTCGGCATTTCCGACAACATTTGTGTGACCGTGTGTATGCAAGACAAGTTTGAGCCAACATCCGTCAGAAAAAAAACATGGATTTTTTTGTCTGAATGTGCGATCACGCGTACGCGGCATAATACTACATCTGCTCTAAAACTGACTGACAGCGTTATAACTGTCTACACCTGAGTTACTTTTTTATTATTAAATGCTGTCTCTCTCTTTATTTTTTAAGATTAGGCAATTGCTGCTGATAGTCCAGCCAAGAGTTATTTTTTTTGTATGCACGCTTTGAAAGAAAAAAAAAATGCAAGAACAGTGTGCATCTAATCATATTACATTGCTCACATTCAACGCACGTCTATGCCCATAGATAAAATAAAATTTAGGCATACATGAGTTATGCCAATTAGAGCAATCATTCTAGGTCCATCATTCATGGTTGACTCTAAACTGGTGACCTTTAAGATCTCCACTTCAAGACTGCCTAACTGTAAAAATACATCATGGTTTTGAAGCAGAATACCAGGGTTATGACTGCAGCTGGATGCCATAACCCCGGTATTAAAATTTTCAGCGGCCGCTGCTCTTTCTGATGAAAGTGATCTGAGTGGCTTATTAGCTGCTGGATCACTTTCCAGTGGTACTCAGGCTTAACTGGCTCATCGGGAAGCCCAGGAACCGATCTGGCAGTTGAGGCAGCTCGACATAGAGATTAGCAGAGGAAAGATGGCCACCGCTCAATTCTTTGACCTAGGAGGCCAAGAGCAACGTCATGAGGTCACTTCCGGTTCACGGCCGACATAAACAATGCCATTTTTTTTTTGGAAAGCTTTATATCAATTCTTTTTTTTTTTTTTATCTGATGCTTTCTATTGTAGAGGAGAGATGTGGCATCTTATAGACCCCGGATCTCTGCATAAAGAGAACCTGTTATCCTAGGGCCACTGCTAAAAAAATATATAAGGTTTGGGGGTTCTAAGTAATTTTCTAGAAAAAAAAGGCTGATTTTTACATTGTGGAGAGACGTGTCAGAATAGGTCCTTAAGTGGTTAAAGATCACCTATGGAAAATAAAGGGTACCGAAGTTTGTCATCGTTTAATGGGCATGAGCAATGTTAAAGCTTGACATGTTGGGTATCTATCTACTCAGTGCAACCTCATCATTTATAATGTACCAAAAATTGGGTGATTTATTGCGTATGTGTGCTCTAAAACAAAGGTTGGTGTGTGTTTTTACTAAAAATTTGCACTTGATAAACTGATTACTACGATCAGTTTTTTTTTCTCCAAGGTATCTCCAAGGCATCTTCTTTCAGAAAATATATAATGTTTGGGGGTTTTAAATAATCTTCAAACCTGGCACTTGTAGTTCACCCACCACAGTACTGTCCAGTTGAGCTCATCTCTAATGTACAGTTGGATAAATGGTTCTATATTTAGGATGCATCTGGTTTATAAACCAGAGGCTCTGGATGGACAGTTGGATAAATGGTTCTATATTTAGGATGTGTTCTAATAGGGGAATGGCGCTGTTCACAGACAATAGAAAAATCAGAAAGCCAACAAAACAAAAAACACCAAAAAAATGTGAATGAAAAAAATATTAAAAAATGTGAATGAAAAAATATATATGAAAAATATTGGGAAAGAAAATGGACAATAAATGTCACTTTGGGAGTGGTGTGCAGAGAGATGGATTTTTTCCGGTGGATACTTATATAAAGAACGCTGTGGATCTAGAGGGAAGGAGCTCGCTGAACCTGAGAGGGGGATTCCGGGCATCCAGGACCTATTCATGCCCTTCACCCCTGCAGGGGTTGGGCTTTCTGGTGAGTGAGGGCACAAGAGGGGGCCTGCCAAACACGGACACATTATTATTGAAAATTCGCTGGGGATCACACATCTGTTGGATATACCTACCATCTGTGTAGAGGGATCTCCTTCACATTCATTGGACAATTTACATTGGACGATCTTGATTGTAGCACATACATTATTTTATATATTTTTTTGATCGCACATATTCACTATTACAAAATATTTTTTTTTGATTAATCTATCTAATACATACACATATTCTGTTTGCATTTTTTTCATGATTTATGTCAGAGGGATTACAGATGTTTATTATCATTTGGCCTATTTACATGTATTTTTTATGTCACTGGGCACGTGAGTGGGATCTTCAAATGCTGATATAATTTTTTATGTCACTTTCATCTATCTTTTATTATGTTTGATTTTGCAATTCTTTCACCAATGGTAGTGATTTGCACACCCACATCCCATGTAAGACACGCAATAGAATAGCTTGCAGGATTTTATCAAGAATCTCTCACTTAGTCTGTTGTGGACTTTGGTGCACACCTCACATTTATTGTCCATTTTCTTTCCCAATACTTTTCATATATATTTTTTCATTCACATTTTTTAATATTTTTTCATTCACATTTTTTTGGTGTTTTTTGTTTTGTTGGTTTTCTGATTTTTCTATTGTCTGTGAACAGCGCCATTCCCCTATTAGAACACATTGTAGTACGTGGATTTCACTTCGGTGTTTCCAGTTTGCCTGGGGGGCTGCAGTTCCTTGTTGATATTGATCCTAAGCGCGGAATATTCAATTTCCATCTATATTTAGGATGTATCTGGTCTATAAACCAGAGGCTCTGGATGGACAGTTGGATAAATGGTTCTATATTTAGGATGTATCTGGTTTATAAACCAGAGGCTCTGGATGGACAGTTGGATAAATGGCTCGACATTTAGGATTTATCTGGTCTATAAACCAGAATATCTGGATGGACAGTTGGATAAATGGTTCTATATTTAGCATGTATCTGGTCTATAAACCTGAGGCTCTGGATGGACAGTTGGATAAATGGCTCTATATTTAGGATGTATCCAGTTTATAAACCAGAGGCTCTGGATGGACAGTTGGATAGATGGATCTATATTTAGGATGTATCCGGTCTATAAACCAGAGGCTCTGGATGGACAGTTGGATAAATGGTTTGACATTTAGGATGTATCTGGTCTATAAACCAGAATATCTGGATGGACAGTTGGATAAATGGTTCTATATTTAGGATGTATTTAGGATGTATCTGGTCTATAAACCAGAGGTTCTGAATGGACAGTTGGATAAATGGCTCTATATTTAGGATGTATCCGGTCTATAAACCAGAGGCTCTGGATGAACAGTTGGATAAATAGCTCTATATTTAGGATGTATCCGGTTTATAAACCAGAGGCTCTGGATGGACAGTTGGATAAATGGCTCTATATTTAGGATGAATCCAGTTTATAAACCAGAGGCTCTGGATGGACAGTTGGATAGATGGATCTATATTTAGGAAGTATCTGGTCTATAAACCAGAGGCTCTGGATGGACAGTTGGATAAATGGTTCTATATTTAGGATGTATCTGGTCTATAAACCAAAGGCTCTGGATGGACAGTTGGATAAATGTCTCTATATTTAGGATGTATCTGGGTTATGGGTTATGCACCAGCAACTCGGGATGAAAGAAGTTTACGGACATGACGGGGGGGTTACTGAGTCTAAATATAAAATAATATCTTATTACCTCCTCTGCTGCCAGTTCCAGAAATGTCTCCTCGATACTTCCTCCAAACTCACCTTTCACCCAGAACTTCCTGTTTTTGCTCTTAAATCATTTCCTGTCTGTGCGTTCCAAGTGAGATCACCACCTTGTGTTGAATGTAAATCTTGCAGTCTACGTAATGTTACAACATTTTGCCTGCTGCCTTGTGGTCCGTTCCTCTATTTACAGACCTCTGCAGCCTTTTCGACACAGAGGAACCCATGAAATAACTTTCTGGTTTTAGAGAACCCATTCTAGAAATTAATATATTTACAACTCATGATACATTAGTGTGATGGTCAGTGGGAAGAATGCTCCTCACACTTGTGGTCATTGGGAAGAATTACCCCGTTTCAGTTAGCTTAAAAAGATCAATGGTGTTAGTGGGAACTTATCTGAGAGGCAGAAACTGGTCATTGCTCAAGGAACCCCTAGCAACCTTTGAAGGAACGCTGGTTGAGAAACCCTGCTCTATTATAAAATAATGTAACAATGATCAAGCATAACCCACTGAAACTGTAAATAACACCCAAATCAATTGTTCATAAAATATCACTGTAAATGTTTGTCCTTGACCATGTTCTTTGAATAAATACAATATTTGTAAAAAAAAATATCATTGTAAAAACTGTAACTATGTAGCAAATCTCCAACTGTTGCAGTTTTTATTTAATTTGTTGTTCCTATATTACGTTACATTCTTAATTACTCACATAGATTAAACTTCTGATAAAATCCAGATAACAAGAAAAGTAAAATGAAAACTGCTGTGTTTTAATATTTATACATGTGTACCTAAATAATGAAAAAGTAACCTTCAAATACGACATATAAGGTTCACGTTAACGTTTAATACAAGCATAACGATCCTTATATCTGCTACGTGAATATCGCTTGCTAATCTCATTGGGCTTAAATGAAAATAGCCGTCACTTTAAAGATAAAGATCCATAACCTGGTGTGTTACCTTTGTAAATGCAGCCTATTGCTATATAATGTAAGGCACTGGTTGGCAGGAATGTGGACAGTGCGTATGTGTCAACAAAGTTTCCCATGGTGAGGGGCTCCAGGATTTTTTACAGATATGGAATAAACAAAGAAACATGTTGTTTTTTCTGCATTTAAATAAGTCTTGTTCTGGGTCCTGGAGCACAGAGGCTTTGTAAAGCTTGGGTGGGAAAAAGCCTCCATTTCTAGGTCTTGTAACCAATAGGTGAGCATCAGGAACTGACATGAGTTTTCTTATTGCCTCAAATAAGCAATTGTTTTATATATGAAGGACAAACCTTTCTGGACTTCCCTCGATTTCTCATGAATAGATACTTTTGTCATCACCAGTTAGATTGCCCCCCCTTCCTTACAACTTGGTGCTCAGAAGCAGGCAACACCTTAATGAGATAGTCACCAATTCGTCAATAAAAAAAAAAGGAGCTTGTTTTTTTTTTTTGCAAACCCCAACCCAACAGCAGAATAATCAGCTACTTCAAGAGGCAAACATCTTAACTGCCTGACAGATGCAACAGCTGATTGAAACCAATCAGGCATTTTTTAAAGGGGTTGTAAAGTTAATTTTTTTTTTTTTTTAAATAACAAACATGTTATACTTACCTTAACTGTGCAGCTCGTTCTGCACAGAGTGGCCCCGAACCTGGTCTTCTGGGGTCCCTCGGCGGCTGTTTCAGCTCCTCCCCGCAAGCATTTACCACCTTAATGCGAGCTCCCTCGCACGGTGGTGAGTGCTTGCGGGCGCGCTCCCGTGATACAGCCGGCGGCTATAGCCGCTCGCTGTATCACTCGGCCCCGCCCCCCGGCGCGCCGCGTCATCGGATGTGATTGACAGCAGCGCGAGCCAATGGCTGCGCTGCTTTCAATCCATCCACTGCAGCCAATCAGCGACCTGGCTGAGCTGCAATGAAGATGACGAGGATGTGCAGCGAAGATTCGAGGCGTCAGGTAAGTAAAACAGGGGGCCTGGGGGCGGCGGTACTGTCAAAAGTTTTTTCACCTTAATGCATAGAATGCATTAAGGTGAAAAAATTTTTACCTTTACAACCCCTTTAAGTTTATTATTCTTCCCTCAACCAATTTACTGGCTTTTTGAGGACAGCTAAAAAATAATCTAAGCTTTCTAATCTGATCTAAGCCTTGCTCTGAGAACTCATGAAAACTCCGGCAAGTCTCTTAATTAATTTTTCCATGGGGGTGTTGGGAAAAAATAGTAGCCTCCTTCAAGACAGTTCCATGGCCCAGTTTTATTCCAGACCCCTCCAACTGAATGTCTTGGTGGCAGGGGACAAATTGTCCTGCTTACCCTTGACTGTACTCAAGGACAGCCCTTGAGCTACTCTTGATTGAAGGAAGGCCAGTTGGTTTGAGAGCTTGACAGTTTGGTTGAGAGTACAAGCAAATGTGATGGTTATCATTCACAGCGTGCCTGTATATCCAGTATAACTGTTTGGCTAGATTATCGCCAACCAAATACTGTACCTGCGAGGGTGAAACCCTTGAGCCATACACCAAGAAAAATGATCACACCAAGTAATATTGTAAATCTTCATGGAAGTTGCCTTTCTAGCAATATGCAGTGTTGGAATGACCAAATCTGAGACATCCCTGTCCCTTAGGACCCTGCTATGCACCAGCCATGTTCTCAAGCCAAAGACTAATGAAAGAAGGCAGAGTGGACCTTGCAAAGACCTGGTGGAGCAAGGAGACCTCACATGTGGGAGGCGTTTCTCTGTGACAGTCCAGAGCAGACTGTGCAGCTGGAAGGTGGACCACCACCACTGCAGCCCAACCTTCAACAATTGTTTAGGCTGTGTGAGGAGTACCCTGGTCATCGTATAGTCTAGATCTGTTTATGAAAACAGCAGCTTGGCATCAACTATTGGTTCAATTGAGAGAGGTGGAAAATGTATGTGCCTGTGATGCGGGTGCAGTAAAGTATCTCTTCCAGGTCTGAGGTACATTTACCATGAGCATGTGACTCACTGTATGTTAGTGTGATGGCCACCAGAAAGAATGCTTCTTACATTGGTGGCCAGTGAGAAGAATGCCCTCTTACATTGTTCAAGGAACCCCTAGCAACCTCTAGAACAGGGGAGTTGTTGGGTGGCAAAAAGACCAGGGGCTTCAGCCCAAAGTCTGAGGCTGGCACGGGGTGGGGTAGTGGCGCTGGGTTTTCTGGCTGGTTGGTGGGATTGTGTGGTGGGGGTAAGTGGGTAAGCTCACTTGCTGGTTGCTGCCTGGCTTACCAGTGCCCTTACACATACTGACCTACCTACCTGACACATACACTGACCTACCTACCTGACATGCACTGACCTACCTACTTGAAATACACTTACCTACCTGACATACACTGACTTACCTGACATTCACTGACCTACCTACCTGACATGCACTAACCTACCTACCTGACATACACACACTAACCTACCTGACCAGGAGACAGACTTCACGTGTCCTGCAGCAGCAGCTCAGCTCAGCCATGGTGTGCAAAGCAGCCAGAGAAGAAGAGGAGAGCCGCTCGAGCGGGGATCGATGTGGCGCGGCGGCCGCATTGTAATTCCCGCCTTCTGGAGCCTGCAGCATCTATGATGGACGTCCCGTGGTCCCGCCATTGGACCAGTGGGACGTTCATCATAGATGCTGCAGGCTCCAGAAGGTGGGACCTGCTGTGTGACTCAGCCGCACTCGGCGGTGCTTGGCTGCGCTCACGAATAAATTGGTCGCCGCTCAGCGGCAGCGCTTAGGGATTATAATAGAACAGTGCCAACCCGAGACCCGGGGCTTTTTGGGGTCCCACTCGGGGCTTCAGCCACTGTCAGCCCCCCCAGCCGACGCCACTGCTCTGGAAAAACCCTAGTTTAGAAACCCTGCCATAGAAGGGAATCCGGGAAAGGCAATTATTTGATTACAGAAGTCTCATCACATTGGTCCATTGCCAGCCTGGCGAACCCTGCCAAGCTTGGCTCTTACCTAATGGCTACCCTACTTTGGTGCTCTAATTGGAGACAGCTAGTGGAACGGGAAGTATTTCAGTATTTCATTGTTGTGGTAAAGCCCAAATCCAGGCACAAGAAAAAAATACCCTCGTAGTGTAAGGTTGCCCCACAGCCTGTAGGATTTTCTGTACAAAGATCTTCTGCATTAAAACTGTTTGTTTGTTGCTTTGCGGAATAAACATGCAGAAAAAACCTGATCCGACCTTTCCTTGGTGCCCTTGTCTAATGCATGGTTTACCGGTGCCAATACCAGTTGAACATTGTCACATTATTGCTAGCAAAGTAACAATTAAAAGACCAGCCAAGTACACCCACCTTGTAAGAGAAAACAGCCTAATGCGAATGCACAGCAAAGAAGCCACTTATCTACTGCACATCAACCAACATGAATCCATCATCATCTTCTTTTCTCTGTAGTCTTCTACATTCACTGTCATTGAGTCCAAAAAATCAAATCAAACATGCCTGTACATTTTGCGCATGTGTTTTTTCTTTTTACCCAAAACATTTACATATACAAGGCATGCTGTGAATGAGAACCGTCACATTTGCTTGTATTCTCAACTCAACTGTTAAATGGTTGGTATAGAGGCATAGAAAACATTCCAGTGACCGCACACCATACCAAGCTGTATATCAGAGATGGTAGCAGCCTCAGCTCACTCCATCTAGGTTAGGCCCCCCCAATGTGTTTCGTCCCGCACCTGGGGATTAACCATACCTTCAAGACTAAGCACCAGGGGTGTGGCCTAGATGGAGTGAACTGTGGCTGCTACCATCTCTATGACATATGGCTTGGTATGGTGTACGGTCATCAGAACATTTTTTACACCTCTAAAGATGGGTGGCAGACTGAGCCCCCTAGTTAGAGGCTATCCCAGGGAAGAATACTAATGTCTTTTACATCCAGGGGATGCATCACACAGTCACCAGTACTCACAATGTCACAGGATGCCTCCTTTAAGTATCCACCAAACACTCTTCAGTGAGCTCTCCAGACCAGGTTCCCAAATGAGAAATCCCTTGACTAGCTCCAAAAATGGATCCCAAAAAAATAGGCCACAGCTGGGACCCCTATGAATAACTGCTAAACTCAGGATAGCTGCTGTAGGCAGATTCCCTCCAACAGGGAGAAGAGGAAGAACCCTGGTGCTCTAAATTTCAAACTATTTATATGCCTCTCAAGCCACCATCTGGGCCCCCCTCCCCAGGGATTGGCTGGAGAGCAATAAATATTCAGGTAGAGAGTTGCCTTGCTAAAACCTCTATATTCCAGAATTATCTAGAAGGCAGGGGAGCGCAATCTAACCTACAGCATGTGAGATCCAGAGCAGACAGAAGCAATCAACAATCGCTCCACTGATTACAGAGAAGTCAAAAAAAAGAACTACATTTGCCTAGCAACCTAACTAGGACTGTACTACATCTAATGGACTCTTTTCTTTATAGTCACACACATATTATATCTCAATACAAAAAATGTGAAAAAATATAATGAAACAATAACAACTTTGTGTTTTAATATTTATTATTAAAGCAAAAAAAAAAATGAAAAAAAAATTTGATGCACAAATGTATAATGTACACATATTAATTTTATAACTATATGAATTGTTAGTAATGTTTTAAAAATATTACCAAAATAGATAAGACTCATTTATTTAATATAGGTCATGCTTCGCCCTACTATATCCACACATTTGACATCACTGTAAATAACTATTGTATGGTTTCTCTATTTCATGGATAATCGATTTCCCTCTTTTCAACTGGGATTTTGCCATGTGTTTCCTGTAAGTAATCAGCCCTGACCAGCTGCTCATACTACCAAATCATATTCCATACTATTACTTCCATCTACAGTGCTGGAGGATTCTACGGTGGCTAGGGATGAATGTTCCAAGAAAGAATATGCAAATCAGATCCAGTCTCTTTTTTAGTTTTACACTACAATGCCATAATGTCCCCGACACACAAATTGCTCCCTAATAACCACATCCTGACAGCTCTCCCCCCACCATCCACACTACATTCTCCGACAGCTCTCCTCCCACCATCCATACTACATTCTCCGACAGATCTCCTCCACCATCCACACTACATTCTCCTACAGCTCTCCTCCACCATCCACACTACATTCTCCGACAGCTCTCCTCCACCATCCACACTACATTCTCCGACAGCTCGCCTCCACCATCCACACTACATTCTCTGACAGATCTCCTCCACCATCCACACTACATTCTCTGACAGCTCTCCTCCACCATCCACACTACATTCTCCGACAGCTCTCCTCCACCATCCACACTACGAAAATATGGTTGTGGCTAGATGGTACCATTGGATGCAGCACGTCATCCCAAAATAGTTAGATAGCTAATGGATATAGGGACAGGGGATTATAACGGTGCTAAGGTCAAATAATGCAGCAGGGAAGAGAGGATTTAAAATGCCAAAATTACAAAATGTTATTAGTAATGTTACAAACATGAAAAAACACTCAAATGGTTAACATCTAAAACAAACGTATGTATTGCGTGCGACCCAAAATGCAGTAGAATAGGCCAGATGGAGATGGCCATCGAAATAGGGGCTCGGTTTCCTACATGTTTCGCCAAGGCATTGGCTTCCTCAGGGAACAAGAGCTCAAATTGGGTATCGAGAAGTCTGTACATAGGGATACAGGAAACATAGTATAAACAGAAATATCTAACAATACGATGTTTGGTACACAGTTGAGTAATGGAATATTGTGGCTGTACAATCACGCGGAGAGGCGGTCCCAATGACCCTGGTACCGCAAACGTACCTGAAAGACCGACACCCAGGGGGGGCATGAAAAGTGTCACCACAAGGGGGAAGGGGAAAAGGGGAAGGGGAAAGGGGAAGGGGAAAATATACAGGCACGTCCCTCGTCCAGCATGTGAAACGAGGGACAGTAACCGGCCAGTCCCTCGTTTCACATGCTGGACGAGGGACGTGCCTGTATATGCTCCCACACACAGTAATCAGGTAATCCGGGATTATCATCACAGCACTATTACCTTCCTTAACCTCACCCTTTACTTAGTCTTTAATTTTCCCCTTCAGGATTTACCATCTTGGAGCTACCATCCATCTCCCTGGCAATCCTCAATACTGACCTCTTAAGAGTCACGTATTCTGCTAAACGGCCCATCAGGTAAATCATTCCCTACATTTTAACTAGTTCTTTAGCCCCATACCGCACAGTCTCTGATTTCCTAATACAGTCCTTTCCATCCATTCCCCTCCAGGACCCACTGTATCTGCTGCCTTCCCTAAAAGATTATTTCTTATGCACACAAATTATGCAAACATCTAAGTTAGCCACTTGCCTTGCAGTGCATCTTATTAGGTAAGTCTCTTCCCTGTGTGATTTTCTTTTCCATTTCTACGATGACTACTAGATCTATCTATAAGCAAACCTATTTTTCCATATAGGCCATTTACCAATTGATTGCCAACCCCGTCAACTGTCCTGCTGTGTGTGCGTACTTATCTACAGGCGCTGTTTCCCTCCTCTAATCAACTGTTTTTAACCAATAGTGTGAGTTTCTTATCAAAAAAAAAACTTTTTTGCTTT
The DNA here is from genome assembly GCA_037952925.1 of Lithobates clamitans. Lineage (NCBI taxonomy): Eukaryota > Metazoa > Chordata > Amphibia > Anura > Ranidae > Lithobates > Lithobates clamitans. The sequence goes on from JBBGZY010001870.1 coordinate 412,965, forward strand.
ATGCAACTGATGTACATTTGCATCGTTTCCTGTGCTCTCTTAAACGTAACGTTTAATATATATCCAGCATCTACTCACCTATTTCCAATGCATTCCTTTGCCAGGTCTACTGCGTGCCCCCTGCAGGCACAATTTACGGCGCAGCCCGCCCTTCCCCCGTGTGGTGACACTTTTCGTGCCCCCCCTGGGTGTCGGTCTTTCAGGTACGTTTGCGGTACCGGGGTCATTGGGACCGCCTCTCCGCGTGATTGTCCAGCCACAATATTCCATTACTCAACTGTGTACCAAACATCGTATTGTTAGATATTTCTGTTTATACTATGTTTCCTGTATCCCTATGTACAGACTTCTCGATACCCAATTTGAGCTCTTGTTCCCTGAGGAAGCCAATGCCTTGGCGAAACATGTAGGAAACCGAGCCCCTATTTCGATGGCCATCTCCATCTGGCCTATTCTACTGCATTTTGGGTCGCACGCAATACATAAGTTTGTTTTAGATGTTAACCATTTGAGTGTTTTTTCATGTTTGTAACATTACTAATAAAATTTTGTAATTTTGGCATTTTAAATCCTCTCTTCCCTGTTGCATTATTTGACCTTAGCACCGTTATAATCCCCTGTCCCTATATCCATTAGCTATCTACCATCCACACTACATTCTCCGACAGCTCCCCTCCCACCATCCACACTACATTCTCCGACAGCTCTCCTCCATCATCCACACTACATTCTCCGACAGCTCTCCCCCCTCCATCCACACTACATTCTCCGACAGCTCTCCTCCACCATCTACACTACATTCTCCGACAGCTCTCCTCCACCATCCACACTACATTCTCCAACAGATCTCCTCCCACCATCCACACTACATTCTCCAACAGCTCTCCTCCCACCAGCCACACTACATTCTCCAACAGCTCTCCTCCCACCATCCACACTACATTCTCCGACAGATCTCCTCCACCATCCACACTACATTCTCCGACAGCTCTCCTCCACCATCCACACTACATTCTCCGACAGCTCTCCGCCACCATCCACACTACATTCTCCGACAGCTCTCCTCCCACCATCCACACTACATTCTCCAACAGCTCTCCTCCACCATCCACACTACATTCTCCAACAGCTCTCCTCCACCATCCACACTACATTCTCCAACAGCTCTCCTCCCACCATCCATACTACAATCTCCAACAGCTCTCCTCCACCATCCACACTACATTCTCCGACAGATCTCCTCCACCATCCACACTACATTCTCCGACAGCTCTCCCCCCACCATCCACACTACATTCTCTGACAGCTCGCCTTCACCATCCACACTACATTCTCCGACAGCTCTCCTCCACCATCCACACTACATTCTCCGACACTCCTCCACCATCCACACTACATTCTCCGACAGATCCCCCCACCATCCACACTACATTCTCTGACAGATCCCCCCACCATCCACACTACATTCTCCGACAGCTCTCTTCCCACCTTCCACACTACATTCTCCGACAGCTCTCCCCCACCATCCACACTACATTCTCCGACAGCTCTCCTCCCATCATCCACACTACATTCTCTGACAGCTCTCCTCCACCATCAACACTACATTCTCCGACAGCTCTCCTCCACCATCCACACTACATTCTCCAACAGATCTCCTCCCACCATCCACACTACATTCTCCGACAGCTCTCCTCCACCATCAACACTACATTCTCCAACAGCTCTCCTCCACCATCCACACTACATTCTCCAACAGCTCTCCTCCACCATCCACACTACATTCTCCGACAGCTCTCCTCCACCATCCACACTACATTCTCCGACAGCTCTCCTCCACCATCCACACTACATTCTCCTACAGCTCTCCTCCACCATCCACACTACATTCTCCGACAGATCTCCTCCCACCATCCACACTACATTCTCCGACAGCTCTCCTTCACCATCCACACTACATTCTCCGACAGCTCTCCCCCCACCATCCACACTACATTCTCCGACAGCTCTCCTCCACCATCCACACTACATTTTTGCCACAGTTTTTTATCCTGCAGTTGATCTATGGACTAAACAGTTCCACCTGTTAAAACCCATCGTACATACAATTGTCAAAAGAATCAGCAGTTGCATTTTGATGTCTGATGCAGCTTCTTTATCTGTAACACATTTCCTGTAGTCTAAGGAGTGCAGTTAGAATGCTCCATGGTGTGAATTCTCTGGTGTAGGAAAAAAACATTTTTCTCAGTGAAAGATTTTCCACACTCTAAACATGAATACGGAACCTTATTTGTATGAATTTTCTGGTGTTCAACAAGTGTTCCTTTCTGGACAAAAGATTTCCCACACTCTGAACATGAATAAGGACGCTCACCCGTGTGAATTCTGCTATGTGTAAGAAGGGCAACTTTCTGTGTAAAACATTTTCCGCACTCTGAACAGGAAAAAGGACGCTCACCCGTGTGAGTTCTCTGGTGTAAAGTTAGATCTGCTTTTTTGATGAAACATTTCTCGCACTCTAAACAGGAAAAGGGACGCTCACCCGTGTGAATTTTCTGGTGTGCAATAAGATTTATTTTCTGAGCGAAACATTTTCCGCACTCTGAACAGGAAAAAGGACGCTCACCCGTGTGAGTTCTCTGGTGTCGGAGGAGGGAGATTTTCTGTACAAAACATTTCCCGCACTCCAAACAAGAAAAAGGACGCTCACCCGAGTGAATTCTCTTGTGTAGAATAAGTTTTTCTTTTTTAATGAAACCTTTTCCGCACTCTGAACATGAGTAGGGACGCTCTCCTGTGTGAGTTCTCTGGTGCACAATCAGTTTTTCTTTTTTAATGAAACATTTTTCGCACTCTGAACATGAGTAGGGACGTTCACCAGTGTGAATTCTTTGGTGTATAGTAAGATCTCCTTTTTGAGTAAAACATTTTCCGCACTCTGAACATGAATGAGGATGCTTACCCGCGTGGCTTCTCTGGTGTTTAAGAAGATTTCTCTTTTCCATGAAGGATTTCCCACACACAGAACAGGATAATATACTCTTCCCTGTGTGAACTTCCTTATGTTTTAAAGAAGATTTCTGGGGATTAGATGGGTTTATTGATGTATCCACACTGGGAGAACTTAGATGGACATCTGACGTCATAGTATGAGATTTCTGGGGATTAGATGGGTTTATTGATGTGTCCGTACTGGGAGAACTTAGATGGACATCTGAAGTCATAGTATGAGATTTCTGTGGATTAGATGGGTTTATTGATGTGTCTGCACTGGGAGAACTTAGATGGACATCTGAAGCCATAGTATGAGATTTCTGGGGATTAGATGGGTTTATTGATGTGACTGCACTGGAAGAAATTAGATGGACATCTGAAGTCATAGTATAAGATTTCTGGGGATTAGATGGGTTTATTGATGTGTCCGCACTGGGAGAACTTCGATGGACATCTGAAGTCATAGTATAAGATTTCTGGGGATTAGATGGGTTTATTGATGTGTCCGCACTGGGAGAAATTCGATGGACATCTGAAGTCACAGTATGAGATTTATCAGAAGATTCCTTTGAATTAGAAAGTTCCATTTATGTTGCCAGCTGGTAATAATTTACTGTTGGGGAATAATGTACAATGTCAGCATCTTCTACATAACAACCTGGGGATATAACAAGATGTCCCTCCAATGTATTTATATTCCAAAATTACTGTCCATCTGTTGGAAAGCAATTTTTAATATAGGTTACTGGTATATTTGTTTTTTCATCTTGCATATATTGGTATGGCATTTAAAACTTTCACAGAGCTCTAGCATTGTATTGGGTGCAATCATAACAGCATACTATAAATACAACCAAGATCAGAGATACAAAGCACCCAAACTACACCAGGCAACATTATTTGTGTATTAATGAAATTGATTTAGTGAAGAAAGGGACTTACCTACACCTTTTCTTAAAAGTGTGAAACCACACTTAAGATGGAAGCCATATGGTTCATATGATGTACAGCAGTGGTAGTAAACTGAAAAGATAAAGGGGCCTTAGTTATGACATCTAACCTCAGCATAGGTTTGCACATAACATTTATTTTATGTAATGTTACAGGAGACTGTAGATATACTACAGTACATGGTTAGAGAAAGAAAACATGCTACAAGAGTGGGGAAAAAAACTTTTACCATGCAGATGTCAGTTAGCTGGCCTAGGTGTCAAGCCAAGGAAAACTCTGACTATACAATGCTGCATACAGCCCCTGAGTGGTGCACTGTTTCTGATGCATCAGTTGGAAACAAATTGCTATATTGAGGAATGGAGATGGACCTTTCATATGGTGCACAGCATCTCCACCTCGTTTGTTGAGAACATGACGTTATATTGAGGACTGGAGATGGACCTTTTATATGGTGTACAGCATGTACAGCATCTAAACCTCATTTGTTGAGAACATGACATTATATTGAGGACTGGAGATGGACCTTTTATATGGTGTACAGTATCTCCTTCTCATTTGTTGGGAACATGACATTATATTGAGGAATGGAGATGGACCTTTTATATTGTGTACAGTACCTCCACCTCATTTGTTAGGAAGGTGACATTACATTGAGGAATGTAAATGGAACTTTCATATGGTGTACAGTATCTCCTCCTCATTTGTTGGGAACATGACGTTATATTGAGGAATGGAGATGGACCTTTTATATGGTGTACAGCATCTCCTTCTCATTTGTTGGGAACATGACATTATATTGAGGACTGGAGATGGACCTTTTATATGGTGTACAGTATCTCGTTCTCATTTGTTAGGAACATGACATTATATTGAGGAATGGAGATGGACCTTGTATATTGTGTACAGTACCTCTACCTCATTTGTTAGGAAAGTGAAGTTACATTGAGGAAGGGAGATGGACCTTTCATATGGTGTACAGCATCTCCTCCTCATTTGTTGGGAACATGACGTTATATTTAGGAATGGAGATGGACCTTTCATATGGTGTACAGTATCTCCTCCTCATTGGTTGGAAACATGGCTTTATATTGAGGAATGGAGATGGACCTTTCATATGGTGTACAGTATCTCCTCCTCATTTGTTGGGAACATGACATTATATTGAGGAATGGAAATGGACCTTTCATATGGTGTACAGTATCTCCTCCTCATTTGTTGGGAACATGACATTATATTGAGGAATGGAGATGGACCTCTCATATGGTGTACAGCATCTCCTCATTTGTTGGGAACATGACATTATATTGAGGATTATACGCCCTGGACATGTGCGAACTGGTCCCATTGAGAGCCAGTCACACTTGCATGTCATGAGAATTGGATGCGGGGAAACCTGAGCAGGAAGTCTTTTTATTGCAGAAGAGACATGCAAGGTTATATGTGTGTAGTAATGTAAGTTGGAGATAAAATATGTTATAGTGAATATGGAGAAAAGGGACAGACACAAAAAAGGGTTCCTATAAAATGATATCTTATTACCTTAGTAGTGCTAATGTCTCCTTTCTACATCGTTCACCACTCACCGAGATCTTCCTGTCTTTAATTTATATACCTTCCCATTTACCTTACATCACTTCCTTTCCACACGTGACATCATTTCCTGTTAAAGTGTTTTCCATGCAAAACAAGTGATATCACCATCTTGTGGTGGTTTTAATAAGTTCATCCTACAGTTTGTTATGTTACCGTCATATGTCATCTTGGGCTTTCAGTGGTGATATCTGAATGATGGGTGCAGTTGCAGGCATCATTTAGACATCATTTTTTTTCAGCCGGCGATTCCCTTCACCATCGGGGCTGTTCAGTACCCGAGTACCTATCACAGTCCATATGAATACCAGAGTACCTGAGCACCTGTCACAGTTCATCTGAGTATCCGAGTCCCTGTTTCAGTTCATCTGAGTACCTGAGTACCTGTCACAGTCCATATGAGTACCAGAGTACCTGAGTACCTGTCACAATCCATCTGAGTACCTGAGTACCTGTCACAGTTCATCTGAGTACCCGAGTACGTGTCACAGTTCATCTGAGTACCTGAGTACCGAGAATGTATTTTGGGGTGTAATTTTTGCTATATACATGCTATGTGTTATAAATATCTTATAAATTGACAACTTTGTGTGAAAAAAAATGCATTTTCATTTTTTTCCACATTTTCCTAAAACTTCTGGAAAAAAATGAACCATTCAAAAGACTCATAATGCCTCATAGATTATACGTTGGGGTGTTTGCTTTCCAAACGTGGGGGTCATTTGTGGGCAATTCCATTGTCCTGGTGCTCCAGGGCCTTCAAAAGTGTATTAGGTGGTTGAAATGAGAAATGTGAAATGAGATGTGTCATTTATGCTTGTAGAATGCCTGAAGGTGCTACTTCAATGTTGGGCCTTTGTATGTGGTCAGGCTATGTAAAAGTCTCACACATGTGGTATCGCCATACTCGGAAAGAGTAGCAGAATGTATTTTGGGGTGTAATTTATTGTATGCATATGCTGAGTGTGAGAAATAACCTGATAATATGACAATTTTGTAAAAAAAAAAAAAAAAATCTTCATTTTTCAAAGAATTGTGGGAAAAAAATGACAACTTAAAAAAACTCACCATGCTACTTACTAAATACCTTGGAATGTCTACTTTCCAAAAAGGGGTCATTTGGGGGGTATTTGTATTTTCCTGACTTAGTTAGTGTCTCAAGAAATGAGATTCACCTGATGTACTGGAGGCCTGATCAGATGTGATCAATTTTCAGTGATTGGCACCATAGTTTGTAGACTCTATAACTTTCACAAAGACCAAATAATATACACTAATTTGGGTTATTTTTACTAAAGATATGTAGCAGTATAAATGTTGGCAGAAATTTATGAAGAAAAATTACTAATTGGCAAAATTTTATGACAGAAACAGAGAAAAAGGCATTTTTTTCACAAAATGTATGCTTTTTTTTATTTATAGCACCAAAAATAAAAAACCCACTAGTGAATAAATACCACCAAAAGAAAGCTCTTTTTGTGTGAAAAAAGGATGCATATTTCATATGGGTACAGTGTTGCATGACTGAGTGATTGTCATTCAAAATGTGAGAGCGCTGAAAGCTGAAAATTGGTCTGGGCAGGAAGGGGGTGTAAGTGCACTGTATTGAAGTGGTTAATTAGGAAGGAACATAACAGAAGGCATTTCAGCACCAGTTGGCTCATATACTGTATATAATGGACTGTGCATAGCTAAGACTATTAATGAGGACCGGCTACTAGGTAAGATATGGAACGAGGAATGGAGGCTCTACAAAGCCTCTGGGCTTCAGTACCCAGACCAGGACTTATTATGATTCTGAGATAACAACACTATGTGTAGGTGAGAGACCTAGATGCCTCATGGCTAAAATATACATTTTTATGCTTGTAATAAAGCTTTATAAATCAAGCCTTATACAACATAAATATATATATGTATATATATATATATGTATATATATATATAATTTTTTTTTAGACATATTGAACACAAGGTGGGGATCTGATTTGGAATGCACAAAGAGTAAGTGATGTAAGGTGCAGGCAGGAACTTGCAGGTAAAAGGTGAGTTGGTGGTAAGTAGAATGGGTAAATTGATGGAACTGGCTGCAGGCGAGGTAATAAAATAATTTATGATATTTACCCCCAGCACCCCTCATCATGTCGGTCCTCTTCCTCCATAGTCGCTATGATGGCCAATATAGCTTATAGAACAGATACATCCTAAATATAGAGCCTTTTGTCCAACTGTCCATCCAGAGCCTCTGGTTTATAGACTGGATACATCCTGAATATAGAGCCATTTATCCAACTGTCCATCCAGAGCCTCTGGTTTATAGTCCAGATACATCCTAAATATAGAGCCATTTATCCAACTGTCCATCCAGAGCCTCTGGTTTATAGACTGGATACATCCTAACTATAGAGCCATTTATCCAACTGTCCATCCAGAACCTCTGGTTTATAGACCACATACATCCTAAATATAGAGCCATTTATCCAACTGTCCATCCAGAACCTCTGGTTTATAGACCAGATACACCCTAAATATAGAACCATTTATCCAACTGTCCATCCGGAAGCCTCTGGTTTATAGACTGGATACATCCTAACTATAGAGCCATTTATCCAACTGTCCATCCAGAACCTCTGGTTTATAGACCACATACATCCTAAATATAGAGCCATTTATCCAACTGTCCATCCAGAACCTCTGGTTTATAGACCAGATACACCCTAAATATAGAACCATTTATCCAACTGTCCATCCAGAGCCTCTGGTTTATAGACCAGATACATCCTAAATATAGAGTCATTTATCCAACTGTCCATCCAAAGCCTCTGGTTTATAGACCACATACATCCTAAATATAGAGCCATTTATCCATCTGTCTATCCAGAACCTCTGGTTTATAGACCAGATACGCCCTAAATAAAGAACCATTTATCCAACTGTCCATCCATCCAGAGCCTCTGGTTTATAGACCAGATACATCCTAAATATAGAACCATTTATCCAACTGTCCATCCAGAGCCTCTGGTTTATAGACCAGATACACCCTAAATATAGAGCTATTTATCCAACTGTCAAACCAGAGCCTCTAATTCATAGAACAGATACATCCTAAATATAGAACCATTTATCCAACTGTCCATTCAGAGATGCTACAGGAGGCTGTGCTAGGGAACTGACTTATCCTGAAGTTGTCACATTTTTTAGCAAGTTCAGAGGCACGTTGCAAGTTAACACAAAATGGAAAATTGTATTAAATAATTACCATAGTTTTACTTTTCTGGCGCCAATCCATGACATCACACTACCACAGGTATGCTGCCATATTGGTGAGAGTAAAGTAATTTATGGAAAGTAAAAACATGTCAAGTAAGCATTTAAAGTGGTTGTACACCCTGTAACACCACTTTTACCTACAGGTAAGCCTATATTAAGGCTTACCTGTAGGTGCTGGAAAGATCTCCTAAACCTCCACGGTTTAGGAGATATTTACAATAAAGCCATGCGCCGATGTCTACGGCGCATGCACACTTTAGAAAGAGCAGATCGTGCCGGGGGTCATGCCGTGACTGGCGGCTCCCATGCGTATTCGCGGGAGTGACGTCACGCGACTCCGGACAGTTACATAGCACTCATAGCACTCATTGTAGTGTGAAACGCGTCAGCTGCTTTTGTACGCTTCTGCTGTTATGTTTCTTCATGATTCAGCTTTTTAAATAAAGCATTCATCATTATACCGGTGTGCGGCTTCCAGCTTTCCTCGATTTGTCTGCGGACAGTTACAGAGCTGGAGTTCGCGGTCCCGGAAGGAAGAGGGTTGAAGATGCACGCTCGCTGCTAGTGCTTCGGTTTCAGGTAAGTGACACATATTGGGCTACTATTCGATGCATAGTAGCCCATTATGCTTTACCTTTGCAGGGAAATAAAGAGGCAGTAAAACCCAGCAGGGTTTACTTCCTCTTTAAAGCTTAGTTCCACTCAAATGTGGCACTTCGCTTATTTGTCTCCCCCCCCCCCTCTGGTGCCACATTTGGCACTTTTCAGAGGGGAACAGGGACCTGTTTTTGACAGGTCCCCTTCCCCACTTCCCGAGACGGCGCCGTGGTGAAGCTCGGCCCCCCTCCTCCTTCCTCCGCCGCCAGGCCAATTAGAAACCGCTGCGCGCATGTGCAGTAGGGAACCTGCTGTGAAGCCGAAAGGCTTCACTGCCGGGTACCCTTACTGGCAATGGCGACAGCTGCACCCGACAGCCAATCCGAAGATCGGCTGTATAGTGCCGACATCGCAGGCTGCCTGGACAGGTAAGTGTCCATATATTAAAGGTTAGCAGCGGGGTGGGTGGGCGGAACTCTGCTTTGATATATTTAATTTTTGTGTACTTTCACCTGCAATTTTTTTTTTTTTAACATGGTTACAGGTCTGGTAGTGGTTCTTGTTTTAAACATTGTAGTTTTATGTTATTATATTCAAATAGTGAACACACACAGGACTCTCCCCATTAATGACATTACTCTCATTGTGGAGATCTTATTCTTTTTTTTTTAACAATAATTTTTATTTATTTTATCAAACAAATACAAACCAATTGAAGTTGCTGCATATATTATACAACATTTGTAATACAAAAACTGAGAAGGCATAAAGTATAGTACTGATATAAACCTTGATGGCCTATTCCAGCCTACCCCGGTTGGGTTCAAGCTGTGGGACTGGAAGGTCACCACTTTAACTATGCTTCTTACAGTATAAACTATGAGTATGGAAATAATGTTGGGAAGGGAAAATAAAATAACGAATAACCAAAAGTAAAGTAATGAATATCAGAGATATTGCTCTACACCGACTAATTGCTTAGGTGAATGGTCACAATATTTCAGCCTGAAGGGTAAATTTAAATTTTACATTATTTTAGGTAATTGGAGGCTCTGGGATGGGATGGAATATCCAAATTTTCCATTTTTTTACTGAAAGTGGTTACGGAGTGGTTTTTATACGCTAGCATTAATTCAGCCTGGGTATTCAATCTAGTTATGACAGTAGATAGATTGGGTTGTGGAGATCTTTTTTGATTACATCAAGTAGAAGAGAAAGACAAATCATGGAGGACATAAAACGTGTGATCGTATACAGACACCGGAAGTGGTACCACAAACAAGGAGGAAGGGATGAGAAGTACAGACAGGAAGTTGATGTGCAGACAGGAAGTGATGTACAGACAGGAAGTTGATGTTCAGACAGGAAGTGATGTGCAGACAGGAAGTTGATGTACAGACAGGAAGTGATGTACAAACAGGAAGTGATGTACGAAAGGAAGTGATGTAAATTGGATGTTCCCGGGTAGTTGAGGGCAAGACGTTGCTTGATCTGGCAGTAAGGGAGGTAAATATATATAAGTATATAAATATAGATATAATGTGTATGTTTACTAGAGTTTAAAAGGTTGCTGGATACCCGATCTAAGCTCAAGCAGCCTAATTTAAGTAATCAAATAATAAGCATTGTTTTAGAGCACCATTGAGCTTTATCTCCAGAGTACTGAGCTGTGAAGGTTTTTTTAATTTGTAGCATTTTTACAATTTTGGGTGTTGTAGTTTGTTTTTTGTTTTTTTTTTTGGAGAGGATATTAAACCTCACCCTGGAGATCATCTACCTGCTGACTAAGGATGGGCGCGAGCGTGTTCGTGGCTCTACGTGCCCGAGCCCGCCAGGAAGCTGGCAGCGCCAATCACAGGCCCTGAGACATTTTCCTGGTCCGCAGCTGCATAGATCTGGAAATGTCTCAGTGCCTGTGATTGGCGCTGCGCGCTGTCAGCTTCCTGGATTCTGGGAGGTCACATGACATCACTCTTATCTCTATTAATAAAACACAGACCTGATCAGAGAGGTGAGGAGGATTCAAGGAGGTCACATGACATCACTCTTATCTCTATTAATAAAACACAGACCTGACCGGAGAGGTGAGGAGGATTCTGGGAGGTCACATGACATCACTCTTATCTCTATTAATAATGCACAGACCGGAGAGGTGAGAGGGATTCTGGGAGGTCACATGACATCACTCTTATCTCTATTAACAAAACACAGACCTGACGAGGGGAGAAACTGGCAGGATCAGCCAGGGTTTTTTTTAGGTGTTACAGGGGTCCAAATTACACAGCACAAGCACTGTGCTGTATAAAATGCTTTAAAGGAGCAGGATCCATATTATTATTATTATTTATTTTTTTTTTTGGGTTAACAAACGCTTTAATAAAACACAGACCTGACCGGAGAGGTGAGGAGGATTCTGGGAGGTCACATGACATCACTCTTATCTCTATTAATAAAACACAGACCTGACCAGGGAAGTAAGGAGAATTCTCAGGTGATGACTGTATTATTTTTTATGTCAGGTTCCTATAAGGTGTCAGGATTTCACATTTCTCCGCGGAGGAGTGGGAATATTTAGAAGGACACAAGGATCTCTACAAGGACGTCATGATGGAGAATCAGCCGCCCCTCACATCACCGGGTAAGAGGAGACTTTATTGTAAAGGAGAGAGCAGTACGGAGAGTCCACCTAGATCCCCCATCATCTGATAAACACATAGAAACAATGTATTCAGTCAGTGTGTGTGTTTCCTACAGATGGATCCAGTAATGGGAACCCACCAGAGAGATGTCCCCGTCCTCTGTATTCCCCGGATTCCGCACAGGAAGATCACACCATCTCAAATAAGGTGAAGTAGAAAAATAATAGCTGATATTTACTCTTTGACCTGTTCATTGGCTATATTGTTACAGTGAAACAATTTTTTTTTTTTAATATTCAGGATATAAACCAGAGTGAGTGTAATAATGCTGTTAAAGAAGAGTTTAAAGAAGAGGAGGGTGAGGTTGGTGTGATGGATTTTTCGGAAGGACATAATGACTCTTTGAAGGATGTTGCACGTTCCACACAGGAAGATCCCATCATCTCACATGAGGTAAAGTATAAAAATAGATAAAAAGTTGATACCTACATTTTGACCTGTTATTAGTTATGTTGTAGCCGTTAATCCCATTTATTAAATATTCAGGATATAAACCAGAATGATTGCAATAATGCTGTTAAAGAAGAGATAAAAGAGGAGAATGAGGTTGTTGTGATGGATTTTTCGGAAGGACATAATGACCCTTTGAAGGATGTTGCACGTTCCACACAGGAAGATCCCATCATCTCACATAAGGTGAAGTATAAAAATGAGTAATAGTTGATACCTACATTCTGACCTGTTATTAGTTATGTTGTAACAGTCATTCCCATTTTATATTGAATATTCAGGGTATAAACCAGAATGATTGTAATAATGCTGTTAAAGAAGAGATCAAAAAAGAGGAGGATCATGAGGTTGGTGTGATGGAGCTTTCAGAAGGACACAAAGATCCCCTCAAAGACATCCCGATGGAAACAGTCAGTGACTCAAACCCACCAGAGAGATGTCCCCATCCTCTGAATTCCCGGGATTCCACACAGGAAGGTCACACCATCCCTCATCATCATCAGGTAGGTGGACTCGGTGTATAGAACACAGAAGTAATTCTTCACTTTGTGAGATGACATTCTTCAATGAAGATTCTTGTTTCAATGTTTATTTCTACGAATAGTGAAGTCCCGTCTTTGCTCCACTCCTCCGTTTCCAGTACCCCCTTTGGGCACCCCTTCTTCATTGTTTATTCAAAATCACTATATGTGCCTTTCTTTTATGGGTCTTGGGTCCAGTCACATAACATCCTCTTGTGTTGCTCTTGGCAGTGGACACGTGCTGAATGACGTGGTGCCGTTCTTTGCTGCTGTAAGTCCAGGCCAGCATGATAATACACCCTGTGACCCATAGCTTGTTTAGTGTGCCGCTCAGGGGAGTAGTGTGGGTGATGCTGTAACCACTGCTGGAATGCCAGCAAGGACTGGGGCTTGTCCCAGCTCCTGTAGTCACTGGAAGGAAAAGAGGAAAGATCCCTGGTGCCGCACATCCACAGAGTCCTATGGTGGTGTTGTGAGAGAGAGACAACCTCAGCCTGGGCTCCTGCCAGGACACATTCCCAATGCGTTTCGTCCCAGAGCTTGGTCATAGGGAATACACCCCTAGAGGCAAGTCCCTGGGTTCACAGGAAGAAGGCAGCAGACTTGACATTTCTCTGTTTCAGGTCAGTAACTCATACTGGTCTCCTCCCCAAACCTGTGACTAGACATTGATAGGAGAAGCAGAAGACTGATGAGCTCATCTCTCTGTCACTGTGCTCTCGTTTCCTTTTGTTAGCACTGCATTGCAGCTTATTGGCTATTTGTGCTGATTCTCCCTCCCCAAATCTGAGCTCTGCTGTATAGAGAGTGCAAGAGTCAGATATCAGGTCACATTCGGGTACTTACATATATATTTATTATATTTATAAAAATAAATAAAAAATTTAATGATGTACTAATGAATGCATAGCTGCTGTCATTTGTGTATTTTATATTTAAATTCAACATTAATGTTTGTTTTTCTGTTCTTTTGGGGTTTAGGGTGAAGAACAGATTAATATAACAGCTAAGGTTACAGAAGAACAAGTGGAGACAAATGTGGGGGGTGATCAGCCGTCCGAGGTGGAGGTGACTATAGAGGGTGAACCAGATGAAGCCCCTCCAACTAGCACAACAAGTAAGTAGCAAAGACACCAGGTCCTAACCAGTGTGCCCGAGAATCGGGGGGGAATCAACACATGTGGATACTCAATTTTTATTGCAGAAATTGAATGCTCACAGAAATAAGGCATTTTCATCAGTAGCACTACACAGGTTTTTTTTTCCTCAGAAAATAGGTGCAGGGCCTAAACTACGACCCCCCCCCCCCCAAAAAAAAACAGCTTCACACACACTCACCCTCCAAGCTGCATCAAATAGTGGGCGTGGTCAAATCTCACTAACAGTGGGAGGGTCTTAAAGGGGCATATAAATAATACCAGGGGTGCGCTACATGCAGAGGTTGGGGGTGCATTGCATGTAAAGTTCAGGGGTGCACTATACGCAGAGTTCAGGGGTGCGCTACGTGCAAAGTGCAGAGTTCAGGGGTGTGCTACGTGCAGAGTTCAGGGGTGTGCTACGTGCAGAGTTCAGGGGTGCGCTACGTGCAGGGTTCAGGGGTGCGCTACGTGCAGGGTTCAGGGGTGCGCTACATGCAGGGTTCAGGGGTGCGCTACGTGCAGGTTTCGGGGGTGCGTTACATGCAAAGTGCAGAGTTCAGGCTTCTTCTACAGCTGCTTACCTCTGCACCCAACCATCCACAACTCACTTTACTCCTCTTTAGCTCTGAACTCTGCATGCAACCCCCCCTCCTCTCCACAGCCCTCATCTTGACTTCTGTGTTTACAAGTGATAATGAGGAGCAGAGGGCCTAAGCCAAAGGGGGCAGAACTGAGTTTTACTAAGTTGCAGCTGGAAAAACAAAACACTGGTACTACATTTGTTGCAGGTCTTATACTTCTTTAGGCGGGAAAGATAATGTATATCAGCAAGGCACTTTTTTTTAGTAGTGAACTAAAGAGTGACTTTAGACTTTTTTTAGTAGTGATATCACATGAGCTTATAGACCACAGAATGACTGAGGAGCACTTTCCTTGGAGGAGGCATAGGATTACTGGGTTACCCTGTGATCTTCAGTTATAAGGCTGCCAGTGGGAGGCATTTCCAGAAGGCTGGCAGGAGAGACACCCTGTAAGGGGAGACCTGCTCTTTACCTCCTCGCCAGGTTACTCTCCCTATCTCTGCCCCTACTTTCTCTCACAGCTCTGTCCCTGACCTACTTCCGCACTGCTGGTGCACCAAAATGCAGGCTCTGCCATTTAAGGACTTGTGTGTCCAGATGGCCGCCCAAATCGCAAGAGATTTTGGCATCCACTGAGTGATGCTGGCCACCTGGAGCTCATAATAGGGGACAAATGTCCTCAGTAGTCTCCTACCAGCCTGAAGACATGGCACAGTGCCACCTTCATGTTGGCAAATATATACTACAGTACAGCACCTGCCTACAAGTTCAGAGTTTCGTTTCTCTTCTGAGGTATGTAGGTTAGACCAGAGTAGAAAAAAATTCATGCTCCCAACAAAGGAGATGACATCAATATGACATCTTATGACCAACAAATGTGGAGGAGATACTGTACACCATATGAAAGGTCCATCTTCATTCCTCAATATAACGTCCATCTCTGGGGGCACATTTACGTGATTGTGAAAGATGGCTGAGTAGTCTTTTCGCTCCCCACCACTGGACCTTTGTAGCTCAGCTGACAGCGCACTGTTCTATCCCCGACACAAGTGATTCAGCTCCTCCAGCAGCAGGCACCCCTCCCAGCCAAAAACAGCCCCTGCCACAGAAAAGGGCAAGATGGCGTCCGAGCCTGATGACACCACGTGGCTCTCGGCGGCGGGCCCTTCCTCTCCAACAGACAGCCTGCAGCAGTCCCCCGCGGATCTGGTAAGCCCTCTAGCCACTGACTCTGAAGCCATGTTTTCCAAGTTTCGTACTATAGTGAGGGATGCAACAATATCCACAGCCTCCTGTAAGACCCTGATGAAGGGTCTTTAAGAGATAGGCCACCATACAAACCAACGAAAACAGCATATGGATTTAGCAACTACAGTATTGGAAGTGCATGAGGAGGAAGTTGACAAATTAAATGCTGAACTTGAGACCCTGCGAGATAAATTGGAAGATGCTGAAAACGGGGCCCACAGGGACAATCTCTATATCTGCGGGGTCCCTGAGGTCATAACTAATCTGCAAGGCACTGCCACCGCCTTTTTCCAGGAATTAGCACCTGAGGTTTCACTTGAATGCCTGCAATTCGATCGCATCCACAGATCCCTTGCACCTAAACCTACAGAAGGCCCTCCTAGGGACATCATCATTAAATTCCACTATTAGCATACCAAAGAGACACTCCTGCAGGCAGCAAGGGAACGCTTGTATCTCTTTTTTTCAGCGCAATCCCCTTCAATCCTTTGCAGACCTTTCGCTGGTCATGAGGAACTTGAAACCTTATCTGCAGATTTTGCAGACCTGAGGAATTAAGTACAGATGAGGGTTCCCCCTTAAACACTCGTTTACCCACCAAGGCCGTCAGTTTCACGCTTCTTTGTTGCAACATTTTTCAGGAGCTGCAGTTTGATCTTCCCTCCTCTCAAATGGAACCATCATCTTCAACATCCTGCTTGCGGTCGTCTGAACCCCCTCGCAAGTCATCTCGGGCATCCCAACATGGTTCTCTCTCTCTCTTCCTCTCCCTCTCCTCAACGTTTTTAGGATGTACCATAGGCTGAAGGGCCCAGCTGGATGGGGCCAAACACATTACCACAGGCCCGGTGATCTCATCAATGCCTTCTATTTTCCAATGTCTGTTGTTGGCTGTAAACAACGGGACATAATCTGTCACCGCCAAGCTACTGTATGGCCGCCATAGGCCATGCTGTTGTTCCTTTCAAATACAAATGTTTACTGAACCGAAGATTGGGTGTTGTGTTGGTTTTTTTTGGGTTTTTTTGGTGGTGTTATACTGGTTGTTTCAACATGTGCTGGTTCTTCACCCCAGCCTGTCCCAATTAAGAGATGGCAGACCTGGGCAGTTGTCACCTACATTTGCTACGCTAATTTTTTGGTGGCTACGTGTTTTATTCATTGTGCTTTCCTTTGCGGCATTTGCTTACTATTGCTATGTGACTTTCTCCAATGTTGCTGGATGTAAGAACAATTTATTTTCCGGACAGGTAGCTCAATTTAGCATGCCCTTGGTGTTCCTGCCAGGCTTTATGATCATCCTCATTTATTGCTCGCTATTGCCTATAGGTCATAATCATCTCTGAGCTGCAGTGAGCTGGATTGAAGTCAAACAGTTTTTGAACCTTACATTTCGTAATGTTATACGTTTTGCTAAGGCTGCTCTTTTTTTAAATAGTCCAGTTACCATTATAAGTTGCTTTTGACGTATTGCTGGTTCCCCGCACTGGGCTGCCCTGATTATGGGCAGGCGGACCTTGGGTGGATGAAACCTAATTTTGCTGCAATGGTACAGTGCATCCGGAAAATCTTCACAGCACTTCACTTTTTCCACATTTTGTTATGTTCCAGCCTTATTCCAAAATTGATATAAACTCCATTATATTCCCCAATAATCTACAAACAATACCCCATAATGTCAACATGAAAGAAGTTTGTTTGAAATCTTTGCAAATTTATTTTAAAAATCCCATGTACATAAGTATCACAGCCTTTGCTTAATAGTTTGGTGAAGCCCCTTTGGCACCAATTACAGCCTCAAGTCTTTTTGAGTATGATACCACAAACTTGGCACACCTATTTTTGGGCAGTTTCTCCTCTTCTTCTTTGCAGGACCTCTCAAGCTCCATCAGGTTGGATGGGGAGCGTCGGTGCACAGCTATTTTCAGTTTTCTCCAGAGATGTTCAATCGGGTTCAAGTCTGGGCTCTGGCTGGGCCACTCAAGGACATTCACAGAGTTGTTCTGTAGCCAATCCTTTATCTTGGGTGTGTGCTTAGGGTCGTTGTCCTGTTGGAAGATGAACTTTTGCCCCAGTCTAAGGTCCAGAGCGCTCTGGAGCAGCTTTTCATCAAGCATGTCTCTGTACATTGCTACATTCATCTTTCCCTCGATCCTCACTAGTCTCCCAGTTCCTGCTGCTGAAAAACATCCCCACAGCATGATGCTGCCACCACCATGCTTCACTGTTGGGATGGTATTGGCCAGGTGATGAGCGGTGCCTGGTTTCCTCCAGACATGAAGCTTGCATTCAGGCCAAAGAGTTCAATCTTTGTTTCATCGGACCAGAGAATTTTTTTTCTCACGGTCTTAGAGTCCTTCAGGTGCCTTTTGGCAAACTCGAGGCGGGCTGTCATGTGCCTTTTACTGAGGAGTGGCTTCCGTCTGGCCACTCTACCATACAGGCCTGATTGGTGGAGTGCTGCAGAAATAGTTGTTGTTCTGGAAGGTTCTCCTCTCTCCACAGAGAAACGCTAGAGCTCTGTAAGAGTGACAATCGGATTTTTGGTCACTTCCCTGACTAAGGCCCTTCTCCTTCAATCTTCAAACTTCTTCCATTTACGGATGATGGAGGCCACTGTGCTCACTGGGACCTTCAATGCTGCAGAAATGTTTCCGTACCCTTCCCCATATCTGTGCATCAATACAATCCTGTCTCGGACGTCCACAGGCAATTCCTTGGACTTCATGGCTTGGTTTCTGCTCTGACATGCACTGTTAACTGTGGGACCTTATATAGACAGGTGTGTGCCTTTCCAAACCATGTCCAATCAACTGAATTAACCACAGGTGGACTCCAAGTTGTAGAAACATTTCAAGGATGATCAATGGAAACAGAATGTGCCTGACCTCAATTATTAGTGTCATGGCAAAGGCTATCATTACTTAGTGTATGTACATGGGATTTTTTTTGGCCTTTCTTTTTTTAAAATACATTTTTCAAAGATTTAAAACAAACTTCTTTCACGTTGTCATTATGGGGTATTGTTTGTAGAATTTTAAGGAAAATAATAAATTTAGTCCATTTTGGAATAAGGATGTAACATAAAATGTGGACAAAGTGAAGCGATGTGAATACTTTCTGGATGCATTGTATATTGTTTTTTTTGTTTTTTCGGAGTACCCCAAAATGAAAAAGGCTCCACATAGTGTAAAAATGTATTCTACATATGCTAAAAATTGCACTTACATCAATGATTAATAAAAACGCATTCGCATTAGGGGATACTCCCCTTAAAATCATATGCGTCTGCCGGCACACATTCAAACAACCCGTCCTTCTGGGACTCGGGGGTTGCAGTGACATCAGCGTGTCGCTCCGCCTACGCGTTACCTCATACGTTGACGCTGTCCAGTGCCCCTGGATGACGTCAACGTAAGACGAAACATGTAGGACGGAGTAACTCACTGACGCCACCGTAACCCTCGAGTCCCGGAAGAATGGGTCGTTTGTATGTGTGCCGGCAGACGCATATGATTTTTAGGGGATTACCCCCTTATGCGTATGCGTTTTTATTAATGCATCATTCAAGTAAGTGCAATTCTTAGCATATGTGGAATACATTTTTACAATTTTACACTATGTGGAGTCTTTTTTGATTTTGGGGTAATCCGATGACAGTTGTGTCAGGAAGCTGCATATGTGAATGCGGGAAGACCCTCTGAAGTCATAGAAGGCCCTGGATGGTTATAGAGCCACAAGCGCTATTGACCTCTTGTGGTGAGAGGTCCATGTGAGCTGGTTAGCGAGTCTTTCAGCCTCTGGTGGTGGAGTTGATGCCTAGATTCACATTTCAAGGTGGTGGATGGCGGTGATACTCGTCAGGAATAACTGTTAAATCACTTGTGGACATTTTATTTTTCAGTAATTGGCGTAACTCTGAAAAGTTATATGATATTGGGACTTTTTTTTTTTTTTTTTACAGAAAAATGATATTGGGACTTTTCTTTTATCTCACAGGAGAGTTGCTGCTTGCACTATTTGTTTACTATGTTATGTATTAGCATGTTTTTGTTTTTTTTTATTATTCATTTATTTTGTATTCCTATTCACATAAATCAGAAACCCGCTTATTCATTTTCTACTACAATTAAACACTCCCCCTAATCGTAAGCTTTTGGACCAGTCCTGTATGGAGTTGGATTTATGCCTTACAGATGGAGCTGAACGCTCTTTGGGTTGGTCCCACCAGAAATGGTATACCAAGGCAAATAAACCGAATCCGATGCTGGACAATAGGTTACGCACTTTTACTCCTATCACTTTACGTACCAGTCCTAACGTTCTCACTAGTAACCCAGTCCAGATCTTGGAAGAAATTCCTCGCCATAATACACTCGGGCCCGACTCGTGCAAATAATCAGGATACTGACACTTTCTTACAACCTCTTTCGTTGCCTAAGCTAGCTGCAGCACACACAGCTCTTATGGACCGTGATGTTCCAGAATCCGAAATGTCTTGCGTTTGTATAAAGGATCTGAAAGTGGGTAAAAGGCCTGGCCTAGGTGGCTTCACGGCACTTTTATTATAGGAAGTTAGCAGATGTCTTCGTACCTAATTTAACAGCTATGTATCATTCCATTAAAAATGGTCAGGCCTTTTCACCAAATCTTTTGACTGCTAATATAGTCATGCTTTCGAAACCCGATCGTGATCAATCCTCCTGGGCCAACTTTAGGCCCATCTCTCTTCATCAATATAGATATGAAAATTCTCACCAAAATCTTAGCTAATCGTCTAAATTTGTTTCTCCCTCGCTTAATCAAAAAAGATCAAGTTGGCTTTGTTCCCCAACTATAGGCAGGAGATGCTATCAGGCGAATTATTCATCTGCAACATATCACCCATAGTCGTTCTCTTGAAACGATGCTTTTATCACTCGATGGGAATAAGGCATTTTGACACTGTCGTGGCCTTACCTTTATGACCATGCTCCATCGTTTTATGGCTTTGGTGCTTCCTTTTTGAGTTGGATATGTTTCCCTATCAGGCTAAAATTAAATATTCTGGATTTCAGTCCCCTTTTTTCCCCTATTTCCTTGTGAACCAACAAGAAGTGTTGGCTCACCGTCACCCACATTTGCACATTGACCTTGGTGCTCTCTGCTTGTCCACGTGTCTCTACCTCCGCTCCCATTCCAGACCTTTCTAACAGCTCTGATCCTCTGTTCACATCTATGCAGTTGACATCACCATTGCATTTGCCCCTGAAGAGTTGGTATACCCCAACGAAATGCGTCGGGATCACACAGATGCATGATGTCTATACAGATGATCATTTTATGTCTCTTATATTGTTTTACTCTAGATTTTCCAACACCATCCAGCCCTTCCAGTTTTACCCTATGATCTGCCAAGTACTATGGCATTGCGTCAATATTTATATGCGTTTTTTAGCATGTCATTTAGTATGCTGTACATCATTTCTCAAGGTATAATAAAATGTTCTTTGCCAAGACTGCTCTTTGGTATACATCTCTCATTTAAAGTCCCCCAAAAAAACTCCCCCCATTTTTATTGGAACCCATAAAAGCAATACTGTTTTATATCCCACATGCCTACTTTTATATAATGATTTGCCTCATTCAAAGTCCCGCCGACCAAACTTTTTTTCTTTTTTATTTTTCCATTGGAACGGGTACCCGCCAATGCTGCCCACTCTCACCGCTCTTATTTATCCTGGCCTTGGAGCCTTGGCAAAATTGCAGGCTCTGCAAAGGATAAGATATACCTATTCGCTGACGATATCTTCATGACCTCAACGTCTCTCTGCCTAACATGCTATCCCTCTTACACACTTTTGCGTCCCTTTTGGAACTCTAGGTTAACCCTACTAAGTCTAAAGCAATGTTCGTTAACTTTTCACCCTCTGAACTGGCAGCCTTGAAAACTGCCTTTCAATTTCCGTGTATGTCTTGCCTTCCGAAACTGCTATATTTCTTTCGAGTTTTACCAATCTCGATTCCCTCGCATATTTTGCGTATGCAACAGCGCAAGCTTTTGAAATTTTATCTGGGGATCCACTTGACCTCCTGGAATCGGCAAACAGGTTTTATACGCTCGTAGAATGATCGTTGTTTTTTTTGGTCCCCAGCTTGCAAGCTTATTATACGGCAGCGAATATAGCCCCATTATCTCATCTCCATGAAACGTATTAATTCCTATTATGGGCCACCATTGACTTGGTGGATTCCTATCCTATTCCCATTTCTTCCTTACCCTGGCCCCATCCTATCCACCGTTCGACTGCATTAGGGCCATGCCTAACCCTCTGTTTGTTTGTGGGATTTTCAGCGGGCTTGATCTCTTCCCATCTCCTCTTACTTTGCCTTATTCATTACACATCATTTCCCCCAGGTTGTGAAAACCCTAAACAATTTTCCTGGTGGACAGACCACGGTTTTGTAGACATTCACTCTCTGTTTACCCCTACTTGGATAATAACATTTGATGCCCTAAGGTCCTCTCATGATATCCCTTTATGTGAACACTATAGCTCTTTACAACTCAGTTTATTCAACAACTTCTAAAACCCTGACCTATTCCATACACGTTGACCCCCTTTTGAGAGTCTTTGTAGAGCCCAACCTCACATCCCGGATCTAATATATTTAATCTACTCATCTATAATCTCCTTCAGGAAACCCCAATTACGGTCATACCATTTTCAATGGGAAAGTGAGTTGGGGAGGCAGATAGATCCAGAGGATTGGCAAGTCATGACCATAGCTCTTTCTAAGTGCTCAAAAAATGTTCTGGTACTGGAGAATGCCTACAAAATGCTGTACAGTTGGTACTCTACGCCAACTAGGCTGGCTCTCTTCATCCCATCTTACTCTCCTCTCTGCTTCTGGGGATGTTCGCAGGAGGGCACTATGGCACACATTTGGTGGTCTTGTCCGCAGGTATGCAGACTATGGGTCAGAGGTTTATACTCTTCTTCGTACAATATTTCACACTAATCTTAAACGAGACCCCTATGAGGGTCTTCTTTGCAAGCCAATTGCAGAATTGCTTCGACCGTAGCATCAATTAGCCTTGCATCTTTTTACTGCAAATAAATTGACTAGTGCGAGGGCTTGTAAAACTCCTGTTCTTGGCTTTGAAGCTATTTAAAAAAAAAATTTGAATGATCTCATGGTAAATGAGAAGCTGACGGCTTGCCTTTTGGAGACACATGATAAATTTCTTGGGGTCTGGCAACCCTGGATAGCATATATCCAACCTTCGAGTTTTGAAAACACGCTTCTTTCAATTTAGTGATCCTCTGACGTACACCCCGTAGAACTCTTCTTATGCCACGTACACACGATCGGACATTCCGACAACAAAATCCATGGATTTTTCCAACGGATGTTGGCTCACACTTGTCTTGCATACACACGGTCACACACATCTTGACGGAAATTCTGAACGTCAAGAACGTGGTGACGTACAACACGTACGACGAGCCGAGGAAAAATGAAGTTCAATAGCCAGTTCGGCTCTTCTGCTTGATTCTGAGCATGCATGAAACTTTGTGCGTCGGAATTGTGTACACACGATTGGAATTTACGACAACAGATTTTGTTGTCGGAAAATTTGAGAACCAGCTCTCAAATTTTATGTGATGGAAATTCCGATGGAAAATGTCCGATGGAGCCTACACACGGTCTGAATTTTCGACAAAAAGCTCCCATCGAACATTTTCCGTCGGAAAATTCTATTGTGTGTACGGGGCATTATTCTTATCTCCTTCTCCTTGTCCCTGGCTTTTTCTCCTTCTTTCCTCCCTCTCTTCTACTTTTTACTCTAGTCTTATTCTGTGCATCTATTTCATAGGCCTTTTAGGCCACCGAGCAAGGTCATGGTTAGGATGGTTACAATGACAGCATTCTTATGTTTCTATATTGCATTCTCACCTACATATAACTCTACTGTCAAAACGCTTCCATGTTTTACCAATGTGACCTGCAAGCTTGAATGTCCGTGTTCCAGGTCATAATGCAATGCAATCTGGATTCCTAAGTTCCCTCATTTTAGAGATTTAAGGATTTTAGTTAAAATGTAGTGCTTAATCTGGAACGCACTAATCTTTGTACATTGTTGATTTGTTTGTTTTATGGCATCTGATCTTTATTTGCCTCACATGCAATGTAACCATCTCATTGTTGGCCTAATCTGTTGGATTGAATCTTAATAAAATCTTTTGTAAAAGAGAAGGTCCATCTCCATTCCTCAATATAACGTCATGTTCCCAACAAATGAGGAGGAGATACTGTACACCATATGAAAGGTCCATCTACATTCCTCAATATAACGTCATGTTCCCAACAAATGAGGAGGAGATACTGTACACCATATGAAAGGTCCATCCCCATTCCCCAATATAATGTCATGTTCCCAACAAATGAGGAGGAGATGCTGTACACCATATGAAAGGTCCATCTCCATTCCTCAATATAACGTCATGTTCCCAACAAATGAGGAGGAGATACTGTACACCATATGAAAGGTCCATCTCCATTCCTCAATATAATGTTATGTTCCCAACAAATGAGGTGGAGATACTGTACACCATATGAAAGGTCCATCTCCATTCCTCAATATAACGTCATGTTCCCAACAAATGAGGAGGAGATACTGTATACCATATGAAAAGGTCCATCTCCATTCCTTAATATAATGTCATGTTCCCAACAAATGAGAAGGAGATGCTGTACACCATATGAAAGGTCCATCTCAATTCCTCAATATAACGTCATGTTCCCAACAAATGAGGTGGAGATACTGTACACCATATGAAAGGTCCATCTCCATTCCTCAATATAGCGTCATGTTCCCAACAAATGAGGAGGAGATACTGTACACCATATGAAAGGTCCATCTCCATTCTCCTGTATAATGGCATACCTTCGCAAAATAATGTGGCAAAACATCTATTTCCATGATTTCCCATAGCTGTCATAATTGCACAAAGAAATATAGACAGTTTGCTGTAGTTTTGGGTGTTTTGTATCTTTTTTTCTGTTTTGTTTTTTATAATTTTGGTGTTGGTTGTATTCAGTTTTATACCAGAGCTCTGTGAAACTGTTGGCTGCTAGACCAACGTACATGACTCTTGTAATTGACCTTTTTACATTTATTTAAAATTGCCTTCCAACAGATGGATGTGATGTCAGGAATTCCTCGGAGAGACATCTTCTATTATCTGCTGATTGTAAGTCAGAAGATAATGTCATCACACAGGATCCTCCAGGAGGAAATCCAAATACACAAAATATACATCACAGACCTTCCTGTCCGGAGACATCAATGGATCCCTCTGATCAGGGGGAATCTTCTCATCAATCACATACTATGATTGCAAATATCCATGTAAGATCTCACACTGCAGATCGATCAACAGATCCTTCTAATCCCGAGGAATCTTCCTCACCCCATGAAGGAGATCACCGAGGTGACAATCTATTCTCATGTCCGGAGTGCGGGAAATGTTTCAATGGGAAAGGAAAACTTCTTGTCCACCAAAAATTTCACACAGGTGAACGACCATTTTTATGTTTAGAGTGCGGGAAATGTTTCACTCAGAAAGGAGATCTTAATGTACATCAGAGGATTCACAAAGGCGACCGTTCGTTTTCCTGTTTAGAGTGTGGGAAATGTTTTACACAGAAAATCAAACTTCTTATACATCAGAGAAGTCACACGGGTGAGCGTCCCTTTTCCTGTTCAGAGTGTGGAAAATGTTTTGCACAGAAATTCGCTCTTCTTATACACAAGAGAATACACAAGGGTGAGCGGCCATTTGCATGTTCAGAGTGCGGGAAATGTTTTTCAGATAAAGGAAACCTCCTTAAACACCAGAGAACTCACACGGGTGAGCGTCCCTATTCATGTTCAGACTGCGGAAAATGTTTCACTCGGAAAGGAGCACTTATCGAACACCAGACCCTCCACTCGGGTGAGGGTCCATTCTCTTGTTCAGAGTGCGGCAAATGTTTCCTTTATAAAGGTAAACTTGTGGAACACCAGAGAAGCCACACGGGTGAGCGTACTTTCTGTTGTTTGGAGTGCGGCAAATGTTTTTCTGAGAAAGGAAACCTTTTAAAACACCAGAGATGTCACACAGGCGAGCGTCCTTTTTCCTGTTCAGAGTGCGGAAAATGCTTCACGCAGAAAATCGCCCTTCTTGTACACCAGAGAACTCACACGGGTGAGCGTCCCTATTCATGCACAGAGTGCGGGAAACGTTTCACTGAAAAAGGAAAACTTCATGTGCACAAGAGAGTTCACACGGGGGAGCGTCCTTATTTGTGTTCAGAGTGCGGGAAAAGTTTCACTCAGAAAGGAGATCTTATTGTACACAAAAGAATACACACAGGCGAGCGTCCGTTTTCATGTCCAGAGTGCGGAAGAGCGTTCACTAAGAAAGGAAACCTTGTTGAACACCAGAAAAGACACATGGTTGAGCGTCCTCAGATTGCGGGCAAGGTTTTACCAAAAAAGACTAATAAGACATCATAGAGATTGTTATGCCATGTGAAGGCGACGCACACCAACAGCTCAGTGTGTGAAAACTGCAAAGTGGCCTCAACCTCGGCTCCTCCTAAGACCATCCCAACCGACGAGTTTCGTCCCACAACCAGAGCTTAGTCATAGAGGTCATATAGAATGTTGCCGTTGATTATTTTGACAAATATGCAATGGATTTTATTAGGTGAAATGGTTTGGTCCATAGAGAAACTGTAGGATAAAAAAAATTGGCTTATAAAGGGGGTGCATTCTGGCTCAAGAAAATGTGAAGTTTTGATGAGCCAAGCTTTTTCTTGGCTGCTTCTATTTCTTGGAGACTCTGATACAGCGCTGAGAGTGGTAGCCTCTGACTATAGGCTACACGGGTATGCAGATACAGTGTCACCATCACCCCTAACGCAGGTGATCAGACACTACAGCTGGATTACTATGTTCTTCACCTATAGCAGCCCCCTTTCCCATAAGGAAAGGAGGCCTACCTGTACTCTGTTGCCCCCAGGACTTATACACAATGCTATAGTGCCTGGCCACCACGCCAGGGCAGAAGTGAACTGAGCTAAGCAAACGGGTACTTGCTGTTGGCAGATAGGCATGGTTCAGAATAGTCAAGGTCAAAATCCGAAGTAAAAAAAACAGGCAGAGTTCAGAAAACAGTCAATGTCCTATCCGAGGTCATTAACGAGGTAATCCAATCTAGCAGAGCAGGGCATACAAACCAGCAGCTGGATAAGGTATTACACATGCTATCACAAGCATGAGATTGCAGGCTTGGCTGGCTTAAATCAGGTTTGGTCTCCACCCAGAGACTGGCCACATTAATCACCTTGCAGGTGGACAGACAGACATGGAGAAGGCCACAGCCAAAACCCAGATGCTGGAATGAGAAGGAGGTGCGCTAGACGCTTCTGAAACCCCGGAACTTGAAGCTACACTGTTACCAAAAGTATTGTGACACCTGCCTTTATATGCACATGAACTTTAATGGCATCCCAGTTTTAGTCCGTAGGGTTCAATATTGAGTTGGCCCACCCTTTGCAGCTATAATAGCTTCATCTCGTCTGGGAAGGCTGTCCATAAGGTTTAGGAGTGTGTCTATGGGAATGTTTGACCATTCTTTCAGAAGCGCATCTGTGAGGTCAGGCACTGATGTTGGATGAGAAGGCCTGGCTCGCAGTCTGCTCTAATTCATCCCAAAGGTGTTCTATTGGGTTGAGGTCAGGACTCTGTGCAGGCCAGTTAAGTTCCTCCACCTCAAACTTGCTCATCCATGTCTTTATGGACCCTTGCTTTGTGTACTGGTGAGCAGTCATGTTGGAACAGGAAGGCCATCCCCAAACTGTTCCCACAAAGTTGGGAGCATGAAATGGTCCAAAATGTCTTGGTAGGTTGATTTTTGTCACCATTTTGACAAAATGGGCCAAGCCCAACCCCTGAAGGAAAAACCCCACAACATAAACCCCTCCACCGAATGATTTGGACCAGTGCACAAAGCAAGGTCCATAAAGACATGGATGAGCGAGTTTGGGGTGGAGGAACTTGACTGGTCTCAGCCCGATTGAACACCTTTGGGATGAATTAGAGCGGAGACTGCGAGCCAGGCCTTCTAGTCCAACATTAGTGCCTGACCTCACAAATGCTCTTCTGGAAGAATGGCCAAACATCCTCATATACACACTCCTAAACCTTGTGGACAGCCTTCCCAGAAGAGTTGAAGCTGTTATAGCTGCAATGGGTGAGCCAACTCAATATTGAACCCTACAGACTAAGACTGGGATGCCATTAAAGTTCATGTGCGTGTGAAGGCAGACGTCCCAAATCTTTTGGAAATATAGTGTATAAGCATGCCATTGAACAGGTTTAACCCCAAGAGCCTCAGCGTCTTAGAGGGAGGGGAAGGCTGGACTTAATTGGTCTACGAAGCTCATCATAGTACAATGGGGGCTGTGGGATTTAGCTACAGATGTAGAGCTTTACGGACCTAGTCCACTTGCCATCCTTGCCTTTTTGAGGGCTTTTTTTGCCCACTTTTCAGTGAAAAGAACTGTTCTTGTAGAGTAGATTTTTTTTTTTTCATGGGTTCTCGCCATCATATAGAACACAACACAAGGCTTTCAGCCTCTGGGCTGTATTGGTCTGCTCAGACCCTAAAGCAGTGATTCTCAACCAGGGTTCCTCCAGAGGTTGCTAGGGGTTCCTTCAGCATTGGGCAATTTCTGCCTCTTAGATAAGTTCCCACTGTTCCCAAGACCCCATTGATCTTTTTAGCTATCTGTAAGGAGGTAATTCTTCCCAATGACCACAAGTGTAAGGACCATTCTTCCCACTGACCATCACACTAATGTATTATGAGTTGTACATTTCTAATTTTTAGCAAGGGTTCCCCAAGACCGGAGAACTATTTCGAAGGTTCCTCTGTGTTGGAAAGGTTGAGAGAGGCTGGCCTAAAGTATTTTTGTTTAGCCATAGTTCTAAATATTAAAAAGCATTGTTGAAGTGTTCTTGTATTTCATGATATTTTTATTTTTTTTTTGTATTTTAACTGAGACATAATCTGTGTGTGTTATACGAAAGAAATAGGTCCATTGTATATTGTAGATGATATTAATCCTATAATTCTTGTAAAAGGGAAACATGGAAAGTAAAATGGAGCTCATGTTACTTCTGTAGTTCCAGCCTCTCATACATATTACATCACTGAAAAAAAACCTTATACAGTATATGTATATTTGCAAAGTTTAATAAAAAAAAAAATCACACTATCTACAGGCATGTGCAATTTGCTTTTTTTTGTCAGTGGTGGTGGATTAGAGTAGGTACCTACGTAGATAAATGGCACCAGTACTGAGCATGCCTCCTAGGCACCTGCCTTTACACGCACATGAACTTTTAATGGCATCCCAGTCTTAGTCCGTAGGGTTCAATATTGAGGTGGCCCACCCTTTGCAGCTATAACAGATTCAACTCTTCTGGGAAGGCTGTCCACAAGGTTTAGGAGTGTGTCTATGGGAATGTTTGACCATTCTTCCAGAAGAGCATTTGTGAGGTCAGGCACTGACGTTGGACGAGAAGGCCTGGCTCGCAGTCTCCGCTCTAATTCATCCAAAAGGTGTTCTATCGGGTTGATGTCAGGAGGCCAGTCAAGTTCCTCCACCCCAAACTCGCTCATCCATGTCTTTATGGACCTTGCTTTGTGCTTTGGTCCAAATCATTTGGTGGAGGGGTTGTTGTGGGGTTGCATTTCAGGGGTTGGGCTTGGCCCCTTAGTTCCAGCAAAGGGAACTCCTAAGGCGTCAGTATACCAAGACATTTTGGACAATTTCATGCTCCCAACTTTGTGGGAACAGTTTGGGGATGGCCCCTTCCTGTTCCAATGTGACAGTGCACAAAGCAAGGTCCATAAAGACATGGATGAAGTAGTTCTTGGGGTGGAGGAACTTGACTGGCCTGCACAGAGTCCTGGCCTCAACCCGATAGAGCACCTTTGGTGTGGTGTTGTTTTTCAGGGGTTGGGCTTGGCACCTTAGTTCCAGTGAAGGAAACTCTTAAAGCGTCAGCATATCAAGACATTTTGGACAATTTCATGCTTCCAACTTTGTGGGAACAATTTGGGGATGGTCCTGACCTCGACCCAATAGAACACCTTTGGGATGAATTAGAGCGGAGACTGCAAGCCAGGCCTTCTCGTCCAACATCAGTGCCTGACCTCACAAATGCGCTTCTGGAAGAATGGTCAAACATTCCCATAGACGCACATAGACACACTCCTAAACCTTGTGGACAGCCTTCCCAAAAGAGTTGAAGCTATTATAGCTGCAAAGGGTGGGCCAACTCAATATTGAACCCTACGGACTAAGACTGGGATGTCATTAAAGTTCATGTGCATGTAAAGGCAAGCGTCCTAATACTTTTGGTAACATAGTGTATACACAGTATGTACAACGCATAAAATAAGTATTGAACATATCACCCTTTTTCTAGGTAAATGTGTTTGTAAAGGTGCTGTTGACATGAAATTTTCCACCACATGTCCGTAACAACCCATACAATCCATACATACAATGACACCAAAACAAATACATTCAGGAATGAAGTTGTGTAACAAAATGAAATTAAAAACACAAATCTAACATTTAGCAGCCGACGTTTCCAGCCAACAAAATGGCCACTGAGCCCCAGCTCGCATTCGCGTCACAGGTTCCAGCTCCTCCCATGACGCGAAATGCCAGCTGGGACGCAGTGGCCATTTTGTTGGTTGGAAACGCCGGTTGTTTCCTTATGCATGTCTTTTACCAAGAGCATGTGAGTTTTACTCTTTTACTCTTTTTTACCTAAATAAATTAAAACTTTTGGATGTCTGCGCAATGAGTATTCTTCTCTACATATTTGAGAGTATCATTGCTGTGGTGAGGACCTTCTATTGGCTTTCCTGGTGGTCGTTGTTGGAGCTCACTTCAGAACTGACATCCATATCTGTGCACTGGGATCAGCAGACTCTGCTTTGGATGAATGAATTCCATTGCAGCTGAGGATCGCTGGGATTAATATTGGGTTTACCTACTGTGCATACATCTTTACCTTAGGGTAGGAGTCGGTGTGATCGGGTGTTGGTGACGGCTTATTCCATCTACAATTACTCACTCCAGGATCATCACTTTGATTACTTATTAATGTATATTTGGTCCATACGAACTTTAGCTAAGCGCTGCACCATTTCCATTAATAAAATGGAATGACACAGGGAAAAAGTATTGAACACGTGAAGAAAGGGAGGTAAAAAAGGGCATGGAAAGCCAAGAAATCAGCTGGAATCTATCAGTAATTAGAAAGCAATCCTGCCCCTTGTCAGTGCAAATTAATATCAGCTGGTTCAGTCTCAACTGCTGACCTATAAAAAGGTGTCTCATTACCAAAGTATCACAACAAGAAACATCTTGTGATGGGTAAAAGCAAAGAGCGCTCTCAAGACCTTCACAACCTTATTGTTGCAAAACATACTGATGGCATTGGCTACAGAAGGATTTCTAAACTTCTGAATGTTCCAGTGAGCACTGTTGGGTCCATAATCCGGAAGTGGAAAAAACATCAGCTGCTCAGCCAATCCACTAATGTCACGTGCCTGGTTGAGACCAAGTTGATGAGAGGCCTTCCCTTACAACTCTTCTCCTGTTATCCCAGGGGATGATGACAGGGTATAACAGGGCACAGTGGTGCACAGGTGCCTGCAGGAGATCCGGGCCAGGGAATCTGGTAGCAGATGCAAAGCTGATGAAGGTTCAACAAGCAAGCAGATAAAAGATCTTGGATGTGTGGCTAGATGGGCAGGAGTCAGCAACAATTGGGCAGCAGAATTACAGAGTCAGGAAGCAGTAGCGGAGTCAAGGTCAGTAGCAAGCAAGCCTAGCTCCCAACTGTCCCCGATTTCGAGGGACTGTCCCTGATTTGTCTCTTTCCTCCTCATTTGTCCCTCATGTTGGTCTTCTCTATATAGTTATATATAAAATATACTATTTATCTTTCAAAAAGTGTTTAAGTGGGCGTGGCAGGGTGTGTGTCCTATGCCTACATACTTTTGCTAATGGGTGTCCCTCGTTCCCATCGAGGGGAGGTATGAGTGAGCAAAAGAGGATACAGGAAGCGAGGTTGGGTCACAAGCCAGAGTCAGCAACAGAGGTTCAGGAATGAGCAGGATCAACAAGCCGGGTCAGGATACGGGTACACACAGGATTAGGTCACAAGCGGTAGGAACTGGTCGCCAATGTCCAATAAAAAAAATGCACGCTCATGAGCATGCAGCGCACGCTAATGCCCATGCGTATGTGCTCGTGTAGATGTACACATGGTCCTGTTTCTATGCCCAATTCTGTAGATAATTGTGCTCGCACGCACATTTCTTTTGAGCACGTGGTTCAGCATGGTTTTCCTGACAGTACCTTCTTAACAGGGTATGCCCTAATGGATTCCCCAAAACAAACAGGCAGCTCTTGTACCATTTTAGGTGTTCTGTCAGCACTCAGCCTTTTCACCCTGCAGTAGACTCCCACAACAGATAGTGAGGGAGCCCTGGACATCATCAATCGTCTCACATACCTATATATATATATATATATAAGGCCTGGGCAAACCAGAGACCAATATTGAGGTCTAACTACCAAGATGTGGACCTAGGAAGAGAGGCTCATTCCCACCAAAAGCTCTACAATGCCTCAGGACTCTTGGACAAAACTTGACAACATGCACGTATTATTTTTGCCCATTTAAGCTGACCTAACAGGTCCCACCCCCTGCTCTTTAAAGATGCATGCTTACTTCGATCTGTCGGCCACAGCCTCTGGAGATTGTGTACATCTCAGTATGCAACTCCTCTGTCTTCTGGGTGTACCTGCACAGTAGAGCCCAATAGAAGTCTCTGGGGGGTGGGGGTCGTCTCCAGTGTTAATTTTGGCATCAAATCTTGATTTAGTTTCAATCATAGTCTTTTGACTGAAATGGCGTTTTTAGTTTTAGTCGCAGTTTAGTTATCTGAATTGTTTTAGTCGTATTTAGTCAACTAAAATCTAATGGGTTTAGGTAAATTGTAATTCAGTATTTAGGCATTTCTCTAGAATTTCCAAACTCATTATATACTCCTGGAGTAAAAAAATTGTAATATATTATTATTATGTATGGTATGAAGGTTTGAACAAACTACACGCTCTGAACCATCTGAGGAGGCCTGTAATGCACACAGTGCTTTGGACGGTGGTCTGAGAGGCCAGTAATGCTGCACAGTGCTCTAAGAGGCCTGTAATGCTGCACAGTGCTCTGAGAGGCCTGTAATGCTGCACAGTGCTCTGGAAAGTCTGAGAGGCCTGTAAAGGCTTGATTCTCACACTAATGCATTTTTTTTATTGCATTTTGCAGAAATGCAGGGAATTCTTTTTTTTAACATGGGTTCCTATGAAACACCTTCACATCAAAGCATTTTTGTGCCTCTGCATTTTTGGAAAGGGCCAGGGACTTTTTTTTTCCCCGCAAAATGCAGCATTTTGCATGAAATAGACTTCAGTGGACCTGCATTCAAGACGCAAGTCCTGCGTTTTTTTTTTTAGCGGTTTGAGGGTTTTTTTTTTTTTTATACATTCACTGCATATAGCTGGTTGCTAAGGAGCGGGTCGGGAAGCCGGCCGCTGCATCCTTAACAGTCGATGAGTCCTGAATGTAAAAAATTTTAAATTGCCGGCTAAAAAAATTCACAAAAAAAACAGCGTGGGTCTCCCCCCCCCCCCCCCAGAAACCATACCAGACCCTTTTGCTCTGCGCCCCCCCCCCCCCCACCCCACCCCACCCCAAAGCACCTTGCCGCCATGTTGATGGGGACAAGGGCCTCTCCCCGACAACCCTGGCCGGTGGTTGTCAGGGTCTGCGGGCAAGGGGCTTATTGGAACCATTCATCAAAAAAGCAGTAAAATGAAAAAAAAAAAAAAGAGCCGGTTTTTGACAAGTCCTTTATTAAAAAAGCTCTGCGCTGTCTTCTCCCGAGCCATCTTCCACCCGAGTCGTCTCTCTCGCTGCTGTCTTCTCCCAGAGCTGTCTTCTTCCCCGCTGCTAGTTACCCGCTAAAAACAAAAAAGGCTGCTCTTGTCCTGAGGCTGTCTTCCTCCGTTGTGACATCCCCTGCTGTCTGACATCTTTTATATAGCCATGGGGTGTGGCCATCAGATGACGTCACAAGGGGTGTGCTCTCCGGGTGATGTCCTTGGATGGCCACGCCACATGCCTATATAAGAGATGTCAGACAGCGGGGGGACATCACAGGGAGAGACAGCGATGGGAGAAGACGGCTCGGAGCTTATTTTTTAAATAAAGGACTTGTCAAAAACCGGCGTGTGTGTGTTTTACATTTCACTGTTTTTTTGGTGAATGGGTAGGGGGTACGATTTACCTGATACCCATTCACATAAGAGGGGGGTGCACCCACCCCATGTTGAGGGCATGCGGCCTGGTATGGTTTGGGGGGGGGGGGGTTTCTTTTCTGACCTACCGGGCTGCATGCTTGGATAAGGGTCTGGTATGGCTTGTGGGGTGGACCCCACGTTGTTTTTATGCTTATTTATTTTTTATTATTTTTTTGTGAATTTTTTTGTTAGCCACCCTTTTTTTTTTTTTTGGATTCAGGTGATGACTCATCGGTTGTTAAGGACGTGGCAGCCGGCTTCCCGACCCGCTCCTTAGCAACCAGCTATAGTACAGTGAATGTAGGAAAAAAAACACACAAAAGTACTGCAGAAACGCTGAAAAGCAACATGCATAGCTGTGAATCAAGCCTTTTGCAGCATAGTGTTCTGGACGGTCGGAGAGGCCTGTAATGCACAAAGATCTGGGCGGTCTGAGAGGCCTGTAACGCACAGTGCTCTGGACCATCTGAGAGGCTTGTAATGCACACAGTGCTTTTGGCAGTCTGAGAGGCCTGTAATGCACACAGTGCTCCGGATAGTCTGAGAGGCCTGTAATGCACACAGTGCTCTGGATAGTCTGAGAGGCCTGTAATGCACAGTGCTTTGGACGGTCTGAGAGGCCTGTAATGCACAGTGCTCTGGACGGTCTGAGAGGCCTGTAATGCACAGTGCTCTGGACGGTCTGAGAGACCTGTAATGCACAGTACTCTGGACGGTCTGAGAGGCCTGTAATGCACAGTGCTCTGGACAGTCTGGGAGGGCTGTAATGCACCCAGTGCTCTGGATGGTCTGAGAGGCCTGTAATGCACACAGTGCTCTGGACGGTATGAGAGTCCTGTAAGGCAGAGTGCTCTGGGGGTGTGAGAGTCCTGTAATGCTACACAGTGCTCTGGGGGGGTCTGAGAGGCCTGTAGTGCTACACAGTGCTCTGGGGGGGTCTGAGAGGCCTGTAATGCTACACAGTGCTCGGGGGGGGGGGGGTTGAGAGTCCTGTAAGTCACAGTGCTCTGGACGGTCATGAGTCAGAAGTCTCGGGAGGCCTGTAATGCACACAGTGCTCTGAATGGTGGTCTGAGGAGGCCTGTAATGCACACAGTGCTCTCCATGGTCCTCTCAGGAGGGCTGTAATGCTGCACAATGCAAAGCACACTACAGTTGCTACCTTGTTTGCTGGGAGGGGAAGCACTCACAGGTTGTACAAGCGCAGCTCCAAGGAATCCGATAGTTCAGGGTAAACATCCTTCCCTCACATTTTCGTTGTTTTCATTCGTTGACGAAAATGGAATTGATTTTAGTTTCTTAGTTTAGTTTTTTAGTTTAGTGTCACTGGTATGCAGAGTAAATCTCACCAAGATGATTTTCATGCCACAACTTTTGTACATTCTGCATAACCCCCTATGGTAGTTCCACTTAAAATATTTTGTGTTATTAATTCCCTACTTCGTGCCTTTCCCTGGCTTACTAAACCCCCGAGGATTAGATTGGAACAGCTTAAGAAACCTAAGGAGGTCGGGGGGATTGGCCCTTCCCATTCCTTGGCTCTACTACTTGGATGCCCAGCTACAACATATTGCCCGAGCTATACCTGGTGGGCCTGGTGCAGGGGGAGGATGTGAGGATCCAACTACAGCCCTTTTTTACAGCATGCCACGGGCTCACACAGTGTGGCCACGGGGCCCGAGGCTCTATCCTTTGCCAAACCGAACAAACTCTTCCCCACGTATGTCCTGATCCAAAATGTTTGGAATAAAGTTCGACAGTTAAAGGATATTAATGGCTTTACAGGGCATAGCCCTATATGGAACAAGTATTATGGGGAATTGCTACTTCTGACTTGTGCAGAGCGATGGAAGTCGTATGGGGTTACACATCTGGTTCATATTTTTTCTAATGGTAGACTGCTCTCCATTGCAGGGAAAATTTGGGTTGCCCCAATTAATGTACTTCCCTTACAGCTACTACATGCAGTTAAGGCACAAGCAGGTAGTGATCTATGGACACAATGCCCGGCCCCTGTCTTCCATTATATGACTGAGGTGTCTCATTTCAAAGATTTTATATCCAGGTCATATGCTGCTATGTTACTATCTATAGTAGCCTTTCTTAACCCTTTCAACACAAAGGAACCCTTGCAATATCTTTGCGGTCTCAGGGAACCCCTACTAAAAATGATAGTGTGATGGTCAGTGGGAAGAATGCTCCTTACACTTCTGGTCATTGGGAAGAATTACCCCCTTACAGATGGCTAAAAAGATCAATGGTGTCAGTGGGAACTTATCTGAGAGGAAGAAATTGCTGATTGCTCAAGGAACCCCTAGCAACCTCTGGAGGATCCCTAAAGTTCCACGGAACCCTGGTTGAGAAACCCTGATCTATAGTCTTTACTGGCTTTCCTACCAAAGTGATAGCCTGCTGGGAGAGAGACATGGGTGCTTTTGCGGAGGACCAGTGGGAGGAGGTGCTACAGGCAATACAGAGTGCTCGCTTAACGCAGCACAACGACTATCACAGTTATACATTGTGCTGAGGGTCCACCTCACACCTGCGAGGCTGCACAGGATTGGCATAGGTGGTAGCGCTGAATGTACAAGGTGTTCTAGAGACCATGGGGGATCTCATTCATCTATTATGGTGATGCCCAAAGCTACACCTATACTAGAAGGGTGTTCTCACAATCATTAACAAAGTATTCCTGGTCAATGTCCCACAAGACCCCAAAAACCTGTATCCTTGGTTTTCTTGATGATCTCCCAATTGAAGACAACCCAAAAAAGGCTATTGGTAGAGCTCCTTTCCAAGCCCGTAAGCTTATTCTCCAACATTGGAAGGCGACTGAGCCTCAAGTTACGGAAATGGATAGCTCAGATGGGAGCCACCCTAAGATTAGAGAAGTATATATTTTAACTCCGGGGCCGACCAGGTAAATTTGATCTGCTGTGTGGGCTCCTTGGTTGAATACCCCAGGATTGTCTCCGGTAGAATTAGTATTGGATAGATTACTTTTTTAACCCATATGCATAGGATAACTTTACCGGATTTGTACAGGTGGGAGGTGTCGAGGCCAGTCTTGCATTATACTTATTGAATGTCATGCTGCTGTATGTAAGAACATTTTGCAAATATTTTCTTTAATTTTCCCCTTTTTTTTCTTTTTTCCATTATTATTATGCTAGAATGTGTATTTCTTTGAGTATGTTTATTATCTTCTATGCTAATAAAATTCTTTTTGAGGAAAAAAAACTTACCCAGATTGTCCTTTGACTCGCAGGTACTGATCCACGTGGGAAAAAGCGAAAAATCTCGGTTCTCGAAATGAAAGAAAATTCGGTTTTATCTTTGCAAAAACGCCCCTTCACAAGGCGATCGGATGAAGAAAAAAAGAGGATAAAGGAGCTTGGACCAGATCGACCCAACTTGAACATTCAGCAGCAGACAACTGATCGCGGTCGAGCTTACACTCGGAGCTTTTCCAACACAACCTATCAGACACGGACTTGGCTAACTGGATGCGAGGCGAGTCATGCCTTTTTTTGTTTTCCCTGTTTGCTGATTCAGTCTCCTGGCACCGATACGGTATGGACCACAACGGGGGTTTGCGACTTAAAACATCTCACCGAAAAGTCCAGACGGCATGAAAGCACCCGAAGCCACCTTGAGAACACTTTGAAGTTCCATTTTTTTGGGAAGTGTAGCATTGCTAAACAGTTAGATGAAGGCTACAGGGTGGGCATTAGAAGGCACAATGAAGAGGTCACAAAAAATCGACAAATCCTGTCTAGGATAATAGACTGTATGAAATTCTGTGGCGCGTTTGAGCTGGCTTTGCATGGTTCTGACGAGAGCTCCGATAATCCTGGGATATTCCGTGGCTTGGTCGATTTTGTTGCTTCCCTTGATGGAGTTTTGAAAGACCACCTTCAGAATGCGACCGTGTTTAACGGAACTTCGAAAACTGTGCAGGACGAGCTGTTGGACTGTATGTTGTCTGTTATGAGGGAGCACATTATCCAAGAAGTACGGACCAGTGATTTTCTCTCCATCCAGGTCGACGAGACCAGCGATATAACCACGCAGTGTCAACTTGTGCTTGTGCTGCGCTACATTGATTCCAAAAGCAACATACAGGAGAGGTTTTTTGAGTTTATTACTCTGGATTCCAACACAGCTGATTCCATTGCTACGGCACTAAAGCAGCGTCTTGCTGCCATCCTTCCAGAGGATCAAAGGAGTAAATTTATCTCCCAAGCCTATGATGGTGCCAGCGTGATGTGGGGCGTTCAAAAGAAGATGCAAGAGGTGTACCCAAAGGCCCATTGCATCCACTGCTATGCCCATCCGCTCAATCTTATAATGGAACAAGCCACTTCTCGCATACCCAAAGTGAGAGTTTTTTTTGCTACTCTTGGAGGATTTGCCAGCTTTTTTTCCAAATCACCCAAGTGCACAGACGTTCTGGATAAAGTAGTCGCCCATAGACTGCCAACATCAAGCCGTGTCAGTTGGACCTTCCACAGCCATTCCATCTATACCGTGTTCAAGCACAGAGAGGACCTCCTCCGCTGTTTTCAAACTATACAAGACTCAAGTGACTTTGACCCTGTTACCGTCAGAGCGGCAGGAGGCCTTGCCATGCTGCTGGAGGATCAGGATTTTAAGTTTTTTCTGCATTTTTTCCACAACGTCATGCCACATGTGGACCTCCTCTATGTCAAACTCCAGAAGAAGAACATAGATTCAGCCCACATTAAGGGGAGCATCCAGCAGTTCCAGCAGGACATACAGAAGATCAGGTAGCAGCTGTAGTCCTCCTTTTGCAGTTGTTGTTGTTGTTGTTATTACTATTATTTATTCTTATTATTCATACATTTTGCAGAAGTTCTCTCCATTCCCTGGTTGACCAAAGCACTGAAGTTGGCTCTCAACCAAAGAGGCGGTGCTCGCCCAATCCAGAAGTTGTCCATAAACGGATTGCACAAGAGGTGAGTTTTTATTGCAGTCCATGTTACTCTGGAGTATTTCGTAGAAAAGCTATCGGAGAAATCTATCAAAAAGAAAAATAAATTTTAGCAACAACTGCATGGTTTCATTTACCCTCTATGGGTACTTGTTAATGTCTTCTCGTGTCTTTGACCTCTAATAATTTTGCTTAAACACTTTGGGACCTCCAACCGTGGCTATACGTCGCTACTTTGACGTTAAACACAGATTCGGCACAAGATCACATTTATGGGCGTCTCTGCCGCTTACCGGAGCCGCTGGAAGCGGTGGGAATGATCCGGTAAGTTGGCTTGATGGGCAGGAAGTCGAGTGAGGGCATGATGGCCGCCACTCAACTCTATGCCCTTGGAAGACCGGAGAGATGTCAAATATCACTTCCGCCCTCCAGCCCTAATGGGACAATTTTTTATTTTTTTTTTTTTTTGAGAAAAACAAAAGGCCCTTTTTATTTATATTATTTTTATTGCTTTGAAGTGTAAACGTGAGATCTGAGGTCTTTTTGACCCCAGATCTCGCATTAACTGCTTGCCGACCAGCCGCCGCAGTCGTACTGCGGCAACATGTCTCGGCTGCGCGAATCGCCGCCATGTTACGTTGGTAACATTCGGCCACTAGGGGGCGCGCGCTCGCCCATGAAGCCGATGCGAGTGGCCAGCGGTCGCAATCACCGCCGGGCTCCCGCAATCGCTCTGGGCACACCGAGAACCGGTTCTCTGAGGGGAGAACAGACAGATCGTCTGTTTATACAGAGTATAAACAGCGATCTGTCATCTCCCCTGCACAGTCCGTCCCCCCTTCAGTTAGAACACACACATAGGGAACACAATTAACCCCTTGATCGCCCCCTAGTGGTTAACCCCTTCACTGCCAGTGACATTTTTACAGTAATCTATGCATTTTTATTGCACTGATCGCTGTATAAATGATAATGGTCCCAAAAATTTGTCAAAATTGTCCAATGTGTCCGCCATAATGACGCAGTCCTGATAAAAATCGCAGATTACCACCATTACTAGTAAAAAAAAAAAAATAATAAAAATGCCATAAAACTATCCCCTATTCTGTAGACGCTATAACTTTTGCGCAAACCAATCAATATACGCTTATTGGGATTTAATTTTTTTTTTTTAACAAAAATATGTAGAAGAATACATAGCCTAAACTAAGGAAAAAAATATTTTTTCTTATAGATTTTTGGGGGATATTTATTATAGCAAAAAGTAAAAAATATTGCGTTTTTTTTTTTCAAAATTGTCGCTCTTTTTTTGTACCGTATATACTCGAGTATAAGTCGAATTTTTCAGCACATTTTTTTGTGCTGAAAGTGCCCCCCTCGACTTATACTCGAGTCAAGCACTTTTCTGCAGCAAAAAATTTCATTTTCCGAACCGAATTTGAGGCCCCGTATCTCAGGGCCACTTGGTGCTAGGAACCCCAAATTTGGTGTGCAAACCCAGTGGAACTGGTACCATAACATATCCAAAGCTGAAGTTCCTAGCCCTAAGTGGCCCCGAGATACGGGGCCCCAAATTCGGTTCGGAAAATGTCATTCTCTGCTGCAGAAAAGTGCTTGACATTTTCTGAACCGACTTTGGGGCCCCGTATCTCAGGGCCACTTGGTGCTAGGAACCCTAAATTTGGTGTGGTAACCCAGTGGAACTGGTACCATAACATATCCAAAGCTGGGGTTCCTAGCACCAAGTGGCCCTGAGATACAGGGCCCCAAAACCTGTTCAGAAAATGTCATTCTCTGCTGCAGAAAAGTGCTTGACATTTTCTGAACTGATTTTTGGGGCCCTGTATCTCGGGGCCACTTGGTTCTAGAAACCCCAACTTTATAAATGTTTTGGTGCTAGTTCCACTGGGTTTGCATACCAAATTTGAGGTTCCTAGCACTAAGTGGCCCCGAGTTACGGGGCCCCAAATTTGGTCAACTGTGTCCATCTGCAGCAATGTCATTTCAGGACACTTTGGGTTCAGAGACCCCAAATTTTGGCTGCAGCTAGGGGGCATCTAGGAACCCTTAACTACCGAGTTTGAAATTCAGGGGACCTATGGCTGCAAATGGGTACAGCGAGGCATGCAAATGGGCACAGTGAGGCTGCAAATGGGCATTGTTGACCCTCTTTTCCACTTACAGTAGCTGTGCATTTCTCACCCTCGTCTTATACTCGGGTCAATGAGTTTTTCCCATTTTTTTTTTTGTGGTAAATTAGGGCCTCGACTTATACTCGGAACGACTTATACTCGAGTATATACGGTATATAGCGCAAAAAATAAAAACCGCAGAGGTGATCAAATACCATCAAAAGAAAGCTCTATTTGTGGTAAAAAAGGACGTCAATTTTGTTTGGGTCCAACGTCGCACGACCGCACAATTGTCAGCTAAATTGACGCACTGCCGAATTGCAAAAAGTGCTCTGGTCAGGAAGGGGGTAAAATCTTTCGGGGCTGAAGTGGTTAAAGGGACTTTTTTCTTTTTTTTTTCTTCAAATGACAACATTTTTTTTTTTATTGCATTTTAGTGTAAATATGAGATGTGAGGTCTTTTTAACCCCAGATTTCATATTTAAGAGGACCTGTCTTGCTTTATTCTATTACAAGGGATGTTTACATTCCTTGTAATAGGAATAAAAGTGACACAATTATTTATTTATTTTTTTTAAAAGAACAGTATAAAAATAAAAGGTAAAATAAATAAGAAAAAAAATCCAAAATTTTTTAAACGCGCTCCGTCCTGCTCCGTCCTGCCGAGCTCGCGCGCAGAAGCGAACGCATATGAAAACGGTGTTCAAACCACACATGTGAGGTATCGCCGCGATCTGTAGAGCAAGAGCAATAATTCTCGCCCTAGACCTCCTCTGTATATCAAAACATGTAACCTGTGGAATTTTTTAACCGTCACCTATGGAGATTTTTAAGGGTAAAAGTTTGTCGTCATTACACAAGCAGGCGCAATTTTGAAGCGCGACATGTTGGGTATCAATTTACTCGGCGTAACATTAACTTTCACAATATAAAAAAAAACTTGGGCTAACTTTACTGATGTCTTATTTTTTAATTCAAAAAAGTGTATTTTTTCCAAAAAAGCGCTTGTAAGACCGCTGCGCAAATACGACGTGCCTGTGCCTGACCTCACGCTTCTGGAAGAACGGTCAAACATTCCCATAGACACACTCCTAAACCTTGTGGACAGCCTTCCCAGAAGAGTTGAAGCTGTTATAGCTGCAAAGGGTGGGCCAACTCAATATTGAACCCTACGGACTAAGACGGTGATTTCATTAAAGTTCATGTGTGTGTAAAGGCAGGTGTCACAATACTTTTGGCAATATAGTGTATTTACTCAGAATGTCTTGTCTATGTGTATGAAGTTCTGAGAAATTATGGATTCAAACACTGAAACTGATCTCCCTTTATAACTTAAAACTGGTCATTTTAAATGTTGCAGTTGAAATCGACATTTTGTCATTATTACATAATTTTTGTTTTTTATCCTTCACTCCTCTATAGGTCTGTGATATCATACTCAGACACACCATGGAACGGTTCTCCTTCACAACCCACCTTGTTGGTGCCACCTTGGTTCAAGCAGACAGGTTTAAACAGTACACAGCGGAGTTTCCTGAAGATATACTGAAGAGTACTTTGAAAGCCTATCCAGTGCTCAATTCGAGTAGGTTGAAGACGGAGCTTTTTCTCATCTACTGCACGGAAGAGTTCCGAACCTGTCGTGGTGCTGTGGACTTACTCCAGCTGTTTATGGATAACAATCTTGAAGAAGTCTTTGTAGAGACTATTGCTCTCCTTAAGATCATCATCACCACACCCATGACCACAGCAGAACCTGTGAGGTGCTTCTCAACTTTGGAAAGAGTTAAGACTTTTCTGAGAAATAGCACGACCCAGGAGAGTCTGAATGCATTGGCCATGCTGTCAATAGAAAAGAGACTGGTGAATGAGATGACTGATTTCAACCAGAAGGTCATTGAAAAATTTGCAGTCCAAAAAGAAAGGAGAGCAACCTTTTCTTTCAAATAATGTTACTGGCCAGTGATTAGGCAACTTCACAGTGTTGTTTGTTTTTTTTTGTTTTTGTTGTTGTTGAATGATTACCTTGATTACGTAACTCATACTGATAATACTTCTATAAAACTGGAAAAACGTATCAGTCTTGCGAAAGATTCCCCATCCAAATTTGCAGCTACTTGGATCTGTTGGCGCCACTATTGCACAACTGATTACTACCAACACCTAGCTACATCTCAGGTGTAACCTCGTGGTGAACAGTTTAACCCAGCGATTCTCAACCAGGGTTCCTCCAAAGGTTGCTAGGGGTTCCTCCAGCATTGGGCGATTTCTGCCTCTCAGATAAGTTCCCACTGACTCCATTGATCTTTTTTAGCTATCTGTAAGGAGGTAATTCTTCCCAATGACCACAAG
Source organism: Lithobates clamitans (assembly GCA_037952925.1). Taxonomy (NCBI): domain Eukaryota; kingdom Metazoa; phylum Chordata; class Amphibia; order Anura; family Ranidae; genus Lithobates; species Lithobates clamitans. The sequence continues at coordinate 456,935 of JBBGZY010001870.1, forward strand.
TGTAAGGACCATTCTTCCTACTGACCATCACACTATTGTATCATGAGTTGTAGATTTCTAATTTTTAGCAGGGGTTCCCCGAGACCGGAGAACTATTTCAAGGGTTCCTCTGTGTTGAAAAGGTTGAGAAAGGCTGGTTTAACCACTTCCCGCCCAAGGCCATCATATGAAGTCCTGGACTTTGAGTGGAGGTATCTGGATGATAAATATGGGATATCTGGGTTACCTCCGTGGGAACAAACCCTTCTGGTTTTAATTCTACTGACCTATTGAGAGTATCTGTAGGGTAGTGCAGATTAGGTGGTGCCTTTTTTTTTTTTTTTTGTTCACACCTATACCAATGAGCTGTATTCAAATCCGACATCTTGGTTGCCAAGTGAATAGTTGATAGTTTTATTTTGTTGTTTGTTTTTTATGTCTTCTTGTTTTACCTTATCAGCCTGGGTATGCCCAATAGGCTTTGTTTTGTACCTTAACTTCAAAATACTTAATAAAGAGTATCTTGGAGAAAAAAAAAAGACACATCATGCACTATTCTCATTAGAAGGTGTTTACTTTCTTTGTCAGTAGGAATAAAAGTGTTACAAAAAAATAATAATTCAAGGGAAAGTGTAAAAATAAACTATTAAATAAAAATGTAAATGGATAGTGTAAAAAAAAATTGTAAAAATAAAATAAATAATAAAAAAAAAATACGCGTTCCTGTCCCCGTGTGCTCACACCCAGAAGCATACGTACATCGCGCCAGCATATGTAAAGGGCGTTTAAACCACACATGTGGGGTATTGCCACGAACGTTGGAGCGAGAGCAATAATTCTAGCCCAAGACCTCCTCTGTACCTAAACGGGTAACATGTAAAAAATATTAAAGCCTCGCCTATGAAGATTTTTAAGTACCGAAGTTTGGCCATGAGTGTGCGCAATTTTAAAGCGTGACATGTTGGTTTTCTATTTTCACATTATATAAAATTTGGGCTAACTTAACTGTTTTTTTTTTTTGTTTTTTTTTTAATTCATAAAACAATTTTTTCCCAAAAAAATACGCATTTGAAAAATTGCTGCACAAATACCATGTGACATAAAAAGTTGCGATGATCGCCATTTTATTCCCTAGGGTCTCTGCTAAAAAATATATATAATGTTGGGGGTTATGAGTAATTTTCTAGCAAGCCTTACAAATAAAATTGCCTGGATCTTCTGTAGGTGGAAATCCCATCATTCAATACCAAATATCAAGCTTCTTCAGGTCTACTGTAAATGTTTTGATTGGGTGTTACCTAAGCTCTACAAATAAAATTGCCTGGATCTTCTGTAGGTGGAAATCCCATCATTCAATACCAAATATAACATCTAGATAAGTCAAAGCTTATGCTTTGTGGGACTGGAGAATGTAACCGATCACTCTTTGGAATTAGGTCAGAGTTCGATATAAGCCAAAATGGAGACTCATTTACTGCTACAGACCATCAGGTGTTGTATCAGGTGTCTCCTTCACCCTGTCGTTTGAGGACTTTGGTGAGGTATATACATGTGTCATATAAAAGATCAAAAGAAGAAATTCCTGTGGAGGACTGTGGCCCTTCCCTACAAGAAGTATGGTAACAAGAAGTCCCATTCTTCTACATCCTTATCAACCACTTTTTGTTAGAATACCATTCAGAATTTTTTTGATGAACCATTCTACCAGCCCATCAGTTTGGGAGTTTGGTGATATACGTAGGTGAGTACATTTCAACAATCGACAAAACTCTTTGATATAAAACGTCAAAGCATATATTGCCAGCACACCGTGGTTCATCAAAATAACGTCCAGTATGTTATTGAGAAGATCATAGTGGTATTGTGCAATTACCACAAGTACTCTTTGTCGTCACATGCCTGAGGAAAAGGTCTTGGATGACCCCGTAATATTGCACCTTACAGTTATGGTGTGACCTTCTCAATAGACGGTTGGACATTATCTTGATGATCTATGGAGTGCTGGTGATATAATCTTTGATCTATGATGTTACCAGTCTTCAGCTGGTATTTGCTACAACACCTGCTTACTCCCTGGCCTTTTCCAGGAACGTGTGCGATTGTAATGTTACACATTGTGCTTTTGAAGTGAAAGGAGTTCCTTTGCCTGTCAAACTTTCCCTAGGAATACCAGTACAGGAGAAGTACAAAAAGTAATGGCCACTTATTACAAAAGTGAAATACAATCATCTTGTGCAAATTAAACAAGACAATTTTTTTACTACTACACTCTCTCTCTCTCTTTATCTGACCCGTATGGACCTCCTGAAACTAATCCATTGACCACTTAGGAGTCCATTGACCCCAGGTTGATAACCGCTGGTCCTACCCTCAAGCTCTCTCCTCCTCCCATGCTCGTCTCCAGGATTTCTCCAGAGCCTCTCTTATCCTCTGGAACTCGCTACCTCCACCTGTCAAGCTATCCCCTACTCTTGGTACCTTCAGGCGATCCCTGGAAACTCATCTCTTCAGGAAAGCACGTCTCCAACTAATCTACCACTAACATCAGCTCATTCCCCACAGTTACAACCTTTTGTACCACCTGCCCCACCATATTAGATTGTAAGCTCTTCTGAGCAGGGCTCTCTTGTATTTTATTGTATTATAACTGTATTGTCTCCCTTAAACTGTTGGCGCTATATAAATCCTGTATTATATTAATAATAATAATAATCACAACGTAACTGATGATGTTATTAACTTGTACAAAAATTCTCGACCAACAAAGGAAAATGTATCTATGTACTAGTGCAGCCTTTCTCAACCTTTTCACCCCAGGGGAACCCTTAAAATAATTTTCAGGTCTCGGGGGAACCCCTAATAAAACCCATTCATTGGGGGTCAGTGGGAGCAATGCCCCTTACTTTGGTGGTCAGTGAGAAGAATTTTTTACAGTGGTGGTAAGAACTGCCCTCTTACAGAGAGCTATAAAGATCATTGGTGTCATACCACTGGCTCCTCCAAGTGTCATTGGCTCAGAAGTATGTAGGCACCATGCAACAGGAGGTAAATCATCCACAGTTAAAGGAAACCCTAGCCATCTCTGGAGGAACCCTGGTTGAGAATGGCTGTACTAGTGTGATAGAAGAGGAAGTGTTGGGTCGTTCTTGGCTCCTGATCATCTTTTTTCTTTTTATTCGATTATTTCTATATGATTATTGTACATATTGGACATTGTGTTCACATACGATAAAAAAAATTCTAGCTTGCACTTTTTTTTTTTTTTTGGTCTGAACATTTGGAATCGGCTGTTGAAAGCACTATACAAACGAACAGATAATCGACCGATCATTCCATATACAGAAACTTTCGTACGACTTTCTTATCGTGCGTACGGGCATTTACTATTTAAAATAGCTATTCCTGGAATTCTTCCTTTACATATTTGGGTTTTCTGTGTTTTAATTTTTTTTCGCACATTCTTGTGGTTATTTTCGAACACTTCAGTTATATTTTGGGACAGTTACATACTGAAAACAGATGGTACCCCCTCCCTTTAATGTTCTAACTGTAATGAGGGGGGTGGGGGGGGGGGGTTCGTTTTATTGAGTGGAACAAAAAAAGACAGTAAAATTGTGAGCAAGCAGACGCAGTACATACAAACAGGAAGTGATTTAAGCTGAAGACAGGAAGTGATGTCAGGTACAGACAGGAAGTGATGTCAGGTACAGACAGGAAGTTGTAGGTGAGAGGTGAGTTGGAAGGAAGTAGAGAGGAGACATTGTTGGAACTGGCAGTAGAGGAGGTAATAAGATATTATTTTATATTTACACCCAGTAACCCCCCCGTCATGTCCGTCCTCTTCCTTCATAGTCACTGTGATGTCTTTCATCTCCAACAGATGCCACTAAACACACACAGATAAATAAACCTATTGACACATTGACCGACGAAGAATTGTCTACAGAGAATGTGAATGAGTTATCATATGATCATCATCAGCGAGGCCGCTATATTATCTGTCTACAGCGATCAGAGTCTTGTATGGATCACATGTTCTCATCAATGAGGATGGAGGAGGACCCGAGTCACATGACTGAGAGGATATTGGACCTCACCCTGGAGATCATCTACCTGCTGACTGGAGAGGTGAGGAGGATTCTGGGAGGTCACATGACATCACTCTTATCTCTATTAATAAAACACAGACCTGACCGGAGAGGTGAGGAGGATTCTTGGAGGTCACATGACATCACTCTTATCTCTATTAATAAAAAAGACCTGAGCGGAGAGGTGAGGAGGATTCTGGGAGGTCACATGACATCACTCTTATCTCTATTAATAAAACACAGACCTGACTGGAGAGGTGAGGAGGATTCTGGGAGGTCACATGACATCACTCTTATCTCTATTAATAAAACACAGACCTGACCAGAGAGGTGAGGATGATTCTGGGAGATCACATGACATCACTCTTATCTCTATTAATAAAACACAGACCTGACCGGAGAGGTGAGGAGGATTCTGGGAGGTCACATGTAGGGTTGCCACCTTTTCTTCAAGTCAAACCCGAACACTTTAGCGACACACAGCATTTTTTTTTTTTAAATCACAAGAGTCCCCCTTTACATCAGAGTCCACAGAGTTCCACTTTTACATCTGAATCCGCAGAGTTCCCTTTCACTGTAAGGGGAGACTCTGTAGACTCTTATGTAAGGGATAGTTCTGGGGACTGTAACATAAGGGATGCTCTGGGAATCCTGATTTAAGGAGAAACACTGAGAACGGAGAGGACTCTCATGTAAGGGGGAACACTGTGGCCTCTGGTGTAAAGGTGAACGCTAAAGTGAGGGGTGCTTGAGAACCCTGATTTACCTCAGTGTACTCACTTAGAGGCAGGAGAGAGAATGATTAATCATGAATGGTGAGCTCACTCACCCCTTGGTAGTCAGCACCTCTCATCCAGATGTATCTGAACCTGCTGGACTTCACATTTCCGGCCCCTACTTTCCTTTTCTGAGGAGTGTGGGCAGACACAGAGGGGTGAGAGGAGGAGGAGCAGATCGAGCCCTCTCTCCTCACCTGTCTGTGTTGCGAGGGGGGGAGGGATTTGGGCAGCATGAAAGAGAGCGTAACAGACACTCTCGGTTTAGACAACTGGGAAGCCGTAGTCCTGTCTAAATAATGTGTCCGGGTTTCAGGCAGTCTAAAACCCGGACGCATGATTCCAAACCCAAAATGTCCGGGTGAATCCTGGACAGGTGGCAACCCTAGTCACATGACATCACTCTTATCTCTATTAATAATACACAGACCTGACCAGAGAGGTGAGGAGGATTCTGGGAGGTCACATGACATCACTCTAATCTCTATTAATAAAACACAGACCTGACCGGCGAGGTGAGGAGGATTCTGGGAGGTCACATGACATTATTGTTGTTCTTTCAATGCAGAATCTTCCTCCATTGAAGTCTGGTAACCATCTAACCATCACAGTGCCTTCACCTCACTCCCTGAAACCCAATAGAAACAATGACAAGAAGATTCTAGAAGTCACCATGAAGATCATTGATCTGCTGACAGGAGAGGTGAGCGGTGCCGGGAATTCTGGGACATTATCCAGTAACAGACAAGGGATGTGTCTGGATGGTGACTGTATCATTGTGTGTGTCAGGTTCCTATAAGGTGTCAGGATGTCACTGTCTATTTCTCCATGGAGGAGTGGGAGTATTTAGAAGGACACAAGGATCTCTACAAGGACATCATGATGGAGAATCAGCCGCCCCTCACATCACCGGGTAAGAGGAGACTTTATTGTAAAGGAGAGAGCAGTACGGAGGGTCCACCTAGATCCCCCATCATCTGATAAACAGATAGAAACAATGTATTCAGTCAGTGTGTGTGTTTCCTACAGATGGATCCAGTAATGGGAACCCACCAGAGAGATGTCCCCGTCCTCTGTATTCCCGGGATTCCACACAGGAAGGTCACACTATCCCTCACCATCATCAGGTAGGTGGGAATCAGCATGTAGATATAATAATGTATTCTAAGCTATGAGAGGACATTCTTCTATGTATTTTATTGTTTTTTTGGATATTTAGTCCACTTCTTTGTTTTCAGTCCCCTTTCCTTCAACTTTTGATGTTTTTTAAATATCCATATACAACTGTACCTACCTTTCTTCTGTGGGTATAGTCACTTGACATCATGGGTATTCTTCCAGCTTATGTTGCTCCAACATTGGCTGTATTCTGAATGGCCTGGTGCTGTTCTTTTCTCCCGTGGGTCCAGGCTGGTGTAATGTCATGCCCCCCAGGGTGTGAGTGCCTGACTACCTGGACTACCTGGACTTAGAGGGAATGGCTGGAAGATCTCATTTTTCTCTGCAGCAGGCCTCCCCAGATGTGTATTTGTCACACGTCATATTCAGGTACATACATACAAAAAACACACACAGTTAATATTGTATTATTAATTACAGATTTGACCAGATGTGTGTCTTTTACATCTGCCTGGAGTTCACTCCATATGTTATTATTTTGGGTTTAGGGTGAAAAGCTGATCAATAAAGATGCTGAGGTTAAGGATCAAGAAGTGCGGACGGATGTGGGGGTTGATCAGCCGTCCACTGAGGAGGTTGGGATGATTACGAAAAGTGGACAGGATGACATTTCTCCACCTATCAACACAGGTAAGTAACAGACACTATGGAAGACACAGGTCACAGGTCTCATTTTACTTATCAGATCTTCACAACATCAGATGAGTCTGAATTATAAATGGTAGACCATCTAGAAGAGCAAGCAGAAAAAAAAATTCAGTAGAACCAAAACGAGAAAACAAGAATATGTCCGTTGTTCACAAGTATTACTAATACTTCATTTTACAGCCTAGAGCTTCCTTCCTTCCAAAAGGATGTCTACTCTTTTCATCTGAATGAAAACATCGTACTTTTCTCCTACTATCTATCTTTTCACCACCCTAAATAGATTGGTCTTCACTTTATACTGTTTACTTTATGAAAGGTCCATCTCCATTCCTCAATATAACGTCATGTTCCCATTAAATGAGGAGATACTGTACACCATATGAAAGGTCCATCTCCATTCCTCAATATAACGTCATGTTCTCAACAAATGAGGAGAAGATACTGTACACCATATGAAAGGTCTCCATCTCCATTCCTCAATATAACGACATGTTTCCACATAGCTGTCATCAATGCGCAAAATAATGTTACTCTGTGCTTCATAGTTTTGGGTGATTTGTATCTTTTATCTGGTTTATTTTCATATTTTGGTGTTACAGTTGTATCCAATCCCATGCCAGAGCTCTGTGAAACTGTTGACTGCTAGACCAACCTGTAATAATTCTTTTATTACTGACTTTTTTTTTTTTTTTTTTATTGCTTTTCAGCAGATAGATGTGATGTCGGGAATACTTTGGAGAAACATCTTACATTACCTGATCATAACTCAGAAGATAATGTTATCACACAGGATCCTCCAGGAGGAAATCCAAATACACAAAATATACATCACAGACCTTCCTGTCCGGAGACATCAATGGATCCCTCTGATCAGGGGGAATCTTCTCATCAATCACATACTATGATTGTAAATATCCATGTAAGATCTCACACTGCAGATAGATCAACAGATCCTTCTAATCCCGAGGAAACTTCCTCACCCCATGAAGGAGATCACCGAGGTGAGAATATATTGTCATGTTCTGAGTGCGGGAAACGTTTCACTGAAAACAAAAACTTTTTTAAACACCAGAGAATTCACAAGGGTGAGCGTCTTTATTCATGTTCAGAATGCGAGAAATGTTTCACTCGGAAAGCCGCACTTACAGAACACCAGAGGTTTCATACTGGTGAGCGTATTTTCCATTGTTCAGAGTGCAGGAAATGTTTCACTAAGAAAAGGGATTTTAATGAACACCAGAGAATGCACACGGGAGAACGCCCCTTTCTCTGTTCAGATTGTGGAAAATGTTTTTCTTCCAAAGGATACCTTCAAAAACACCAGAAAACTCACACTGGTGAGCGTCCCCATTCCTGTACAAAGTGTGGAAAATGTTTCACTCGGAAAGGCGCGCTTGTTAAACACCAGAGTGTTCACACGGGTGAGCGTCCTTTCCCTTGTTCGGAGTGCGAGAAAAGCTTTATTCATAAAGGAAAACTTATTTTACACCAGAGAATTCACACTGGTGAGCATTTTTTCTCTTGTTCAGAGTGCGGGAAATCTTTCATTGAAAAGGAAAAACTTATTCTGCATCAGAGAACGCACACAGGTGAGCGCCCTTTTTCCTGTTTGGAGTGTGGGAAATGTTTTGCTCAGAAAACCCCTCTTGTTGTACACCAGAGAATTCACACAGGAGAGCGTCCCTATTCGTGTACAGAGTGCGGGAAACGTTTCACTGAGAAAGGAAAACTTATTGAACACCATAGAAGTCACACGGGGGAGCGTCCCTATTTATGTACAGAGTGCGGGAAATCTTTCACTCGGAAAGGAAACCTTGCCACACACCAGAGAAGACACACAGACGGGCACCCACACTGTGATCAGGGTGCAGGAAATGTTCTACAGAAGAAAGAAGCCTAATTGGACATCAGAGAGAATGAACCTGCTGATTCTTTTGACAAATGTACGATGGCTTTTACTAGTCCATAGAACAACTGTGGGATAAAAACATTTATAAAGGAGTGCTCTTTTACTTAAAAGTTGAGTTTGATGGTCCAAGTCTTCTCTTGGCTTCTATTTTTTGGAGATCTCTGTGATGGAACGTGTCTGCTGCAGGCCCACATGTTTTATGGAATGCCCATTCGTCATGCTATGAAAATAAAAAACAGCATGGAGTGGTAGCCCCTCATAATAGGTATGCAGACTTGGGAACCTAAAGATATAAGCATATCCAAGAAAAACTGTAACTCAGAAGCCTCAGATCCGCCAAGGTAGGGAGTAGATAGGCCCAAGCTGTGTAGAATCCTCACCCCAGTGTGAGGTCAAGCACTCAAGCGTGTTCTGACATTGTCAAGAGGGCCCACGTACCTGATGTGAGACCAAAGTAGTGGGGAGGCCTCCCTTGCACCTCGGGTCCTCGAAGCCTCTGGAGATGGAGACCGAGACTTGGTGGGGACACCCAGTGGCAGGGGCGCCAAGGGTGCGGAGCACCAAGCAAGTCTTAGCCTGAGCCAAGGTCAAGTCCAGTTGTGCAACAAATCATGAAAGGGTTAATCAGAAGAAGAGTGGTGGAGATCCAAGCCGGGGTCGGTTCCAATCTAGCAGCTGAACTACAAAAAGGGCAAACAAGTAGAATGGTTAAGGTACAAATCCGAGGTCAAAGGCAAGCATCAATCAAGAGTAGTCAAACAGGTTTCCAGGTCACAACAGGTTCAGACAGATCACACACTAGCACAGGAACAAGGGGGGACTGAAGATAATCCAGCAATTTGGCAGTGTCTGGGCTGGGCTTATATAGGGAAGTTTGAGGTCACTTCCTGTACGCCTCCTGGGGATTTTCCTGCCTTTTTCCATCAGGTTGATGTCACTTCCTGTGCGCCTCCTGGGTATTTTCCCGCCTTTTTCCATCAGGTTGCTGTCACTTCCTGTACGCCTCCTGGGGATTTTCCCTCCTTTTTCCATCAGGTTGAGGTCACTTCCTGTGCATGTCCCGGGCATTTTCCTGCCCTTTTCCATAAAGTCTTCTGCGCAGGGGCGGTTTGGCGCCCTGAGGCGTCTTTGGCGCATGCTCAGTTGGAACGGATTTCCACTTGCGGAAACACGCCATTGGTGCATGCGTAGTAAGCTCTGGACTCTTACAGACATGTTCTAACTTGCACTCTCCTGGGTCGCAGACCAGTTGTTTCAGTTTTTACGGAGTAGTAGAAGAAATAACTTGTGTGTGTCATGCTGTTGGTGGAAAATGAGTGATCGGAATCTGGAGCAGGGGAACATTCAATTTTGCGTGAAAATTTGCCAAACTGCGAGTGAAACTTTAATTCTGCTACAACAGGCTTATGGGGAACATTCCATGAAGAAATTACGTGTTTTTGAATGGCATAGGCGGTTTGAGAGTGGTGTGGTAGCCTTTCATTCTTGGATAATCAGCCGATTCTTTTTGCATTATCATTTTTCATTATTCTAAAAAAATGCACTACATATGAAATGGAAACATATTGCAATAAAGTAAGGTATACAAGTTAAATAAGATGATGATTTCTACTTATTGTGTTTGGGTTGGAATCAAACACTGGTACAAGAGGACCTAAATACCCTCCCAGCAGCCAGCATTAGATGGAAACTGATTACTGGGGTCCGCTGGCTGCTTGAAAACACCCATTGGTGGACACCAGAACTGCAACCTTCTGCTCTGGGAGGCACAGTGCCACCAGCATGTGATCCAGGTCCTGACAAAAGAATAACAATTAAATTATACATGGGTAAGGCAGTTACCGTACTGAAAGTTATATAAAATGGGCTTTCCAGTGCACAGTCAAGATACAACGGACATCAGTGGGCATCTCTTCAAAAAAGTCAAAGGTGATCGCTTAATGAGGAGTGGTGGAAACACTAATCCCACATAGGTGTAGCCCTGCCCCCATAGGAGCTGCTGGTAATAGCTGGCTCTCCCCAGATAGTACACAGGCTGCTCATCCCCACAAGCACCAGTCCATCCACACCAGCTCCAATAACACAGTCTAGAGCAGTGGTTCCCAACCTTTCTAGTGCCGTGACCCCTTGATAAAATTTCTCAAGTTTTGGGGACCCCTAACAGTAAAATTATTTTCCTAGCGTGGGTTGTCAGCACCCAAGGCAAGACAAGTAATTTGCACCCATGGACATTAAGCGCTCCCTGAGTCCCTTCCACTTGTACAATATTAAAACCCCTTATGGTACATTTTAGAATGTACCACTCTTTCTCTTTGTTCTCCTTTCTTTCCCTTTTATCTCTCTCTATCCTAATTTCTTGCCCCCCGCTCCCCATCCCTCTCTCTAGCCGTCTTTTTTTGTTCCTCTCCCTTCCATGTATTCTCTATTTTTATTCCTTCTCTTACTCCTTGGTGTGGGGAGGGGGAGGGAATGGGATGAGTGGCAATGCTGGGGGGGAGTTCTGATCAGCCAACTTAGGTGCTCTTGAGGTCATCAAGGTCATCTTAAGGTCATCTGCTAAGAGGCTAAATGGGCAGCCGCGGGCTCCAGGAACAGCCCAGCTGGGCGGCCGCAAAAAGGCTGGGAGAACAGTGCAGGCTTCAGGAACAGCCCAGGATTCAGCGACCCCTGGCAAATCATCATTCGACCCCCAGGTTGAGAACCACTGGTTTAGAGGATGTCTTTTTGATATTTATAGCTTGAAGAACTTTTAAATAGGAGAGAGATTAGGGCATGTAATGCTCCAAAATGCTGCACAGTAACAAGAGGACACGCTTCTCTAGGCACAAATTTCAGGACTCTGCTGAGGATAGGGCCATGGCCAGTACTCCCAATGGCTACCTCTGGCACTTACACTATATTGTCTCTCAAACTAGATATATAGAGTGTTATCCAATTTTTATATGCGCATAATACACATGTATGTATCTGTATAAATGTTTTAAAATTAATAAAAAGAGATTGAATACACTTTATTGACTTTATCCAGACCGGCCCAGGGCACAGCACATCAGGGCACAGCACATCAGTGTTCTGGGCACAGCACATCAGGCCACATCAGGGTACAGCACACCAGGGTACAGAGCCCAGCATATCAGAGAACATCAGGGTACAGGGTACAGCACAACAGGGTACAGAGCCCAGCATATCAGAGAACATCAGGGCACAGGGCACATCAGAGCACAGCACATCAGGGTACAGCACAACAGGCCACATCAGGGTACAGGGCATGGCATGGCACATCAGGATAGGGCACAACAGGACAGGGCATATCAGGACTCAGCACATCAGGGCATAGCACATCAGGGCACAGCACATCGGGGTACAGGACACAGCACATCAGGGTACAGAGCCCAGCACATCAGGGTACAGTGCACATCAGGGCACAGCACATCAGAGTACAGAGCCCAGCACATCAGGGTACATGGGGCACATCAGGGTACATGGGGCACATCAAAGCACATGGTGCACATCAGGGTACATGGGGCACATCAAAGCACATGGGGCACATCAGGGTACATGGGGCACATCAGAGCACATGGGGCACATTAGGGCACATCAGGGTAAACTCAGGGCACATGGGGCACATCAGGGTACATGGAGCACATCAGGGCATATGGGGCACATCAGGGTACATGGGGCACATTCAGAGCACATGGGGCACATCATGGCACATGGGGCACAACATCAGGGTACATGGGGGACAGCGTTTACTTGTCGTTTTCTTCGAATGCAGACCAGCACAGGAAGCGTCTGTAATAAGTTCTCTCTCATGTCACGCAGCGCTGCTCCCTGGCAGCCCCCCTCTCTTCTCGCCCATCCCCATTTGCTTGTGACATCATCTGGAAAGGACGAGAAGAGAGGAGGGGCCGCCGGGGAGCAGCGTTGCGTGACATGAGAGAGAACTTATTACAGACGCTTCCTGAGCTAGTCTGCATGCATCTCGATCTACCCGTCAGGCACCAGCTGTCGGCGATTGACGGGTTAATCACTGCGGACCTCTGGGGGGAATTCACCGCACCGCAGATGCAATAGGCAGCCGCTGAAACCGGCCCACTGAGCCATCGGCCCACCGGAAAGTCCCGGTAGTCCCGATGGCCAGTACATACCTGGATTCAGGTGTATAAAATCAAGCACCTATGCATGCAGAACTGCCTCTACAAACAGTTGTGAAAGAATGGGTTGCTCTCAGGAGCTCACTGAATTCAAGAGCGGTACTGTGATAGGTCAAGTCCATCTGCAAAATTTCCTTGCTACTAAATATTCCACGGTCAGCTGTTAGTGGTATTATAACAAAGTGGAAGCAACTTGAAACAACAGCAACTCAGCCATGTAGTGGTAGGCCACGTAAAATGACAGAGCGGGGTCAGCGCATGCTGAAGCTCACTGTGCAGAAGTCGCCAACTGTCTGCAGAGTCAATAGCTACAGACCTCCAAACTTCATGTTGCCTTCAGATTAGCACAACAACATTGTTTAGAGAGTTTCATGGAATGGGTTTCAATGGCCGAGAAGCTACATCCAAGCCTTACATCACGAAGTGCAATGCAAAGTGTCGGATACAGTGTAAAGCACGCCACCACTGGACTCTAGAGCAGTGGAGACGTGTTCTCTGGATTGATGAATCACGCTTCTTTGTCTGGTAATCCAATGGATGTGTCTGGGTTTGGCAGTTGCCAGGAGAAAGGTACTTGCCGGACTGCATTGTGCCAAGTGTAAAATTGGTGGAGGGGGGATTACGGTGGGGGGGTTGTTTTTCAGGGGTTGGGCTTGGCCCCTTAGTTCCAGTGAAGGGAACTCTTAAGGCATCAGTATACCAAGACATTTTGGACAATTTCATGCTCCCAACTTTGTGGGAAAAGTTTCGGGATGGCCCCTTCTTGTTCCAACATGACTGCGCACCAGCGCACAAAGCAAGGTCCGTAAAGACATGGATGAGTGAGTTTGGGGTGAAGGAACTTGACTGGCCTGCACAGAGTACACACACAGAAAATCCAGCACTCAATGGGTTAAAGGCAATCCGCAGCAGATGAAAAACTTGTGTTGAATGATAAAGTTTATTCAAAAATGCAGCTAGTAAAAACCGTCCTGTTCATTCACAATAATTAGACAGAAAAAAAAAGGGTTACATAGTCACCTGAAGTCCTTTGAGCAACCAGGAGCTTATGCTGAGTTCCAACCAGAGCCGTTCTCCCGAATCACGGGAGAGAGGGGAGAAGGAGGGATGAGCACAATGGAGGGTGAGACAGCCGACTGTATCCCTGCTGGGTCAGTCGGCTGTCTCACCGTCCATTGTGCTCATCCCTCCTTCTCCCCTCTCTCTTGTCATTCGGGAGAATGGCTCTGGTTGGAACTCAGCATAAGCTCCTGGTTGCTCAGTGGACTTCAAGTGATTTTGTTGCAGGGGGTTTATTGTTGCTGGAGGGTTCTATTGTTGCTTGGGGGGGGGGTGTAGTTGGTTGCAGGGGATCTATTTTACTGCTTTTTATATTATCATTATCAAATTCCATACAAATGACTTAGCATCACAAGATGATATTTGGTTCTGTATCCTCTAAAAGGGTTTGTACTGGGAGGTGGGTGGAACCCAGGGATGGTGCTCGGAGATGGGTAGGGGGCAGAGACAATGGGTGGCCTGGAAGAGGAGAGTACCTGCACCTATTTTTTGAGGGGAAAAAAAGCCCTCCTTTCTATCGGAACCAGCATTCACTTTTTCAGCAATCTGGCTACAGTAGCTCCTCTACTGGATCGAACTACACAGGCCAAACTTTGCTGCCCACTTGTATCATTGAGCCTTGGCCGCCCACGACCTTGTTGGTGGTTCGCGGGTTTTCCTTCCTTGGACCACTTTTGGTCGGTCCTGACCACAGCAGACCAGGAACATCCCACAAGAGCTGCAGTTTTGGATTTTCTCTGACCCAGTCGCCTAGAGCAGCCTTTTTTTAACCAGGGTGCCTTGAGGTTTCTTCGGGGGTGCCTTGGCAAAATGCCTAAAAATCGCCCCAAAATTGTATACAAGCTGGTGTGTGGATAAAGCTGCCTTTTAGTTACACAAAGCCACAAGTTTTCATTGGGTACCATTACAACCTTCTTGAGGGCACCTTAGCTGAGTGATGGAGAAAAATTGAGGGAAAAGAGAAACGTTGGAATACTAGTCAGTGCCAGTTTGCAAAAGTGTATTTGCTTTGGAAGAATCATTTTTAGAATGGGGTGCCTGAAGACTGTTCATATATTTTTAAAGGGTGCCTCAAAACTGTCCATCATTTTTAAAGGGTACCTTGACTTAAAAAAGGTTGAGAAACACTGGTCTAGACGTTACAATTTGGTCCTTGTCAAAGCAGCTCGAACCCTTTTGCGCGGTCAAAATTTCCGACAACCAAGGTTCGATGTGTATGCTCCATCAGACATTTGCTGTCGGAATTTCCGTCAACAAATGCTTGAAAGCTGGTTCTCAAATTTTCCGACAACAAAACTTGGTCATAGAGTGTCGTATTTGTATTTGTCTGGATTTTATCTGAGGTATAATCTGTGTGTATACCCAAGGATGCAACGTAAGGAATGACAAATTAAATAGACACAATTAGACTTGGATACCCAGTTTTGCTTACACTGTTTTTTGCACAGTAATATTTTGTGAACAGTTGATTTTATTTATATTTTACTTGTACACAGTTTTAGTGGATTCTCTATTTTTACGTTGTTATACAACAGTCAAATGGACCACAAGGTCGCTGACAAAACAAGGAGACTGCAGGATTTATGTCCAACACACGGTGGTGATCTTACTTGGAACACACAGACAGGAAGTGATGTAAGAGTAGAAACAGGAAGTTCCAGGTGAGAGGTCAGTTGGGAGGTAGTACAGAGGAGACATTGCTGGAACTGGCAGCAGAGGAGGTAATAAGATATTATTTTATATTTACACCCAGTAACCCCCCGTCATGTCCGTCCTCTTCCTCCATAGTCACTGTGGCGTTTTTTATTGCCAATAGATACGTCCTAAATATACAGTAGAACCGTTTACCCAACTGTCCATCCAGAGCCTCTGGTTTATAGACCGGATACATTCTAAATATAGAACCATTTATCCAACTGTCCACCCAGAGCCATTGGGTTTTAGTCCAGAACATACATATGCATGTATGTTTGTTGCACACTCCTGACCCCTGCACTTTGTGCAGTAAGCATTCCTGAACTTTGCACACTGTGTGTTATGCACTCCTTATCCCTACGCTCTGTGCATTATGTATTCTGGACCTATGAAGTCTGTGTGTTATGTTTTTCATTACCCTGCATCCTGTACATTACATACTCCTGACCCCCTCTATATGCTCTATTTTACTCACTTTTGACAAAAGTGTGACCCCTGCACTCTGTGCCATTTACACTCCTTTAAAGTGGTGTTCCACCCTAAAAAAAAAGGGCATGAATGTGCCTAAAAAAAAATAAAAAAAGACATTTGGAAATTTTTTTTTTAACTTACCTCTAAATGCCTGTTGCTAGGGGGTCCCTCGTAGTCTGCCTCTTTCAGTGCCTGGGCTGGTGACATCACTTCCCTTCGGCACAGGAAGGGCTCAGCTGTGCTCCCTCCCTCTTGTCAATCATCTGGGACCCATTACAGGTCCCAGATGACTGAGCGCTAAATCACGGCGCCGCTCGCGCATGCGCAGTGGGTGCCCGGCTGCGAAGCCACAGCTCGGCGCCCACAGTTGCAATGCTGGTGCCGCCGAACGGAGGGGGAGACGAGCAGGGCTTCGATCCCCCGCATCGCTGGACCCTGGGACAGGTAAGTGTCCAATTAAAAGTCAGCAGCTGCAGTATTTGTAGCTGCTGACTTTTAATTTTTTTTTTTTTTTTTTGGGAACTCCTCTTTAACTAGCACCCATTCCTTATTCCTGCACTGTATGCATTACACACCCCTGATATTTTCACTTTGAGCAATATGCACTCCTGAGCCCTGCACTGTGTATTATGTACTCCTGACTAGGGTTGCCACCTGTCCAGGATTCCCCTGGACAGTCCAGGTTTTGAATAATGTGTCCGGGTTTTGGGCAGACTGAAACCCAGACACATTTTGTCAGAAAGGGCTGTGGCTCCCCAAGTAACTGAAATAATCACACACAAATTTGTTGCCATCTGGGAGTTGTGGGTGGCTGTCTGGGGGTAAGTTCGGCATCACTGGGGGGGGGGGCAGGGCGATGATGTCAGCAAAAGTAATTTGGACACACCCACCATTCTCAGCAACTTACCTCATTACTACTCTCCTTATCCCAGGTCTTTTATAATCCTATAGCGTATATTACAGAAAAAAAAATGTGCCGCTAAAGTGTTTGGGTTTGGCTTGAAGAAAAGGTGGCAACCCTACTCCTGACCCCCTGGTACTCTGTATGATACTCACTCCTGATCTCTGTATCCCATGTGTTATTCGCTCCTGAACCCACCAGCCTATGCATTATATACTTTTGACCCCTGCTCATTTTAGGGCCATTGTTGAGTATATGATCTGTCTACAGGGATCAGAGTCTTGTATGGATCACATGATCTCATCAATGAGGATGGAGGAGGACCCGAGTCACGTGACTGAGAGGATATTGGACCTCACCCTGGAGATCATCTACCTGCTGACTGGAGAGGTGAGGAGGATTCTGGGAGGTCACATGACATCACTCTTATCTCTATTAATAAAACACAGACCTGACCGGGGAGGTGAGGAGGATTCTGGGAGGTCACATGACATTATTGTTGCTCTTTCAATTCAGAGTTTTCCTCCTGTGAAGGCTGGGGACCATCTAACCATCACAGTGCCTTCATCGCATTTGCTGAAACCCAAGAGGAACAATGAGAAGAAGATTTTAGAACTCGCCAACAAGATCATTGATCTGCTGACAGGAGAGGTGAGCGGTGCCGGGAATTCTGGGACATTATCCAGTAACAGACAAGGGATGTGTCTGGATGGTGACTGTATCATTGTGTGTGTCAGGTTCCTATAAGGTGTCAGGATGTCACTGACTCTGTGGGGGAGTGTTTAGGAGGACACACGAATCTCTACAAGGATGTCGCATCACCGGGTAAGAGGAGACTTTATTGTAATGGAGAGAGCAGTACGGAGGGTCCACCTAGATCCCCCATCATCTGATAAACACATAGAAACAATGTATTCAGTCAGTGTGTGTGTTTCCTACAGATGGATCCAGTAATGAGAACCCACCAGAGAGATGTCCCCGTCCTTTGGATTCCACCCAGAAAAGCCAAATCATCTCACATAGGGTTAAAGAAGAGATAAAAGAAGAGGATGAGGTTGGTGTGATGGAGGACTCTTCAGGACACAACGATCCCTTCAAGCACAGCATGATGGAGCGATTTAGTGAAACAAACTGCAGGATCCTGATACCAGGTCACATTCAGGTACCCACATTGCTTGTATTAAAAAAAACAACAAGAAAAGCACAATAATGTTTTGATGTAGAGCTGCTGTCATTTGGGTCTTTTATATCTGTCTGGAGTTCAGCTCTAATAGATGTTTTCTATTATTTGGGGGTTTAGGGTGAAGAACCGATTAATATAAAAGTTGAGGTTAAAGAGGAAGAAGTAGAGACGTGTGTTGGGGGTGATCAGCCGTCCACGGAGGAGGTTGTGATGAATATGAAGAGTGAACAGGAAGAAATGACTCTACTTATCGACACAAGTAAGTATAGGCACTATGGAAGAATCAGGTCACAGTTTAATTTTACTGTTGAGTATAAGGATTGTAGTTTAAGGAAAATTGTTATATAATTATCAGATCTTCACATCATCAGATAAGACTGAATTTTTATGGTTGACCATCAAAGTTTAGAAGACAGATTCAACTAAAAAAGTTGAAGATTATCATTGAAGGTGATGAAGGGGTCAACATATCCTGATTAGTGTCGGGATAGTTGGGGTAATTTACAGCAAATAATATCTAAACTAATGATCTAAACATAAATGTTTGGTCCATTGCTATGGAAAAATTATGAATTTGAGGTCTTGTCAATCATGTTTCCCCTCATGCGCTCATGTATGGTGCTCATAGTCAGTAGACACCCTCTGTTTCTGTAGCACTTCAAATTCTTGAGGGGCCACTAATCTTTGCTGAGGTTTGGGGTGGTCCCAATAGATTGCTCACTGTAGAAGGAAAGAAGAGGGCGCACCAGCCTAGTGCATTATCTTCATACATTATTAATTTAATAAAACAAGTATTATACCTACAAACCAATATGTATGTGTACACACTTATTAGCATAAACCAGAAACAAGTTCACCAGGAACGCTGCTTCGACAACCTCATACGGGAAGAAGCCACGCAGGTCTGCTAGGGCTGATGAGTTTTGAGGAGGGTCACCTCTTCCTCAGAGCTTCATTTATTCCAGTAATGTCATGTTCCCAACAAATGAGGAGGAGATACTGTATACCATAAGAAAGATCCATCTCCATTCCTCAATATAATGTCATGTTCCCAGAGTGGAAACATGTTTAAAAAATATAACAAAGTTTATTGTATAATGATAAAATCACCAAAAAGACTGTTGTCCTCTCCCCACACACATGGGGGGGCTATAACATACTTAATAAAAACACAATGTTTGGTAAGTATACTGTACAAGGCTTGAACCAATTAATCTGGCGTTGCCTGTATGGTTGACGCTTTACCAAAAGAAAATGGCTTCCTCAGGACCCAGACAACTTACATGACTCTTATTACTGACCTTTTTATATTTTGTTTAATTTTTATTTCCAACAGATGGATGTGATGTCAGGAATTCCTCGGAGAGACATCTTCTATTATCCGCTGATTGTAAGTCAGAAGATAATGTCATCACACAGGATCCTCCAGGAGGAAATCCAAATACACAAAATCTACATCACAGACCTTCCTGTCCGGAGACATCAATGGATCCCTCTGATCAGGGGGAATCTTCTCATCAATCACATACTATGATAAAAGCAAATGTCTGTTTAAGCTCTCGCACTGCATATAGATCTGTACATCCATCTAATCTCAAGGAATCTTCCTCACCCCATGAAGGAGCTCACAGGGGTGGGAGTCTATACTCATGTTTGGGATGTGGGAAATCCTTCAGGACAAAATCCGAACTTCAAATACATCTCAGATCTCACACCAGTGTAACTTTTAATTGTTCGGAATGTGGGAAATCTTTTAAAAAGGAAAGCGAACTACTTACCCACCAGAGGATTCACACATATTCATGTTCAGAGTGCGGGAAACCCTTTTCTAAGAAAAGAAACCTTATTAGACATATGAAAAGTCACTCGAGCGAGCGTCTTTTTCCATGTCCAGAATGCGAGAAGTGTTTTACACGTAAAGATAATCTGCTTAGACATGAGACTACACATACTGGCCAATTCTGCTGATAACTGTACAGATCCATAGCTCCGCTCAAGACTGGCCTCTCATATACATGGACAATCTGGGTGCTGGCGACTATAGTCCATCTTCACTCTCCTTTGAAAGTATGAAAGAATATCAGCCGCACTCCGCTTAGCTCCTCCTACCTTAATTTTTAATAGTCAATAAGGTGACTGCATTTAGCAATGTCTCTACTCAAGAACCAGCCGTCCATGACGCGTTTCACCCAGATTGTCCCCAGCCCCCAGTTATAGCGTTGTTGGAGCAAACCAATATCGCCCACACTCTACTTAGCTCCTCTTGCTGTATTTTTGATTAGTCAATAAGTTGACTGCCCACAGCAATTTCTTCAAACAAAGAAACCATCCTTGACGCATTTCATGTGAAACGCGTCAAGATGGTTGGTTCTTGGGTGGAGACATTGCTGTAAGGCAGTCAACTTTTTGACATAAATCATACATAGGAGGAGCTAAGCAGAGTGTGGCTGATGTTGGTTTCCTTCAACAGCGTTAGAAGTGGGTGCTGGGGACGATCTGGGTGCTGGCCACTATAGTCTGTCTCTACTTTCCATTGAAGGTATGAAAGAATAACAGCCACACTTTTCTTAGCTCCTCTTACCATTTTAACAGTCAATAGGTGGACTGCATACGGCAATGTCTTCACCCAAGAACCAACCTTTCTTGACGCGTTTCACAGGAAACGCGTCAAGGAAGGTTGCTTCTTGGTTGGAGACATTGCTGTATACAGTCAACTTATTGACTAATAAATAATATGGTAAGAGGAGCTAAGCAGAGTGTGGCTGATGTTGGTTTGCTTCAACAGCGCTATAACTGGGTGCTGGGGTCAATCTGGGTGCTGGCCACTATAGTCCGTCTCCACTCCCCATAAAATATCTAAAAGAATATCAGCCGCACTCTGCTTAGCTCCTCCTACAGGATTATTTATTAGTCAATAAGTTGACTGCATACAGCAATGTCTCCTACTGAGAACCAACCTTCCTTGGCACGTTTCAGGTAAAATGCGTCAAGGAAGGTTGGTGCTTGCCACTATAGTCCTTCTTCACTCTCCATTGTAAGTATGAAAGCATATCAGCCACACTCCGCTTAGCTCCTCGTACCTCAATATTTATTAGTAAAAAAAAAGTGACCGCACTCAACAATGTCTATACTCAAGAACCAACCTTCCTTGACGCGTTTCACCCAGATTGTCTCCAGCACCCAGTTATAGTGTTGTTGAAGCAAACCAACATCAGCCACACTGTGCTTAGCTCCTCTTGCCGTATTATTGAAGAGTAAATAAGTTGACTGCGTACAGTAATGTCTCCACCCAAGAACCAACATTCCTTGATGCGTTTCACATGAAACACGTCAAGGAAGGGTGGTTTCTTTGAGGACATCGCTGTAGGTAGTCAACTTATTGACAATTCAATAATATGGCAAGAGGAGCTAAGCAGAGTGTGGCTGATGTTGGTTTGCTTCAACAACGCTATAACTAGGTGCTGGGGACAATCTGGATGAAACGCGTCACGAAAGGTTGAGACATTGCTGAATTCAGTCAACTTATTGACTATTAAATAATGAAGTAGGAGGAGCTAAGTGGAGTGTGGCTGTTATTCTTTCATACTTTCAATGGAGAGTGGAGACGGACCATTAAACGCTTCAAGGAAGGTTGGTACTTGGGTAGAAACATTGTTGTATACAGTCAACTTATTGACTATTAAATAATACGCTAAGAGGAGTTAGGCGACTGATGTCAGTTTTGCTTCAACTACTCTATAACAAATTCATCAGTTTGATATTGTACCCGAGGACTTCAATAGACATACTAGAGTCACACAGTGGAAATGGCAGTGGTCAATGATGACACATTGAGACAACTAGAGAAGATGATGACACATTGTTCATTTCAAGATGGAGACAAGCATTTCTAATATCTCATGCAAGGAACACCTTTTGGTTGGTTGCTACTTATCATTTGCTCTTTGTTCTTTTTTTTACTGAAGAAGCTGGCCTGTCATTGGTCAGGACA
Organism: Lithobates clamitans; assembly: GCA_037952925.1. NCBI lineage: Eukaryota > Metazoa > Chordata > Amphibia > Anura > Ranidae > Lithobates > Lithobates clamitans. Next base: position 478,968 of record JBBGZY010001870.1, read on the forward strand.
ATCGATGATTATTAATAGATTTGAAATATCTTCATGTATTTGATTAAATGTACAAAACGTGTTTTCGAATACTGCTTGGTTATATTGTGTTACCTATTCTACACTTTAAAATATTCTATTTTGATAAGAATGAGGGTGCCCTCGTTATCTAGACCAGCCTTCCTCAACTAGGGTTCTGTGGAATGCTAAGGTTCCTTCAGAGGTTTCTTGGTCAATGAGCAACTTCTGCCTTTCAGTTAAGTAACTACTGATGCCAATAGTCTTTTTAGCTATCTAGGGGGGATTCTTCCTACTGACCCAAAATCTAAGGAGAATTCTCCCTTTTGACCATCAAACTATTGTACCGTAAGCTGTAGATATAGTGATTGTTAGTAGAGGTTCCCTGAGACCAGAAAGGTATTTCAAGGGTTCCTCCATATTAAAAAGGTTGAGAAAGGCGGATCTAGACCTACTCTGGAGTGTGTGGGAGTCACTAACCACCTGCAATTATCGATAAGTATCTGTTTGTAGATTGCCATTACTGAATATTTGTATAGGTGCCTTTGTTATTTTTATAATAAGGGTGAGGTTTTACTTTAAGTTCCATTTGGGGTGGTAGTTCCTCCTGTTAGGATTCCAAGGGCTGGTGTCAGGAATGGGGACTGCAGGCATCCAGCAGCAGGGATGGCCAGATCTGCGTAGCTGCACTCAGGAAATGGAAACCAGACGATATATAATTTAAGCAAGTTTATTAACATTGAAACAAAACACATCCATGCACCAGCGATACACAGCAAATGTGAAGATACAAGTGAACCATAACCAAATGACAAAATACCTAACAAGCAACCTAACTAAGTATCAAAGTCCAACTAGAAGATTAACTATATACTATATATACAAAATGGGGAACACAGAAAAACAGGGTAATACCAGGGATGCAAGGAAGGAGGAAACCAGGACTAAAACTAAGATAGGGAACAAGGGGGGCAGATAGAAGGCAGCAGGGTACAGGATGCAGGGCAAGATCATGAGCAGGAGCCGGGTCAGAATAAATTAGCAAGCAGGCACTGGCTAGCAGGGCAAAACACTGAAGCACAAGGGAAATGTAGAGGAGGAACTAAATACCCTCCCAGCAGCCAACACCAGGTGGAGACCGATTACTGCGATCTGCTGGGAAACATCCATTGGAGGACACCAGAACTACAACCTTCTGCTCCAGGAATCACAGTGCCACAAGCAGGTGATCCAGGTCCTGGCACCATCACCACCATCTTGGTTACCCTCCTCATGGGCACAGGTGGAAACTGAATACTGAGATCTGCTGGCTGCTGGGAGACACCCACTGGTGGACACCAGAACTACAAACTTCTTCTCTGGAAACCACAGGGCCTCTAGGAGGTGATCCAGGTCCTGGCAGCTGGTATCCTCTAGAGTGGATGTGACTAGATGTGTGGAACGGCACTAAGAACGCGAAACCCAAACGTAAGTATAATAAATGTGATTTATCAGGGAAATGGAACAGAAGACAAGTAATATAAACACAAATATACCAATATAGAAAAACCCAGTGTGCTTCTATAAAAGGGAACCTAACCAGTGGAAGTAAAACCAACTGAGCAAACCTACTTCAACTAACTAAGCTGAGTAGCAAGGAATAGCAAGTCAAGTCCAGCAGAATAGAGAGAAGGTACATGGAAGCAGGTACAATCAGGATCAAGGTTACAGGACCAGAGCAAATATGCCCACAGGCAAAACACAGAGGCACTGTGGAATGCTAGAGGAGGAGCTAAATACCCTTCCAGGAGCCAGCATCAGGTGGAGCCTAATTGCTGAGATCTACTGGCTACTGGGGGGCACCTGCTGGTGAACTCTCAGACAGCACCCTTTAGATCTAGGAACCACAGTGCCAACAGCCGGTGATCCAGTTCTTGACACATCTATTTTGGGGCCATTGTATCCTTTACACTGATTGCCCCTACTCTAAGGCAGGCCACAGAAGATGCATTTTTTTCTTCAACCAGCGTGTTGAACAAAAAAGGAAACATGATTTGATTTATACACTGATGTGTTGATGGGGGAATCCCTCCCACGGAGCTATTGTATTCTGACAGCAGGGAGAGATCCCTGTTGTCAGAATACAATGTTTAGTGTTGCTGGCTTCTGAACTAGCTGAAATTTCATGCCTCCATGGCCAGCTTTACTCTATCTGGAGAAGAATTTTCGGCACTTCATAGGCAGAATTTCTAATCCAATTTGAGGCCAAAAATAGGGGTCATTGCCGTGCCCCCCAACCTGGATGCGTTCGGGGCCAAGCACCTGCACAGATGTCAAGTTGGGAGTAGCAGTTACAGTTTGTCTGTGCAGCTACTGCCTCTCAATTGACAGCAATGGGGCTTCCTGCATGGGGATGCTGGGCCTATGCCTGACGAAGAGGCCCTTCCTAGATCTGAAACTTTCCACTGTGATGTCCTTTGTGATGTCATCATTCTTTAATAAAACTTTTGGATGACATTTGATGATCTGTGCTGTGCTGGCAGATATGTGCATTGGCCTGTGAGGTCTCCAGTCTCCTGCTGGCACAGACCACTTCTGAGCCTAACCCAGAAACGTATGCAATGGGAATATTGACATTATTTCCCAATGCAGGTGAACACAGCCCTTCACTGTTCTCCCTGTGTGAACAAGGCCTTATCCCGGATCAGTGGTTTCCAAACTGCGGCCCAGGGGACCGGATGTGGCCCTTTGCTTGCCTTTTATCTGGTCCTTGGGGCACTATTCCACCAACTGACACCAATGATGGTGCATCATCCCCCCTACTGACACCATCAATGATGGGGAACTGATGCCTGGGCATTTTCTACACCCACTAGTCACAGTCCAGCCCCCTAAAGCCTGAAGGACAGTAAATTGGCCCATTGCTTAGGAAGTCTGGAGACTTCTGTCCTAGATGATGGTGTGGTTATGGTGTCGATGCTAATTGGGGACCCCACACAAACTTGATTTTTTTAAGGGGAAACCCCATGTAAAAAAAATAGAAAAAAAAAAAACATGAGGCTGCACCAAAATCCATACCATACCAGGCCACATGCTTTCAAAATGGGTGGTATCTTGCCAGGGGGATCTCCCCCAACAAGGCACCTTGACCCCATGATGATGAGGACAAAGGCCTGCAGGTGGGGTGCTTATTGGAATCTGAAACCCTTTAGAAAATACGGGGTCCCCCAGGTGACAGTCCCCCATGTGTGAATAAGTAAGGGGTACATGGCTAAAATAAATACATTGTATTTTTATATTTGGGTTAGTGTTTTCTAAACTGAGGCTAATATCTGTATTTCAATATTTTTTTAATTTCAAACAGGTTTTTATTAGAACAAGAAATACAAATTTACAGATGATACATTCACAGGAAATGTTAGGTGTGGGTGACAATATTACCAACAAATGTTATGAGCAGACATCCCATATACAAAGAATTGCATGGTTAGATACTTAGTGGTAATACTAATGGAATATTTAGGTTACATATGGTACATCTTTTATGTCCTGTACACACGGTCGGATTTTCCGACGGAAAATGTGTGATAGGACCTTGTTGTCGGAAATTCCGACCGTGTGTGGGCTCCATCACACATTTTCCATCGGAATTTCCGACACACAATGTTGGAGAGCTTGCTATAAAATTTTCCGACAACAAAATCCGTTGTCGGAAATTCTGATCGTGTGTGCACAAATCCGACGCACAAAGTGCCACGCATGCTCAGAATAAATTAAGAAATGAAAGCTATTGGCTACTGCCTCAATTATAGTCCCGACGTACGTGTTTTACGTCACCGCGTTTAGAACGATCTGATTTTCCGACAACTTTGTGTGACCGTGTGTATGCAAGACAAGTTTGAGCCAACATCCGTCAGAAAAAATCCATGGATTTTGTTGTCGGAATGTCCGATCAATGTCCGACCGTGTGTACGGGGCAGTATTCATTTTCCTCAATACACATGATATATAGGGTAATATCAGAGGTATTGAAATGTAAGGTCTTGGCCGAGCAAAGGTGGCATCAACCTAGGGTTTCCAAAGCCTGCAACCACCTATCCCAGATTTTGGCATACTTGGATGGGCAGCTCCTATGCGTATAAATGAGGTTTTTGTACTTTAAGCTGTTGTTCACTTCTGTTAACCATGCACTAAACTTGGGTGGGGTGGCCCTCATCGGCGGACTTTCGATGGATATACGACAGACTTCCGAATGAACAAACTTGCCCACACATGGACTAAAGTCCGTTCATTTTGAACGTGATGAGGTACGACAAGACTAGAAAAGGAAGTCAATCTCGCCGCTTTTATCTGCGAGATTAACACCTAGCGAGCCCCGTCGCAGAGCATACCAGGCCCTCAGGTCTGGTATGGATTTTAAGGGGAACCCCCTACGCCGAAAAAACGGCATGGGGATCCCCCCAAAATCCATACCAGACCCTTATCCGAGCATGCAGCCCAGCCGGTCAGGTAAGGGGGTGGGGACGAGCGAGCGCCCCCCCTCCTGAACCATACCAGGCTGCATGCCTTCAACATAGGGGGTGGGTGCTTTGGGGAAGGGGGGTGCCCTGAGGCCCCCCACCCCAAAGCACCTTGTCCCTATGTTGATGAGGACAAGGGCCTCTTCCCGACAACCCTGGCCGTTGGTTGTCGGGGTCTGTGGGCGGGGGGCTTATCGGAATCCGGGAGCCCCCTTAAAAAAGGGGTTCCCCAGATCCCGGCCCCCCACCCTATGTGAATGAGTAGGGGTGCATTGTACAATCGTACCCGTACCCATTCACCTGGGGAAAAAAGTGTCAATAAAAAAACATACTAGACAGGTTTTTAAAGTAATTTATTAGGCAGCTCCGGGGGGGGGGTCTTCTTCCGACTTCGGGGATCTCCTCCTTTTTCTCCGCGCTCTCCGGCCTCTTCTCCGCTCTCCCGTTCTTCTCCCGCTCTCTGGTTCTTCTGCCAGGCTCCTCCGCTATCTTCTGCTCTTTTGCTGCTCTCTTGCTAGCGGTGGCCCGGTCTTCTCCATCGTCTTGTTCCCTCTTCTCTTCTTCCGATGTTGACACAACGCTCTCTCCCGCTGTAATGCTGTGTTCACGGTGCGCAACGACTCATATAGATATGGGGCGTGGTCACCGGGTGATGTGATGTAAAATAAAAATGCCATAAAACTAGCCCCTATTTTGTCTGAATTAAATTAGCCTCAGAACCTGTGTACTTCATATGTGTTTGGGTTTAAAGGGATGAGGTGGCAAACCTAGGTCCCTGGTCTGTCCGGCTATATTTGTCCAGCTTGGCCGCTGTTTGGACATGCTCTCTGGAAGCACCGGGTGTTCAGGCGGGCGAAAATAGGTGGGTTGCGGGTGATGGGGTGCCTGGATATGTCGGTAAGGATATCGGGCTGGCGGAGCTCAGCTCACCAGCGTCCTACTGCATGCCGCTCCAGGCAACCCCCCCTGTATTTCAATATTTTGTTTATTTTAAAATGTATAAATATTAAAACTCTATCACATTGTTGTTTTAATTAATTTTTTTTTTTTTTTTACTGTCTGAATTTTATCTGAAGTATAATCCATGGGTGAAACCATGTATGGAACATAATCGAGGAATGGAACATGAGGCAGCAAGTAAAAATGTTAAAACATAACGTAGAATGCAGTATTTATATTCAACACAAGATGGTGATCTCACTTGGAAAGTACATACAGGAAGTGATGTATTGTATGAACAGGAAGTGATGTCGTTTAAACAGGAAATTCCGGGTGAAAAGTGAGGTGGACGGAAGTAGAGAGGAGACATTGCTGGAACTGGCAGTAAAGGAGGTAATAAGATATTATTTTATATTTACACCCAGTAACCCCCCGTCATGTCCGTCCTCTTCCTCCATAGTCACTGTGATGGCTGTTATGGTTTACAGACCTGATACATCCTAAATATAGAACCATTTATCCAACTGTCCATCCAGATCCTCTGGTTTATAGACCAGATACATCCTAAATATAGAGCCATTTATCCAACTGTCCATCCAGATCCTCTGGTTTATAGACCAGATACATCCTAAATATAGAACCATTTATCCAACTGTCCATCCAGATCCTCTGGTTTATAGTCTGGATACATCCTAAATATAGAGCCATTTATCCAACTGTCCATCCAGAGCCTCTGGTTTATAGACGGGATACATCCTAAATATAGAGCCATTTATCCAACTGTCCATCCAGAGCCTCTGGTTTATAGACCCGATACATCCTAAATATAGAACCATTTATCCAACTGTCCATCCAGAGCCTCTGGTTTATAGACCAGATACATCCTAAATAGAGATGAGCTCAGGCGTATTCGAATTCCAATGTCCCCGATCCCGCCAGGAAGCCGACACTGCACACGGCTATTCACAGGCAGTGAGACATTTCCTGCTCTGCAGCTGCACAGTTTAGGAAATGTCTCACCTCCTATAATTAGCCGTGTGCAGTGTCGGCTTCCTGGCGGGATCGGGGACATGGGAATTCGAATACGCCTGAGCTCATCTCTAATCCTAAATATAGAACCAATCTGATCCAACTGTTCATCCAGAGCCTCTGGTTTATAGACAGATACATCAAAAATATATAGAACCATTTATCCATCTGTACATCCAGAGCCTCTGGTTTATAGATCAGATACATCCTAAATAGAGATGGGCTCAGGCGTGTTTGAAATCCCACGTGCCTGATCCCACCAGGAAGCCGACACTGCACATGGCTAATCACAGGAAGTGAGACATTTCCTGATCTGTGCAGCTGCTGACTGGGAAATTTCTCACAACTTGTGATTAGCCGTGTGCAGTGTCGGCTTCCTGGCGGGATGGGGCACATGGGATTTTGAAAACACGCCTAAACCCATCCTTAATCCTAAATATAGGACCATTTATCCAACTGTCCATCCAGAGCCTCTGGTTTATAGACCAGATACATCCTAAATATAGAACCATTTATCCAACTGTCCATCCAGAGCCTCTGGTTTATAGACCGGATACATCCTAAATATAGAGCCATTTATCCAACTGTCCATCCAGAGCCTCTATTTTATAGACCAGATACATCCTAAATATAGAACCATTTATCCAACTGTCCATCCAAAGCCTCTGGTTTATAGACCAGATACATCCTAAATATAGAGCCATTTATCCAACTGTCCATCCAGAGCCTCTGGTTTATAGACCAGATACATCCTAAATATAGAACCATTTATCCAACTGTCCATCCAGAGCCTCTGGTTTATAGACCAGATACATCCTAAATATAGAACCATTTATCCAACTGTCCATCCAGAGCCTCTGGTTTATAGACCGGATACATCCTGAATATAGAGCCATTTATCCAACTGTCCATCCAGAGCCTCTATTTTATAGACGGGATACATCCTAAATATAGAACCATTTATCTAACTGTCCATCCAGAGCCTCTGGTTTACAATAGAGATATAGCCTAAATGTTTGGATGGTGACCGTATCTTTGTGTGTGTCTGGTTCCTACAAGGATGATCACAGCATCTCATATAAGTTTAGGTGGAAAAATAATAAATAATAGCTGATACATTAATTTAGACTTGCTCGTTGTCTATATTGTTAGATCTAATCCCGTTTTTATTAAATAATCAGGGTATAAAGCCGATGATTGTTAATGGGCTTTTAAAGACGAGAAAAAAAGAGGAGCATGGTGAGGTTGGTGTAATGGAGAAGTTTTCAGGATACAAAGACCCCTTGAAGGACATTGTGATGGAACCATTTAGTGACAAAAACCCACCAGAGAGATGTCCTCCTCCTTTGTATTTCCGGGATTCCACACAGGAAGATCACACCATCCCTCACCATCATCAGGTAGGTGGACCCGGTGTATAGAACACAGAAGTGATTCTAAACTTTGTGAGATGACATTCTTCTATGTATCCTCTTGTTCTACTGTTGTCTTCTACATGCAGTCTTAGTTGCCCTCACTGTTTCTAGCTACCCATTAAGACACCTTCCAGTTTTATTTAATTTTTTTAAATCAATATAAGTAACTTTTTTTCTGTTAGTCATGTGTCCTCTTCTTCCTTGTGTTTCTCGAACGTGCTGAATGACATGGTGCTGTTTGTTCCTGTGAGTCCAGGCCAGTGTGTTGATGCACGCCAAGACGGTGGCCTCCTGGGCCCACTAAAAATGGGAAGAAGACTTGATCTGAAATGGGCGGCAGATCTGATCTTTCTCTGCTGCAGGTCAATAACTCGTACCAGTCTTGTCCCTCCTCCAGCCTGGGACTGGACAATGAATGGAGAGCAAGCAGATTGATGAGCCCACCTCTCTTTTAGGCTCGATTCACATCTATGCATGTTGCTTTTGAGCGTTTTTGGAGTTTTTTTTGTGATGCTTGCCACGTTTTTGAGCAGCGTTTTTGTAGCGTTTTTGCCACGTTTTGCGTTTTTTTTTTTTACAGTTTTTTTTTTTTTTTAGAAAAAAAAAAAAAAAAACGCATTAAAAATGCTGCACTTGCATTTTTGATGCTGGTCCGTTGAATTCTATTACATGCAGAACGCTGCATTTTGCATGGAAAAAAAGTCCCTGACCCTTTCCAAAAATGCAGAGGTACAAAAAGGCATTGATGTGAACATGTTCCATAGGAACCCATGTTAAAAAATTCCCATGCATTTCTGCAAAATGCATCAAAAAACGCGCTAGTGTGACTGGAGCCCTACTCTATTTTCTCCTATCAGCATGTCCCTTGTTAGCACTGCAGTAGAGCTGATTGTGTCCTGGTTCTGCTTCTCCTTTTCCCAGTCTGAGCTGTGCTGTACAGGGACTACAAGAGACTGTTACCAGGTCACACTGACTGTATTAAAAACATAAAACATACCTAATGATGCATTAATGAATAGAGCTCTGCATCCATGTATTTCTTTTATATCTCCCTGGAGTTCAGCTTTAATAGAAGGTTTCTATTATGTTTAGGGTGAAGAACAAATTAGTTTAAAAACTGAGATAAAGCAGGAAGAAGTAGAGACGTATGTGGGGGGTGATCAGCCGTCCACGGAGGAGGTTGGGATGAAGAATGAACAAGATGGAAATTCTCTACATATTGACCCAAGTAAGTATACACACTATGGAAGAAATAGTTCACAATTTATTTTACTTCCAAGTCTAAGGATTGCAGTTTAAGCAAAACTGTTAGACAATTAGTAGATCTTCATATCATCAGAGACTGTCCATCTCCATTCCTCAATATAATGTCATGTTCCCAACAAATGAGAAGGAGATACTGTACACCATATGGAAGGTCCATCTCCATTCCTCAATATAACGTCATGTTCCCAACAAATGAGGAGGAGATACTGTACACCATATGAAAGGTCCATCTCCATTCCTCAATATAATGTCATGTTCCCAACAAATGAGGAGGAGATACTGTACACCATATGAAAGGTCCATCTCCATTCCTCAATATAATGTCATGTTCCCAACAAATGAGGTGGAGATACTGTACACCATATGAAAGGTCCATCTCCATTCCTCAATATAATGTCATGTTCCCAACAAATAAGTTGGAGATACTGTACACCATATGAAAGGTCCATCTCCATTCCTCAATATAATGTCATGTTCCCAACAAATGAGGAGGAGATACTGTACACCACATGAAAGGTCCATCTCCATTCCTCAATATAACATCATGTTCCCAACAAATGAGGAGAAGATACTGTACACCATATGAAAGGTCCATCTCCATTCCTCAATATAACGTCATGTTCCCAACAAATGAGGAGAAGATACTGTACACCATATGAAAGGTCCATCTCCATTCCTCAATATAACGTCATGTTCCCAACAAATGAGGAGGAGATACTGTACACCATATGAAAGGTCCATCTCCATTCCTCAATATAATGTCATGTTCCCAACAAATGAGGAGGAGATACTGTACACCATATGAAAGGTCCATCTCCATTCCTCAATATCATTGTGTAAAAAATGTTGCCTACTGTGCTTTTGGGTGTTTTGTATTATTGATCTGGTTTGTGTTTGTAATTTTGCTGTTATCGTTGCACCCAAAATGTCAGCTCTGAGAAAGTTTTGAATTCTGTACCAACGTATGATTTCTGAATGTAAGACATATACAAAAAAAAAATAACATATTTTTAAAATTGCTTTCCAACAGATGGACAGCATTTTTGGAGTGTAAATACACTGGAGGGACATCTTATTTTATCTCCACATTGTAACACGGAATACAGTGACATTTCACGTTTCCCAAAAGTCAATTCTTTCTGGTTGGTGAGATCAGTGGTTCCTGCTAATCCTGAGGAATCTTCGGATAAATCTCATACTATGACCTCAGATGTCCATCTAAGTTCTCCCAGCCTGGACACATCAACAGATCCATCTAATCCCCAGAAATCTTCTTCAACCCATAAAGGAATTAACAAAGGAGAGCGCTCATTGTCCTGCTTGGTGTGTGGAAAATCTTTCACCGATAACAGAAACCTTCTTCAACACCTGAGAACTCACACGGGTGAGCGTCCGTTTTCCTGTTCAGAGTGCGGGAAATGTTTCACTCAGAAAGGAGGGCTTATGGTCCACCAGAGGATTCACACCGGCGAGCGTCCTTTTTCGTGTTCCGAGTGCGGAAAATGCTTCATTCGGAAAGGAGAGCTTGTTAAACACCAGAGGATCCACACGGGGGAGCGTCCTTATCCGTGTGCAGAGTGCGGGAAATGTTTCGCTCAGAAAGGAGCGCTTATTGAACACCAGAGGATTCACACGGGCGAGCGTCCTTATACGTGTTCAGAGTGCGGAAAACGTTTCACTCAGAAAGGAGATCTTATTGTGCACCTAAGAATTCACACGGGCGAGCGTCCGTTTCCTTGTTTGGAGTGCGGCAAATGTTTCATCAAGAGAGAAAAACTGATTATACACCAGAGGAGTCACACGGGCGAGCAGCCTTTTTCCTGTTCGGAGTGCGGGAAATGTTTTACGCAGAAAATCACCCTTCTCACACACCAGAGAAGTCACATATGAGATTCCCTTTTATTATTTAGAATGTGAGGGATCTTTCACAAAAAAAAATCTTGGACACAGGTGAATTCATAAGGGAGAGTTTCTGGGTTCATGTCCAAAGTGCAGGAAACCCTTTATTTAGAAGGGAAATCTTGTTAAACACATAATGGAACGTCCTTGCTGTGTTCAGATGACAGATAAAAGAATTCTGATTCGACATCGAAGAGAAAGCACCTGCTGATTCTTTTGACAAATGTAGGATGGGTTTCAACACGTAGCTCTTTAGGGTTAGAGATCACGCTGGACTGACTGACTCATTTGTAGGTCAATGGGTAGGTGATGGTGGGGGTTGGGTTGGAAGAGTTCTCCCCCAATGATTCCTGCCCAACTTAAGAGAACTTGCATTTCATTGGATATTGGGTGCTCCTTTTTACCTACCTTTATGGGTTTCAACAGGTGCGAACTGTTTAGTCTATATAACAACTGGGGTGCATCCAGGCAAAATTGCTATTTCATTCATAGGGGGGGGTTATTGAGGAGAACCCAGTACAACATTTCTTAACACTCGGTTGGTCTATTTGAAATGTTTCTTGGTTTTAGAGCAGGGGTCTCCAAACTATGGCCCTCCAGTTGTTCAGGAACTACAGTTCCCATCATGCCTAGCCATGTCTGTGAATGTCGGAGCTTTACAATGCCTCATGGGACGTGTAGTTCCGCCACAGCTGGAGGGCCATAGTTTAGAGATCCCTGGTTAAAAGCATCAATTAAAGCCAACTCGTTTCGGGGTAAATGTCTCCCACTTCCTCAGGGCCCTCAAATATGTTCACATTACAAACTGCCTTTTTTTTTATCTTTTTTTTTTTTTTTTTAGGTGAAGTTTGATGGGGCCGAGACTTCTCTTGGCTTTCTCTATTTCTTGTAGACTCCCAATAATGGGATGTGCCAGCTACAGTCTGCCCACCACTTTGTGGTATCTCCATTCCTTCCTATACCTGCATACTATAAAATAAAAATACGGCATGGATAGTAGAAGCCTTCTCATAATGGGCTATGAAACTTTCTCATAATGGGCCAGGAAGCCTTCTTATAATGGGCCATGAAGCCTTTTTATAATGGGCTATGAAGCCATCTCATATTGGGCCATGAAGCTTTGTCATAATGGGCCATGAAGCCTTCTCATAATGGGCCATGAAGCCTTCTCATAATGGGCCATGAAGCCTTCTCATAATGGGCCATGAAGCCTTCTCATAATGGGCCATGAAGCCTTCTCATAATGGGCCATGAAGCCTTCTCATAATGGGCCATGAAGCCTTCTCATAATGGGCCATGAAGCTTTGTCATAATGGGCCATGAAGCTTTGTCATAATGGGTCATGAAGCTTTGTCATATTGGGCTATGAAGCCTTCTCATAATGGGCTATAAAGCCGCCTCGTAATGGGCCATGAAGCCTTCTCGTAGTGGGCCATGAAGCCTTCTCGTAATGGGCCATGAAGCCTTCTCCTAATGGACCAAGAAGCCTTCTCATAATGGGCCATGAAGCTTTGTCATAATGGGCCATGAAGCTTTGTCATAATGGGCCATGAAACTTTGTCATAATGGGCCATGAAGCCATCTCATAATGGGCCATGAAGCTTTGTCATAATGGGCCATGAAACTTTGTCATAATGGGCCATGAAGCCTTCTCATAATGGACCATGAAGCCTTCTCGTAATGGGCCATGAAGCCTTCTCGTAATGGGCCATGAAGCCTTCTCGTAATGGGCCATGAAGCCTTCTCATAATGGGCCATGAAGCCTTCTCATAATGGGCCATGAAGCCTTCTCATAATGAGCCATGAAGCCTTCTCATAATGGGCCATGAAGCCTTCTCATAATGGTCCATGAAGCTTTCTCATAATGGGCCATGAAGCCTTCTCATAATGGGCCATGAAGCTTTCTCATAATGGGCCATGAAGCCTTCTCATTTACCAGGGTTATGGCTAAAGGTATCAGCCATAACTCTGTTTTTTTTTTCAGTCAATGACTCTCTTTCTAATAAAACCAATTCAAGCAGCTGATTTCCTGCTAGATCTCTTTTAGAAGCAGTGGGAAGGGTCAAACACCCCCCCCCACCACCACCACCACTCAACTGTGTTTTTCTCATACTAGGCAAGCCCGGGAAACGGGCTGGTCACAGAGGTGAGGAGAGACCAGATCGTATATCCCCACCTCTATGATCTAGGAGGACCACCTCTATGATCAGGTCACTTCCGGTCTAGGGCGGAAGTGAACTTTTTTTTTTTTTTTTTTTTTTTTAAAGCGTATGATCAATGTTTTTGAGTTTTTGCTTTCAAAGGTAGAGAAGAAATCTGGGGTCTTATAAATCTCTCCATAAAGAGGACCTGTCATCTCTTATAGGGATGTTTACATTCCTTGTAATAGAAATTAATATGGTAAAAAAAACAAAAAAACAAAAAGAAAATTGAAAGAGACAGTGTAAAAAAAATTTAAAGCGCGCTAAATCGAATACATATGTAAACAGTGTTGGGATCACACATGTGAGGTATCACCACGAACGTTAGAGCGGGAGCAATAATTCTATCACTAGACCTCCTCTGTAACTTTAAACAGGTAACCTGTAAAAAAATTTAAAGGGTCGCCTATGCAGATTTTTTTAGTATCCTAGTTTGTTGCCATTCAGCAGGGTCCGAGTGGATCTTCTGATTCTAGGTGCTGGTGCTGACCAATTATAACCGCTCTGATCCATCCCAGATTTTATTCTTTGGTGTGGTGCTCCTTCCTTTTCCTGATTTACAGGGCGCCCAACCTCAATGGGTTCCCAAAAACAAACCGGCAGCTCTTGTACCTTTTTTAGTGTTCTGTTCGCACTCAGCCTTTTCCCCTAGTGCTCATCGGAAAGAGAAAGAAAGCCCTGAGCCTCAGTCAGCCGTCATTGCCCACCCAGCCAGTGTACTGGTCCAGTGATTTGAAATCCCCTTTCATCTCCCCTTCTTCCTGCAGAACATTTGGGATGAATCAGAGTGATTCTGATTGGCCACCGCGGGCACAGAGGATCCCACTGATCCATCCAAGATGCTATTCTTTGGTCTGGTGCTCGTTCCATTTCCTGACTAACAGGTTGCCCACCCCCAATGGGTTCCCCAACACAAAGCGGCGGATCTTATACCTTTTTTAGTGTTATGTCAGCACTCAACCTTTTCACCTAAACCCTCATAGGAAAGCGGGACCTGAGCCTCAGTCAGCTCAATTATATTAAGGCCTATGCACAGCTAATGCTGATAATAAGAACTGACTACTACCCTGTTTCCCCGAAAATAAGACCTAGCGTGATTGTCGGTGATGGCTGCAATATAAGCCCTACCCCCCAAATAAGCCCTACCCTGTTTCCCCGAAAATAAGACCTAGCATGATTGTCGGTGATGGCTGCAATATAAGACCTACCCCCCAAATAAGCCCTAGTTAAAGTCCTTGTAGGTCTTATTTTCAGGGTAGGGCTTATTTTCAGGGAAACAAGGTAGGGCTTATTTGGGGGGTAGGGCTTATATTGCAGCCATCAACGACAATCACGCTAGGTCTTATTTTCGGGGAAACAGGGTAGGGCTTATTTGGGGGGTAGGGCTTATATTGCAGCCATCACCGACAATCACGCTAGGTCTTATTTTCTGGGAAACAGGGTAGGTATGATGTGGACCTAGGAATGGAGTCCTATTCCCACCCAAAGCTCTTCAATGCATCCCGAGTACTCAGGACAGGACTTACGTTTTTTTTCCCCAGTCAGAAACCCCGAAGCCCCTCACCATGTGTGAGAAACCGAGGTGACACCTACACACCGTCCACAATTAGAAGACTGCTTATGGCTAAGATCACATTCCTTTGCCTGGTATTAAAGTTCTGTATATTGAGCCTAACATCTTGTATTTCAATATTTAGTTTGATTTCCATTTAGTTTCTCATTAATAAATATTAAAACCCTATAAAATGTTTGTTTTGTCATTTCTTCTGTAATGTGGGGATTTTATCTGAGGTGTGATCTTCATCTGTAATGCAATAGAGGAAAGAGAAAGTGAAACCAACGTTGTTACAGGTGGAGAATCGCTACACAGTGATGTTTATACTGAGTGATATTTCCTGATCAATTGATTGGTAAATTATTAGCGCGCAGCTTCTCTGGGTTGTGCTCGATCGTTATTATATTCATTAGAGGAATGGGCCACAAGCCAGCGAACGGAATGTTGAATTATAACAGAAAATATGGTGCTTGTGGTCCACGCAAGGCGGTGATTTTTAGGTGGAACACAAAAACAGCTAATGATGTAGAAGTAGAAACAGGAAGTCTTGGGTGAGTCCGAGAGATTTATCCAACTGTCCATCCAGAGCCTCTGGTTTATAGACCAGATACATCCTAAATATAGAACCATTTATCCAACTGTCCATCCAGAGCCTCTGGTTTATAGACCAGATACATCCTAAATATATTTATCTATTAAAGGTACGTATATAGTGCTGTCAAATTACACAGCACTTTTCCATATATACTCATCCGCCATTTTATTAGGTACACCTTGTGCTAGTACTAGGTTGCACCTCCTTTTGCCTTCAGAATTGCCTTCATTCTTCGTATAGATTCAACAAGGTGTTGGAAACGTTCCTCAGAGATTTTGGTTCATAGTGACATGATAGCATCACACAGTTGCTGCAAATTTGTAGGCTGCACATCCATGATGTGAATCTCCCGTTCCACCACATCCCAAAGGTGTTCTATTGGATGAGATCTGGTGAGTGTGGAGACCATCGGAGTACAGGGACCTCATTGTCCAGTGGTGAGATGATTGGAGCTTTGTGACATGGTGCATTATCCTGCTGGAAGGAGCCATCAGAAGATGGGGACACTGTAGTCATAAAGGGATGGACATGGTCAGCAACAATACTCAGTGGCACCCGGTGTGGTCTTCTGCTTCTGTAGCCCATCTGCTTCAAGGTTCGATGTGTTGTGTGTTCAGAGATGGTATCCTGTATACCTTGGATGTAATGAGTGGTTATTTGAGGTACTGTTGCCTTTCTATCATCTGGAACCAGTCTGCCCATTCCCTTCTCTGATGCCAACAAGGCATTTTCCTCCACACAACTGCCGCTCACTGGATATTTTCTCTTTTTCAGACCATTCTCTGTAAACCAGAGAGATGGTTCTGTGTGAAAATCCCAGTAGATCAGCAGTGTTTGAAATACTCAGACCAGCCCGTTTGGCACCAACAACCATGCCACGTTCAAAGTCACCTAAATCCCCTTTCTTCCCCATTGTAAGGCTCGGTTTGAACTTCAACAAGTCGTCTTCACCA
Source organism: Lithobates clamitans (assembly GCA_037952925.1). Taxonomy (NCBI): domain Eukaryota; kingdom Metazoa; phylum Chordata; class Amphibia; order Anura; family Ranidae; genus Lithobates; species Lithobates clamitans. Next base: position 495,316 of record JBBGZY010001870.1, read on the forward strand.
CGTCTAGATGCCTACATGCATTGAGTTGCTGCCATGTGATTAGCTGATTAGCAACTTGTGATACCAAGCAATTGAACAGGTGTACCTAATAAAGTGGCCGAGTGTGTATGTAGATATACAGGTATATATGTGTGTATATATATATATATCATAATTTTATCATTTTTATTTCGTGTCCCCTTCATGAATATTTAAATACTATCAAATTGCTTTAACTCAATTTTTTTTTTCCATCCTTGATTTCTAAATGAGATATAGGAGAGAGGATGGGAGTAGAGATGACCCCCATCTATAAGGATATACGATACAAACACACAGGCCAAGCACAAGGCCGTGTTCACACTACGAGACGTTTCTTGGGACTGCAGTTCCTCTGAGCTCCAAAAGGTGGTGATCTCACTTCTACCCAGACAGGAAGTCTCTATGGAAGACAGGAAGTGATGTTGGGTTATAAACAGGAAGTTCCGGGTGAAATGTGAGTTGAGAGGAAGTAGAGAGGAGACATTGCTGGAACTGGCAGCAGAGGAGGTAATAAGATATTATTTTATATTTACACCCAGTAACCCCCGTCATGTCCGTCCTCTTCCTCCATAGCGACGTCTTTTATCTCCTACAGTGGTCACACACACTATATATACACCCCAATATCACTACCCTATTAGCTATTTTTAGTATAAACACAAGTTAACCGCTTCAGCCCTGGAAGATTTTACCCCCTTCCTGACCAGTGCGTTTTTTGCGATTCGGCACTGCGTCGCTTTAACTGACAATTTGTTCCCCGCAAATAGAGCTTTCTTTTGGTGGTCTTTGATCGCCTCTGCGATTTTTATTTTTTGCGCTATAAACAAAATAAGAGCGACAATTTGGAAAAAAAACTCATTATTTTTTACATTTTGCTATAATAAATATCCCCCAAAAATATATATAAAAAAAATGTTTTTCTTCAGTTTAAGCCGATGCGTATTCTTCTACATATTTTTGGTAAAAAAAAAAAAATCGCAATAAGCATTTATTGATTGGTTTGCGCAAAAGTTATAGCGTTTACAAAATAGGGGATAGTTTTATGGCATTTTTATTAATATTTTTTTTTTACTAGTAATGGCGGCGATCAGCGATTTTTATTGTGACTGCGACATTATGGTGGACATGTCGGACATTTTTGACACATTTTTGGAACCATTGTCATTTAAACAGCGATCAGTGCTATAAAAATGCACTGATTCCTGTGTAAATGACACTGGCAGTGAAGGGGTTAACCACTAGGGGGGCGGGGAGGGGTTAAATCAGTACTAGGGAGTGTTACTAACTGTAGGGGGGATGGGCTAGCTGTGTCACTACACTGATCACTGCTCCTGATGACAGGGAGCTGTGATCAATGACACTGTCACTAGGCAGAACGGGGAGATGCTTGTTTACATCAGCATCTCCCCATGCGTCCTCTCCGTGAGGCGTTCGCGGGTTTCCCCACGGCGATCGAGTCCGCGGGACCCGCGACCCGACTCACGGAGCTCCCGGCCGGCGCGCACGCAATGGCACGGCGGGAAATTCAAATGGACGTACCTGTAAGTCCATTTGCCCAGCCGTGCCATTCTGCCGACGTACATCGGCGTGCGCCGGTCGGGAAGGGTTAAAATATAGTCAAAAGTATAATAAATACATTGAAAATCCCCCATCCCCAAGAAACGTGTAGGGTGCATAAATTATATATAAAATTCCTATAGTATGATACAATATCTAACAAAAGTGAGTACACCCCTAAGTGAAAATGGCCCAATTGGGCCCAAATTGTCAATATTTTGTGTGGCCACCATTATTTTCCCAGCACTGCCTTAACCCTCTTGGGCATGGAGTTCACCAGAACTTCACAGGTTGCCACTGGAGTCCTCTTCCCCTCCTCCATGACGACATCACAGAGCTGGTGGATGTTAGAGACCTTGCGCTCCTCCACCTTCCGTTTGAGGATGCCCCACAGATGCTCAATAGGGTTTAGGTCTGGAGACATCCTTGGCCAGTCCATCACCTTCACCCTCAGCTTCTTTAGCAAGGCAGTGGTCATCTTGGAGGTGTGTTTGGGGTCGTTATCATGTTGGAATACTGCCCTGCGGCCCAGTCTCTGAAAGGAGGGGATCATGCTCTGCTTCAGTATGTCACAGTACATGTTGGCATTCATGGTTCCCTCAATGATCTGTAGCTCCCCAGTTCCGGCAGCACTCATGGAGCCCCAGACCATGACACTCCCACCACCATGCTTGACTATAGACAAGACACACTTGTCTTTGTCCTCCTCACCTGGTTGCCGCCACACACGCCTGACACCATCTGAACCAAATAAGTTTATCTTGGTCTCATCAGACCACAGGACATGGTTCCAGTAATCCATGTCCTTAGTCTGCTTGTCTTCAGCAAACTGTTTGTGGGCTTTCTTGTGCATCATCTTTAGAAGAGGCTTCCTTCTGGGATGACAGCCATGCAGACCAATTTGATGCAGTGTGCGGCGTATGGTCTGAGCACTGATAGGCTGACCCCCTACCCCTTCATCCTCTGCAGCAATGCTGGCAGCACTCATACGTCTATTTCCCAAAGACAACCTCTGGATATGACGCTGAGCACGTACATTCAATTTCTTTGGTGGACCATGGCGAGGCCTGTTCTGAGTGGAACCTGTCCTGTTATACCGCTGTATGGTCTTGGCCACTGTGCTGCAGCTCAGTTTCAGGGTCTTGGCAATCTTCCTATAGCCTAGGCAATCTTTATGTAGAGCAACAATTCTTTTTTTTCAGATCCTCAGAGAGTTCTTTGCCATGAGGTGCCATGTTGAACTTCCAGTGACCAGTATGAGAGAGTGAGAGTGATAACACCAAATTTAACACACCTGCTCCCCATTCACACCTGAGACCTTGTAACACTAATGAGTCACATGACACCAGAGAGGGAAAATGGCTAATTGGGCCCATTTGGACATTTTCACTTAGGGGTGTACTGACTTTTGTTGCCAGCGGTTTAGACATTAATGACTGTGTGTTGAGTTATTTTGAGGGGACAGCAAATTTACACTGTTATACAAGCTGTACACTCACTACTTTACATTGTAGCAAAGTGTCATTTCTTCAGTGTTGTCACATGAAAAGATAGAAGAAAAGATTTACAAAAATGTGGGGGGTGTACTCACTTTTGTGAGTTACTGTAAATAATTGACATCCATACATGCACATCAGAAGAAGGTTTTTTTTTGCGTTGTATACCTATAATTTTGAGTATAGTCATATTTTTTTCAAGTGCTTGTTTTTAGGATGAATATATTTATTGTTTATTAACTCAACACAGTCCCCATTCTAAACCTCCCTCGCTCTTTCCAAGTTCAAAATAAAAGGTTTGGATAGAGTTGAGCCCTTGAAGGAATTTCCACTTGTCTATGAGTTATGATGACCAGCGAGGTCACTATATGATCTGTCTACAGAGATCAGAGTCTTGTATGGATCACATGATCACATCAGTGAGGATGGAGGAGGAGGACCCGAGTCACATGACTGAGAGGATATTGAACCTCGCCCTGGAGATCATCTACCTGCTGACCGGAGAGGTGAGGAGGATTCTGGGAGGTCACATGACATCACTCTTATCTCTATTAATAAAACACAGACCTGACCGGAGAGGTGAGGAGGATTCTGGGAAGTCACATGACATTATTGTTGCTCTTTCAAAACAGAGTTTTCCTCCAGTGAAGTCTGGTGACCATCTAACCATCACAGTGCCTTCACCTCACTCCCTAAAACCCAAGAGAAACAATGACCAGAAGATTCTAGAAGTCACCCAGAAGATCATTGATCTGCTGACAGGAGAGGTGAGCGGTGCCGGGAATTCTGGGACATTATCCAGTAGCAGACAAGGGATGTGTCTGGATGGTGACTGTATCATTGTGTGTGTCAGGTTCCTATAAGGTGTCAGGATGTCACTGTCTATTTCTCCATGGAGGAGTGGGAGTATTTAGAAGGACACAAGGATCTCTACAAGGACGTCATGATGGAGAATCAGCCGCCCCTCACATCACCAGGTAAGAGGAGACTTTATTGTAAAGGAGAGAGCAGTACGGAGGGTCCACCTAGATCCCCCATCATCTGATAAACACATAGAAACAATGTATTCAGTCAGTGTGTGTGTTTCCTACAGATGGATCCAGTAATGGGAACCCACCAGAGAGATGTCCCCGTCCTCTGTATTCCCGGGATTCCAATCAGGAAGATCACACCATCCCTCACCATCATCAGGTAGGTGAGACTGAATATTCTAAAGTCTGTATGAGATGGTATTCTTCTACCTCTTGTCTCTTGTTTTAACGTTTACTTTTAAAAGATGTTATTTTCTTTCATTTTGGGGTTTAGGGTGAAGACTTGATTAGTATGAAAGTTGAAGTTAAAGAGGAAGAACAGGAGACGTATGTGAGGGGAGCTGAGCAGTCTGTGGAGGAGGTTGGGACGACAATGAAAAGCGAACAGGATGAACCTTCTCTAGGTATCAACACAGGTTAGTAACAGACACTATGAAAAAAACTGTTGCTCCGTGGTTCAACTTTATTTCTGCTAGAATAAAGAATGGCGTTTGACCAAATGTTTTGGAGAATTAACAGATTTTTAATTTTATCAGTTAAGATGAGACTGCATTATTATTACATGGTAGATCAGCAACATTGGGAAGTCAGTTCATATTGAAAAGTCATCTCCCCTATTGTAAGATGAAGGGGTCGCCATTTCCCGATTGGTGTTAGAATGGATGGAGCTGCCAACAAATGAAGTTGAGGTATTATGCACCCTATTATAGGTCCATCTTCACCTCTCAATATAATGTCATGTTCCCAACAAATAAGGAGATACTGTACACTATATGATAGGTCAATCTCCATTCTTTAGTATGTTGTCAGGTTTCCAAGAAATGAGGAGATACTGTACACCACATGAAAGGTCCATCTCCATTCCTCAATATAACGTCATGTTCCCAACAAATGAGGTGGAGATACTGTACACCATATGAAAGGTCCATCTCCATTCCTCAATATAACGTCATGTTCCCAACAAATGAGGTGGAGATACTGTACACCATATGAAAGGTCCATCTCCATTCCTCAATATAACGTCATGTTCCCAACAAATGAGGTGGAGATACTGTACACCATATGAAAGGTCCATCTCCATTCCTCAATATAACGTCATGTTCCCAACAAATGAGGAGGAGATACTGTACACAATATGAAAGGTCCATCTCCATTCCTCAATATAACGTCATGTTCCCAACAAATGAGGAGGAGATACTGTACACCATATGAAAGGTCCATCTCCATGTTTTGCAACCTTTATCTGGTTTGTTTTGTTATCTTTTGGTGTCAGGACTCTATGAATCTGTTGACCAACTTACATGACTCTTTAACTTCTGACCCTTTTAACATTTATTATAATTTGATTTTTTTGCAGATGGACTCCAAGTCAGGAAAACTCTGGAGAAACATCCAATATTATCTGCTGGTTGTAAGACAGAAGATAATGGCTTAAGACGGACTTCAATGTCTGTAAATTCAGCTACTCAAAATATACACGGCAGACCTTATTATTTGGAGAAACCAATAGAGGCGTCTAATCCTGAAGTATCTTCTGATCAATCATCTAATATGACGTCAGATATCCATTGGGGACCTCACAGTGCGGATACGTCAACAGATCCTTCTAAACGCAAAGAATCTGCTTTGACCCCAAAAGATGAGAGTTCCTTGTCTTGTTTGGGGTGCGGGAAATCTTTCACCATGAGGTCTGAACTTTTCACCCATCTCAGATCTCACACCAGTGTGACCTTCACGTGTTCAGAGTGCGGGGAGACTTTCTCTAAAAAGTGCGAACTCGATGCGCACAGGAGAACTCACAGGAAGGAGAATTCCTATTCGTGTTCAGAGTGCGGGAAATGCTTCCCTGAGAAGAGAGCCCTCGTTGCCCATCAGAGAAGTCACACGGGTGAACGTCCCTTTTCGTGCCCAGAGTGCGGGAAGGGTTTCACTCAGAAAGGAAGCCTTCTTACGCACCAGAGAAGTCACACGGGCGAATGTCCTCACTCATGTTCAGACTGCGGGAAATCTTTCACCGTCAAAGGCAAACTACTTGCACACCGGAGAAGTCACACGGGCGAGCGTCCTTTTTCCTGTGCGGAGTGCGGGAAATGTTTCACTCAGAAAGGAAGCCTTCTTTATCACCAGAGGATTCACACGGGCGAGCGTCCTTATTCGTGTTCAGAGTGCGGGAAATGCTTTACACATAAGGGAAATTTAATTCGACATCAGAGCACTCATTGATGCTGATGACTATTGTGTAGAAACGTGGAACGGGAGGTTGTGGTCAGTCCGAAGGACTGAATGATAGAAATTTTTATTTAAAGGTGGTTATCCCTGGAAAAGTCCTTCCCTGGCAGCTTACCAGTCCTAAGATGTGGCGGCTGCTTTCGTTTTCTTTTCTCATCTTTGTTTTTCCTTTCATTATCCCCTGGTGATCCTGCCAGTAACATAGTTCCTGCCTAAGGCTGAGAACGCTCACTTATTAGATGTGAAAAAAGGGAAGAAAAAGCACTCACATTGCCACATCCGTAAATTTAGAGGAGTACACAGAAGGGGAGGGATACTAAGACAGTAAACCTAGGTCGGACTTTAAAGGCATAGGGAACAACAACGAAGTACAGAAAAAATACCAATGTCGATTGGTTTGCGCTAAAGTAATAGCATCTACAAAATAGGGGATAGATTTATGACATATTTATTTATTTTTTTACTAGTAATGGCGGTGATGTGCAATTTTTAGCGGGACTGCGACATTGCGGAGGACATATTGAACACTTTTTACACCTTTTTTTGTTGGGACCGTTGACATTTATACAGCGATCAGTGCTAAAAAAAATGCACTGATTACTGTATAAATGTCACTGTCAGGGAAGGGGTTAACACTAGGGGGCGATCAAGGGGCGAAATATGTTCCCTGGGAGGTGTTTCTAACTGTGTGTGGGGGGGGGGGGGGGGGGGGATGGGACGGACTAGAGTAGAAAGTGATCGTCTGTTTCTAGTGATTAGGAACAGTGATCTCTCTCCTCCTCCAGTCCATCCCACCCCCCCCCCACAATTAGAAACACCTCCCAGGGAACATATTTCGCCCCTTGATCGCCCCCTAGTGTTTACTGTATAAATGTCACTGTCAGGGAAGGGGTTAACACTAGGGGGAGATCAAGGGGCTAAATGTGTTCCCTGGGAGGTGTTTCTAACTGTGGGGGGGATGGGATGGACTGGAGGAGGAGAGAGATCGCTGTACCTAATCACTAGAAACAGACGATCACTCTCTACCCTAGTCCGTCCCACCCCCCACACAGTTAGAAACACCTCCCAGGGAACACATTTAGCCCCTTGATCGCCCCCTAGTGTTAACCCCTTCCCTGACAGTGACATTTATACAGTAATCAGTGCATTTTTTTTTTAGCACTGATTGCTGTATAAATGTCAACGGTCGATCAAGGGGCAAAATATGTTCCCTGGGAGGTGTTTCTAACTGTGGGGGGATGGGACAGACTGGAGGAGGAGAGATTGTCTGTTCCTAGTGATTAGGAACAGCGATCTCTCTCCTCCTCCAGTCCGTCCCATCCCCCCACAGTTAGAAACACCTCTCAGGGAACATAGACCCTTGTTCGCCCCCTAGTGTTTACTATATAATTACAGTAAACACTAGGGGGTGGTCAAGAGGCTAAAGGTGTTATAAATACAGTAAACACTAGGGGGCGATCAAGAGGCTAAATGTGTTCCCTGGGAGGTGTTTCTAACTGTGGGGGGAGGGGACGGACTGAAGGAGGAGAGAGATCGCTGTACCTAATCAATCTCTCTCTACTCCCCTGTCAGAACGGGGATCTCTCTGTTTACATTGACAGATCCCAGTTCTGGCTCTCGTTTCCGCGATCGCGGGTGGCCGGTGAACATCGCGGCCACCAGCCACGCGCATTGGGTCCCCCACAGTGCAGCGGGCGCATGCGCATCTGCTATGTGTTTTAAAGGAGCCGACGTACACCTACGGCGATTTGCGGGAACGAGCCGACCTGCTGCAGTGTAATGACGGCGGCTGGTCAGCAAGTGGTTAATGGAATTTAACAGACCAGAAAGGTGCAAATAAGAGAAGTTCATTGTTGGGGCTTACACCTGTAACTAGTCAATGGACATGCAATTTGCTTTCCTACCACGCAGTAAAAGAACTTTAAGACAAACCCTCAGTAACCTCTATATCTGCATGTACTGTACACTAATCCATTCTCAAAAGTCACAACCTGCCGTGTGTTTGTATTAGAAAGCTGGCGGACAGCCAAGTCCCTGCTGCCATAGAATAAGAGAGCTTCAGCTCTTCTGGGAAGGCTGTCCACAAGGTTTAGGAGTGTGTCTATGAGAATGTTTGACCATTCTTCCAGAAGAGCATTTGTGAGGTCAGATGAGAAGGCCTGGCTCGCAGTCTCCACTCTAATTCATTTCAAAGGTGTTCTATGGGGTTGAGGTCAGGACTCTGTGCAGGCCAGTCAAGTTCCTTCACCCCAAACTCGCTCATCCATGTCTTTATGGACCAACTCAATATTGAATTGGGATGCCATTAAAGTTCACGTGCATTTAAAGGCAGGCGTCCCAATACTTTTGACAATATAGTGTCTTGTGTGTGTGTGTATATATATATATATATATATATATATATCTGTATATAATTTTAGCACACCACCTGACTTCTGCTCAGTGCACACGTGACGCACCACCAGTCAAGTTCCTCCACCCCAAACTCGCTCATCCATGTCTTGATTTGTGCACTGGTGCGCAGTCATGTTGGAACAGGAAGGGGCCATCTCCAAACTGTTCCCACAAAGTTGGGAGCATGAAATTGTCCAAAATGTCTTGGTATGCTGACACCCTAATGCCGCGTACACACGGTCGGACTTTTCAGCTACAAAAGTCCGACAGCCTGTCCGACAGCCTGTCCGACAGACTTTCGACGGACTTTTGGCGGACTTTCGACGGACTTGCGGCGGACTTTCTAACGAACAGACTTGCCTACACACGATCACACAAAAGTCCGTCGAATTCTTACGTGATGACGTACACCGGACTAAAATAAGGAAGTTCATAGCCAGTAGCCAATAGCTGCCCTAGCGTGGGTTTTTGTCCGTCGGACTAGCATACAGACGAGCGGATTTTTCGACCGTACTCGAGTCCGTCGGAAAGATTTGAAGCATGTTTCAAATCTAAAGTACGTCGGATTTGAGGCAAAAAAAGTCAGTTGAAAGTCCGGAGAAGCCCACACACGATCGGATTACCAGCCAGCTTTAGTCCGTCAGCGTCCGTTGGACTTTTGTAGACGAAAAGTCCGACCGTGTGTACGCGGCTTTAGAGTTCCCTTCACTGGAACTAAGGGGCCAAACCCAACCCCTGAAAAACAACCCCACATCATAATCCCCCCTCCACCAAATGATTTGGACCAGTACACAAAGCAAGGTCCATAAAGACATGGATGAGAGAGTTTTGGGTGGAGGAACTTGACTGGCCTGCACAGAGTCCTGACCTCAACCCGATAGAACACCTTTGGAATGAAATAGTGTGCAGATCGCAAGCCAGACCTTCTCATCCAACATCAGTGCCTGACCTCACAAATGCTCTTCTGGAAGAATGGTCAAACATTCCCATAGACACACTCCTAAACCTTGTGGACAGCCTTCCCAGAAGAGTTGAAGCTGTTATAGCAGCAAAGGGTGGGCCAACTCAATATTGAACCCTACGGACTAAGACTGGGATGCCATTAAAGTTCATGTGCGTGTAAAGGCAGGCGTCCCAATACTTTTGGTAATATAGTGTATGTTAAATGCTCATATATTCTTATTGGACAGTTGAGCCTGGTGACAGGGCCTCTTTCAGGTTTTTTTTTTTTTTACTGTTTGTTAAGAATATGTAAATGCTTCAATTCCCACACAGATTCACTTTAACCTTACTCCTAACTATATGATTAATTTGTTGGTTGGCATCGTAACCAAGGACCTAAATGAACATGCTGTAGTCACCAAATGGAAATGGCGGTGGTGAAAGATGGCTACATTTTCCTTCCCAGTATATAAAGGAAACAGCAGATGGCGCCAACTAAGTATACAACATTTAGTTGGCGCCATCTGCTGTATCTTTATATACTGGGAAGGAAAATGTAGCCATCTTTCACCACCGCCATTTCCATTTGGTGACTACAGCATGTTCACTTAGGTCCTTGGTTACAATGCCAACCAACAAATTAGTCATAAAGTTAAAAGGATATAGGAAAAGACTTTTATTAAATACCACAGGTGTCAACTTACAAGATGCATAAAGATAAGAACATGTCATCCGCCCAGTGCGATTCGTTGTTGAGCCTTCCCAAGATGGTGGCAAGCATATGCACATTGCTGTTTGTTAGGAGAACCTATTGTTTGGTCGTTACTCAACAATGCTCTTTTTTTTGCTTTACTGAAGAAGCTGGCTTGTCATTGGACCACCCAACTGATATCATAGATTTAATATTTTAACTTGAACGCACAATATTCGATTTAGATTAAAGCTTGGTTTTATTTTGTCCTAATTATTCTCTAAACAGAAACACACTTGACAGCATTCTGTCCCGAGTCCTTTATTTCTTCTTCATAGTTCTCATACTATTTGTAATAAAAAAAAAAAAATTATAATAATAATAATACATGAGTTGTTTTCAGTTTATAGAGCATTAGCCATTGGTGCTTTATTGGTGAGAAAAAGAGTCCAGAAGGTCCAGGCGTGATGTTCTAGGGCAGCCATTCTCATCCTTTTTACCAAGGAGGAACCCATGAACTGGTTTTTAGGTCTTGTGTGCCCAAATTATAACTTCAACTCAGTACATGATCAATAATTTGTACATTGTTGGCCAACAAGGAAATGCCTCCTTACGTTGGGGGTCAGTAAACAAACATCCCCTTACATTGATGACCAAAGAAGAAGTGCCCAATTACTTTGGTGGTCACTGGGAGAAGAACCCCTGCCTAAATTGTATCTGCAACCATTGTTGGTCAGGTCAATAAGGTGTCCCCTTCTATTGGTGGTCAGTAAGGAAATGTCCCCCTACATTGGTGGTGAGTAAAGAAAATGTCCCCTTCCATTGGTGGTCAATGGAGAAGTGCCCAGTTACTTTTTTGATCACTGGGAGAAGAACCCCGGCTTGACACGTTACTGCCCAATAAGGAAGTGTCTCCTTATATTGGTAGTCAGTAAGGAAATGCCCTCTTACATTGGTGGTAACTAAAGAAAACATCCCTGTTCATCGGTGGTCAATGAAGAAGTACCCAGTAACTTTGATGTTCACTGGGAGAAGAACCCCTGCCTAAATTGTATCTGCAACCATTGTTGGTCAGGTCAATAAGGAGGTGTCCCCTTCTATTGGTGGTCAGTAAGGAAATGTCCCCCTACATTGGTGGTGAGTAAAGAAAATGTCCCCTTCCATTGGTGGTGAGTAAAGAAAATGTCCCCTTCCATTGGTGGTGAGTAAAGAAAATGTCCCCCTACATTGGTGGTGAGTAAAGAAAACATCCCTGTTCATCGGTGGTCAATGAAGAAGTACTCCGTAACTTTGATGGTCACTGGGAGGAGAACCCCTGCCTAAATTGTATCTGCAACCATTGTTGGTCAGGTCAATAAGGAGGTGTCCCTTTATATTGGTGATCAATAAAGAAATGTCCCCTAAGATTGGAGGTCGGTAAAGAAAATGTCCCCTTCCATTGGTGGTCAATGAAGAAGTGCCCAGTTACTTTTTTGGTCACTGGGAGAAGAACCCCTGCTTTAATTATATCTTCAACCATTGCTGGTCAATAAGGAAGCGTCCCTTTAAATTGGTGATCAATAAAGAAATGTCCCCTAGGATTGGAGGTCGGTAAAGAAAATGCCCCCTTCCATCGGTGGTCAATAAAGAAGTGCCCAGTTACTTTGTTGGTCACTCAGAGAATAACATCTGCCTAAATTATATCTACAACCATTGCTGGTCAGTAAGGAAGTGTCCCCCTACATTGCTGGTCAATAAAGAAACATTACCTTACCTTAGAGGTCAGTAAGGAAACATCCCTTTACATTAGTGGTGAGTAGAGAAAACATCCCATTACATTAGTGGTGAGTAAAGAAGACATCCCCTCATATTAGTGGTGAGTAAAGAAGTGCTCAGTTACTTTGGTGGTCATAGGGCAAAGAACACATGCCTAAATTATATCTGCAACCATTGCTGTTTAATAAGGAAATGTCCCCTTACATGAGTGGTCAGTAAGGAAGTGTCTTCTTACATGGGTGGTCAGTAAAGAAAATGTCCTCCTTCATTGGTGGTCAATGAAGAAGTGCCCAGTAATTTTGGTTAGCACTGGGAGAAGAACACCTGCCTAAATCATATATGCAACCATTGCTGGTCAATAAGGAAGTGTCCTCTAATATTGACGGCCAGTAAGAAAACATCCTCTTATATTGGAGGTCAGTAAAGAAAATTTCCCCTTTCATTGGTAGTCAATAAAGAAGTGCCCTACTATTTTGGTGGCCACTGGGAGAAGAAACTCTTTTGATTGGTGGTTATTAGTGGTACGTTGCAGAAAAGCCCCTTTACAGACAGCTAAACATATCAGTGGTATCAGCTACTTACCTAAAAGGATAAGAGGAAAAGATCTACAGGTCCCACTGCCAAGGAGGAATAATAATAATTTAAGGTCTCAGGAACCTCTGCTTAAATTATATCTCCAACTCATGGTACATTAGTGTGATCTGTAATTTTTGTACATTAGTGGTCAGGAAAAGTCATCTTTTTATATTGATGGTCAGTAAAGAAATGTCCCCTTACATCGATGGTCAATGAAGAAGTGACCTGTTACTTTGGTGGGGTCTTTGAGAGAAGAAATTAATTGGAATCAGTTACTCACCTGAAAAGATGAGAGGAAAGGATTTACTGGTTCCACTGCCAAGAAGGAACCCTTAAAGTAATTTTCTGGTCTTAGGGAACACCTGTCTAAAGTATATCTGTAACCAATGTTGGTCAGGAAGCAAGTGCCCCATTACCCTGGTGTTCGGTAAGAAAACATCCCTTTACATTGGTGGTCAGTAAATTCTCTTACATTGATGGTCAATGAAGAAGTGCCCTGTTACTTTGGTAGTCATTGGGAGAAGAAACTCCTTAGATTGGTGGTTAGTGATAGAAGACCCCCTTATAGGCAGATTAAAACCTAATTGGTATTACTTACTGACCTGAAAGGATACGAGGAAAGGATCTACTGGTTCCACTCCCAAGAAGGAACCCTTGAAACAGTTTTCCGGTCTCAGGGAACACCTGTATAAATCACTGTATATTTGCAACCATTGCTGGTCAGTAAGAAAATGCCCCCTTCCCCTGGTGTTCAGTAAGGAAACATGCCTTTACATTGGTGGTCAGTAAAGAAAATGTCCCCTTACACTGGTTTTCAGTGAAGAAGTGACCTGTTATTTTGATGGTCATTGGGAGAAGAAACTGTTTTGATTAGTGGTTATTGGTAGAAGGGTTCCATCACAGACATCTATAAACATCAATGGTATCAATTACTTACCTGAAAAGATAAGAGAAAAGGATCTACTGGTCCCGCTCCCAAGGAGGAACCCTTGAAATAATTTTCATGTCTTAAGGAACCTCTGCCTAAATTACAGTATATCTGAAACCATTACTGGTCAGTAGTGAAATCCCTCTTTACAATGGTGGTCAGTAAAGAAAAGTCCCTTTGCATTGGTGGTCAATGATGTAGTGTCCTGTTATTTTGGTGGTCATTGGCAGAAGAAATTCTTTAAACTGGTGGCGTATAGTAGAAGAACCTCCTTACAGACAGCTAGAAACATTATTGGTATCAATTACTTACCTGAAAAAGAGAGGAAAGGATCTACTGGTCCCACTCCTAAGGGGGAACTCTTGAAATAATTTCCAGATCTTAGGAAACACCTGGCTAAATTATATCTGCAACCATTACTGGTCAGTAAGGAACTGTCCCCAAACATTGGTGCTCAGTAAGGAAACGTCCTCTTACTCTGGTGACAGTGAAGATGTGCCCCCCCCCCCCTACTTTTCTGGTCACTGGGAGAAGAAACCCGTTTGATTTGTGGTTAGTGGTAGAAGATCCTCCATATAGAGAGCTAAAAGCATCAATGGTACCAATTACTTACCTGAAAAGATAAGAGGAAAGGATCTACTGATCCCACTCCAGGAACGCTTAAAATAATTTTCTGGTCTTAGGGAACACCTGTCAAAATGATATCTGCAACCATTGCTGGTCAGTAAGAAAGTGCCCCCTTACTGGTCAGTAAAGAAAACGTCCCCCTACATTGGTGGTCAGTAAAGAAAACGTCCCCCTACATTGGTGGTCAGTAAAGAAAACATCCTCTTACATTGGTGGTCAGTAAAGAAAACGGCCTCTTACATTGGTGGTTATTTTGGTGGTCATTGGGAGAAGAAACTGTTTAGACTGGTGGTTAGTGTTAGAAGGATCTACTGGTCGATAGCTCAGCCAAGGGAAGTTCATCAGGCGGGGGTCGGCCCACCACTGCTCATTGCTCAAGGAACCTCTAGCCACCTCTGGAGGAATCCTGGCTGGGAAAATCTTTTATTTGTACATGGAGACACTACAATGTCCCATTAAATAGGCCCGCCTTGACTGTTTCAATTTCACTTCCCATTCTCCATTTATTCGTTTTGCAATTTTTTTTTTATTTTGATATATAATCTATCTTTTTTTTCCCTTATTTTTTTTCCTTTTTTGGCCTTCAATTCAGGCGTGTACTCTACAGGGTTTCAACTTTTTCTTCAAGCCAAACCCGAACACTTTAGCGGTGCACAGTACATTTTTTTGTTTTAGTATACACTAGGATTTTAACAGTTCTGGGACCCCTTTGGGAACTCCCAAAAAGAATTGTAATGCGACGCACATAGTGCCCCCTCACCCTCCTGTCAAGCCCCGTTCCGAGCCACATTCCCATCTGAATAATGTGTCCAGTTTTAGGTGGACTGAAACCCAAACACATGGTTCAAAACCGTTCCGAGCCACATTCCCATCTGAATAATGTGTCCAGTTTTAGGTGGACTGAAACCCAAACACATGGTTCAAAACCGTTCCGAGCCACATTCCCATCTAAATAATATGTCCAGTTTTAGGTGAACTGAAACCCAAACACATGGTTCAAAACCGTTCCGAGCCACATTCCCATCTGAATAATGTGTCCAGTTTTAGCTGGACTGAAACCCAAACACATGGTTCAAAACTTCCGAGCCACATTTCCATCTGAATAATGTGTCCAGTTTTAGCTGGACTGAAACCCAAACACATGGTTCAAAACCGTTCCGAGCCACATTCCCATCTGAATAATATGTCCAGTTTTAGGTGGACTGAAACCCAAACACATGGTTCAAAATCGTTCCGAGCCACATTCCCATCAGAAAAATGTGTCCAGTTTTAGGTGGACTGAAACCCAAACACATGGTTCAAAATCGTTCCGAGCCACATTCCCATCAGAAAAATGTGTCCAGTTTTAGGTGGACTGAAACCCAAACACATGGTTCAAAATTGTTCTGAGCCACATTCCCATCTAAATAATATGTCCAGTTTTAGGTGGACTGAAACCCAAACACATGGTTCAAAACCGTTCCGAGCCACATTCCCATCTGAATAATGTGTCCAAATGGTTCAAAACCCGGACTGTGCGGGTGAATCCCAGACAAGTGGCAACAACCAAATTGAAGAACGCCCCAGAGAGCAGCTGTCAATGTATTGAAAAACAACACAGGCTGCAGTTTTTTATACTCTCCACAAGGAGACGATCTAAGGCATTGTCAGCGGAACACAAAGACACAGGAAGTGATATAACGATCAGACAGGAAGTGGCGTAATATACAGACAAGAAGTTCCGGGTGAGATGTGAGTTGGGAGGAAGTAGAGAGGAGACATTCCTGGAACTGGCAGCAGAGGAGGTAATGAGATTTTATTTTAGATTTACACCCAGTAACTGCTACACAAACAAATATATTTAGGAGAAATGATCGGGTGGTTGCAGAATTTGTAATCTATTGAAAAAGTTTTATACGAGGAGTTTGGAAACATTAGGAAACACATCTAGGTACAAAGTTACATGGTAAGTCGCAAAAGGATCACAGATCACATTTTTTATTGATCACGTAAATGGTTAAAGTGGGGACACCCGTAATTTTTGGCCTATGATATATACTGTGTTTCTTTGTAACTAGACATGTCTTCTAACCTGATGAAGCACTGATGTTAGCCGAAACTGTTGCTTTCCATATTCATAGAATGATTCTCACTAATTCAAGGATCCTGGACGATTCCCCAATGTGATTAGTGAGAATATTTCTATGAATATGGAAAGCAACAGTTTCGGCTAACAGCAGTGCTTCCTCAGGTTAGAAGACACATCTAGACCCACAATGTCCGCATCCCACAGGATCCAGGAGACTTGACCGAGTGGCAATGGGGTGCTGGAACTCTGAATTTCATCACCTGGCACCACAGTTGTAAATGTCCGTTGAAGCTGTCGGTAATCACCGTATAATCCTGACATTCGCAGAGCAGTAGTGCGGGAACGGGTGTCCGTGTAGGTAACTAGTCACAAAGTTGGGGCTTGTTCTATTCCACCACACCAATGATGGGGGTTTATTTTATCCAAGTGACACCAAAGATGGGGCTTGTTTTATACCAATTAAACCAATGATGTGACTTATGTTATGCCACTGATAACATTGAAGGGGCTTCATTTTATATCTCACTGACACCAAAGTTGGGGCTAATTTTATCCTATCAACACAAGGATGGGGCTTATTTTATTGCACCACACGAATGATGGGGTTTATTTTATGCACGTGACACCAACGATGGGACCATAGGTGTGCAAAGCCTATTGCATTAGGGTGTGCACCCCAAAGCTCAAACACCCATGTGTATGTGTTGTCAAAAGTATTGGGACACCTGCCTTTACATGAACTTTAATGCCATCCCAGTCTTATGCCCGGTACACACGGACTTTCCGACAGAAAATGTGCGATTGGAGCTTTTCAATTCCGACTGTGTGTGGGCTCCATCGGACTTTTTCCATCAGAATTTCCGACACACCTACCAAGGAGGTACGTCTGAAATCAATGATAGAGCTTAATTTATCCCACCCACACCCGTAATGGGGATTATTTTGTCCCACTGGAATCAATGATGGGGCTTTTTTTAATTCCACCAACACCAACGATGGGACTAATTTTATCCCACTGACACCAATGATGAGACTTATTTTATACCATTGAAACCAACAATGGGACTTATCTTATGCAATTGACACAAACGATGGGGCTTGTTTTATCCCACTGACACCAATCATTGGGCTTTTTTTTTTTCTTCAGTGTAGCCCCAAAGCCTATTTGTTTAAAATGACCTGAGAAGCAAAGTACGACCCTACGATGTCAACAGGAATTTGTCTTCGTAAACCATTTAAGGTGCTCCTCCATTTATTTTCATTTGTTGGCAACTCTGATTCCATAATTACCAAGTTAGACCGCCTTCGAAAGCATTACTCCAGCTAATATGTTTTGTTTTCTATGAAGAAGGTAGCTTTGGAACCTCTGTCTGATTATTCCGATAGCCCCTTTGGACTTATTTTCCCTCATATCCTTTTATGTTTGACATTTACTGGAAGAAAGGTGAAGGAAATCTCCCTAACCGGAACACAGGGACTGGAATATCTCAACAGAGGTTCTAACTCCTACTTATAGTTTTAGATTGAGTGAAGAAAATGGTTAAGATTGTGTAGTGTTTTAGAGGGATTCTCTGATATACTTTTGGAATGAAGTTAACCAAAGTCTGTAATATCATATAAGAAGCCGCCTGAGGTGTAAGGACTCTGGAGGAACTCTGTGCAGAAATTAATAATCCCGGTACAGTCCAGATAATTCCCAGTTTATTATCCGTCTACAGAGAGGAGAGTCCTGTATAGATCACATGACCACATCAGTGAAGATGGAGGAGGGCCAAAATCACATGACGAGGAGGATATTGGACCTCACCCTGGAGATCATCTACCTGCTGACCGGAGAGGTAAGGTGGATTCTGGGAGGTCACATGACATCACTCTTATCTCTATTAATAAAACACAGACCTGACCGGAGAGGATAGGAGGATTCTGGGAAGTCTGTTGTGATAATTATTACTTTCTCTCTTTACACAGGATTATAAAGTAGTGAAGAAAATATCTGGTGAACCATTAACACCCAGCAGCCGTCTTCACAGGACAACACCCATCACAGTGCCTCCACCTCACTGCCTGACAACAGAGGTAACCAGTGCCAAGAAGATTCTAGAAGTCACCAACAGGATCATTGATCTGCTGACAGGAGAGGTGAGCAGTGCCGGGAATTCTGGGACATTATCCAGTAACAGACAAGGGATGTGTCTGGATGGTGACTGTATCATTGTGTGTGTCAGGTTCCTATAAGGTGTCAGGATGTCACTGTCTATTTCTCCATGGAGGAGTGGGAGTATTTAGAAGGACACAAGGATCTCTACAAGGATGTCATGATGGAGAATCAGCCGCCCCTCACATCACCGGGTAAGAGGAGACTTTATTGTAAAGGAGAGAGCAGTACGGAGAGTCCACCTACATCCCCCATCATCTGATAAACACATAGAAACAATGTATTCAGTCAGTGTGTGTGTTTCCAACAGATGGATCCAGTAATGGGAACCCACCAGAGAGATGTCCCCGTCCTCTGTATTCCCGGGATTCTACACAGGAAGATCACACCGTCCCTCACCATCATCAGGTAGATGGGACTGAGCATATAGACTTAAAAATACTTTTTAAGCTGTGAAATTACATTTTTCCATGTAATCTCTTGTTCCTTTTTTTAAATGTATTGCATCAACTTTGGGCTTTAGGGTGAAGAACTGAAAGACATCAAAGTTGAGGTTAAAGAGGAAGAAGAAGAGACGTTGGTGAGTGGAGATCAGCAGTCTATGGAGGAGGGGGAGATGATTATGAAAAGTAAACAGGAGGCATCCTCTCTACAAATAGACACAAGTAAGTAATCATCTTCTATGTATATAAAGTATCCTGTACACCATATGAAAGGTCCATCTCCATTCCTCAATATAAGGTCATGTTCTCAACAAATGAGGAGGAGATACTGTACACCATATGAAAGGTCCATCTCCATTCCTCAATATAACGCCATGTTCTCAACAAATGAGGTGGAGATACTGTACACCATATGAAAGGTCCATCTCCATTCCTCAATATAACGCCATGTTCTCAACAAATGAGGTGGAGATACTGTACACCATATGAAAGGTCCATCTCCATTCCTCAATATAATGTCATGTTCTCAACAAATGAGGTGGAGATACTGTACACCATATGAAAGGTCCATCTCCATTCCTCAATATATAACGTCATGTTCCCAACAAATGAGGAGGAGATACTGTACACCATATGAAAGGTCCATCTCCATTCCTCAATATAACCTCATGTTCTCAACAAATGAGGAGGAGATACTGTACACCATATGAACGGTCCATCTCCATTGTTAAGATTGCACCCAATTCTAAACCAAAGCTAAGGGAAACTGTGTAGAGGTTTAGTGTGATATATGTGATTCCTGAATGTAAGGACATGAATAGTTCTTATTAATTTAGAAATTGTTTCCCAACAGGTGGACGTTATATCCGGAACACCCCAGAAGGACATCTCATGTTATCTCCAGGTTATAATGCAGAAGATAATGGCATCACACAGGATTCTCCAGGAGTAAATCTGATTACTCAAAATATACATCACAGACCTTATCATTTGGAGAGATCCATGGATCTGTCAAACCCTGACAGGTCACATATTTTTACTTCAGATCTTCCACTTGGACCTCATAGTCCTTATAAATCCACAAATCCATCTAATCCCACAGAATCTTCTTTAGGTTTTGTAGGAGGTAACTCAGTGGAGAGAACATTGACATGTTTGGTGTGTCAGAAATCTCTTGCTGAAAACGAAGCACTCTTCAAACAACAGAAAAATCACACAAGTGAGCGTCCTTTCTCATGCGCGGAGTGTGGGAAAAGTTTCACTGTAAAAAGAAGCCTCCTTGTACACCAGAGAAGTCACACCGGTGAGCGTCCTTTCTCATGTCCAGAGTGCGGGAAATGCTTTGCCGAGAAAAGAACGCTTCTTACACACCAGAAAAGCCACACGTGCGAGGTTTCCTATTTATGTTCCGAGTGCGGGAAATGTTTCATTCAGAAAGGAGACCTTCTTAAACACCAGAGGATTCACACCGGTGAGCGTCCTTTCGCCTGCTCAGAGTGCGGGAAAGGTTTCATTCAGAAATCGGACCTTCTTAGGCACAAGAGGACTCACACGGGCGAGCGCCCCTATTCGTGTTTGGAGTGCGGGAAATTTTTTGGCAACAAAGGAAACCTTCTTAAACATCAGAGAACTCACACGGGCGAGCGTCCGTTTTCGTGCTCGGAGTGCGGGAAATTTTTTAACGATAAGGGAAACCTCCTCAAACATAAGAGAATTCACACGGGGGAGCGTCCTTTCTCGTGTTCGGAGTGCGGGAAATGTTTTAACGACAAAGCGAAACTTATTAGGCATCAACGAAGTCACACGGGAGAGCGTCCGTATCTGTGTTCGGACTGTGGGAAATCTTTCACGAAGAAAGAAAGCCTTCTCAAACATCAGAAAAGTCACATTTGAAAGTGCGGGAAAGGTTTGACACATGAAGGAGATCTAATTGGACATTGAATTACACATTGCTGATGATTATGTTAACAAATGTAAGGTGGCTTTTATCAAGCTGAACTATCCAGTCCATAGAAGTGTATAATAAAACCAATTTGATTTTTTTTAAAGAGTACATCCTGGCAATAGTGTTATTGAGTTATAGGTGGAGTCTGTTCTTGATGGCTGTTAGAACATGATAAATGATAGACACAGACAGGCATGTACTGGCCATTGGGACTACCGGGAGTTTCCCGGTGGCCCGATGGCTCAGTGGGCCGGTTTCAGTGACAGCCAGTGGCATAGCTAGAGGGGGACTTTTGGGGCTATAGCCCTGAATATGGGGCCCAGAGTCAGACCAGGAGTCCCCAACCACAGGGTCCCAGACCACTACCGGGCCATGGGCTCTCTGCAGCCATGCGGCGGGCAGCACGGGAGAGCTGGAGAGCGGGCAGGCAGCTCTCACTGTCTGCCCTCTCTCTGGTGACCCTGATGTAAGGGGGGGCTCTCTGGGGAACCTGATGTAAGGGAGATGCTCTCTGGGGACCCGGATGTAAGGGAGAGGTTCTCTGGGGGGGACCCGGATGTATGGGGGAGGCTCTCTGGGGACCCTGATGTAAGGGGGGGGCTCTCTGGTGACCCTGATGTAAGGCGGAGCCTCTCTGGGGTCTCTGATGTAATAGGGGCTCTCTGGGGACCCTGATGTAAGGGGAAGGCTATATGGGGACCCTGATGTAAGGGGGGCTCTTTGGGGACCCTGATGTAAGTGGGGGGCTGTCTGTGGACACAAATGTAAGGGGGGCTCTCTAGGGACTCTGATGTAAGGGGGGGCTTTTTTTGCGCAATTGCGTACAGTTCATATACTGTTTTTGTGTGTGTTTGCAAAATTAAAGTGGGCTGGTCTGGATGAAGTCCAGGGCCAAATTTTTGTCCCAGTCCAGCCCTGGACACAGAATATCAACCAAAAATCCTGAAAAAACATGGATTAGTCCTGTCAATATAAGAAGGTGCTCCTAGCAACAACTCGTTATGTGTATAAAAGACACCTGTCCACAGAATCTCTTTCTTCCATTCAAACCTCACCATCATGGGCAAGACCAAAGAGCTATCAAAGGACATCAGGGACAAGACTGTAGACCTGCACAAGGCTGGAATGGGCTACAAGACCACTAGCAAGAAGCTTGGTGAGAAGGAGACAACTGTTGGAGCGATTATTCGTAAATGGAAGAAACACAAAATAACCATCAATCGCCCTCGCTCTGAAGCTCCATGCAAGATTTCACCTCATGGGGTAAGGATGATCATGAGAAAAGTGAAGGATCAGCCCAGAACTACACAGGAGGAGCTTGTGAATGGTCTCAAGGCAGCTGGGACCACAGTTACCAAACAAACCATTGGTAACTCAATACGCCGCCATGGATTGAAATCCTGTAAGGTCCATGTACCGGCCCATCTGATTTTTGCCAATGAACATCTAAATGATTCAGAGAAGGTTTGGGGAAAAGTGCTGTGGTCATATGAGACCAAAATTGAGCTTTTCGACTTGCTGTGTTTGGAGGAAGAAAAATGCTGACTACGACCCTAAATACACCATCCCTACAGTCAAGCATGGAGGTGGAAACATGATGCTTTGGGACTGTTTCTCTCCTAAAGGTACAGACCGACTTTGCCACATTGACGGGCCAATGGACGGGGCCATGTATTGTAAAATCTTGGATGAGAACCTTCTTCTCTCAGCCAGAACACTGAAGATGGTTCATGGATGGGTCTTCCAACATGACAAAAAGCCAAAAACAAGGCAAAAAGTAGTGGTTTAAGAAGAACATTAAGGTCAGACTAGCCAGTCTCCAGACCTTAATCCTATAGAACATTTATGGAGGGAGCTGAAACTTTGAGTTGACAGCCAAGAAAGCTTAAGGATTTAGAGAAGATCTGTAAAGAAAAGTGGACCAAAATCCCTCCCGAGATGTGTGCAAACCTGGTAACCAACTACAGGAAACGTCTTACCTCTGTGCTTGCCAACAAGGGTTTCTCCACCAAGTACTAAGTCATGTTTTGCTTGGGGATCAAATACTTATTTTACCCACTGAACTGCAACTCAATTTATAACATTTGTATCGTTTGTTTTCCAGATTTTTGCTTGATATTCTGTCTCTATCATTTAAATTACACCTTAAATTATAGACCCTTCATTTCTTTGTAAGTGGGCAAACCTACACAATCTGCAGGGGATTAAATACTTATTTTCCCCCACTGTATAATAGAAATCCAACAAGGAAAGTGAGAGCCCCTCATAATGGGTATATCAGGAATTGAAGTATATCTGGGAAAAGGGCTTTTTTTCTCAGAGAATAGGTGCAGGAACTCCCCTCTTCTGAGTCGCCCCTTGTCTACACAACCTACAATCCTCTAAGCACCGTCCCTTGGTTCCAACCCCTACCCACCTCCCAGTACTGCCCCAAGTATCATTTTGTGGGGCAACAATAGGTCCCCTCAGCAACAATGGACCCCACCCCAGCAACAGAAGATCTCACCCCAGCAACAATAGATCCTTCACACAACAATGGACCCCCACCCCAGCAACAATAGATCCCTCACACAACAATAGTTCGCCCACACAACAATAGACCCTCCCTAGCAACAATGTGCCCCACCCCAGCATCAATAGTTCACCCACACAACAATAGAGTCTCCCAGCAACAATAGACCCCACCCTAGCAAAAATAGCCCCCCCTAGCGACAATAGACCTCATCTCAGCAACAATAGACTCCCCCCAGAAACAATAGACCCCACTCCAGCAACAATAGGTCTCCTCACCAACAATAGATCCCTCACACAACAATAGACTCCCCCAGTAACAATAGGTCCCCCAGCAACAGTAGTTCCCCACACAATAATAGACACCCCCTAGCAACAATGGACCCCACCCCAACAATAGCTCCCCCCAGCAAAAACAGACCTCACCACAGCAACAATAGGCTCCCCAGCGACAACAGACCTCACCCCGGCAACAATAGATCCCTCACTCAACAATAGACTCCCCCCAGAAACAATAGACCCCACTCCAGCAACAATAGGTCCCCTCACCAACAATAGACCCTACCCTAGCAACAATAGATCCCTCACACAACAATAGACTCCCCCCCCCCCGCAACAATGGACCATACCCCAGCAACAATAGGTCTCCCGGCAACAGTATTTCCCCCCACACAACAATAGACTCCCCCTAGCAACAATGGACCCCATCCCAACAATAGCTCCCCCCAGCAAAAATAGACCTCACCACAGCAACAATAGATCCCTTACACAACAATAGACTCCCCCAGCAACAATGGACCCCACCCCAGCAACAATAGGTCCCTCCAACAATAGACACCCACCCCAGCAACAATAGCTCCCCCACACAGCAAAAGACCCCACACACACAGCAACAATGGACCACCCACAACAAAATACCACCCCCAGCAACGAAAAATCCTCCCCAGCAACATTAGACCCCCTGCATCAATAGACCTTCCAGAATACAGCAACAATCAACCTCAATAGTAGATTACTATCAGCAACATAAGACTCCCCAGCAACAATAGAGCCACCACCAGCAACAATAGACCCTCATACAAAAATATATCCCCACCAGTGACAATATATCCCCCAGCAGCCAGCATCAATTGACCCTCCTGCACACCCCACACCCATTACATACATTTAGTGCTGGAGGTGTCAGAACTGCGTTCCCGCAGTTCTGGCTGAAAAAAACCCTGATTGGGAATGTTTGTAAAGCCACAAGCTTCAGAAGATGTGGGGAAGGGGGGCAAGCGGTATGTTGATCGTTATAGGTCTTCAACTGTACCAGGTGGAGTTGGGACGGTGGGAAAGAAGTGGATGAGTTGTGCAGAGATGATTTGTGGATGAGGGTTGAAGACGTGAGGGATGCAGAAGTGAGCATTTGCTGCACTCCGTTTCCTTGGACGAATGTTACATTGGGGTCTCCAACTATGCTAGTTTGTGCTACAGAACTTGGAAAGCACATTGGACACCTGCTCAGCAGAGACCTACCTGATGATGTAAAATGACCACCTTGTGTCTTGTGGCTAGAGGAAGGTTTTTCAGATCTACTGAGACCTCATCTTCTTGGTATGATGGTCCCATGCCAGGTTTTATCCTCTCCACACAGCTGCTTCTGTTTCACTCAATCGCTTTGGTGGAACTTCTATTATATCATTGATCATTGGAACCTTCTCTTTATATTTGTTTAATAAAGCGTTGGGTAATATGCCAATAAAAATCTCACATCTTTTATTTGGAAAGTGGTTGATTAAAGTTGGAAGTAAACCCTTCTTTGGCTCTTGTCCCTACAGGAAAGCCTATATTAAGACTTAGCCCTAGGTACAGTAAATATCTCCTAAATCTGCACAGTTTTTGGAGATACTCACACTGCATGCAGCCGGTGACATCACTGCCGCATGCGCTCTGAAGGGACGGCATACACATGCACAGGAGTGACATCATCAAGCCGCAGCCAATCAGACGCAAACCTGGATAGTTAGTGAAGGAGAGCTGTCAGAGAATGTAGTGTGGATGGTGGAGGAGAGCTGTCGGAGAATGTGGTGTGGATGGTGGAGGAGAGCTGTCGGAGAATGTAGTGTGGATGGTGGGAGGAGAGCTGTCGGAGAATGTAGTGTAGATGGTGGGAGGAGAGCTGTCGGAGAATGTAGTGTGGATGGTGGAGGAGAGCTGTCGGAGAATGTAGTGTGGATGGTGGAGGAGAGCTGTCGGAGAATGTAGTGTGGATGGTGGAGAAGATCTGTCGGAGAATGTAGTGTGGTTGGTGGAGGAGAACTGTTGGAGAAGGTAGTGTGGATGGTGGGAGGAGAGCTGTTGAAGAATGTAGTGTGGATGGTGGAGGAGATCTGTCGGAGAATGTAGTGTGGATGGTGGAGGAGAGCTGTCGGAGAATGTAGTGTGGATGGTGGGAGGAGATCTGTCGGAGAATGTAGTGTGGATGGTGGGAGGAGAGCTGTCGGAGAATGTAGTGTGGATGGTGGAGGAGAACTGTTGGAGAAGGTAGTGTGGATGGTTTGAGGAGAGCTGTTGAAGAATGTAGTGTGGATGGTGGAGGAGATCTGTCGGAGAATGTAGTGTGGATGGTGGAGGAGAGCTGTCGGAGAATGTGGTGTGGATGGTGGAGGAGAACTGTTGGAGAATGTAGTGTGGATGGTGGGAGGAGATCTGTCGGATAATGTAGCGTGGATGGTGGAGGAGAGCTGTCGGAGAATGTGGTGTGGAAGGTGGGAGGAGATCTGTCGGAGAATGTAGTGTGGATGGTGGAGGAGAGCTGTTCGAGAATGTAGTGTGGATGGTGGGGGGAGATCTGTCGGAGAATGTAGTGTGGATGGTGGAGGAGATCTGTTGGAGAATGTAGTGTGGATGTTGGGAGGAGAGCTGTCGGAGAATGTAGTGTGGATGGTGGGAGGAGATCTGTCGGAGAATGTAGTGTGGATGGTGGGAGGAGAGCTGTCGGAGAATGTAGAGTAGATGGTGGAGGAGATCTGTCTGAGAATGTAGTGTGGATGGTGGAGGAGAGCTGTCGGAGAATGTAGTGTGGATGGTGGAGGAGAACTGTCGGAAAATGTAGAGTAGATGGTGGAGGAGATCTGTCTGAGAATGTAGTGTGGATGGTGGAGGAGAGCTGTCGGAGAATGTAGTGTGGATGGTGGAGGAGAGCTGTCGGAGAATGTAGTGTGGATGGTGGAGGAGAACTGTCGGAGAATGTAGGGTGGATGGTGGAGGAGATCTGTCAGAGAATGTAGTGTGGATGGTGGGGGGAGAGGTGTCGGAGAATGTAGTGTGGATGGTGGGGAAGAGCTGTCAGAGAATCTAGTGTGTGTAGCACTACTCCCATAAGAGCCGCAGAATTACTGGCCAGGTCTTCCGCATAGGCTTCACCCTGCAGCAAGACAGAAGCTCATTCAAATGTTTCTTTTATGAACAGTCTAGGGGATGTTGTTTTTATTTTTGGATAGGGTTGAGGGAATTAAGTTGGACAACAATTGTCTGATGGAGCGTACTAACGGTCGCATTTTAGGCAAACAGTCTGTGATCACACAATTCCCTGCCGAAAGTCTGATCGTGTGTACAAGGCTTTAGGCAGTGGTCTCCAAACTGCGGCCCTTTGCTTGCTTTTAGGTGGCCCTTGGGGGTGCTATTTTATTCACTAACAATGAAGGGCACACTTCCTACCAGTGACATCAACAATGGAGTACAGTTCCTCCCAAGGACACCAACAATGGGGCCCAATTCTTCCCAATGACACCAACAATGGGACCCAATGACACCAATGATGGGGCACAATTCCTCCCAATAACACCAACAATGTGGCACAATCCCTCCCACTGACACCAATGAAGGGGAATTGTTTATTTCCACTGATGCTGGGACATTTTGTACTCCCAATGGTCACAGTCTGGCCCCTGTAGTCTGGAGGACAGTAAATTGGCTCTTTGTTTAGAAAGTTTGGAGACCCCTGATCTAAGGTACTGTCCTTAAACCTTGAAATATTCAATAAACACATTGAAACGAAGGACATAGGCTGCAGTTTTTATGTTCTCCAAAAGGAGACAATCCTACATATTGGGAGTGGAACGCACAGACAGAGAATAAAAGGAGGCGCAAACAGGAAGTAAGGCAGAAACAGGAAGTGATGTACTGTAGCGACAGGAAGTGACGTAGAAGTATAAACAGGAGTTAGAGAGAAGACATTGCTGGAACTGGCAGCAGAGGAGGTAATGAGATATTATTTTAGATGTACATCCATTAACCCCCCTCTGTCATGTCCGTCCTCTTCCTCCATACATTTTGTCATCTCCAGAAATTGGTGCACACATAAATACATGTAAGGTAAAGAATTGGGTGGTTTCAGTAGCTGTAATTTCTTAAGTTGAACGCAATGTAACGAGTTTGGAAACTTCAGGAAACACACCTAGGTACAAAAACAAGGTAAGTCGGAGAATGATTATGGATCACATTGTTACACTCTGAAGTCTTTCTTTGTTGTTACAACTAGAGTTGCCACCTCATCCCTTTAAACCCGTACACCTTTGAATTACACGGGTTCTGAGGCTAATTAAATGCAGATAAGGCACCAAGTGAGTTTGATTACTACCTTAATCAGCCGTAGAACCTGTGTAATTCATATGTGTTCGGGTTTAAAGGGATGAGGTGGTAACCATAGTTACAATATCAGAGTAGTTTGTAACTTTATTACTTTTGTCTCATATTGGAGTGCATGGATACAGTATTGTTTTTTATAGCCAACACAAAGGGTAGAGGCATAGATCATTTCCGATTTTCCTAATGGACCCTGGACATCTCCTGGTCGGAGAATTCTACTTCCTCCTCTCCTCTTCCTTTCTCCGTTGGGGCCGCCCAAGGTTCTGTTCTTGGACCTCTCCTATTCTCGATCTACACCTCCTCCCTGGGTCAGGTAATAGCCTCCCATGGCTTCCAATACCGTTTCTAGGCTGATGAGACCCAAATCTATCCCTCTACCCTTCAGCTCGCAACATCAGTCTCCTTACACATCACTAATTTAATAACAAACATATCAGCCTGGATGTCAGACCACTTCCTCAAACTCAACCTATCAAAAACCGAGCTCATATTCCCCCCCCCCCACGTGCCTCTTCCCCTAACTTCTCCGTCAAAATCATTGGCTCAACTATCCACCCATCCTAGGGTTGCCACCTATCCTTTTAAACCCGAACACATTAATTACACAGGTTCTGTGGCTGATTAAGGTGGTAACTAAACTCACTAAGTGTCTTACCTGCATTTAATTAGCTTCAGGGTGCTAGATGTTATCCTGGACTCCGAACTATCCTTTCGTTCCCACATCCAATCCCTGTTCAAACCTTGCCACCTCAACCTCCACAACATCTCCAAAATACGTCCCTTTCCAACCAATGACACCACAAAGCTTTTAATGAACTCCCTGATCATCTCTCACCTCGACTACTGCAACTCCTTCCTCAATGGCTTACCTCTCCATAGGCTATCCCCTCTTCAATTCGTCATGAATGCTGCTGCCAGACTCATCTACCTTACAAACCGCTCCGTGTCTGCTACTCCTCTCTGCCAATCCCTTCACTGCCCTCCGTTCACTCAACAAATGAAATTCAAAATATTAACAACTACTTACAAAGCCATCCACAACTCTGCCCCCAGCTACATCACTGACCTAGTCTCCAAATACCAACCAAATCAATCTGTACGTTGCTCCCAAGACCACTGCTCTTGAGCTCCCTTGTCACCTCCTCTTGCACCACCTCCAGGACTTCTCCAGAGCCTCTCCCATCCTCTTGGAACTCTCTACCCCAATCTGTCAGACTATCTCCTACTCTGTCCATTTTCAGACGATCCCTGAAAACTCATCTCTTCAGAGAAGCCTATCCTGCCCCCACCTAACAACTGTACATTTATTTTCTCCATCAGTACACCCCTTTTAATGCCGAACTCCATCTTGTTTAGGTCTGTATCCCAATTGAATGACTTTTCTTTCACATTCTGTTCCATTTGACATCTATAACCTGGACAAGAAGTGAAATCTCCAAATTAGGACACAGGTAGAAGAATACCTCAGCAAAGGATCTAACCCTCCTATAGTCTAAACTTAAAGTGTTACTAAACCCAGGAGCCTGCATTCACTATGTCTGGTCTTCCTCAGCACACAGAACATGGAAATGCAATTATTTTAGTAAATATAAACTGCTAAATACCTTTTATCATCAGCAGTATATAACAGT
The DNA here is from genome assembly GCA_037952925.1 of Lithobates clamitans. Classification (NCBI taxonomy): domain Eukaryota; kingdom Metazoa; phylum Chordata; class Amphibia; order Anura; family Ranidae; genus Lithobates; species Lithobates clamitans. Next base: position 524,948 of record JBBGZY010001870.1, read on the forward strand.
CTTGTGACTTCTATCAGTGTCTGGTTAAAGCTTGTAGGAGGAGTTTTCATTCTCAGGTCTCAGTGCCTATATAAAGGAGTCTGGCTGCAGTGGGCAAGTACCCCAGACGAAGTCCTATGTGATGAAACGCGTTGGGAGGACTCCACTGCCGCCATTTTATTACATACAAGCGCTTGATTACTTCTTAAATGTAAGTGTTTTTCTTTTTCAATAAAATTTATAATTTTACGGAATTACACTATATGGCCCTTTTTTATCCTATGTGGGGCATGTTCGAGGACGTTTTTAACTTCCACATGGAGAAAGCACCCCAGTGAGGCACCCCCAGGATCTCTTCTCCAGTGTATCATTGGGATCTCCTCTCCATTGCCAGTGGGCAGTTTTGAGCCTGCTTGACTCATCCAGCATACGCTGTTTTGGGTCCCAACCTTTCGGTAAGCCTTCATTGATATGGGTGGTGGTATTTGCACAAGTGTGGTTTTTCACAACAAATCCCTGAGAAGGCCTCCAAGACCGTTTATCTTCCTTTGGTCCTCATCATCTATACCATTGCCATTGGGCAGTAAAGGCTTGTGTTGACCTATGTAGCATATGCATTTTTAGGTCCAAAATCCATGGTACGCCTTCATTACTTTGGGGATTGTCTGATCACTATTTTAGTTCTATATCCACGTGGTGATTTTAATGTTTTCACAAAAAAGATGGACTTTGATTTATTGATAATGGACATTTATTATTATGAGAATTTTATACGTTGATATTCACATTTGTCATTTCACTTTTGCATAATTTTTAGCGCTGCACTTATTTACATAATTTATGGTTTACAGTAAAAATTCTATTTGCAGTGTTAGCGGCTTACACGTTTGAGTTAGCGCAAAGTTATTTTGTTTTTTCTGAACACTTTAAGACAAACAGTTTTACTTTAGGACCAGTTCACACCAGGAATCGTACAGGAACACACTGCATTTGCAACCTGTGGTTGGGGTGTTGTTAGAATTGCATTGACACCTGCTGCAGATCGCAAGGGCGGTGAAGGAAACGCAGACAGAATGCGAGTGTGAAAAGGCTCTTAAAGGGACAGTGAGGGTTAGTGAGGTTGAATAAAAAGATCTGTAATACAGTATACTCTGTGCAGATATTATTCATCCCGGTACAGTCCAGATAATTCTCAATTTATTATCCGTCTACAGAGAGGAGAGTCCCGTATAGATCACATGACCACATCAAAAGGAATGGAAAAAGACCAAAGTCACATGATTGAGAGGCTACTAAACCTCACCCTGGAGATCATCTTCCTGCTGACCGGAGAGGTGGGGAGGATTCTGGGAGGTCACATGACATTTCTTATATTTTTGTAATGACCCAACTAAAGAGAAGTCTGTAGTAATAACTGCCACATGCTCTCTTTACACAGAATTATAAAGTAGTGAAGAAAACATCTGGAGATCCATTATCACCCAGCAGCCGTCTTCACAGGACATCACCCATCACAGTGCCTCCAACTCCCTGCCTGACAACAGAGGTAACCAGTGCCAAGAAGATTCTAGAAATCACCAACAAGATCATTGAGCTGCTGACAGGAGAGGTGAGCGGTGCCGGGAATTCTGGGACATTATCCAGTAACAGACAAGGGATGTGTCTGGATGGTGACTGTATCATTGTGTGTGTCAGGTTCCTATAAGGTGTCAGGATGTCACTGTCTATTTCTCCATGGAGGAGTGGGAGTATTTAGAAGGACACAAGGATCTCTACAAGGATGTCATGATGGAGAATCAGCCGCCCCTCACATCACCGGGTAAGAGGAGACTTTATTGTAAAGGAGAGAGCTGTATGGAGGGTCCACCTAGATCCCCCATCATCTGATAAACACATAGAAGCAATGTATTCAGTCAGTGTGTGTGTTTCCTACAGATGGATCCAGTAATGGGAACCCACCAGAGAGATGTTCCTTTCCTGTGTATTCCTGGGATTCCACACAGGAAGATCACAGCTATGCACAACTTGATCAGGTAGACGGGACTGAAGATCTAAAATTCAAACATTATGAGATGACATTCTTCTATGTAATCTCCTGTTTCTTTTTCCAAATGTATTCTATCATTGTTGGGGTTCAGGATGAAGAACTGGAAGAAATGAAAGTTGAGATTAAGGAGAAAAAACAAGAGATGTTGGCAAGTGAAGATCAGCAGTCTATGGAGGAGGGGGAGATGATTATGGACAGTAAACAGGCGAAATCTTTACATATGGAAACAAGTAAGTAATAAACTCTAAATACAGAAAAAAAAATCACATTTGACATACTGTACACCATATGAAAGGTCCATCTCCATTCCTCAATATAATATAACGTCAGGGTTCTTAACAAATAAGGAGGAGATACTGTACATCATATGAAAGGTCCATCTCCATTCCTTAATATAATATAACGTCAGGGTTCCTAACAAGTAAGGAGATACTGTACTCCATATGTAAGGTCCATCTCCAATCCTCAATATAACATCTTTTTCCCAACAAATGAGGTGGAGGTACTGTACACCATACGAAAGGTTCCTCTCCATTCTTCACTTTAACGTCATGTTCCCAACAAATGAGGAGGAGATACTGTACACCATATGAAAGGTCCATCTCCATTCCTCAATATAATGTCATGTTCCCAACAAATGAGGAGGAGATACTGTACACCATATGAAAGGTCCATCTCCATTCCTCAATATAACGTTTTGTTCTTAACAAATGAGGAGGAGATACTGTACACCATATGAAAGGTCCATCTCCATTCCTCAATATAACGTCATGTTCCCAACAAATGAGGAGAAGATACTGTACACCATATGAAAGGTCCATTCCTTTAATATAAAGTCATGTTCCCAACAAATGAGGAGGAGATACTGTACACCATATGAAAGGTCCATCTCCATTCCTCAATATAACGTCATGTTCCCAACAAATGAGGATGAGATACTGTACACCATATGAAAGGTTCCTCTGACTGTCTCCTGCAGCATGTCCTCACTCTTTAACTCCTCTTGCAACATGTTTTCACTTTCTGACCATCTCTTATAGAATATTCACAGTCTCTGACCTTCTACTATAGTTTGTCCAAAGTATTTTTGTCCACAGGTTTTTGTAAAGTTGCAAACGCTCAACTTGAGGTCCATTTGTGATGTTGGGGATGGTTCTTGAGGCCACCATTATTGATAAATTGTCCTCCACTGCTTTACTCCTCCTCATTCTTCAATATGGTCTCATGTTTCCAAGACATAAGAAGGACCCATCTCCATTCTTACAGTAACAATATAATTATTTCACAAAGACTGTTACCCAGTGTCGTTTGGGTGTACTGTATTCTATTTCAGGTTTGTATTCATAGTTTGGTGTCATACTTGCGCCCAATTCCAAGCCAAATTTCTGGGGCATTGTTGAGTTTGTACAATATACAGTATATGATAACTCAATGCAAAACACGAAGAATACTTTTAACTTTCATTTAAATTGCTTCCAACAGGTGAACACTATGTCTGGAATACCTCAGAGGGACATCTTATTTTATCTTCAGATTGTAATGCAGAAGATAATAATATTGCACAATATTCTTCAGGAGTAAATCACATTAATCAAAATGCTCACCATATAGCTTACTCTGTGGAGAGATCAGTGGATCCCTCTCCTATGAAATCATTGGGAACTACAGTAGACATCCTGAGGAACACGGCAGAGAATTCATTGATGTGTTCGATATGTAGGAAATTTCTCAATAAAAATGGAGCACTTTATAAAGAACAGATAAGTCACGCGGGTGAGAGCTCTTTCTTATGTTTAGAGTGCGGGAAATGTTTCACTGAGAAAAAAACACTTCTCAAACATCAGAAAAGTCACACATGCAGGTATCTTTATTCATGTCCGGAGTGTGGAAAATATTTCAATGACAAAGGAAGTCTTCTTAAACATCAGAGAACTCACACAGGGAAGCGTCCATTTCCTTGTTTAGAGTGCGGGAAATGTTTCGTTCAGAAAATAGACCTTCTGAAACACCAGAGAATTCACACGGGTGAGCGTCCTTTCTTGTGTTCAGAGTGCGGGAAATCTTTCATTCAAAAATCAGACCTTCAGAGACACAAGAGAACTCACACAGGTGAACGCCCCTATTCCTGTTCTGAATGCGGGAAACATTTCAATGACAAAGGAAACCTTGTTAAGCATAAGAGAATTCACACGGGTGAGCGTCCATTTTTATGTTCAGAGTGCGGGAAATCTTTTGCTGAGAAAGCAAAACTTCTAAGGCATCAGAGAATTCACACTGGTGAGCGTCCTTTTTCTTGTCCAGAGTGTGAGAAACGTTTCAGGAAGAAAGAAAGCCTGGTCAGACACCAGGAAAAACACACTTGAAATGCCGTGTACACACGATCGGTCATTCCGACAATGAAATCCTGGATATATTTCCGACGGATGTTGGCCCAAACTTGTCTTGCATACACACGGTCGCACAAATGTTGTCGGAAATTCCAATCGCCAAGAACGCGGTGACGTACAACACGTACGACGAGCCGAGAAGAATTAAGTTCAATAGCCAGTGCGACTCTTCTGCTTGATTCCGAGCATGCGTGGACTTTTGTGCGTCTGAATTGTGTACACACGAACCAGCTCTCAAATTTTTGTTGTCAGAAATTCTGAGAAAAAATGTCCGATGGAGCATACACACGGTCGGAATCTCCGACAACAAGCTCCCATCGAACATTTGTTGTCGGAAATTCCGATCGTGTGTACGGGGCAAAAGGCTTTTTTTTATGATCAGGCTGCGGAAATGCTTTACACATAAAGGAAATCTAAATAGACATTGGAGAAAACCGCTGATAAATGTACAGTGGTAGTTACCAAATGGAACTGTTCAGTCCAGAGAACTGTATCATTAAAAAATATATTTTTTAGTACATCCAGGTGACATTTGTTGATAGGTGGAGTCTGTGGTAGGATGTGGAGAATGTAGTGTGGATGGGGGAGGAGAGCTGTCGGAGAATGTAGTGTGGATGGTGGAGGAGAGCTGTTGGAGAATGTAGTGTGGATGGTGGAGGAGAGCTGTCAGAGAATGTAGTGTGGATGGTGGAGGAGAGCTGTCAGAGAATGTAGTGTGGATGGTGGAGGAGAGCTGTTGGAGAATGTAGTGTGGATGGTGGAGGAGAGATGTCGGAGAATGTAGTGTGGATGGTGGAGGAGAGCTGTCGGAGAATGTAGTGTGGATGGTGGGAGGAGATCTGTCAGAGAATGTAGTGTGGATGGTGGAGAGCTGTCGGAGAATGTAGTGTGGATGGTGGAGGAGAGCTGTCGGAGAATGTAGTGTGGATGGTGGAGAGCTGTCGGAGAATGTAGTGTGGATGGTGGAGGAGAGCTGTCGGAGAATGTAGTGTGGATGGTGGAGGAGATCTGTCGGAGAATGTAGTGTGGATGGTGGAGGAGAGTTGTCGGAGAATGTAGTGTGGATGATGGAGGAGATCTGTCGGAGACTGTAGTGTGGATGGTGGAGGAGAGCTGTCGGAGAATGTAGTGTGGATGGTGGAGGAGATCTGTCAGAGAATGTAGTGTGGATGGTGGAGGAGAGCTGTCGGAGAATGTAGTGTGGATGGTGGGAGGAGATCTGTCGGAGAATGTAGTGTGGATGGTGGAGGAGAGCTGTCTGAGAATGTAGTGTGGATGGTGGGAGGAGAGCTGTTGGAGAATGTAGTGTGGATGGTGGAGGAGATCTGTCGGAGAATGTAGTGTGGATGGTGGAGGAGATCTGTCGGAGAATGTAGTGTGGATGGTGGGAGGAGAGCTGTTGGAGAATGTAGTGTGGATGGTGGAGGAGATCTGTCGGAGAATGTAGTGTGGATGGTGGAGGAGAGATGTCGGAGAATGTAGTGTGGATGGTGCAGGAGAGCTGTCAAGGAATGTAGTGTGGATGGTGGAGGAGAGTTGTCGGAGAATGTAGTGTGGATGGTGGAGGAGAGCTGTCAGAGAATGTAGTGTGGATGGTGGAGGAGAGCTGTCAGAGAATGTAGTGTGGATGGTGGAGGAGAACTGTCGGAGAATGTAGTGTGGATGGTGGAGGAGATCTGTCGGAGAATGTAGTGTGGATGGTGGAGATCTGTCGGAGAATGTAATGTGGATGGTGGAGGAGAGCTGTCGGAGAATGTAGTGTGGATGGTGGAGGAGAGCTGCCGGAGAATGTAGTGTGGATGGTGGAGGAGAGCTGTCGGAGAATGTAGTGTGGATGGTGGGGGGAGAGCTGTCGGAGAATGTAGTGTGGATGGTGGGGGGAGAGCTGTTGGAAAATGTAGTGTGGATGGCGGAGGAGAGCTGTCGGAGAATGTAGTGTGGATGGTGGAGGAGAGCTGTCGGAGAATGTAGTGTGGATGGTGGAGGAGAACTGTCCGAGAATGTAGTGTGGATGGTGGGAGGAGAGCTGTCGGAGAATGTAGTGTGGATGGTGGAAGAGATCTGTCGGAGAATGTAGTGTGGATGGTGGAGGAGATCTGTCGGAGAATGTAATGTGGATGGTGGAGGAGAGCTGTCGGAGAATGTAGTGTGGATGGTGGAGGAGAACTGTTGGAGAATGTAGTGTGGATGGTGGAGGAGAGCTGTCGGAGAATGTAGTGTGGATGGTGGAGGAGAACTGTCGGAGAATGTAGTGTGGATGGTGGAGGAGATCTGTCGGAGAATGTAATGTGGATGGTGGAGGAGAGCTGTCGGAGAATGTAGTGTGGATGGTGGAGGAGATCTGTCGGAGAATGTAGTGTGGATGGTGGAGGAGAGCTGTCTGAGAATGTAGTGTGGATGGTGGCGGGAGAGCTGTCGGAGAATGTAGTGTGGATGGTGGGAGGAGAGCTGTCGGAGAATGTAGTGTGGATGGTGGGGGGAGAGCTGTCGGAGAATGTAGTGTGGATGGTGGGGGGAGAGCTGTTGGAAAATGTAGTGTGGATGGCGGAGGAGAGCTGTCGGAGAATGTAGTGTGGATGGTGGAGGAGAGCTGTCGGAGAATGTAGTGTGGATGGTGGGAGGAGATCTGTCGGAGAATGTAGTGTGGATGGCGGAGGAGATCTGTCGGAGAATGTAGTGTGGATGGCGGAGGAGAGCTGTTGGAAAATGTAGTGTGGATGGCGGAGGAGAGCTGTCGGAGAATGTAGTGTGGATGGTGGAGGAGAGCTGTCGGAGAATGTAGTGTGGATGGTGGAGGAGATCTGTCGGAGAATGTAGTGTGGATGGTGGGAGGAGAGCTGTCGGAGAATGTAGTGTGGATGGCGGAGGAGAGCTGTTGGAAAATGTAGTGTGGATGGCGGAGGAGAGCTGTCGGAGAATGTAGTGTGGATGGTGGAGGAGAGCTGTCGGAGAATGTAGTGTGGATGGTGGAGGAGATCTGTCGGAGAATGTAGTGTGGATGGTGGGAGGAGAGATGTTGGAGAATGTAGTGTGGATGGTGGAGGAGATCTGTCGGAGAATGTAGTGTGGATGGTGGGAGGAGAGCTGTCGGAGAATGTAGTGTGGATGGTGGGGGAGAGCTGTCGGAGAATGTAATTTGGATGGTGGAGGAGAGCTGTCAGAGAATGTAGTGTGAATGGTGGAAGAGTGCTGTCGGAGAATGTAGTGTGGATGGTGGGGGGGAGCTATCGGAGAATGTAGTGTGGGTGGTGGAGGAGAGCTGTCAGGGAATGTAGTGTGAATGGTGGAGGAGAGCTGTCGGAGAATGTAGTTTGGATGGTGGGGGGAGATCTGTCGGAGAATTTAGTGTGGATGGTGGGGGAGAGCTGTCGGAGAATGTAGTGTGGATGGTGGAGGAGTGCTGTCAGAGAATGTAGTGTGGATGGTGGGAGGAGAGCTGTCAGGGAATGTAGTGTGGATAGTGGTGGAAAGCTGTCGGAGAATGTAGTGTGGATGGTGGGGGGAGATCTGTCGGAGAATGTAGTGTGGATGGTGGGAGGAGAGCTGTCGGAGAATGTAGTGTGAATGGTGGAGGAGAGCTGTCGGAGAATGTAGTGTGGATGGTGGAGGAGAGATGTCGGAGAATGTAGTGTGGATGGTGGGAGAAGAGATGTCGGAGAATGTAGTGCGGATGGTGGGAGGAGATCTGTCGGAGAATGTAGTGTGGATGGTGGGAGAAGAGATGTCAGAGAATGTAGTGTGGATGGTGGAGGAGATCTGTCGGTGAATGTAGCATGGATGGTAAATTATATCATGTGAATGGAGGAGTTATTGGCCACAATCAATGAAAACGTGACTTTTCCCTCTCTTCTTCAAATTTCTTCCAATCTCCTCATGCAGTTTGGAAAAAAGTGTTTTTTAGCGTACTACCATGCCATACCTCTGCAGGTGCTTTTCTACCGTGACGCGTTTCCTCCGTAGTTCACATAGAGTCTTTGATGGCACCGGATGGGACTTTCTTTTCTAGATTCCCAAGGGGAAGCGGGCCAAGTGAGCCCGTAGTTGGCAGCTTTTCATACCGTTTTCTCGCACAATTGTCTCAGGACCTGCATTTGTGCTATTTGTTTTTCCTAATGTATTATTACTGTTTTCACTTACTGTAACATTGTTACTGCAGTACTATGCTAATTTTCTATTTATTGTCTACATGCCACAGTCTTCAATACAACTTTATTGTTTAATGAAGGTAAAAAAAACCTCAGTGTGCAGCCCGCTAATACTTCCCCTACACACAGAACGGGGCTCTGGGACAAGCATGACTGTCCGCGTAGGCGGCAGGAGACCTGAGAAGAGGAGAATCAGAGCTGCTCTGTGCAAAACCATAACACAGAGCAAGTAAGTATAAAATGTATGTCATTTTTGAAGAAAAAATGTGAGCCTTTAGTAACCCTTACATATACAATCAATCAAGTTTGCAGACATTTTCTTGGCTTTTTTTTGTTTTTAACACTGATATAATATATGCCCTTCTGTATTGTAATTGTACTGTCCCCCCTCTACATTGTAAAGCCTAGCACAAACTGTTGGCGCTATATAAATCCTGTATAATAATAAATAATATCAATAAATTGTCTGTCATAGAATTGAAAAATAATGTAGGCTGCAGTTTTAATAGTCTCCACTAGAAGGCGTTCCTACGAATTGTCAATGGAACGCACAGACAGGAAGTGATGCAAGGCACAGACAGGAAGTGATGTCAGGCATAAAAAGGAAGTTCCGGGTGAAAGGTGAGTTCAGGAGGAAATCGAGAGGAGACATTGCTGGAACTGGCAGAAGAGGAGGTAATGAGATATTATTATTTTGATTATTTTTCCCAACTTATCTCCACAGCAGCATACACATTAGTTAGTGTAATGCGCCGTACACACGATCGCACATTCCGACAACAAAATCCATGTTTTTTTTCCGACGGATGTTGGCTCAAACTTGTCTTGCGTACACACGGTCACACAAAGTTGGTCGGAAATTCCGAACGTCAAGAACGAGGTGACGTACAATACGTACGACGAGCCGAGAAAAGTGAAGTTCAAAAGCCAGTGCTGCTCTTCTGCTTGATTCTGAGCATGCGTGGCACTTTGTGCGTCGGAATTGTGTACACACGATCGGAATTTACGCGAACGGATTTTGTTGTCAGAAAATTTGAGATCCAGATCTGAAATTTTGTGTGTCGGAAATTCCGATGGAAAAAGTCCGATGGAGCTTACACACGGTTGGAATTTCCAACAACAAGCTCCGATCGCACATTTTCCGTCGGAAAGTCCGACCGTGTGTACGGGGCATTAGGCTCCGCTCCTCAAACTCCCATAGGACCTCATACTAATTAACTGAAGTTCCACCTGGGTGGCTCCATTCTCTTTTTGTCCTCGCTACATAGGATCATAACCTTTAGGTACCGTAGGCTAATCAATTGCAATTTCCACCAGGTTGCATTGATTGTGTGAAGTGCTTGGACTATCCAATGGACGCTGTGAGGATCGCTTTGTGCGCAGGTGAACATTGCTGAGCCCTTCCATGTCAGCTACAGACATTTCTTTCTAGCAACCCACCCAGTTTTTTTACAGAGTTCTTTTCCCCATGTGTATGCAGTCATAGGAAAAATTGATATCAAATATTTACCGTAATTTTCCTTCTCTGACTTACCTCCATGGCATCATGCTTCCCTCCCCAGAAAGTGTAACGACTTCTTACAAGAATGGGACCAGCTGGGTAGGACTTTCGTTTTGTTTAGTAGGGTGTCCTGTGGGACATTAGAGACCAAGCTTAGCCTACATGTATGCTGCCATGAGATAGTCGGGAAAACGCAAAATTGGTATCAAATACTTACCTTAATTTTTATTTCATGAATTACACCTCCATGGCATCATGCGCCCCTCCCCAGAAAGTGTAACAACTTCTTACAAGAATGGGACCAGCTGGGTAGGACTTTCGTTTTTCAGTAGGTGGTCCTATTGGAACTTGGAAAGCAAGCCTAGCCTACATGTATGCTTCCATAAGGTAGTCAGGAAAATGGAAAATATATATCAAATACTTACCTTAATTTTTCCTTCATGACTTACCTCCATGGCATCATGCTTCCCTCCCCAGAAAGTGTAACGAGTTCTTACAAGAATGGGACCAGCTGGGTAGGACTTTCATTTTTCAGTAGGAGGTCCTATTGGAGGTCGGAGAGCAAGCCTAGCCTACATGTATGCTTCCATGAGGTAGTAAGAAAAACGGAAAATGTATCAAATACTTACCTAAATTTTTTTTTCATGACTTACCTCCATGGCATCATGCTTTCCTCCCCAGAAAGTGTAACGACTTCTTACAAGAGTGGGACCAACTGAGTAGGACTTTCGTTTTTGAGTAGGAGGTCCTATTGGAGCTCGGAGAGTAAGCCTAGCCTACATGTATGCTTCTATGAGGTAGTCAGGAAAATGGAAAATAAGTATCAAATACTTACCTTAAAGGGTAACTCCACTTGTGTAGGGGAAAAAAATAGCAAATAAAGAAAAAATAATATAGCGTTTACAATTGTGACACAAGTCATATTGCAATTGAATGTTATTAAAAATGACCTTTCCCTTTCAATCTGCAGCTGCTGTAATTTTTTATAAATGCAAAGAAATATGGCTACCTGGAATTGTTCTGTACACAAAATGTGTACCGACCACTCACCAGAAACATTATTTCTTGCTTGTGTGATTGGCTTGCCTAAGATACAAGTCAGATTTTAGGTATCCCCTGCAACAAAAATGTCATTTTTGGTGAGATGTTTCCAATAGGAACACGTCTAAAGGGATGCAGGCCCAGCAGATTTCCTCATTAGTGCCCTGCAGCTGCCACAGCTGAACGATAATTATGAAGCCACTCCCATCAGACCCACCCAGCCCAGAGGCACAGACAAACACACTTGGATTTCTTCAGAATAACAAAAGGTAGGAATCCACGACAAAGGTTGTAATAATCCTTGCAATGTACATAGATCACCCAGGGGGGAATGCTTTTTGCTCAACAAAAGTGGAGTTACACTTTAAATTTCCTTTCCTGACTTATATCCATGGTGGCATGCTTCCCTCCCCAGAAAGAATAACGACCTCTTACAAAAATGGGATCAGCTGGGTAGCTCTTCTGTTTTTTTAGTAGGAGATCCTATGGGAGCTTGAAGACCAAGCCTAACCTACGTGTATGCTGCCATTGAAAAAAATCAGGAAAGGAAAATTATGGTATTTGATAACAAATTTTCATTTTACACCCATCAACATCTTGTTGTGTTCATCCTCGTCCTCCATATTCTTTTATCTCCTGCAACTTTTTCACACAAATATTTTGAGGAGAAAGGATTGGGTGGTTGCGGTACTTGTATTTTATCGAAAAAAATACACATAAGGTAACTAGATGTGTTCCTTGGCCTGAGGAAGGACTGATTTTAGACTGTTGCTTTCTCCAAAAAAGTTTATTTTATCTCACTGACGCCAATAATGGGACTTATTTTATTCTACTGAGACCAATGATGGAGCTTAATTTATTCTACTTGTGGGTGGGGCCAGTAACCCTGCACGTGGGACCACCTTTTCCGGGAACAGGCGGGGACCGCAATCATGTGAGAATCAAACATTATGGTGGTTCTCTAGCTTAGAGATGAGCCTTGTACCATGTGTAGTAGTTAATTACACAGAGTCGCTCTTTAGCATACTGTCCCATGTCACTACACACCCTTCCCTTCGGTATGTTACATTTAGGAGGGACACCGCTGAGCCTGTGCCCACCAGTCCAGCACACCTCTGTCAACTCCCAGTGAAAGAATAGGGTCCTGCCATGCACCTTGCATGGACTTCATGTGTGCACTTCATTTAACTCCTTCAGCTTCACCATACCATGTGGCCAAGTACATGAGGTCTCTCTACCACGGGTTTGGTCCTGAGTGCTTTGGGAAACCGGCCACTAGGGAGGGAGTCAGATCACCGACCCCCTCACTACCAGAGGACCCGTCACCTACACCAGGTACCACGCTTCATGACTGGCTGCAATGTACCTTACACTATTTCGGGTTACCCATAGCAACTGCATTACTCCTCCTGCTTGTCTTGCTGAGTACACCTTCCATAGTGGCTTTGCTTCATATCCCACATGTGTTTTACAGACTCTTGTTCTTTCATATGCCAGGAACCTTCATGTACTCCTTTAAAGGACTTCAGACCAGGCGTAAAACAGTTAACCGCTTTACTGAAGATTGAGCAACACAGTTCAACAGTATACATGAAACAGAGTCCAGCACTAACTAACTAATGCAAGCTGCCCAGGTTCATACCTTCCAGATCAAGGGTCTCCAAACTTTCTAAACAAAGGGCCAGTTTACTGTCCTCCAGACTTTAGGGGGGCCGGACTCTGGCAAATGTGAGTAGAAATTGTCCTGGCATCAGTGGGAGTAAACAATGCATCTTTGGTATTAGGGGGAATAAGAGTTCCACATCGCTGGTATCAATGGGAGTAATAGTTCCCCATTGTTGGTATCAATAGGGGGAATAGTGCTCCATCATTGGTGTCAATAGAATAGTGCCCTGTTGTTGGTGTGAGTGAGAGAGGAATAGTGACCCATCATTAGTGTCAGTTTAAGGAATAGTGCCCCATAGTTGGTGTCAGTAGCAAGAATTATGCCCCATTGTTGGTGTTAGTAGAATAGTGTCCCAATGCTGGTGTCAGTGGGAGGAATGTTGGTGCCAGTGGAAGGAAGTTTGAGGAATAGTGCTCCATAGTTGGCGTCAATGGGAGAAATAGTGGCCCATTGTTGATGTCAATAGCAGGAATTATGCCCCATTGTTAGTGGAACGATGTCCCAATGTTGGTGTCAGTGGGCGAAATAGTGTCTTTTATCAGTGGAAGGAAAAGTGCCCCAAGGGCCGGATCAAGGCAAGCAGAGGGCTGTTTGAAGACCACTGTTCCAGGGAAGCAAACTCTATTCCGCAAACTCCAGTAATGGTAGGTTCCTAGCCCAGAGGAAATCCCAGCAGGGTGACCCAGAAGGTAGCCACGTCCTCCAGAAACACTACTTGTTGAAGTAGTTCTTCCTCTGTCAATCCCATGTAGAAGAGAGAGCTTGCTCTGAGCCCTCCTCTGATATTTATGTGGCTTACAGTAGGGGCAGTACTCAAAAAGCCTGGGAAAGTCTCTAGACACAGTTAACCCCTTTCCATCCCGAGTAGCCGAGTAGTAACTCACTAGATGCATACAGTAAATAATAATGCAGTGCAGACGGGGCTACAATATTCACAGGCACCCTGTCAGCACCCGCTTACACACTTATTTTATCTCCCTCACACCAGCAATGGGACACCAAAAACAGGGTTTATTTTATCCCAATGAGCCTAGCAATGGGGCTTGTTTTATGCCATGTACACAAACAATGGGGCTTATTTTACTCTCTTTGTCATCGACAATAGGACTTATTTTATCCCAGTGACACCAACGATGGGACTTATTAACCACCTCAATACTGGACAGCGTCAGAAACCATGAAATCAGGCCGAGACAGAAGTACAGTTAAATCACACTTGTTTAATAATAAAAGTAAAAAGAACAAACGTAGTCAAAACATAGCCAAAGTTCAGTAACCGGAACGGATAGTCAGCCAAGCCAGAAGTTAGGGATCAATGTAGTGGAACATCAAGCAAGATCTGGAGCCAGAAGGCATGTCAGCAAAGCAAGTCTTGAACAGGATCGCAGGAGGATTTCTGTGATGTTGACCAAGGCGAAGGCAGAGATCCTCTGGACTGGACGGCTTAAGTAGGCAGGACTGACGAGCAGGATATCATCAACAGCTGAGTAACTGTGGAGAGATAGTAGCTGGCAATTAGCCGACAGCTGAGCGGCCAGCTCAGAGAAGGAAGGGCTGAGCCCAGCCCTGACAGACAGTTTTTCCCCCTTCCTGCCCAGGCCATTTTTTAGCTTTTTTAGCACTGTCGCACTTTGAATGACAATTGTGCGGTCATGCAACACTGTACCCATATTAAATGTTTACCATTTTTTTCTGGTACAGTATTTGACATATAAAGAGAGAACAGAGATGCAAAATTCCCAGGCAGGGGATATAAACATTAGACACAATGCAGGATTTCATGTGAAAACACAGAAGATGTGCCATAGAGTGTAGACTCTGCATTGACCCCAGGCCAGGGATTCAGGGGCTAAGGTGGGTAAAGGGAGCGGACTTGTCCACAAAAATAGGGTAGACAAAACCAAACTGAACAGAAATTTTTTTTTTTTTTTTTAATTATTAATTAAGGCAGTGTCAGAAACCATGAAATCAGGCCGAGACAGAAGTACAGTTAAATCACACTTGTTTAATAATAAAAGTAAAAAGAACAAACGTAGTCAAAACATAGCCAAAGTTCAGTAACCGGAACGGATAGTCAGCCAAGCCAGAAGTTAGGGATCAATGTAGTGGAACATCAAGCAAGATCTGGAGCCAGAAGGCATGTCAGCAAAGCAAGTCTTGAACAGGATCGCAGGAGGATTTCTGTGATGTTGACCAAGGCGAAGGCAGAGATCCTCTGGACTGGACGGCTTAAGTAGGCAGGACTGACGAGCAGGATATCATCAACAGCTGAGTAACTGTGGAGAGATAGTAGCTGGCAATTAGCCGACAGCTGAGCGGCCAGCTCAGAGAAGGAAGGGCTGAGCCCAGCCCTGACAGACAGTTTTTCCCCCTTCCTGCCCAGGCCATTTTTTAGCTTTTTTAGCACTGTCGCACTTTGAATGACAATTGTGCGGTCATGCAACACTGTACCCATATTAAATGTTTACCATTTTTTTCTGGTACAGTATTTGACATATAAAGAGAGAACAGAGATGCAAAATTCCCAGGCAGGGGATATAAACATTAGACACAATGCAGGATTTCATGTGAAAACACAGAAGATGTGCCATAGAGTGTAGACTCTGCATTGACCCCAGGCCAGGGATTCAGGGGCTAAGGTGGGTAAAGGGAGCGGACTTGTCCACAAAAATAGGGTAGACAAAACCAAACTGAACAGAAATTTTTTTTTTTTTTTTTTAATTATTAATTAAGGCAGTGTCAGAAACCATGAAATCAGGCCGAGACAGAAGTACAGTTAAATCACACTTGTTTAATAATAAAAGTAAAAAGAACAAACGTAGTCAAAACATAGCCAAAGTTCAGTAACCGGAACGGATAGTCAGCCAAGCCAGAAGTTAGGGATCAATGTAGTGGAACATCAAGCAAGATCTGGAGCCAGAAGGCATGTCAGCAAAGCAAGTCTTGAACAGGATCGCAGGAGGATTTCTGTGATGTTGACCAAGGCGAAGGCAGAGATCCTCTGGACTGGACGGCTTAAGTAGGCAGGACTGACGAGCAGGATATCATCAACAGCTGAGTAACTGTGGAGAGATAGTAGCTGGCAATTAGCCGACAGCTGAGCGGCCAGCTCAGAGAAGGAAGGGCTGAGCCCAGCCCTGACAGACAGTTTTTCCCCCTTCCTGCCCAGGCCATTTTTTAGCTTTTTTAGCACTGTCGCACTTTGAATGACAATTGTGCGGTCATGCAACACTGTACCCATATTAAATGTTTACCATTTTTTTCTGGTACAGTATTTGACATATAAAGAGAGAACAGAGATGCAAAATTCCCAGGCAGGGGATATAAACATTAGACACAATGCAGGATTTCATGTGAAAACACAGAAGATGTGCCATAGAGTGTAGACTCTGCATTGACCCCAGGCCAGGGATTCAGGGGCTAAGGTGGGTAAAGGGAGCGGACTTGTCCACAAAAATAGGGTAGACAAAACCAAACTGAACAGAAATTTTTTTTTTTTTTTTTTAATTATTAATTAAGGCAGTGTCAGAAACCATGAAATCAGGCCGAGACAGAAGTACAGTTAAATCACACTTGTTTAATAATAAAAGTAAAAAGAACAAACGTAGTCAAAACATAGCCAAAGTTCAGTAACCGGAACGGATAGTCAGCCAAGCCAGAAGTTAGGGATCAATGTAGTGGAACATCAAGCAAGATCTGGAGCCAGAAGGCATGTCAGCAAAGCAAGTCTTGAACAGGATCGCAGGAGGATTTCTGTGATGTTGACCAAGGCGAAGGCAGAGATCCTCTGGACTGGACGGCTTAAGTAGGCAGGACTGACGAGCAGGATATCATCAACAGCTGAGTAACTGTGGAGAGATAGTAGCTGGCAATTAGCCGACAGCTGAGCGGCCAGCTCAGAGAAGGAAGGGCTGAGCCCAGCCCCGACAGGCAGGGTGCGAGTAAAGGAAAGGAGGAGCAGAGTGAAAGGGCAAAGGGCCAAGGGAAGAGAGAGAGAGGGTAGTAGTAGTAGAAGGAGCATAGGCGAGGAGCAAAGGAAGGAAAGGTAGGGAAAGGAAGTTTCCCCAGGCTGGGGATTGAGAAAGGTTCATTTGAAATAACTAGGCTGGTCAGGTGCAAGGTTGGAGGAGCCTAAGACCACCACGGGGGCCCACACTTTGAGGAATTTAACATGAGTGTCATGGAGGATACTTGTCATCTTTTCATGGATCATAAGGGTCGTCAAGGTGCTGTTCACCTCTGCAAACAATACAGCTGGCTTTTTTCAGGCCCTAGCTAATGTGCACTTAGCTGCGATAAATAAGTAAGTGGCCAATTTCTTTTGGTAAGAAAAGAGGTATCGGATCAGACAATGGAGCAATGCTAGTTTGGCATCTTTGTGGATAGGTACGTGGAAAAGGTTCCGAAGACCCTCAACTGGAATCCCATAAGGCAGGGGCAGGACCACCAGATATAGATTTCATCTCCTCTCTGACCACAGCCCCGGAAGCATCTATCCCTATATGATGGGTTTGACTTGACAATGCGGGCAGGGACCAAATACCTTCTAGGCTGTCTGCAGGTGTAGCTTTATTGAAGGAGCACTTTGTTATGGTGGTCCAGGCCTTGCTCCAATCTGCAAGGTCAATAGGGGACAGGTCTCGCTCCCACTTAAGCACATAGGATAGAGAATCAGAGGCATTGTTAGAGTTGAGAGAGGAATATATCATAGAGATGGTGCCAGGGGAAACCTGGGGAGTGCAGGCAAGAGTGTTCGAAGGTGTTTTTTTGATATGGTAAAGTGTCATGGGGCAAAGAGAGGTTATCCTGTGTCGCAGCTGAATATAACGAAAGAATTCAACCGAAGGAGCTTCGTGGGTCTCTTGAATGGAAGACCATATAGGGAAGGTGCGAGATCCAAGAAATATCAGACCTGTGAGAACCCATGGGCGGGCCATCTTGAAAATATGTGTGGTTGTTCCAAGCCAGGTGGAAATATGGGGTTGTTCAAAAGAGGGAGTAGTGGAAGAAACAGAGAAATGAGCTTGCCGGAGTAGCGTACAGTCCCAAATTTTCAGACAATGTGCCATTAGGGGGCTAACAGAGGGGGGATGTAGTTTAGGAGGGAGCCACAGTAGGGCAGAGATGGGGACCGATGCGTAGTTAGGGACCTCTAAAAGGACCCAGAGAGGAATGTTATGGACCCAGACAGGCAGGGTCTAGAAGAAATATAGAATCTGGGATGATAGTCATCTTGGCTGCGTGAATAAGACCAATGCACAACAGTGAGAAATCGCCAAGATGCCGTAAGAGCAGTGATGGTGCGTAGAAGAGGATAAAAGTTGGTGGAGAAGAGGGAAGAGTAAGAGGATGTCAGCTTAATTCCCAAATAGTCCAAAGAGGAGCTGGCCCAGAGATATTGGGAGAGTGATGTTCAGGGCGGTCGTTTTGTGTTGGTTAATTTGGAGTTCATAGATTGCAGCAAAGCGGGCCAAGAGAGCCTGAAGTTTGGGTAAGGTGACAATTGTGTTGGTGAGGGTCAGAAGAGCAAACATATTTAGTTTATGGCATTTGCCAGAGTAAGGGATGCCGTTGACATTGGAGTCTGCCCTAAGAGAAATGGTCAGAAGTTCAAGGGCAAGAATAAAGAGGACGGGGATAAGGGGCAGCATTGCCTCGTTCCTCTGAAGATGGGAAACGAGGGTGAGAAGCATCCAGCATGGTAAACAGCGGCTGAAGGGGTCGAAAAAAGGGATGTCAACCATGAAAGAATTGACTCCCCGAAACCCCAACACTGTAGCACATATCGCAGATAGTCCCATGAGAAGGAATCAAAAGCTTTATACAGTACATCCAGTTCCTATTTTCCTAAAACAGAACCATAGAGGGAAAAGTGTGACACTACAATGCCAGATGGCATTTTTCTTCTTGAACCCTTTAAGATGTCCCCTTTATTTTTTTCCAAATGCTGACAACCATGATCCAATATATACCAAGCAACGCTTTTTAAAAGCCCAACTACATCTAAAATGTAATAGTTTTGAATCGTGAAAGGACGAATTAGGACCTCCTGTAAGATTAGTTGTCTACATCCCAATTGGGCTGATTGTCACTCTCATCTTGTTCTGTTCGATCTCTATCACCTGGACAAGACGTGAAGATAAATTTTCCCAACCAGGACACAGACAGAAGAATACCTCCATAGAATATCTAACATTTTCTCCAGTCAATCTAAGCCTAGTTTCTAGTTAGAGTTGTGCTTTAAAGGTCTGTATATAGTATAAAAAGCAGTCTGAATTGATAGAATTATGGAGGAACTCTCTGCAGATATTTATTCATCCTAATACAGTCCAGATGATTCTTAGTTTTTTTATCCATCTACAGAGAAGACCCTCCTTGCATAGACATGACCATTGAAGAAATGGATAAAGACCAAAGCCATGTGACTGAGACGATACTAAATCTCACCCTAAAGATCATCTACCTGCTGACCGGAGAGGTGAGGAGAATTCCGGGATGATCACATAATATCACTCTTATCTCTATAAAATCCTGAATGGAGAAGTGAAGTCCATAGTTGTTAATGTAGACTAAAATATAACCAATATTAAATTTGCGCTTACTCTAAATGTCCATGAATATTAATGTACAACCATATAAGCCGCTCACACCACAACTAGAATTGTTGCCAGACAGATGAATACATGCATAAAAAATTGTGTAGCGCTAGGACAACACACTGTCTTAAAACCAGTAAGTTGAAAAGGCCTAAACATGAATAGTAATAAACACAAATAAATGTATCATATATAATAAAAATAGGCAAACAGTGAATTACTCCCCAAAAGTGAAGTAAGGAGCACCTTCACCAAAATGCAGCAAAAAAAGAATGATAATGAAAAATATTATTTTAAAGTCAATTAAAAAGTCTCATTAATATAATGAATCCTCATATCACACCACTGTGTCTTGTCAAAACATGCAGTGCCCTTGGATGTTTAAGATGGGAGCTTACCGGAGGGTTTGAACCCAAAGCAGCATATGCTGTGAGGGTCAAACCAGCTTGTATTGCACCCTGGCAATGGTGGGAAAATCTCAGCAGTCTGATGATATGGACGAAGCTGATCCAAAAACGTATCTTCTCCACCGATATTAATAGATCTCACCCAAAAGGTTCATAAGGGTAAAGAAAGGGGGGACTACATAGTGTGATACCGTAGACACCGTAATTTATTAAAAATCAAAGAAATACACTTACATGAAGAAGTAGATAAAAAAGCGCTTGTGTATAAAAGGGCGGTAGTGGAGTCCTCCCGACGCGTTTCGTCTTAATAGACTTCGTCTTGGGGTGCCCTCCACTACAGCCCAACTCCCTAATATAGGAACTGTATTCATCTTGATGTGACTCCAGCCCGTTCAATTCAGAAAACAGCAACTTCCGGGTTGTCCAAGATGGCGGACCGGCGTGCGTTCCAGACCTCGTTTTAGTGGGTATGTTCATGCGTTCCACCCTCCAAACCGGAAGTCTGATATTCCCTATATACCCTGAAAGTCTTAGCCTTAATGTAATGTAATTATGAAAGTATTTAAGAATTGGAAAATTTCCTGATTTAAGAGAATAAACAATGATATTTAATTCAAGAGAATAGAAAATGAGAATAAAAATGACGATCAGTGTCCGCCGTATGGATCTACGAGATCTCGACAGGTCTCGCGATGTGACGCAATGGCGTCACGCCGTTAAGACGGAAGTACTCATAAAGAGTACCTCGCTTGCGTTCCACTTGCGGTTAACCACAACCACACGGACCTATCACGAGATGTGACGCTGTAACGTCACAGCGCAAATCCGGAAGTAAACATGTGGATTAATCGCAAACGTCTTACTGGTCGAGATCAGCAATAAAAAATATAAAAATATTATCTATAGCATGTGTGTCAGTTACTAAATGGTTCATCTAATGACATGCACCTTAAGGGGGCGGTATAATGATGGTCTCTTATACCATCATTATACCGCCCCCTTAAGGTGCATGTCATTAGATGAACCATTTAGTAACTGACACACATGCTATAGATAATATTTTTATATTTTTTATTGCTGATCTCGACCAGTAAGACGTTTGCGATTAATCCACATGTTTACTTCCGGATTTGCGCTGTGACGTTACAGCGTCACATCTCGGGATAGGTCCGTGTGGTTGTGGTTAACCGCAAGTGGAACGCAAGCGAGGTACTCTTTATGAGTACTTCCGTCTTAACGGCGTGACGCCATTGCGTCACATCGCGAGATCTCGTAGATCCATACGGCGGACACTGATCGTCATTTTTATTCTCATTTTCTATTCTCTTGAATTAAATATCATTGTTTATTCTCTTAAATCAGGAAATTTTCCAATTCTTAAATACTTTCATAATTACATTACATTAAGGCTAAGACTTTCAGGGTATATAGGGAATATCAGACTTCCGGTTTGGAGGGTGGAACGCATGAACATACCCACTAAAACGAGGTCTGGAACGCACGCCGGTCCGCCATCTTGGACAACCCGGAAGTTGCTGTTTTCTGAATTGAACGGGCTGGAGTCACATCAAGATGAATACAGTTCCTATATTAGGGAGTTGGGCTGTAGTGGAGGGCACCCCAAGACGAAGTCTATTAAGACGAAACGCGTCGGGAGGACTCCACTACCGCCCTTTTATACACAAGCGCTTTTTTATCTACTTCTTCAGGTAAGTGTATTTCTTTGATTTTTAATAAATTACGGTGTCTACGGTATCACACTATGTAGTCCCCCCTTTCTTTACCCTTATGAACCTTTTGGGTGAGATCTATTAATATCGGTGGAGAAGATACGTTTTTGGATCAGCTTCGTCCATATCATCAGACTGCTGAGATTTTCCCACCATTGCCAGGGTGCAATACAAGCTGGTTTGACCCTCACAGCATATGCTGCTTTGGGTTCAAACCCTCCGGTAAGCTCCCATCTTAAACATCCAAGGGCACTGCATGTTTTGACAAGACACAGTGGTGTGATATGAGGATTCATTATATTAATGAGACTTTTTAATTGACTTTAAAATAATATTTTTCATTATCATTCTTTTTTTGCTGCATTTTGGTGAAGGTGCTCCTTACTTCACTTTTGGGGAGTAATTCACTGTTTGCCTATTTTTATTATATATGATACATTTATTTGTGTTTATTACTATTCATGTTTAGGCCTTTTCAACTTACTGGTTTTAAGACAGTGTGTTGTCCTAGCGCTACACAATTTTTTATGCATGTATTCATAGTTGTTAATGTCACTTGATTTCTTCGCACAGGATTATAAAGTAGTGAAGAAAAAATCTGGAGATCCTCCACCTCACTGCCTGACAACAGAGGTAACCAGTGCCAAGAAGATTCTAGAGGTCACCAAGAAGATCACTGAGTTGCTGACAGGAGAGGTGAGCGGTGCTGGGAATTCTGGGACATTATCCAGTAACAGACAATGGATGTGTCTGGATGGTGACTGTATCATTGTGTGTGTCAGGTTCCTATAAGGTGTCAGGATGTCACTGTCTATTTCTCCATGGAGGAGTGGGAGTATTTAGAAGGACACAAGGATCTCTACAAGGACGTCATGATGGAGACTCAGCCGCCCCTCAAATCACCGGGTAAGAGGAGACTTTATTGTGAAGGAAAAAAAGAGATATGACCTGCCAAACACCATAGTGACAGAACCTCCATCCCTATTTTATATATAGAGACTCGACGCGTTTCATGGCTTATGCCATTCATCAGGAGTTGGGTACAGAAATAAAAGGTTGGCTAAAACGCTGTGCTTGGCTAGCACCAAGGATGATGGACTCCCAAACTAATTGTTTTCTGGAGCTGAGGCAAGGAACCCCACCCCGGCCGCGAAAACATCCACATAGCATGCCCGATCGCCACAACACATTCCACATGTGTGGGGATGATTACAAATGTGGTGTTGTGTGTGTATCCAGTGAATGGGATGTGTGTGCTACCTCCCTGCTGTAAACAACACACAGTGGGGAAAAAAAAAAAAAGCTAGTCAAGCAGAGTGTTTTAGCTGGCCTATTATTTCTGTACCCAAATCCTGATGAATAGCATAAGCCATGAAACGCATTGATTTTTTTTTTATGGGGTGCTCAGTCAAGTCTGGCTCATTACCTACTTACTGGTCCATATATACCTTTTATATATTCAAAATGTATTGAGTACTATGTAATTTTATAATGTGTATGTGTATCTTCCCTTGTTTTTATAGCAGCTCTGTTGCATATGGTGTACCAATGTCATGACCATAATATGTATTCTATTATTGAATTTATCAATGTATTTGATTAATAAAACATTTATATAATAATGACCTATGCAATATCTGTAACAGTGAAGTTCCTCATTTAAAGTCCCACTAATTTCCTTTCCAGTTTTATCTTTATTGCAAAGGAGAGAGCAGTACGGAGGGTCCACCTAGATCCCCCATCATCTGATAAACACATAGAAACAATGTATTCAGTCAGTGTGTGTGTTTCCTACAGATGGATCCAGTAATGGGAACCCACCAGAGAGATGTCCTCATCCTCTGCATTCCCAGGATTCCACACAGGAAGGTCACACCATCCCTCACCATCATCAGGTAGGTGGGACTAAGCAATTAGAACTCAATAATGGTTCCAAGCTATGGAATGATAGTCTTCTATATATTGTCTTGTTCCTTTTTATGAATGTGCTCTGTCATCCTTGGGTTTAGGGTGAAGAACTGAAAGAAATCAAAGTGACGGTTAAAGGTGAAGAAGAAGAGAGGTTGGTGAGCGGAGATCAGCAGTCTATGGAGGAGGGGAAGATGAGTATGAAAAGTAAACTGGAGGAATCTTCTCTACATATGGACACAAGTAAGTCATAAACATTAAATACAGAGACAGTTTTCAATTTACATACTATACACCATATGAAAGGTCCATCTCCATTCCTCAATATAACGTCATGTTCCCAACAAATGAGGAGGAGATACTGTACACCATATGAAAGGTCTATCTCCATTCCTTAATATAACGTCATGTTCCTAACAAATTAAATGTGTTTACATTATTACATGAGTTAAAAGCAAATGGCAATCCAGTTCACTGAAAAAACTGAAACAATGTATTCAGTCAGTGTGTGTGTTTCCTACAGATGGATCCAGTAATGGGAACCCACCAGAGAGATGTCCCCGTCCTCTGTATTCCCGGGATTCCACACAGGAAGATCACACCATCCCTCACCATCATCAGGTAAATGGGACTGAGTATGTAGATCCAATAAAAGTATTCTAAGCTATAAGAGGATATTATTTGATGTAATCTTTTGTTTCTTTGAACAAATGTATTCTGTTATCTTTGGGTTGTTAGGGTGAAGAACTGAAAATCATCAAAGTTGAGTTAAAAGAGGAAGATGAAGAAATGTTGACGAGTGGAGATCAGTGTATGGAGGAGGAGATGATTATGAAAAGTAAACCGGAGAAATCTTCTCTGCCTATAAACATTGGTAAGCAACATATACTAAATGCAGTAAGAGAAAGATCGAGATAAACACTGGTAGTAATCGATGTACCTACTACTCAAAAAAATGAGGCAGAGGTATTGTACACCATATAATATACAAATTCCAGTCCTTGCCAGAAGAATATAATCTTTGTATTTACCACACTACACAATGTTCCCAACAAATGAGTAGATCATGTACACCATATGAAAGGTCCATCTCCATTCCTCAATATAATGTCATGTTCCCAACAAATGAGGAGAAGATACTGTACACCATATGAAAGGTCCATCTCCATTCCTCAATATAATGTCATGTTCCCAACAAATGAGGAGGAGATACTGTACACCATATGAAAGGTCCATCTCCATTCCTTAATATAATGACATGTTCCCAACAAATGAGGAGAAGATACTTTACACCATATGAAAGGTCCATCTCCATTCCTCAATATAATGTCATGTTCCCAACAAATGAGGAGAAGATACTGTACACCATATGAAAGGTCCATCTCCATTCCTCAATATAACGTCATGTTCCCAACAAATGAGGAGGAGATACTGTACACCATATGAAAGGTCCATCTCCATTCCTCAATATAACGTCATGTTCCCAACAAATGAGGAGATACTGTACACCATATGAAGGGTCCATCTCCATTCCTCAATATAATGTCATGTCCCCAACAAATGAGGAGGAGATACTGTACACCATATGAAAGGTCCATCTCCATTCCTCAATAAAACCTAATGTTCCCAACAAATGAGGTGGAGATACTGTACACCATATGAAAGGTCCATCTCCATTCCTTAATATAATGTCATGTTCCCAACAAATGAGGAGAAGATACTTTACACCATATGAAAGGTCCATCTCCATTCCTCAATATAATGTCATGTTCCCAACAAATGAGGAGAAGATACTGTACACCATATGAAAGGTCCATCTCCATTCCTCAATATAACGTCATGTTCCCAACAAATGAGTAGATCATGTACACCATATGAAAGGTCCATCTCCATTCCTCAATATAATGTCATGTTCCCAACAAATGAGGAGAAGATACTGTACACCATATGAAAGGTCCATCTCCATTCCTCAATATAATGTCATGTTCCCAACAAATGAGGAGGAGATACTGTACACCATATGAAAGGTCCATCTCCATTCCTTAATATAATGTCATGTTCCCAACAAATGAGGAGAAGATACTTTACACCATATGAAAGGTCCATCTCCATTCCTCAATATAATGTCATGTTCCCAACAAATGAGGAGAAGATACTGTACACCATATGAAAGGTCCATCTCCATTCCTCAATATAACGTCATGTTCCCAACAAATGAGGAGATACTGTACACCATATGAAGGGTCCATCTCCATTCCTCAATATAATGTCATGTCCCCAACAAATGAGGAGGAGATACTGTACACCATATGAAAGGTCCATCTCCATTCCTCAATAAAACCTAATGTTCCCAACAAATGAGGTGGAGATACTGTACACCATATGAAAGGTCCATCTCCATTCCTTAATATAACGTCATGTTCCCAACAAATGAGGAGAAGATACTGTACACCATATGAAAGGTCCATCTCCATTCCTCAATATAATGTCATGTTCCCAACAAATGAGGAGGAGATACTGTTCACCATATGAAAGGTCCATCTCCATTCCTCAATATAACGTTATGTTCCCAACAAATGAGGAGGAGATACTGTACACCATATGAAAGGTCCATCTCCATTCCTCAATATAACGTCATGTTCCCAACAAATGAGGAGATACTGTACACCATATGAAGGGTCCATCTCCATTCCTCAATATAATGTCATGTCCCCAACAAATGAGGAGGAGATACTGTACACCATATGAAAGGTCCATCTCCATTCCTCAATAAAACCTAATGTTCCCAACAAATGAGGTGGAGATACTGTACACCATATGAAAGGTCCATCTCCATTCCTTAATATAACGTCATGTTCCCAACAAATGAGGAGAAGATACTGTACACCATATGAAAGGTCCATCTCCATTCCTTAATATAACGTCATGTTCCCAACAAATGAGGAGAAGATACTGTACACCATATAAAAGGTCCATCTCCATTCCTCAGTATAATGTCATGTTCCCAACAAATGAGGAGGAGATACTGTTCACCATATGAAAGGTCCATCTCCATTCCTCAATATAACGTTATGTTCCCAACAAATGAGGAGGAGATACTATACACCATATGAAAGGTCCATCTCCATTCCTCAATATAAGGCCATGTTCCCAACAAATGAGGAGGAGATACTGTACACCATATTAAAAGTACATCTCCGCTTCATAACATTTTATATCAAAAATGTTTTCCAACAGATGGACACTATGACTGCAATACTCCTGAGGGACATCATATTTTATCTTCAGACTGTAATGCAGAAGATAATGACATTGCAAAATATTCCCCAGAAGAAAATCTGGTTAATCAAATTACTCATCACACGGCTTACTATGTGAAGAGAATAATGGATCCCTCTAATCCTGAGGACTCCTCCGATAAATCACATATATCTTATACTGAAGGTTCTTTAGGCCATGAAGTAGTTCGCACAATGGAAAGTTCATTGATAGGTTTTGTAGTTAAGAACACTCTAACTGAAAACGGAACACTTTTTGAACATCAGAGAAGTCGATCGAGTGGGCCTCCGTATTCATGTTCAGAGTGCGGAAAAAGCTTTACTGCAAAGAGAAACCTTCTTAGACACCAGAAAAATCACAAGGGTGAGCGTCCATTCCCATGTCCAGAGTGTGGGAAATGTTTTACTGTAAAAAGCAATCTTCTTACACACCAGAGAAGTCACACGGGTGAGCGTCCTTTCCCATGTTCGGAGTGCGGAAAACGTTTCATCGAGAAAAAAACACTTCTTACGCACCTGAGAAGTCACAGGAGCGAGTATCCTTTTTCATGTTCAGAGTGCGAGAAATGTTTCCTTCAGAAAGAAGACCTATATAAACACCAGAAAATTCACACCGGCGAGCGTCCTTTTTTATGTGCAGAGTGCGGGAAATGTTTCTTTCACAGATCAGACCTTCATCGACACCAGAGAACTCACACAGGTGAATGTCCTTATTCGTGTTCAGAGTGTGGAAAAAATTTCAATGACAAAGGAAACCTTCATAAACATCACAAAATTCATACTGGCGAGCGTCCATTTCCATGTTCAGAGTGCGGGAAATGTTTCATTAGTAAAGGAAACCTTCTTAGACACCAGAGAAGTCACACGGGTGAACGGCCATTCCCATGCTTGCTGTGTGGGAAATCTTTCATTGAAAACAAGGACCTTCATAGACACCAGAGAATTCACACGGGTGAACGTCCTTATACATGTTCAGAGTGCGGGAAATGTTTCAGTCATAAACAAAACCTTCTCAGCCACCAAAAAAGTCACACCTGAAAGGAACCAGAAAAGAGACCTATATATAAACCATAGATGTTGCACAATTCATCTGAGAAGGTGGGACTATTCTTGTTCAGTGTGTTGGAAATGTTTAATTCAGAAAAGACACCGGAGGATTTCCACAATTGAGCATCTCTATTCATGTTCAGAATACAAGAAACGTTTTACACATGCAGGAAATCCAATCAGATATCGGAGTACATTCAGCTGATGATTTTGCAGAAAAATATACAGTGGCATTTAACAACTGGAACTTTCATTCTAATAAAATTAAAAACTATATCATTAAAAAAATTAGATTGTGGTAAATCCTGTCAATAGTGACATTTCATTTATAGGTGGAATCTGTAGTAGTTAGTGGAGAATGTAGTGTGGATGGTGGAGGAGAGCTGTTGGAGAATGTAGTGTGGATGGTGGAGGAGAGCTGTCGGAGAATGTAGTGTGGATGGTGGAGGAGATCTGTCATAGAATGTAGTGTGGATGGTGGAGGAGAGCTGTCGGAGAATGTAGTGTGGATGGTGTAGAAGATCTGTCGGAGAATGTAGTGTGGATGGTGGAGGAGAGCTGTCGGAGAATGTAGTGTGGATGGTGGAGGAGAGCTGTCGGAGAATGTAGTGTGGATGGTGGAGGAGATCTATCGGAGAATGTAATGTGGATGGTGGAGGAGAGCTGTCGGAGAATGTAATGTGGATGGTGGAGGAGATCTGTCGGAGAATGTAGTGTGGATGGTGGAGGAGATCTGTCGGAGAATGTAGTGTGGATGGTGGGAGGAGATCTGTCGGAGAATGTAGTGTGGATGGTGGAGGAGAACTGTCGGAGAATGTAGTGTGGATGGTGGAGGAGATCTGTCGGAGAATGTAGTGTGGATGGTGGAGGAGATCTGTCGGAGAATGTAATGTGGATGGTGGAGGAGATCTGTCGGAGAATGTAGTGTGGATGGTGTAGGAGAGTTGTCGGAGAATGTAGTGTGGATTGTGGAGGAGATCTGTCGGAGAATGTAGTGTGGATGGTGGAGGAGAACTGTCGGAGAATGTAGTGTAGATGGTGGAGAAGAACTGTCGGAGAATGTAGTGTGGATGGTGGAGGAGAGCTGTCGGAGAATGTAGTGTGGATGGTGGAGGAGAACTGTCGGAGAATGTAGTGTAGATGGTGGAGAAGAACTGTCGGAGAATGTAGTGTGGATGGTGAGAGGAGAGCTGTCGGAGAATGTAGTGTGGATGGTGGAGGAGAACTGTCGGAGAATGTAGTGTAGATGGTGGAGAAGAACTGTCGGAGAATGTAGTGTGGGTGGTGGAGGAGAGTTGTCGGAGAATGTAGTGTGGATGGTGGAGGAGAGCTGTCGGAGAATGTAGTGTGGTTGGAGGAGGAGAGCTGTCGGAGAATGTAGTGTGGATGGAGGAGAGCTGTCGGAGAATGTAGTGTGGATGGTGGAGGAGAGCTATCGGAGAATGTAGTGTGGATGGTGGAGGAGAGCTGTCGGAGAATGTAGTGTGGTTGGAGGAGGAGAGCTGTCGGAGAATGTAGTGTGGATGGAGGAGAGCTGTCGGAGAATGTAGTGTGGATGGTGGAGGAGAGCTGTCGGAGAATGTAGTGTAGATGGTGGAGGAGAGCTGTCAGTGAATGGAGTGTGGATGGTGGGATAAGAGCTGTCGGAAAATGTAGTGTGGATGGTGGGAGGAGAGCTGTCGGAGAATGTATTGTAGATAGTGGAGAACTGTCGGAGAATGTAGTGTAGATGGTGGAGGAGAGCTGTCGTAGAATGTAGTGTGGATGGTGGGAGGAGAGCTGTCGTAGAATGTAGTGTGGATGGTGGGAGGAGAGCTGTCGGAGAATGTAGTGTGGATGGTGGAGGAGAGCTGTCGGAGAATGTAGTGTGGATGGTGGGAGGAGATCTGTCGGAGAATGTAGTGTGGATGGTGGAGGAGATCTGTCGGAGAATGTAGTGTGGATGGTGGAGGAGATCTGTCGGAGAATGTAGTGTGGATGGGGGAGGAGATCTGTTGGAGAATGTAGTGTGGATGGTGGAGGAGATCTGTCGGAGAATGTAATGTAGATGGTGGAGGAGATCTGTCGGAGAATGTAGTGTGGATGGTGGAGGAGATCTGTCGAAGAATGTAGTGTGGATGGGGGAGGAGATCTGTCGGAGAATGTAGTGTGGATGGTGGAGGAGAGCTGTCGGAGAATGTAGTGTGGATGGTGGAGGAGAGCTGTCGGACAATGTAGTGTGGATGGTGGGAGGAGAGCTGTCAGAGAATGTAGTGTGGATGGTGGAGGAGATCTGTCGGAGAATGTAGTGTGGATGGTGGGGGGAGAGCTGTCCGAGAATGTAGTGTGGATGGTGGGAGGAGAGCTGTCGGAGAATGTAGTGTGGATGGTGGAGGAGATCTGTCGGAGAATGTAGTGTGGATGGTGGAGGAGATCTGTCAGGGAATGTAGTGTGGATGGTGGGGGGAGAGCTGTCGGAGAATGTAGTGTGGATGGTGGGGGGAGAGCTGTCGGAGAATGTAGTGTGGATGGTGGGAGGAGAGCTGTCGGAGAATGTAGTGTGGATGGTGGAGGAGAGCTGTCAGAGAATGTAGTGTGGATGGTGGAGGAGAGCTGTCGGAGAATGTAGTGTGGATGGTGTAGGAGAGTTGTCGGAGAATGTAGTGTGGATTGTGGAGGAGATCTGTCGGAGAATGTAGTGTGGATGGTGGAGGAGAACTGTCGGAGAATGTAGTGTAGATGGTGGAGAAGAACTGTCGGAGAATGTAGTGTGGATGGTGGAGGAGAGCTGTCGGAGAATGTAGTGTGGATGGTGGAGGAGAACTGTCGGAGAATGTAGTGTAGATGGTGGAGAAGAACTGTCGGAGAATGTAGTGTGGATGGTGAGAGGAGAGCTGTCGGAGAATGTAGTGTGGATGGTGGAGGAGAACTGTCGGAGAATGTAGTGTAGATGGTGGAGAAGAACTGTCGGAGAATGTAGTGTGGGTGGTGGAGGAGAGTTGTCGGAGAATGTAGTGTGGATGGTGGAGGAGAGCTGTCGGAGAATGTAGTGTGGTTGGAGGAGGAGAGCTGTCGGAGAATGTAGTGTGGATGGAGGAGAGCTGTCGGAGAATGTAGTGTGGATGGTGGAGGAGAGCTATCGGAGAATGTAGTGTGGATGGTGGAGGAGAGCTGTCGGAGAATGTAGTGTGGTTGGAGGAGGAGAGCTGTCGGAGAATGTAGTGTGGATGGAGGAGAGCTGTCGGAGAATGTAGTGTGGATGGTGGAGGAGAGCTGTCGGAGAATGTAGTGTAGATGGTGGAGGAGAGCTGTCAGTGAATGGAGTGTGGATGGTGGGATAAGAGCTGTCGGAAAATGTAGTGTGGATGGTGGGAGGAGAGCTGTCGGAGAATGTATTGTAGATAGTGGAGAACTGTCGGAGAATGTAGTGTAGATGGTGGAGGAGAGCTGTCGTAGAATGTAGTGTGGATGGTGGGAGGAGAGCTGTCGTAGAATGTAGTGTGGATGGTGGGAGGAGAGCTGTCGGAGAATGTAGTGTGGATGGTGGAGGAGAGCTGTCGGAGAATGTAGTGTGGATGGTGGGAGGAGATCTGTCGGAGAATGTAGTGTGGATGGTGGAGGAGATCTGTCGGAGAATGTAGTGTGGATGGTGGAGGAGATCTGTCGGAGAATGTAGTGTGGATGGGGGAGGAGATCTGTTGGAGAATGTAGTGTGGATGGTGGAGGAGATCTGTCGGAGAATGTAATGTAGATGGTGGAGGAGATCTGTCGGAGAATGTAGTGTGGATGGTGGAGGAGATCTGTCGAAGAATGTAGTGTGGATGGGGGAGGAGATCTGTCGGAGAATGTAGTGTGGATGGTGGAGGAGAGCTGTCGGAGAATGTAGTGTGGATGGTGGAGGAGAGCTGTCGGACAATGTAGTGTGGATGGTGGGAGGAGAGCTGTCAGAGAATGTAGTGTGGATGGTGGAGGAGATCTGTCGGAGAATGTAGTGTGGATGGTGGGGGGAGAGCTGTCCGAGAATGTAGTGTGGATGGTGGGAGGAGAGCTGTCGGAGAATGTAGTGTGGATGGTGGAGGAGATCTGTCGGAGAATGTAGTGTGGATGGTGGAGGAGATCTGTCAGGGAATGTAGTGTGGATGGTGGGGGGAGAGCTGTCGGAGAATGTAGTGTGGATGGTGGGGGGAGAGCTGTCGGAGAATGTAGTGTGGATGGTGGGAGGAGAGCTGTCGGAGAATGTAGTGTGGATGGTGGAGGAGAGCTGTCAGAGAATGTAGTGTGGATGGTGGAGGAGAGCTGTCGGAGAATGTAGTGTGGATGGTGGAGGAGAGCTGTCGGGGAATGTAGTGTGGATGGTGGAGGAGAGCTGTCAGAGAATGTAGTGTGGATGGCGGAGGAGATCTGTCGGAGAATGTAGTGTGGATGGTGGAGGAGATCTGTCGGAGAATGTAGTGTGGATGGTGGAGGAGATCTGTCGGAGAATGTAGTGTGGATGGTGGAGGAGAGCTGTCGGAGAATGTAGTGTGGATGGTGGGAGAGCTGTCGGAGAATGTAGTGTAGATGGTGGAGGAGATCTGTCGGAGAATGTAGTGTGGATGGTGGAGGAGAGCTGTCGGAGAATGTAGTGTGGATGGTGGAGGAGAGCTGTCGGAGAATGTAGTGTGAATAGTGGGAGGAGAGCTGTCGGGGAATGTAGTGTGGATGGTGGAGGAGAGCTGTCAGAGAATGTAGTGTGGATGGAGGGAGGAGATCTGTCAGAGAATGTAGTGTGGATGGTGGAGGAGATCTGTCGGAGAATGTAGTGTGAATGGTGGAGGAGATCTGTCGGAGAATACAGTGTGTATGGTGGAGGAGAGCTGTTGGAGAATGTAGTGTGAATGGTGGCGGAGAGCTGTCAGAGAATGATGAAAAATACCGCTTTTGGAGCGATCGTACGATAATCTGAGCGTTAGTACACAGCTTTCGAGAGCCAATCAGGACAGTTCATGCGAAATTATCCGAAGGGACAAACAAGAAAATTGTTCTCTTATGATACCATAACGAACGATTTTCGTTTAATCCATATCCACTCCCTTGGTCTCCATGTTTCTGCTCTTTCATGGTTCTCCTCCGACCTATCTCAGCGCACTTTCAGTGTCACATACAACACCATGTCCTCTGCTTCTCTTCCTATTTCTGTTGGTGTACCGCAAGGCTCCGTCCTCGAGCCCCTCCTATTCTCTCTCTATATCTCTTTCCTGAATGACATGAATGTCACACCACTTCCTCAAACTCAATCTTTCTAAAACTGAGCTTGTAATAGTTCCTCCTCCTCGATCCCCTCCCCATAACTTTATCATTAAGATCAACGGCACAACCGTTGGTCCCTCCACGCATGCCAAGGTGCTGGGTGTAATCCTGGACTCTGATCTCTCCTTCAGCACTCACATCCAATCACTGGCTAAATCTTGCCGCCTTAACCTCCACAGCATCTTCAGAATTCGCCCCTTTCCTAACGACACCACAAAACAACTTATTCACTCCTTGGTCATTTCCCACCTCAACTACTGCAACTCTCCCTTCACTGGCCAACCTTTACACAGGCTATCCCCCCTTCAGTCTATTATGAATGCTGCTGCTAGACTAATACACCTCACTAACCAATCCGTGACTGCTGCTCCTCTCTGCCAATCCCTTCACTGGCTTCCCCTACCCCACTGTATAAAATTCAAAATGCTAACCACAACATACAAGGCCATCCACAACATCGCCCCCAGCTATACATAACCAACCTCATCTGCAGATATCGGCCAAATCGTCCTCTCTGCTCCTCCCAAGACCTCTTACTATTTGGCTCCCTTGTTACCTCCTTCAATGCCGCTTCCAGGACTTCTCCAGAGCCTCTCCCATCCTCTGGAACTGATACCATCCTACCATCCCCTGATGACGCACGCTGGTGACGAAACATCGGGCGGAGCTTAGGGACGAGCGACGCATCTAAGAGGACGGAGGAGCTACAGCTGTCTTAGTGGTAGGAAGCGCTGGTCGCTTTCCTTATCTGCTTTTAACTTACTTTTCATGTGTGAGTTTTTATTTGTGAACTTGTGTTGAATAAATTTGTTCCTATTTGGGATGTTTGCGCAATGAGTTCATCTTTTTTCATTCACATGTATACTTAAATATCCTGCTGCAATTCCGGAGTGTACCTTTTTGGCATAACCATTCTGGCTAACGGCATTCACCACAATTCTGGGTTTATCAATGGAGTTAGGAGCGCTGGGCAATGAGAGGCATTTCTTCGTGGACATCACCTAATAATGCTATGCTGTTTAACCCACTTGCTGACGGTAAGGGTCAGTGTGTTTGGGTGATGGTGATGGGCTCTTTCTCCTTTTACGTCTACAGAGATTTATTATGAACTGATTCAGATTGTCCTAAACCTGGAAATTTTTTTATGGTTCAACACGTGGACTTTTTGAATATGATCTTTCTATAGCGCTACACCTATACCCCATGCATCCTCTGGAACTCCCTGCCCCAGTATGTCTGGCCAGCCCCTACCCTGTCTGCCTTTAGGACTTATTCAGTGAAGCCTACCCCACCTCCACCTAAGAACTGTTCCTGAGCCACCTCCATCAGATCATCCCCACAGCTATTACCTTTTGTACCACCTCCCCCTCCCGTTAGATTGTAAGCTCCACGAGCAGGGCCCTCCTACTCCTGCATACGTCCCAACTTTTTAAGATGGGAAGAAGGGACACCTATTAGCAAAGGTATGTATACAAGGGACACACCCCCTGCCACACCCCCTTTAAAGGAGAATTATACCATAAAGAAATTAGTTAAACCCACAAGTGATTTTTTTTTTTTTACCACTACTATTCCTTTATATTGGCTTTTGGAATTTACAAATGCAGCAATTCAGAAATTGGATGAAAGGTTTAGCACTAGGAAACATAGGATAAATAGTGCATTTTATATACAACTATATAGATCAGAGCAAAATGAGGGATAAATGAGGAGGAAAGAGGGACAGAGGGACTTTATTGCAACTCTGGGACAGTCCCTCAAAATCCGGGACAGTTGGGAGCTATGCTTCTGTATTGTAATTGTACTGTCCCGCTTTATATTGTAAAACGCTGCGTAAACTGTTGGCGCGATATAAATCCTGTATAATAATAATAATAACATACTAATCGTCAAAAAAAAAAAATCGGAAGACGAAGGCTATACATGCTCGGAATTGAAAGATTACATTACAATACATTATATCACTTCCCAAGTTGTATTCTGTAGAGTGAGAATTTTCGTAACTATAGTAACCTCTTCATTTTCGATATGACAAAAAAAAAGACAGACTATCATTCATCCGATATTCTCATCATGAGTACGAGGCTTTATACTAAAAATTTGAAAAACCCTCAGGAAACATCTGTCGGCGTACTAAAATACAACCCAAACTGCAGTTTTTAGATTCTCCACAGAAGGTGATCCTACGTTTTGTGGTTGGAACGCAGTAACAGGAAGTGATAGCATGGCTGACAGGAAGTGATGTCAGATATAAACAGGAAGTTCTGGGTGAGAGGTGAGGCAGGAGGAAGGAGAGAGGAGACATTGCTGGAACTGGCAGCAGAGGAGGTAATAAGCTATTATTTTATATTTACACCCAGTAACCCCCCCACCCCCCCACCACCACCACCACCACCATCACTGACACAAATGATGGGGCTTACTTTATCTCACTGATAATGCAGATGGGCTTATTTTATTCCATTAACCAAGGAATAAGGGAAAAGAGCAACACTACAATGCCAGCAGACAATTTTGTTCTCCAACTTGGGTTGCCACCTGTCCAGGATTCACCCGGACAGTTCGGGTTTTGAATCATATCTCCGGGTTTCAGACCACCCAAGACCCGGACGCATTATTCGGTTTGGACTATGGCTTCCCAGCAGGGTTGCTGGCTGCAGTTATCTAAGCCGAGAGTGTCTGTTACACTCTCTTTCACACTGCCCAAAGCCAGCACTGTGACTGAAGTCCCCCCCCCCCCCCTTCTATCTCCTGCCTCTGAGTAAGTACACTAAGATAAATCAGGGTTCTCAGAGCACCCCTTACATCAGAGTTCCCCTTTACACCAGAGGCCACAGTGTTCCCCCTTACATCACAGTCCTCTCCGTACATCAGAGTTCTCAGTGTTCCCCCTTAAATCAGGGTTCCCAGAGCATCCCTTATGTTAGAGTCCCCAGAGTTCTCCCTTACATCAGAGTCTGCAGAGTCCCCCCTTACAGTGTAAGGGAACTCTGCGAGTTCAGATGTAAGAGCAGACTCTGCGTATTCAGATGTAAAGAGGAACTCTGCGGATTCAGATGTAAAGGGGAACCCTGCGGATTCAGATGTAAAGAGGAACCCTGCGGATTCAGATGTAAAGAGGAACTCTGCGTATTCAGATGTAAAGGGGAACCCTGCGGATTCAGATGTAAAGAGGAACTCTGCGGATTCAGATGTAAAGAGGAACTCTGCAGATTCAGATGTAAAGGGGAACCCTGCGGATTCAGATGTAAAGAGGAACTCTGCGGATTCAGATGTAAAGAGGAACTCTGCAGATTCAGATGTAAAGGGGAACCCTGCGGATTCAGATGTAAAGAGGAACTCTGCAGATTCAGATGTAAACAGGAACTCTGCGGATTCAGAAGTAAAGGGGAACTTTGCGGATTCAGATGTAAAAGAGAATTCTGCGGATTCAGATGTAAACAGGAACTCTGCGAATTCAGATGTAAACAGGAACTCTGCGAATTCAGATGTAAAGAGGAACTCTGCGGATTCAGATGTAAAGAGGAACTCTGCGTATTCAGATGTAAAAGAGAATTCTGCGGATTCAGATATAAAGGGGAACTCTGCGGATTCAGATGTAAAGAGGAACTCTCCGAATTCAGAAGTAAAGAGGAACTCTGCGGATTCAGAAGTAAAGGGGAACTCTGCGGATTCAGATGTAAAAGAGAATTCTGCGGATTCAGATGTAAAATATATTTATTTAGACATCACAGTTATATGTCTCATTATAAAAAACAAGCAAAAAAATCTAGAAATATATATATATATATATAAACCATTACTGAGTATAAACTGTCATATACTAATGATGAAAAAAAAATAATAAAAATATACGTATATATATGTAAATCAAAAACCAAAAGAAACTGGAAAACACAGACCAAAAAAGAAAAAAGGAGGAAAAAAGGAAAAGAGACACTCACCCCCTGACAGAAGAGAAGAAAAGAAGACAATAGAAGTACAGACAGAAGAAGACCTCCACGGAGGATCTAACATTTCTCCAATCAATCTAAGATTACAATAAAAGGGTTTTTTCACTTTCAGTGAGATTAACGAGTCCTGTAATATAATATAAGATGCAGTCTGAGGTGTCAGAACTCTGTGCAGATATTATTAATCCCAGTACAGTCCAGATAATTCTCAGTTTATTATCCGTCTACAGAGAGGAGAGTCCTGAGGATGGAGGAGGACCAAAGCCACAAGATGAGGAGGATATTGGACCTCACCCTGGAGATCATCTACCTGCTGACTGGAGAGGTGAGGAGGATTCTGGGAGGTCACATGACATCACTCTTATCCATGTTATGAGCGGACTAGAAAGATGAGGAGGATTCTGGGAAGTTTTTAGTGATAATTGTCATTTTCTCTTGCTACACAGGATTATAAAGTAGTGAAGAAAATATCTGAAGATCCTCCACCTCACTGCCTGACAACAGAGGTAACCAGTGCCAAGAAGATTCTAGAAGTCACCAAGAAGATCATTGAGCTGCTGACAGGAGAGGTGAGCGGTGCCGGGAATTCTGGGACATTATCCAGTAACAGACAAGGGATGTGTCTGGATGGTGACTGTATCATTGTGTGTGT
Organism: Lithobates clamitans; assembly: GCA_037952925.1. Lineage (NCBI taxonomy): Eukaryota > Metazoa > Chordata > Amphibia > Anura > Ranidae > Lithobates > Lithobates clamitans. The sequence continues at coordinate 562,553 of JBBGZY010001870.1, forward strand.
CAGGTTCCTATAAGGTGTCAGGATGTCACTGTCTATTTCTCCATGGAGGAGTGGGAGTATTTAGAAGGACACAAGGATCTCTACAAGGACGTCATGATGGAGAATCAGCCGCCCCTCACATCACCGGGTAAGAGGAGACTTTATTGTAAAGGAGAGAGCAGTACGGAGGGTCCACCTAGATCCCCCATCATCTGATAAACACATAGAAACAATGTATTCAGTCAGTGTGTGTGTTTCCTACAGATGGATCCAGTAATGGGAACCGACCAGAGAGATGTCCCCGTCCTTTGTATTCCCGGGATTCCATACAGGAAGATCACACCATCCCTCAACATCATCAGGTAGGTGACACTGAGCATGTAGACCTACAAATGCCTTCTAGGCTATGAGAAAACATTCTTCTATGTTCCTTTTTATAAATGTATTCTGTCATCTTTGGGGTTTAGAGTGAAGAACTGAAAGACATCAAAGTTGAGTTTATGGAAGAACAAGGAAAGTTGGATGGACAATGTGTGAGGGAGGGTGATCATTGTTCCCGGGATTCCACACAGAAAGTTCACAGCTATACCCACCATGATCAGGTAGAAAAAGAACTCAAAATATTTCTAAGCGATGATATTCTTCTGTGAAATCTTTTATTGGCAGTTACTTTTTTTCAATTTTGGGGTTTAGGTTGAAGAACTGAAAGACATCAAAGTTGAGGCTAAAGAGGAAAAAGAAGAGACGTTGGTGAGAGGAGCTCAGCAGTCTATGGCGGAAGGTGAGACATTTATTACATTTTGTATATAACACACACAAAAGTAAGTTGGGCATCATTAGTCACCTTCAACCCAGAGCTGTTACCCACAGTACTTTTCCACCACTAAAAGGCCTCAGTCTGACATCCAGCATCATTCAACCCATTTTTTTTATAGATCAGGGGTCTCCAGACTTTTTAAACAAAGAGCCAGTTTACTGTCCTTCAGACTTTAGAATGGTGGGTGACTGTGGCCACTGAGAGTAGAGTCCATTGTAAATAATGCCTCAGGTTTGTTGGTCAGTAGGAGAAATAGTGTCCCATAATTATTATTGGTGAGAGGAATAGTGCTCCATCATTGGTATCAGTGGGATGAATAGTGCCCCATCATTGGTATCAGTGGGAGGAAGAGTGACCCATCATTGGTATCAGTGGGAGGAATAGTGCCCCATCATTGGTATCACTGGAAGGAATAGTGCCTCATCATTGGTATCAGTGGGAGGAATAGTACCTCATCATTGGTATCAGTGGAAGGAATAGTGCCCCGTCATTAGTATCAGTGGGAGGAATAGTGCCCCATCATTGGTGTCAGTGGGAGGAATAGTGCCCCATCATTGTTGTCAGTAGGATGAATAGTACCCCATCATTGGTATCAGTGGAAGTAATAGTGCCCCTTTGTTGGTATCAGTGGAATCAATAGTGTCCCATCGTTGGTATCAGTGGGAGGAATAGTGCCCCATCGTTGATGTCAGTGGGAGGAATAGTGCCCCATCATTGGTATCAGTAGGGAGGAATAGTGCCCCATCATTAGTATCAGCAGGAGGAATAGAATATAAAATAAAAGAATAGAATATAAAAGAATAGAATAAAATAGAAAAGAGTAAAACAGAATAGAATACAATAGAATATAACCGTTTTCCGAAAATAGGTTTGATATTTTATATTTGAATTCAATTTGAATACTTTGAATGCAATGGAAATATTTGAGTCGAAAGCAAATCAACGAAACAAAATTAGTAACTTAACGAATCGATCCACAACAATTTTTTTTTTCCTTCTGCACACGTCTAGCTGTATCATTACATTTGTCTGATGACTGTAAGGCGTGGAGAAAACCAGTAACATTGTATTTCATTGTTTTGAATCAGATGGAGGCGAGGGTCGGAGAACCTCGGGGGAAGATCGGCATTTATTTCCAAAAGATGATGGAATCACTCAGAAGGTCCCCATTACTCACATCATACATCACACACCTCAATTCCTCCAACCATCCATGGATCCTTCCAATCCCGAGGAACCATCCCACCAATCACATACTATGACTTCAGATGTCCATCTAAGCCCTCACAGTGTAGACACATCTTCAGATCCCTCCAATCCTGAGGAACCATCCCACCAATCACATACTATGACTTCAGATGTCCATCTAAGTCCTCACAGTGTAGACACATCTTCAGACCCTTCCAATCCTGGGGAACCATCCCACCAATCACAAACTATGACTTCAGATGTCCATCTAAGTCCTCACAGTGTAGACACATCTACGGACCCTTCTAATCCCGAAGAATCTTCCATAAACCATGAAGGAGCTCACGCAGGAGAGGGTTCATTGTCCTGTTCAGTGTGTGGGAAATCTTTCACTGAAAAGAGAAACCTTCTCGCACACCAGAGAATTCACACGGGTCAGCGTCTTTTCCAATGCTCAGTGTGCGGGAAAAGTTACGTTCGGAAAGAAAAACTTGTTATCCACCAGAGGATCCACACTGGTGAGCGTCCTTATTCGTGTTCAGAGTGCGGGAAGTGTTTCGCTGAGAGGGGAACGCTTCAAAGACACCGAAAATCTCACACTGGGGAGCGCCCCTATTCGTGCTCTGAGTGTGGGAAAGGTTTCATTAGCAAAGAAGACTTTCTAAAACACCAGAGAATTCACACTGGTGAGCGCCCTTTTCCGTGCTCAGAGTGCGGGAAATGTTTTAAAGAAAAAAGAACGCTTGTTATACACCAGAGAATTCATACCGGTGAGCGTCCTTTCTCATGTTCAGTGTGCGGGAAGTGTTTCAGTCATAAAGTAAGCCTGTTTAGACACCAGAAAATCCACACAGGTGAGCGTCCACATTCATGTCCTAAGTGCGGAAAATGTTTTGTTCGGAAAGAAGACCTTCTAAAACACCAGAGAGTTCACACTGGTGAACGCCCTTATTCATGCTCAGAGTGCGGGAAATCTTTTACTAAGAAAAGGACGCTCGTTATACACCACAGAATTCACACGGGGGAGCGTCCCTATTCATGTTCAGAGTGCGGGAAGTGTTTTGCTGAGAAAAGAATACTTCTTATACACCAGCGAAGCCACACGGGTGAACGTCCCTATTCATGCTCAGAGTGCGGGAAACGTTTTACCGAGAAAAGAAACCTCCTCACGCATCAGATCATTCACACGCGCGAGCGTCCCTTTTCGTGCTCCGAGTGCGGGAAAGGTTTCAATCAGAAACAAAGCCTTCTTACGCATCAGAAAATTCACACGAGCGACCGCCCTTTCTCATGCTCGGAGTGCGGGAAGTGTTTCATTCAGAAAGGAAACCTTCTTTCACACCAGAGAATCCACACGGGCGAGCGTCCTTTCTCGTGCTCGGCGTGCGGGAAATGTTTCGGCCGTAAAGCAAGCCTTCTCAGACACCAGAGAGTTCACACGGGTGAGCGTCCGTTTTCGTGTTTAGAGTGCGGAAGATATTTTAGTGATAAGGGAAGCCTTCTTGAGCACCAGAGAATTCACACGGGGGAGCGTCCTTATACATGTTCAGAGTGCGGGAAAGGTTTTATTTACAGGAAAAAACTTTTAAGACACCAGAGAATTCACACGGGCTGATGCCCTTTCTTATGGAAACATTTTGCAGAGAAAAAGAAAATGCCAGAAAAGTCGGACTCGGGAGGGTTCTATTTCATGGTTTAGAGGTTCTAGAAGAAAACAAGATGGCGTCACTTTGGTTCTGTAGAGATTGTGGTTGGAAGATCTGGCGGCCCGTAATAAATAACGAATCCATATCTAGACCTATCCAATGGCTGAGCACCCTCATCGTTTCTCACCATACAATCATTATTACACACTACATTACCAAAAGTTTCGGAACGCCTGCCTTTACACACACATGAACTTTAATGGCATCCCAGTCTTAGTCCGTAGGGTTCAATATTGAGTTGGTCCAACCTTTGTAGCTATAACAGCTTCAACTCTTCTGGGAATTCTTCTCCTCTGTCACTTTCCACGCTCATACCTGAAAGCAATTCCCAGCTGCCAAAATGACAGCCTGGAGTTGCCGTGAAAATCCAACAACTGTAATAGATACTGAGGTCATAGAAACAAGCCATCTGATACAGAATTTATAAACATTGTTCAGATGGGCGATACACCATATTACAAAAAGTATTGGGACGCCCGCTTTTACACACACATGAACTTTACTGGCACCCCAGTCTTAGTCTGTAGGGTTCAACATTGAGTTGGCCCACCCTTTGCAGCTATAACAGCTTCAACTCTTCTGGGAGGGCCGTCCACAAGGTTTAGGAGTGTGTCTATGGGAATGTTTGACCATTCTTCCAGAAGCTCAAATGTGAGGTCAGGCACTGATGTTGGAACGAGAAGGCCTGGCTCGCAGTCCACCCCAAAGGTGTTCTATCGGGTTGAGGTCAGAACGAAAATTTACTAGCCTGCCATCCAACATTTGTTGGCCGAAAGTTGGACAACAATTGTCTGATGGAGCGTACTAACGGTCGCATTTTAGGCCAACAGTCTGTCATCACACAATTCCCTGCCGAAAATCCGATTTGTGTGTAGGAGGCTTTAGTTTGTAGGGTTCAATATTGACTTGGCTCACCCTTTGCAGCCCAAAGGTGTTTTATCAGGTTGAGGTGCAGGCCAGCCAAGTTCCTCCACCCCAAACTCGCTCATCAATGACTTTATGGGCCTTGCTTTGTGCACTGGTGTGCAGTCATGTTGGATCATGCTCCCAACTTTGTAGGTTTCCTACAAAGTTGGGAGCATGAAATTGTCCAAAATGTCTTGGTATGCTGACACCTTAAGAGTTCCCTTCACTGGAACTAAGGGGCCAAACCCAACCCCTGAAAAACAACCCCCCCCCACCATAATCCTCCCTCCACCAAATGATTTGGACCAGTGCACAAAGCAATGTCCATAAAGACACGGATGAGCGAGTTTGGGGTGGAGGAGTCCTGACCTCAACTCGATAGAACACCTTTTGGATGAATTATGCCGCGTACACACGATCGGAATTTCTGCAAAAGACCGATGAGAGTTTTTTGTCGGAAAATGCGACCGTGTGTATGCTCCATCGGTCTTTTGCTGGTGGAATTCCAGCCAGCAAAAGATTTCGAGCATGCTCTCAATTTTTCGGTCGGGAAAAGTTCCTATCCGAAAACGCGATCGTCTGTGGCAATTCCGACGTGCAAAATTCCTACGCATGCTCGAAAACAATTCGACGCATGCTCGGAAGCATTGAACTTCATTTTCTCGGCTCGTCGTAGTGTTGTACATCACTGCGTTCTTGATGGTCGTAATTTCAGCAAACTTTTGCGTGACCGTGTGTATGCAAGGCAAACTTGAGCGGAATCCCGTCGGAAAAGCCTTCATATCTTTTTCCGACAAGAAATACGATCGTGTGTACGTGGCATTAGAGTGGAGACTATGAGCCAGACTTTCTCTCTCATCCATGTCTTTATGGACCTTGCTTTGTACACTGGTGCGCAGTCATGTTGGAACAGGAAGGGGCCATCTCCAAACTGTTCCCACAAAGTTGGGAGCATGAAATTGTCCAAAATGTCTTGGTATGCAGATGCCTTAAGAGTTCCCTTCACTGGAACTAAGGGGCAAAGCCCAACCCCTAAAAAAAAAAACAACCCCCCCCCCACCATAATCACCCCTCCACCAAATGATATGGACCACAAAGCAAGGTCCATAAAGACATGGATGACCTTGTGGACAGCCTTCCCAGAAGAGTTGAAGCTGTTATAGCTGCAAAGGGTGGGCCAACTCAATATTGAACCCTACGGACCAAGACTGGGATGCCATTAAAGTTCATGTGCGTGTAAAGGCAGGCGCCCCAATACTTTTCGTTATATAGTGTATCATGATCATATTTGTATTTTTACATGCTGATAAAGAAAGAGTACCTGTGGTTTGTGTATATGGAAGTGTCGTTAAGAATCAACCTTGTTCTCAGGTGTAACGATCAATAAATGGTGTATTACATGCTGTTCATACTCACTCAGTCACTTTGAGATTCTTTTTCTGTATTCTTCAAAAAAACCTGCTTGATCCTGCTACTCTCTGTCTCCCCCTTCTGACCATGTCCCCAATTCAGCTGTGGATTTTGCAGAGCAGTGTTGGCAGCATGGGTGTCCACATGGGTGTGGGGCAAGTTTGTTTGAAATCTTTGCAAATTTATTAAAAATAAAAAAGGGAAAAAATCCCATGTACATAAGTATCACAGCCTTTGCTCAATACTTTGTTGAAGCCCCTTTGGCACCAATTACACCCTCAAGTCTTTTTAAGTATGATGCTATTAGCTTGGCACACCTATTTTAGGCAGTTTCTACCATTCTTCTCAAGCTCCATCAGGTTGGATTGCATCGGTGCACAGCCATCATCCATTTTCAGATCTCTCCAGAGATGTTCAATTGGGTTCCATTCGGGGCTCTGGCTGGGCCACTCAAGAACATTCACAGAGTTGGCCACTCCTTTGTTATCTTGGCTGTGTGCTTAGGGTCATTGTCCTGTTGGAAGATGAACCTTCGCCCCAGTCTGAGGTCCAGAACGCTCTGGAGCAGGTTTTCATCTCTGTACATTGCTGCATTCATCTTTCCCTCGATCCCGACTAGTCTCCCAGTTCCTGCTATTGAAAAACATCCCCACAGCATGATGCTGCCACCACCATGCTTAACTGTAGGGATGGTATTGGCCAGGTGATGAGCTGTGCCTGGTTTCCTCGAGACATAACGTTTGCCGTTCAGGCCAAAGAGTTCAATCTTTGTTTCATCAGACCAGAGAATTTTGTTTCTCATGATCTGAGAGTCCTTCAGGTGCCTTTTGGTAAACTCCAGGTGGGCTGTCATGGGCCTTTTACTGAGGAGTGGCTTCCGTCTGGCTACTCTACCATACAGGCCTGATTGGCGGAGTGCTGCAGAGATGGTTGTTCTTCTGGAAGGTTCTCCTCTCTCCACAGAGAAACGCTGGAGCCCTGTCACTCAGTTTGGCTGGGCAGCCCGCTCTAGCAAGAGTCCTGGTGGTCCCAAACTTCTTCCATTAATGGATGATGGAGGCCACTGTGCTCATTTGGACCTTCAATGCTGCAGACATTTTTTTGTACCCTTCCCCAGATCTGTGTCTTGGTAAAATCCTGTCTCGGAGGTCTACAGACAATTCCTTGGACTTCATGGTTTGGTTTATGCTCTGACCTGCACTGTTAACTGTGGGACATTATATAGACAGGTGTGTGCCTTTCCAAATCATGTCCACAGGTGGACTCCAGTGGTTTCCGTCTGGCTACTCTACCATACAGGCCTGATTGGTGGAGTGCTGCAGAGATGGTTGTTCTTCTGGAAGGTTCTCCTCTCCCCACAGAGAAATGCTGGAGCTCTGTCAGAGTGACCATCGGGCTCTTGGTCACCTCCCTGACTAAGGCCCTTCTCCCCTGATAACTCAGTTTGGCTGGGTGGCCCGCTCTAGGAATAGTCCTGGTGGTTCCAAACTTCTTCCATTTACAGATGATGGAGGCCACTGTGCTTTTGGGGACCTTCAATGCTGCAGAGATTTTTTTGTACCCTTCCCCAGACCTGTGTCTCGGTACAATCCTGTCTCGGAGGTCTACAGGCAATTCCTTGGACTTTACCTGTAGGACCTTATATAGACAGGTGTGTGCCTTTCCAAATCACGTCCAATCAAGTGAATTCACCACAGGTGGACTCCAGTCAAGTTGTAGAAACATCTCCAGGATGATCAGTGGAAACAGGATGCACCTGAGCTCATGGGTCATGGCAAAGGCTGTGAATACTTCTGTACATGGGATTTTTTCCTTTTTTAGTTTTAATAAATTTGCAAAGATTTCAAACAAACTTCTTTATGTCCTTGAGTGGCCCAGCCAGATCCTGAATGGAACCCAATTGAACATCTCTGGAGAGATCTGAAAATGGATGATGGCTGTGCACCAAGGCTCCCCATCCAACCTGATGGAACTTGAGAGGTCCTGCAAAGAAGAATGGGAGAAACTGCCCCAAAATAGGTGTGCCAGGCTTGTAGAATCATACTCAAAAAGACTTGAGGCTGTAATTGTTGCCAAAGGGGCTTCACCAAAGTATTGAGCAAAGGCTGTGATACTTATGTACATGGGATTTTTCCCTTTTTTTATTTTTAATAAATTTGCAAAGATTTCAAACAAACTTCTTTAACGTTGTCATTATGGGGTATTGTTTGTAGAGCTTTGAGGAAAAGAATTAATTGAATCCATTTTGGAATAAGGCCGTAACATAACAAAATGTGGAAAAAGTGAAGCGTTGTGAATACTTTCCGGATGCACTGTTGACGGCCCAGCCAGGCACTGGGACGTACCCCTAGGTCGCTGTGTACTTTCTGGTTTGGTGGCATGCATTAATGCGCCCCCTGCTGGCCCGCGCTGTGGCTGGACACAACACAAGTTTATCAGCAGATTTCAGCCAATGATTTTGGCTGAAACCTGCTGATTGGCCGCGGCCAATCACAGCAAAGAGTTCTGCGTTAACAAATACACAGAGCTCTGTGAACAGACAGCAGTCTGTCCGTTTCCTCTCCCTGAAATCACCTCTGATTTCAGGGAGAAAAAGCAGACAGAGCTGTTAATAAAAGCAGCACACATTATATATTGTTTGGTCCCTCGCATTTCTGCTGCAGCCGCGGCACCCCTCTTCTCTGCCCCCGCAGCAGTCAGCAGCAAAAAGGAGGACAGAACTCCTCCACCAGATCCTGCGCACCTCCTCTGAGCAGCTGCGGAGAGGCTCATCTTTGCCATCCTCCATCTTAGCAGTCAGCAGCAGAGAGGATTCCCACAAGTAGAGCTTTCTTTTGGTGGGATTTGATCACCTAAATTGATGAAGAAATTCAATGTTTTCATTTTTTTGTATTGGATGTTTTATAGCAGAAATGAAAAAATATTGTTTTTTGGGGGGTTTTTTTCAAAATTGTTGGGTTTTTTTTTTTGTCTATAACGCAAAAAATAAAAATTGCTATAAACAAAAAAAACCCTGACAAAAAAAAAAAAAAAAACAATATTTTTTTACTTTCTGCTATAAAACATCCAATAAAAAAATGTGAAAAGTCAAATTTCTTCATCAATTTAGGCCAATATGTATTCTGCTACATATATTGGTAAAAAAAAAAAAAAAAAATCCCAATAAGCGAATATTGATTGGTTTGCTCAAAAGTTTTAGTGTCTACAAACTATGGGATAGATTTATGGACTTCTAATTTTTTTAAATTGTTTTTACTGCCCTGTTTCCCCGAAAATAAGACCTAGTGTGATTGTCAGTGATGGCTGCAATATAAGCCCTACCCCCCAAATAAGCCCTACCCTGTTTCCCTGAAAATAAGCCCTAACCTGAAAGTCAGACCTACAAGGACTTTAACTAGGGCTTATTTGGGGGGTAGGGCTTATATTGCAGCCATCACCGACAATCACGCTAGGTCTTATTTTCGGGGAATCAGGGTAGTGATGGCGGCGATCAGCAATTTTTTTTAGCGGGACTGTGACATTGCAAATCTGACACTTTTTGGGGACCAGTGACACCAATACAGTCATCAGTGTTTAAAGAAAATGCACTGTCACTGTATAAATGGCACTGGCAGGGAAGGGGTTAACATCAGGGCGGATCAAAAGGTTAACTGTGTTCTTAAGTGCTTTTTTGAGCCTCATACGCATGATTGGATTTTCGGACGGGAAATGTTGGATGTCAGGCTGTTGGCGGAAAATCCGACAGTGCGTGCGCTTCATTGGACAATTGTTGGCGGATTTTCCACGGACAAATGTTGGATGGCAGGCTTTAAAATTTTCCGCGGACAAATGTCTGTTGTCAGATTTTCCGCTCGTGTGTACACAAGTCCGTCGGACAAAAGTCCAAAGTACAAAACACGCATGCTCGGAGGCAAGGATGAGCCGTAAGCGGTCGGTCTTGTAAACCAGCGATTGAAAGCGGTATTTTTCGTCTGATTTTCGGATTGTGTATACGGGCCCTTAATCCGTAGGGTTCAGTATTGAGTTGGCCCACCCTCTGCAGCTACAACAGCTTCAACTCTTGAAGGCTGTCCACAAGGTTTAGGAGTGTGTCTATGGGAATGTTTGACCATTCTTCCAGAAGCTCTTCCAGAACTCACTCATCCATGTCTTTATGGACCTTTCTTTGTGCACTAGTCCAAATCATTGGTGGAGGGGGGCAAATGTTGGGTGGGGGTTGTTTTTCAGGGGTTGGGCTTGGCCTCTTAGTTTCAGTGAAGGGAACTCTTAAGGCATCAGCATAATAAAACATTGTGGACAATTTCATGCTCCCAACTTTGTAGGAAAAGTTTGGGGATGGCCCCTTCCTGTTCCCACATGACTGCGCACCAGTGACAGGCCAGTCAAGTTCCTCTACCCCAAACTCGCTCATCAATGACTTTATGGGCCTTGCTTTGTGCTGGTGAGCAGTCATGATGGAACAGGAAGGGGCCATCCCCAAACTGTTCCCACAAAGTTAAGGAGCATGAAATTGTCCAAAATGTCTTTGTATGCCAATGACTTAAGAGTTCCCTTCACTGGAACTAAGGGTCCAAGCCCAACCCCTGAAAAACAACCCCCCACCATCGTCCCCCTCCACCAAACTTTACACTTGGCACAATGCAGTCAGACAAGTACTGTTCTTCTGGCAACCGCAAAACCCAGACAGGTCCATCGGATTGCCAGACAGAGAACACTTCTCCACTGGTCTAGAGTCCAGTGGTGACGTGCTTTACACCACTGCATCCGATGCTTTGCAATGCACTTGGTGATATAAGGCTTGGATGCAGCTGCTCGGCCATGGATAACCATTCCATGAAGCTCTCTATGCACTGTTGCTCTGCTAATTTGAAGGCCGAACGAAGTTTGGAGGTCTGTAGCTATTGACTCTGCAGACAGTTGGTGACTTCTGTGCACTGTGAGCTACAGATATCAATGACCCCGCTCTATCATTTTACATGACCTACCACTTCGTGGCTGAGTTGCTGTTGTTCCCAGTTGCTTCCACTTTGTTATTATACCGCTAACAGTTGACCGTGGAATATTTAGTAGCAAGGAAATTTCACAGATGGACTTATTGCACAGGTGGCAACCTATCACAGTACCATGCTTGAATTCACTGAGCTCCTGAGAGCGACCCATTCTTTCACAAATGTTTGTAGAAGCCGTCTGCAGACAAGGTGCTTGATTTTATACACCTGTGGCCATGGAAGTGACTGAAACGCCTAAATCCAATGATTTGGAGGGGTGTCCCAATACTTTTGTCAATATAGTGTGTATGTAATATATATATATATATATACACACACAAATGCAGGAAAATGGAATAAAGCGTCAGGAAGCATCGGTCAAAGTATTGAACAACAATGTAGGGTGCATTTTTTAGACTCTCCACAAGGTGGCTTATTGTCAGTGGAACCTACGAACAGGAAGTGATGTCATATCCAGAGAGGAAGTGATGTAGGAGTATAAAGAAGAATTTCCGGGTTAGAGGTGAGTCGGGAGGAAGTAGAGAGAAGACATTGCTGGAACTGGCAGTAGAGGGGGTAATAAGATATTATTTTATATTTACACCCAGTAACCCCCCTCCGCTGCTACGAATGCCAATATATTTAGGAGAAAGGATTGAGGGGTTGCAGAACTTGAAGTTGAAAAACTTGCACACAAAGTAACATGATTGGAAACACATCTTGGTAGAAAGATACAAGGTAAGTCGGAGAATGACTGCAGATCACATTGTTACACTCCAATGGAGTTATTCCTTGTTACAATATAAGACTTCTTTGTTTCTTTATCCCTATATGATGGAAATGGGGCGTCTATTGACCTGAGGAAGGACTGATGTTAGTCTAAACTGTTGCTTTCTCCAAACACGTTTATTGTATCCCACCGACACCAACGATGAGGCTTATTTTATCCCTCCGACACCAACAATGGGCCTTAGTTTATCCCACCGACACCAACGATGGGCCTTAGTTTATCCCACCGACACAAACGATGGGCCTTAGTTTATCCCACCGACACCAACGATGGGCCTTAGTTTATCCCACCGACATCAACGATGGGCCTTAGTTTATCCCACCGACACAAACGATGGGCCTTGGTTTATCCCACCGACATCAAGGATGGGCCTTAGTTTATCCCACCGACACAAACGATGGGCCTTAGTTTCTCCCACCGACATCAACGATGGGCCTTAGTTTATCCCACCGACACCAACGATGGGCCTTAGTTTATTCCACCGACACCAACGATGGGCCTTAGTTTATCCCACTGACAGCAACGATGGGCCTTAGTTTATCCCACTAACAGCAACGATGGGCCTTGGTTTATCCCACCGACACCAAGGATGGGCCTTAGTTTATCCCACCGACACAAACGATGGGCCTTAGTTTATCCCACCGACACCAACGATGGGCCTTAGTTTCTCTCACCAACACCAACGATGGGCCTTAGTTTTTCCCACCGACACCAACGATGGGCCTTAGTTTATCCCACCGACACCAACGATGGGCCTTAGTTTATCCCACCGACACCAACGATGGGCCTTATGTTATCTCACTGGCACCAACGACGGGCTTTAGTTTATCCCACCAACACCAACGATGGGCCTTAGTTTATCCCACCGACACCAACGACGGGCCTTAGTTTATCCCACCGACACCAACGATGGGCCTTAGTTTATCCCACCGACACCAACGATGGGCCTTAGTTTATCCCACCGACACCAACGATGGGCCTTAGTTTATCCCACCGACACCAACGATGGGCCTTAGTTTATCCCACTGACAGCAACAATGGGCCTTAGTTTATCCCACCGACACCAACGATGGGCCTTAGTTTATCCCACTGACAGCAACGATGGGCCTTAGTTTATCCCACTGACAGCAATGATGGGCCTTAGTTTATCCCACCGACACCAACGATGGGCCTTAGTTTATCCCACCGACACCAACGATGGGCCTTAGTTTATCCCACTGACACCAACGATGGGCCTTAGTTTATCCCACCGACACCAATGATGGGCCTTAGTTTATCCCACCGACACCAACGATATTTTATCCCATGGAGACCAAAAATGGGGCTTGTTTAATCTCATTGACACCAATGATGGGGCTTTTTTTTTATCCCAGTGACGATGGAACTTCTATTACATCTAATTCTGTGCACTCTCAACAGCATGTCTGCTGCTTCTCAAGTGATTTTAAGCCTAAAAATAAAAGGTTTTAGTTGGAGTTGTGCTTAAAAAAAATGACCTGGCGGGAGGAGGATTTTGGGAAGTCTGTAGTGACAATTGTTACTTTCTCTCTATACACAGGATTATAAAGTAGTGAAGAAAATATCTAGAGTTCCAATAACACCCAGCAGCTGTCTTCAGAGGACATCACCCATCACAGTGCCTCCACCTCACTGCCTGACAACAGAGGTAACCAGTGCCAAGAAGATTCTAGAAGTCACCAACAAGATCATTGATCTGCTGACAGGAGAGGTGAGCGGTGCCGGGAATTCTGGGACATTATCCAGTAACAGACAAGGGATGTGTCTGGATGGTGACTGTATCATTGTGTGTGTCAGGTTCCTATAAGGTGTCAGGATGTCATTGTCTATTTCTCCATGGAGGAGTGGGAGTATTTAGAAGGACACAAGGATCTCTACAAGGACGTCATGATGGAGAATCAGCCGCCCCTCACATCACCTGGTAAGAGGAGACTTTATTGTAAAGGAGAGAGCAGTACGGAGGATCCACCTAGATCCCCCACCATCTGATAAACACATAGAAACAATGTATTCAGTCAGTGTGTGTGTTTCCTACAGATGGATCCAGTAATGGGAACCCACCAGAAAGATGTCCCCGTCCTCTGTATTCCCGGGATTCCACACAGGAAGATCACACCATACCCCACCATCATCAGGTAGATGGGACTGAGCAACTAGGGCTCAAAATGACTTTTAAGCTATGAGAGGTCTTCTATGTAATCTCTTGTTCAATTTTATAAATTTGTTCTATCATCTTTGGGGTTTAGCTTGAAGAACTGAAAGACATCAAAGTTGAGGTTAAAGAAGAAGAAGAGGAGAAAATGGTGAGGGGAGCTCAGCAGTCTATAGAGGAGAGTGGTTCTTTATATTCACACCATGATCAGGTAGATGGGAATGAAAATATTTCAAATCAGAAGTCAAAGTTCTTTTATCTTATCACTTTTGTGCAGTTTTATTCCAGATCTTATATTTTATCATTTTGTGGGTTTTAGGGTGAAGAACTGAAAGGCATCAAAATTGAGATTAAAGAGGAAGAAGAAGAGAAATTGGTGAATGGAGATCAGCAGTCTATAGAGGAGGGGGAGATGATTAAACATGAACAAGATAAATATTCTCTCTATATCAACACAAGTAAGTAATAATCACCAAATGCAGGAAAATTTCACCTAATGAAAGGTCCATCTCCATTCCTCAATATAACGTCATGTTCCCAACAAATGAGGAGGAGATACTGTACACCATATGAAAGTTCCATCTCCATTCCTCAATATAACGTCATGTTCCCAACAAATGAGGAGAAGATAATGTACACCTTATAAAAGGTCCATCTTCGTTCCTCAATATAACGTCATGTTCCCAACAAATGAGGGGATACTGGACACCATATGAAAGGTTCATTTCTATTCCACAATATAACTTCATGTTCTCAACAAAGGGTGAGGAGCTACTGTACACCATATGAAAGGGCCATATCTATTCCTCAATATAACATCATGTTCCCAACAAATGAGGAGATACTGTACTCCATATGAAAGGTCCATCTCCATTCCTCAATATAACGTCATGTTCTCAACAAATAAGGAGGAAATGATGTTCACCATATGAAAGGTCCATCTCAATTCCTCAATATAACGTCATGTTCCCAACAAATGAGGTGGAGATACTGTACACCATATGAAAAGACCATCTCCATTCCTCAATATAACGTCATGTTCTCAACAAATAAGGAGGAAATGATGTTCACCATATGAAAGGTCCATCTCAATTCCTCAATATAACGTCATGTTCCCAACAAATGAGGTTGAGATACTGTACACCATATGAAAGGTCCATCTCCATTCCTCAATATAACGTCATGTTCCCAACAAATGAGGAGGAGATACTATACACCATATGAAAGGTCCATCTCTATTCCTCAATATAACATCATGTTCCCAACAAATGAGGAGGAGATACTGTACACCATATGAAAGGTCCATCTCTATTTCTCAATATAACGTCATGTTCCCAACAAATGAGGAGGAGATACTATACACCATATGAAAGGTCCATCTCTATTCCTCAATATAACGTCATGTTCCCAACAAATGAGGAGGAGATACTATACACCATATGAAAGGTCCATCTCTATTCCTCAATATAACATCATGTTCCCAACAAATGAGGAGGAGATACTGTACACCATATGAAAGGTCCATCTCCATTCCTCAATATAATGTCATGTTGCCAACAAATGAGGAGGAGATACTGTACACCATATGAAAGGTCCATCTCCATTCCTCAATATAATGTCATGTTTTCAACAAATGAGGAGGAGATGATGTTCACCATATGAAAGGTCCATCTCCATTCCTCAATATAACGTCATGTTCCCAACAAATGAGGAGGAGATACTGTACATCATATGAAAGGTCCATCTCCATTCCTCAATATAATGTCATGTTCCCAACAAATGAGGAGGAGATACTGTACACCATATGAAAGATCCATCTCCATTCCTCAATATAATGTCATGTTCCCAACAAATGAGGAGGAGATACTGTACACCATATGAAAGGTCCATCTCCATTCCTCAATATAACGTCATGTTCCCAACAAATGAGGAGGAGATACTGTACACCATATGAAAGGTCCATCTCCATTCCTCAATATAACGTCATGTTCCCAACAAATGAGGAGGAGATACTGTACATCATATGAAAGGTCCATCTCCATTCCTCAATATAATGTCATGTATCCAACAAATGAGGAGGAGATACTGTACACCATATGAAATGTCCATCTCCATTCCTCAATATAATGTCATGTTCCCAACAATCTTCATCGATGTAACCAATATTATGCCAGAGCTTTATGAATCTGTTGGGTTATGTACCAACATATATGACTTATGAATGTAAGGGATGAAGAGTACGTGTAACGCTGGTTTTAAAATTGCTTTCTAACAGGTGGACACTATGTCCAGAATACCTCTGAGGGTCCTCAGTTTTTCTCCTCAGATTTTAATGCCGAAGAAACTGGAATCACACAACACTTTCCAGGAGAAAACCCCATTCCTCAGGATATAGATCATGGACCTTACCATTTACAGATGTCGATGGGCCCCTCTCATCCTGAGGAATCATTTGATCGATCACATGCTATGACTTCCAATATCCATCTAATATCTCACAGTGTCAATCGATCAATAGACCCATCTAATCCCAAGGAATCTTCTTCTAACCATGAAGGAGCTCACACCAGAGAGCCTTCGTGGTCATGTTCAGTGTGTAACAAATCGTTCACTAAAAAGAGAAACCTCCTTGCGCACCAGAGAATTCACACCGGTGAGGGTCTTTTCCAATGTTCAGAGTGCGGGAAAAGCTTTGTCCGGAAAGAAAAGCTTGTCATACACCAGAGAATTCACACCGGTGAGCGTCCCTTTTTATGTTCAGAGTGCGGAAAAGGTTTCGCCGAAAAGAGAACGCTTCAAAGACACCAGAGATCTCACACGGGGGAGCGTCCCTATCCGTGTGGTGAGTGCGGGAAACGTTTCATTCAGAAAGAAGACCTTCTCAAACACCACAGGATTCACACTGGTGAGCGACCCTATTCGTGTTCGGAGTGCGGGAAATGTTTCACTGAAAAAAGAACGCTTGTCATACATCAGAGGATTCACACGGGGGAGCGGCCCTATGCGTGTTTAGAGTGCGGGAGGTGTTTCGCTGAGAGAAGGATCCTTCTTATACATCAGCGAAGCCACACGGGCGAGCGTCCCTTTCCATGCTTGGAGTGCGGGAAATGTTTCACTGAAAAAAGAAATCTTATTATGCATCAGAAAATTCACACTGGTGAGCGTCCTTATTCATGTCTAGAGTGCGGGAAAGGTTTCACTGAGAAAAGATCACTTCTTAAACACCAGAAAAGTCATACTTGTGGGTGCCCTTCATATCCACAATGTGGGGAAGGTTTCCTACAAACAGGAGATCTTCAACATCAGGGAATTCACTCATGCGAGCGCCCCTTTTTATGTCCTGAGTGCGGGAAAGGTTTCATTCACAAAGAAAACCTCCTTAAACACCAACGAATTCACTCAACCGATCGTCCTTACTCTTGCTCAGAATGCGGGAAAGGTTTCGTTCAAAAAGGAAACCTTCTCTCCCACCAGAGAATCCACACAGGCGAGCGTCCTTTCTCATGTTCGGTGTGTGGGAAATCTTTCAGTCATAAAGTAAGCCTTCTTCGGCACCAAAGAATCCACACAGGCGAGCGCCCGTATCCATGTTCGGAGTGCGGGAAATCTTTCACCGACAAAGGAAACCTTCTCAAACACCAGAGAATTCACACGGGGGAGCGTCCTTACGCATGTTCAGAGTGCGGGAAAGGTTTCATTTACAGGAAAAAACTCATAAGGCACCAGAAAATTCACACGCGCTAACACCTGTTTGTCATGTTCAGAGTGCGGGAAACCTTTTCAATGAGGAAGAAAGACTTGTCAGATGCCAGAAGAAAACACACATTACAAAAGGGTTGTTCCATGTTTAGAGTTTCCTCAAGACGGCAATGGTTTTTGTTTTAATATTTTATAGATTGTAGTTTTAAACTTGGCTGCCCCATAGAAAGCCTATGGGTGACGTCATCACGCAGGCTCTGCAGCTGTTGTCGCTGCCTCTCCTTTACCCCAGCTTCAGTGTAGAGGAGGGACAGTACAGAATGGCTGCCCCATAGTAAGCCTATGGGTGACGTCATCATGCAGGCTCTGCAGCTGTTGTCGCTGCCTCTCCTTTACCCCAGCTTCAGTGTAGAGGAGGGACAGTAGAGAATAACTGCCCCATAGAAAGCCTATGGGTAACGTCATCACGCATGCTCTGCAGCTGTTGTCACTGCTTCTCCTTTACCCCAGCTTCAGTGTAGAGGAGGGACAGCCAACAACAGCTGCCCCATAGTAAGCCTATGGGTGACGTCATCACGCAGGCTCTGCAGCCATTGTCGCTGCTTTCTCTCCTCACACCGAAGCCGGCACTGAGAGCCAATCATGTGACTGGACTGGACTGGAGCCAATTGAGAATATTTAAGTATAGACCTCTTTTTTAACAGCAGGCATTCTCAACCAGGGTTCCGTGGAACCCGAAGGTTCCTCCAAAGGTGGCTAGTGGTTCCTTGAGCTGTGGCTAACTGACCTCCCACCTAAAGGTGCCTGGATAGTTCTAGGTCCAATGCAACGTGGCCGAGTCAGCGGCATTGTGACCACAATTGTAAGGGGGGAATTTTTTCCGATTGTCCACCACCAATATAAGGAGCATTTTCCCAATCACCCCTTGATGGTCTAATCTTAACAGGGGTTCCCTGAGACCTGAAATGTAGTTCATGGGTTCCTCCGGGGTAGAGAGGTTGAGGGCGGCTGTTTTACAGGGTAGATAGAATAGGCTTAGCACGGAGGTGGGAGTAGATCTGGGCTTAGTTAGAATTTGACTGGAATTCCACTTGAAGAAACAGCCAACTTTTTAGGTGTAAACCAGATTAATGAAGATGTAGCTTAGAGAAAACCAACCATAAAGATGTATCTGAGATGTAACAATTTATTCCCTTTAAAATGCGGTTAAGGGGCGAAATGTTAAAGTCTTAAAGATTGAGAAAGGTCGGCAACCGGGTGTTCAAAGCTTTAAATCATCTTTGTTATATATCCATTAGGAGTAAAGAGCCACCACAAAGAGAAAGCTGACGCATTTCAGCCCTTTTTGGTGAATGACTAACTAAAGCCTGTAACGGCCGAAACACGCCAGAATTTTCTTTGTGGTGGATCTTTCCTCCCAATGGATATATAATAAAGAAGGTTTTAGAGCTTGTAACACCCGGTTGCCGACCTAAAATCTTCTTTAATATACACTCTATTGCCAAAAGTATTGGGACTCCTGCCTTTACACCCACATGAACTTTAATGGCCTCGCAGTCTTGGTCCGTAGGGTTCAATATTGAGTTGGCCCACCCTTTGCAGTTATAACAGCTTCAACTCTTCTGGGAAGGCTGTCCACAAGGTTTAGGAGTGTGTCTATGGGAATGTTTGACCATTCTTCCAGAAGAGCATTTGTGAGGTCAGGCACTGGTGTTGAACGAGAAGGTCTGGCTCGCAGTCTCCGCTCTAACTGCAGGCCAGTCAAGTTCTTCCACAAACTCGCTCTTCCATGTCTTTATGGACCTTGCTTTGTGCACTGGTGTGCAGTCATATTGGAACAGGAAGGGGCCATCCCCAAACTGTTCCCACAAAGTTGGGAGCATGAATTTGTCCAAAATGTCTTGGTATGCTGACGCCTTAAGAGTTCCCTTCACTGGAACTAAGGGGCCAAGTCCAACCCCCGGTAAAAAAAACCCCACACCATAATCCCCCCTCCACCAAATGATTTGAAGGGGTAGCCCAATACCTTTGGCAATATAGCGTGGATGAGTGAGTTTTGGGTGGAGGAACTTGACTGGCCTGCACAGAGTCCTGACCTCAACCTGATAGAACACCTTTGGGATGAAATAGAGTGGAGACTGCGAGCTAGGCCTTCTTGTCCAACATCAGTGCCTAACCTTACAAATGCGCTTCTGGAAGACAGGTCAAAGATTCCCATAGACACACTCCTAAACCTTGTGGACGGCCTTCCCAGAAGAGCTGAAGCTGTTATAACTGCAAAGGTTGGGCCAACTCAATACTGAACCCTATTGACTAAGACCGGGATGCCATTAAAGTTCATGTGCGTGTAAAGGCAGGCATCCCAATACATTTGGCAATATCGTGTATATCCATTGGGAGTAAAGATCCACCAGATAGAGAAACTGACGCGTTTCAACCCTTACAGGGAATGACTGACTAAAGGCTGAAACACGTCACATTTCTCTTTGTGGTGGATCTTTACTTTCAATGGATATATAATAAAGAAGATTTTTGAGCTTTTGACAGCCAATTGCCGACCTAAAATCTTTATTTTCTATTAGTTGGGCGTAAAAATCCACCACAAAGAGAAAACAACGCATTTCAGCCTTAGGGTGAATGACTGACTAAAGCCTGTAAGGGTTGAAACTTGTCAGAATTTTCTCTTTGTGGTGGAAGTTTACTCCCAATGGATATATAATAAAGACGATTTTAGGTCGGCAAGTGGGTGTTCAAAGCTCTAATATCTTCTTTATTATATATCCATTGGTAGTAAAGATCCACCACAAAGAGAATGCTGACGCGTTTCGGGCCTTACGGTGAATGACTGATTAAAGCCTGTAAAGGATATATAGTAAAGAAGACTTTAGAGCTTTGAACACCCACTTGCCGACCTAAAATGCGAAAAGAGAATGCTGACACGTTTCGGCCCTTACGGTGAATGACTGATTAAAGCCTGTAAAGGATATATAGTAAAGAAGACTTTAGAGCTTTGAATACCCACTTGCCGACCTAAAATGTGAAAAGAGAATGCTGACACGTTTCGGCCCTTACGGTGAGTGACCAACTAAAGCCTGGAAGGGCTGAGACACATCAGCATTCTCTTCGTAGTTGATCTTCATACCCAATGGATGTTTGATAAAGAAGATTTTAGAGCTTTGAACGCCAGCTTGCCGACCTTTCTCAAATTGAATGTCTGATTGAACAGCTTGTGCGGCTGTGCTCTTGGCACAGGTGGGAATTCCCTACTGAAGTTAAAGGACCGGAATGGCCACTGTCTAGGGCTAGGCCAAGGGTCTCCACCATTGTTGACTTGAGTCTTGAGACTGGGGCGGAGGTTTACCTTCCAGCAGGACAACGACCCTAAACATACAACCAGAGCTACAATGGAATGGTTTAGATCGGGGGTCTCCAAACTTTCTAAGCAAAGGGCCAGTTTACTGTCTTTCAGGCTTTGGTTGGGGGGGGGTGGACTGTGTGTGGCCAATGGCAGTAGAAAATGCCTCAGCATGGAGGTATAGTACCCTATTGTCAATATCAATTAGAAGAATAGTGCCCTATTGATGTCATTAGGGGGGATGGTGCTCCATCATGGGTGTCACTTGGTGGTATAGTGCCCCAAGGGCCAGATAAAGGCAAGTAAAAGGGCACACCTGGGCCCCAGTTTGGAGACCACTCCCCTACACCCTTATTTTAAGTTTAAGGGTAGCAGCACCATACTTTTTGCATTATAGACTTTGAAACGTTGAGTGTTACATTTGGAAGATACGGACTCCAATAAGGCACGACTCATCTCTGGAGTTACTTTGCTATACTTGCCATTCTTGTATTCTGTTTTCGGAGCAAAGAGTGAATATGGAACTAACTCCTTGATGGATTGACTTCTGGAGGAGCCTACCAAATGAAAGCCAACCCCGTATGCAGACAAGTCTCGGGAGCTGATGATGGACTCCATGTATGAGCTGGGAGGAGAACATGGATCGGTGCAACACACCTCCAAATGACATACATCAGCGGCCTACAGTGCTGGGTGACCAAGTTGGTGTAGGCACCAGCCCTATGGGCCCCACCTCAACTAATCAAAATAATATTGATTTGACCTTGAAAGAAAACGACAATGAAGATTTCCTAAATTGCTTACAAAAGAGAGAAAAAATTCAACTCGAAGAAACAAAAACTTTCCACGGAAGACTCTATAGAGAAAATACCGTATTAATGTTATGTACCCAATAAAAACTTAAAGTCCATAAACCATCGCTATCAAGTTCACATTACAGTTTGGAAATTTTAAATTCATCTTCTTTCAGCTGTCAGTTTGTAAAAAAAAAAAAATTGGCACAACCTACATTTGTGTAATGTACAGTAGTGATGGTCACCTCCATCTAGCGCCCAACATGCACACCACTTAGTTCAATGGTATCCCATTAGAGCTCAAGAGTCCTCCAGAAACCTGTGAGGGTGACCCAAGTTTTCGACTGCCTAGGGGCCTCCACCGAGTTTATTCTGCTACTGGAGGCTTAACTGTTGAATTTAATCTAGATGAGAATTCCTTGGTAAACAAAAGTGAAAGTACATAGCGTAAGGGGATAGTGCTGTTACATATTGTATACTCTTATATAAAGTCGGAAGATTTACAATACGTAAAAAACGTAAAAGTTAATGATCTAAAGAAGAGTTGTATATGTTCTTAATGTTGTTCTTTAAATGTGATACAATAAATGTTACATAGTTTTTTGTTTTTTTTTCTAACCCTGAGTGATATATTTATTACCGTATATACTCGAGTATAAGTCGAGTTTTTCAGCACATTTTTTTGTGCTGAAAGTGCCCCCCTCGACTTATACTCGAGTCAAGCACTTTTCTGCAGCAAAAAAATTTCATTTTCCAAACCGATTTTGGGGCCCCGTATCCACTAGCCACTTGGTGCTAAGAACCCCAAATTTGGTGTGCAAACCCAGTGGAACTAGTTTCACAACATATCCAAAGCTGGAGTCCCTAACTCCAAGTGGCCCTGAGATACGGGGCCCCAAATTCGGTTCGGAAAATGTCATTCTCTGCTGCAGAAAAGTGCTTGACATTTTCTGAACTGACTTTGGGGCCCCATATCTCAGGGCCACTTGGTGCTAGGAACCCCAATTTTAGTGTGCAAACTCAGCGGACCTGGTACCATAACATATCCATGCTGCGGTTCCTAGCACCAAGTGGCCCCGAGACACGGGGCCCCAAAATAGGTTCGGAAAATGTCATTCTCTGCTGCAGAAAAGTGCTTGACATTTTCTGAACCGATTTTTGGGGCCCTAGATACAGGGCCACTTGGTGCTAGAAATCCCAGCTTTGGATATTTTATGATGCTAGCTCCACTAGGTTTGCGCACAAAATTTGGGGTTCCTACCATTAAGTGGCCCCGAGATACGGGGCCCCAAATTCGGTCAAATGTGTCCATCTGTAGCAATGTCATTAAGGGACAATTTGGATTCAGAGACCCCAAATTTTGGCTGCAGCTAGGGGGCATCTAGGAACCCTTAACTACCGAGTTTGAAGTTCAGGGGACCTATGGCTGCAAATGGGCACAGTGAGGCTGCAAATGGGCACAGTGAGGCTGCAAATGGGCATTGTTGACCCTCTTTTCCACTTACAGCAGCTACGCATTTCTCACCCTCGTCTTATACTCGGGTCAATAAGTTTTTCACATTTTTTTGTGTCAAATTAGGGCCTCGACTTATACTCGGAATGACTTATACTCGAGTATATATGGTATCTATCTTTAAAAAAAAGGAAAGAAATAGTATGAAAATAGAGAAATTCTAAGAAGGATACCTTTGCACCAAACTGCAGCAATAGGTGGGCAGATTTGACAATAGGTGGACAACTGGTTTTCTTTTCAATATGTTTCATTTTATCATAAAAAGATGAAAAAAAAGTGTACAAATACACTATATTGTCAAAGTATTGGGATGCCTGCCTTTACCCACACAAAATTTAATGGCATCCCAGTCTTAGTCCGTAGGGTTCAATATTGAGTTGGCCCACCCTTTGCAGCTATAACAGCTTCAACTCTTCTGGGAAGGCCGTCCACAAGGTTTAAGAGTTTATCTATGGGAATGTTTGACCATTCTTCCAGAAGCACATTTATGAGGTCAGGCACTGATGTTGGACAAAAAGATGTTCTATCAGGTTGAGGTCAGGACTCTGTGCAGGCCAGTCAAGTTCCTCCACCCCAAACTCGCTCATCCATGTCTTTATGGACCTTGCTTTGTGTACTGGTCCAAATCATTTGGTGGAGAGGGATTGTGTGGTGTGGGGTTGTTTTTCACGAGTTGGGGTTGGCCCCTTAGTTCCAGTGAAGGGAACTCTTAAGGTGTCAGTATACCAAGACATTTTGGACAACTTCATGCTCCCAACTTTGTGGGAACAGTTTGGAGATGGCCCCTTCCTGTTCCAACATGACTGCGCACCAGTGCACAAAGCAAGGTCCATAAAGACATGGATGAGCGAGTTTGGGGTGGAGGAACTCGACTGGCCTGCACAGAGTCCTGACCTCAACCCGATAGAACACCTTTGGGATGAATTAGAGTGGAGACTGCGAGCCAGGCCTTCTTGTCCAACATCAGTGCCTTCTGGAAGAATGGTCATACATTCACATAGACACACTCCTAAACCTTGTGGACGGCCTTCCCAGAAGAGTTGAAGCTGTTATAGCTCCCCACTAATTCATCCCAAAGGTGTTCTATCGGGTTGAGGTGAGGACTCTGTGAAGGCCAGTCGAGTTCCTCCACCCCAAACTCGCTCATCCATGTCTTTATGGACCTTGCTTTGTGCACTGGTGTGCAGTCATGTTGGAACAGGAAGGGGTCATCTCCAAACTGTTCCCACAAAGTTGGGAGCATGAAATTGTCCAAAATGTCTTGGTATGCTGACGCCTTAAGAGTTCCCTTCACCAAACCCAACCCCTGAAAAACAACCCCACACCATAATACCCCCTCCACCAAATGATTTGGAGGGGTGGCCTAATACTTTTGGCAATATAGTGTGGATGAGCGCGTTTGGGGTGGAGGAACTTGACTGGCCTGCACCTCAAACTGATAAAACACCTTTGGGCTGCAAAGGGTGAGCCAACTCAATATTGAACCCTACAAACTAAAGCCTCCTACACACAATCGGATTTTCGGAAGGGAATTGTGTGATGAGAGACCGTTGGCCAAAAATCCGATCGTTTAGTACGCTCCATCAGAAAATTGTTGTCCAACTTTCGGCCAACAAATGTTGGATGGCAGGCTAGTAAATTTTCTGGGGACAACGGTCTGTTGTCAGATTTTCCTATCGTGTGTACACAAGTCCGTCGCACAAAAGTCCAAAGTACAAACACGCAATGCTCGGAATCAATGCTCACCAAACACGACATTAGCAGAAGGAGCCCAAAGGGTGGCGCTCAAGAGCTGAAATTCCCACGTAGTACGTCACTACGTTCGTGTTTGTTGGCCGACAATTGTGTGTCGTTAGTATTGCAAGACAAGTTCCTGGCACGCGCCCTTCGGACAAAAGTCTGACGCTCTGTTGGCCAACAATCTGATCGTGTGTACGAGGCTTAAGACTGGGATGCGATTAAAATTTGTGTGTGTGTAAAGGCAGGCGTCCCAATACTTTTGGCAATATAGTGTATGTAAAGGTAGGTGAGATCTTAATAAGGGTGGTTTTAGGAGTGCTACACTATTTTTGCTATATATTGTAAATCCTGTATAATATTACCCACTTGCCGACTGCCTCACGTAGGAGTAAGGCGGCAGAGCGGCTCTCCTGTGCTGGATCACGTATCTAATACATGATCCAGCACCTCCGGTTGTTGACTTTAGCGCAAACCAATCAATGTGCGCTTATTGTGATTTTTTTTTTTGTGGCAAAAATATGTAGCAGAATACATATTGGCCTAAAATTATAAAGACTTTTTTTCTTACACTTTTTTTATTGGATATGATTTATAGTAGAGTTTAAAATGATGTTTATTTTTTTTCAACATTTTCTGTCTTTTTTTGTTGTTGTTTATAGCGTAAAAAAACAAAAAACAAAAAAAAAGCCAGTGGTGATCAAATACCACCAAAAGAAAGCTCAATTTGTGTGAAAAAAATGATATAAACTTCAATTGGGTACAGTGTCACACAACCGTGCAATCGCCAGTTAAAGTAACACAATGCCGTATCGCAAAAAAAATGGGGGGGGGGGGGGGTAAGTCAAGTGGTTACGTCAATGGAGCGCATGGACAGGAAGTGATGTATTATACAAACAGGAAGTTCCGGGTGAAAGGTGAGTCGGGAGGAAGTAGAGAGGAGACATTGCTGGAACTGGCAGCAGAGGAGGTAATAAGATATTATTTTATATTTACATCCAGTAACCCCCCCCCGTCATGTCCGTCCTCTTCCCCCATATCCTTTTACCTCCAGCATTTCGTTGCATGCAGATATACTTAGAAGAAAGGATCAGATAGTTGCAGCTCTTTTTATTCATCAGGAATGTTACACACAAGATAATAAGTAAAGCCTAGTGCGCGCTATTCGAAAGTCGAAGAACGATCCTATGTTTTTTTTCCCCGTTTCCTCTTCCCGAAAATGGAGAATGCCATTAATGGTCCGAAAATTCTTGAATGACAGAGGACAACCTCCAGCCACGTACGTAGCCTCGGTCTATGTCCAGTCTGCGGTCGCACTTTGTTTTTCGATCATGCCCTGGACTTTCTCGTTCGATTCTTATAGGACCATTGCTGTGCTAACTAAATGCAATTTGGATATTATAATAACTAACGAGAAGAATTTTCCAACTTGTCCCTTCGGAAACTTTCACCTGAACAGTCCATGTTGGCTCTCCAAAGCAGTGATGGAACATCAAAGGGTGGTTCTGAATAAAGGTGGTTTCAAAGAATGTGTACTGGGCTTAAGGATGAGCTGAGCATACTTGGGGTCAGCTTGAGGCGGGTTCACAAAACATGAGAAATGTTTGGGAGACGATTGTGAACTCCACTGAAGTCAATGGAAGCATGATGTTAAAAGACTGGAATGGCCACTGTCTAGGTAGAGTTGCCACCTCATCCGTTTAAACCCAAACACATATGAATTACACGGGTTCTGTGGCTGATTAAGGTAGTAATTAAAATCACTTGGTGCCTTATCTGCACTAAATTAGTCTCAGAACCTGTGTAATTCATATGCCTTCAGGTTTAAAGGGATGAGGTGGCAACCCTATGTCTAGGACAGGGGTCTCCCCCATTGTTGACTTAAGACTGGGGCGGAGGATTACCTTCCAGCAGGACAATGACCCTAAACATAAAGCCAGAGCTACAATGGAATGGTTTAGATCAGGGGTCTCCCCCATTGTTGACTTAAGACTGGGGCGGAGGTTTACCTTCCAGCAGGACAACAACCCTATGGAATGGTTTAGATCGGGGGTCTCCAAACTTTCTAAACAAAGGGCCAGTTTACTGTCCTTCAGACTTTAGAGGGGCCCGACTGTGGCCAGTGGGAGTACAAATTGTGCTGCCATCAGTGGAAGTAAACAATGCATCTTCATTATTAGGGCAAGGAATAGTGCCTGCCCCATTGTTGACTTGAGACTTAAGACTGGGGTGGAGGTTTACCTTCCAGCAGGACAATGACCCCAAACATACAGCCAGAGCTACAATGGAATGGTTTAGATCAGGGGTCTCCAAACTTTCCAAACAAAGGGCCAGTTTACTGTCCTTCAAGCTTTAGAAAGGCCAGTCTGTGGTCATTGGGGGTGGACATTGTTCTGGTGTCAGTGGGAGGAATAGTGCCCCATCGGTGGTCTCAGTGGGAGGAATAGTGCCTCATTGTTGGTGTCAGTGGGAAGAATAGCACCCCATTGTTGGTGTCAGTTGGGGGAATAAAGCCCCATCATTGAGGTCAGTAGCAGAAATTATGCTCCCATTGTTGGTGTCAGTGGAAGGAATAGAGCCCCATTATTGGTGTTAGTAGCAAGAATTATGCCCCATTGTTGGTGTCAGTAAAGGAATAGAGCCCCATTATTGGTGTTAGTAGCAAGAATTATGCCACATTGTTGGTGTCAGTGGGAGGAGTAGTGTCTTGTATTAGTGGAAGGGAAAAGTGCTCCAAGGGCCAGATAAAGACAAGCAAAGGGCCGCAGTTTGAAGACCCCCTTCCACGCGTCGCCTTTACCGGGCTCTCCTGTGCAATTTGGGGGGGCCCTGTACCGCCGCCGATTGGATCTCCAGTGCACTCGAAGGGGAAGAAGGTACATCTTTACCCACCTCCCCTCTGTGATGTAAGAAACCTCAAACAACGAGGATGTAGTCACTTCCAGTTTTCGGTTCGATGTTTACAAGCCGTTACCCATTTGTAAAGCATTTGGTCAAACCAATCTCAGTTTAATCAGATGCTTTGGTGGGCAGAAGAAAGATCTAACCCCAGAGACCTCCAGCTAAAGCTTTGTTATGTTTTCAATGGAGAAGGAAAGGTTTAAAATCCCTGTCAGATGTCTATATCCCAAATAGGCCTTTTTTTTTTAAACTCACATCCTATTCAGTTTGAGGTTGAAGCTAATCAAATGGAAATCTCTCCAACCAGAACTCAGACAGAAGAAAACCTCAATAAAGGATCTAATGCTTCTCCAGTTGATCTAAACCTAAAATAAAAGGTTTTGGTTAGAGTTGTGCTTTCAGTCAAATTCCTAAATGAGGTCTGTAATATAGAATAAAGAACTCTGTGCAGACATTATCCATCCCAGTACGGTCCAGATAATTCTCAGTTTATTATCCGTCTACAGAGAGGAGAGTCCTGTATAGATCACATGAGCTCATAAAGAGGAATGGACAAAGATCAAAGTCACATGACGAGGAGGATATTGGACCTCACCCTGGAGATCATCTACCTGCTGACCGGAGAGGTGAGGAGGATTCTGGGAGATCACATGACATCACTCTTATCTCTATTAATAAAAACACAGACCTGACCACAGTGATGAAAGGATTCTGGGAATCTGTAATAATAATTTTTACTTTTTCTCTGTAAAAAGGATTATAAAGTAGTGAAGGAAACATCTGGAGATCCATTAACACCCAGCAGCCGTTTTCCCAGGACATCACCCATCAAAGTGCCTCCACCTCAGTACCTGACAATAGAAGTAACCAGTGCCAAGAAGATTCTAGATGTTACCAAGAAGATCACTGAGATGCTTACAGGAGAGGTGAGCGGTGCCGGGAATTCTGGGACATTATCCAGTAACAGACAAGGGATGTGTCTGGATGGTGACTGTATCATTGTGTGTGTCAGGTTCCTATAAGGTGTCAGGATGTCACTGTCTATTTCTCCATGGAGGAGTGGGAGTATTTAGAAGGACACAAGGATCTCTACAAGGACGACATGATGGAGAATCAGCCGCCCCTCACATCACCGGGTAAGAGGAGACTTTATAGTAAAGGAGAGAGCAGTACGGAGGGTCCACCTAGATCCCCCATCATCTGATAAACACATAGAAACAATGTATTCAGTCAGTGTGTGTGTTTCCTACAGATGGATCCAGTAATGGGAACCCACCAGAGAGATGTCCCCGTCCTCTGTATTCCCGGGATTCTACTCAGGAAGGTCACACCATCCCTCACCAAGATCAAGTAGGTGGTACTGACCATGTAGACCTAATAAGTTATTCTAAACTTTAAGATAACAGTTTTCTATGTAATCTTTTTTTCTTACTCCAAATCTATATCATCTTATTTTGCGTTCAGGGTGAAGAACTAAAAGACATCAAAGTTGAGGTTAAAGAGGAGGAAGAAGAGATGTTGGTGAGTGGAGATCAGCAGTCTATGGAGGAAGAGGAGATGATTAAGAAAAGTAAACAGGAGGAATCTTCTCTTTATATCAACACACGTAAGTAATAAACACTAAACGCATGAACGGTTAACATTAAGTATAAAGTATGTTAAACTGTTGTCAGGGTATTTATACCTGAAATATTAAACAGTATTATCTATATGGAAATAAGTAAGAATCTATGATTTAGGAGATTTCCACGTATTTCCACAACCAAATAACTCAAATTCTGACACTGTTAAATGGGTTTTTAAAAATCACATGTCCATCAAATTCACCCACCCAAAATATTGGCATTTGATCCATGAGAAGGGATCCCAAAAGGTTGTCGGAGCTATCCCCATGTTAACCGTCTACAATAATCTTTCCTATAAATATTATTAGCCATTTATAAATATTGTATTTAGAAACACTGATACTGTACATCATATGAAAGGTCCATCTCCATTCCTCAATATAACGTCATGTTCCCAACAAATGAGGAGGAGATACTGTACACCATATGGAAGGTCCATCTCCATTCCTCAATATAACATCATGTCCCCAACAAATGAGGAGGAGATACTGTACACAATATGAAAGGTACATCTCCATTCCTCAATATAATGTCATGTTCCCAACAAATGAGGAGGAGATACTGTACACCATATGAAAGGTCCATCTCCATTCCTCAATATAATGTCATGTTCTCAACAAATGAGGAGGAGATACTGTACACCATATGAAAGGTCCATCTCCATTCCTCAATATAATGTCATGTTTCCAACAAATGAGGAGGAGATACCGTACACCATATGAAAGGTCCATCTCCATTCCTCAATATAACGTCATGTTCCCAACAAATGAGGAGGAGATACTGTACACCATATGGAAGGTCCACCTCCATTCCTCAATATAACGTCATGTTCCCAACAAATGAGGAGGAGATACTGTACACCATATGGAAGGTCCACCTCCATTCCTCAATATAACATCATGTCCCCAACAAATGAGGAGGAGATACTGTACACCATATGAAAGGTCCATCTCCATTCCTCAATATAATGTCATGTTCCCAACAAATGAGGAGGAGATACTGTACACCATATGGAAGGTCCATCTCCATTCCTCAATATAACGTCATGTTCCCAACAAATGAGGAGGAGATACTGTACACCATATGAAAGGTCCATCTCCATTCCTCAATATAACTTCATGTTCCCAACAAATGAGGAGGAGATACTGTACACCATATGAAAGGTACATCTCCATTCCTCAATATAATGTCATGTTCCCAACAAATGAGGAGGAGCTACTGTACACCATATGAAAGGTCCATCTCCATTCCTCAATATAACGTCACGTTTGCAACAAATGAGGTGGAGATACTGTACACCATATGAAAGGTCCATCTCCATTCCTCAATATAACGTCACGTTCCCAACAAATGAGGTGGAGATACTGTACACCATATGAAAGGTCCATCTCCATTCCTCAATATAACATCATGTCCCTAGGTCCCATGTTCTTTGGTGTATTGTCATGTTTTTTTTAAAGAATTGAGGTGAGGGAAGCTCCATCCGTATTCTCACACTGTGCAAACACTGTTATCAAATTTCATTAAGCTGTTGGGTTGTAGACCAACGTATATGGCTCATCAAACCAAGTCATGAGGAATACTTGTAACATTTATTCAAAAATTGATTTCCAACAGGTGGACACTATGTCTGGAATACCTCAGAAGGACATATGATGTTCTCTCCAGGTTATAATGCAGAAGATAATGGTATTGCACAATATTCTCCAGGAGTAAATCCCATTACCCAAAGCACACCTCACAGGCCTTGCTATCCGGAGAGAATAATTGATCCTGCCCATGTTGAGGAATCGGCTATTCAATCACATGCTGTTAATCCAGACGTCCTCCTGAGAGCTCACATTGTGGATAGACCAACATGTCCATCTAATCCCAAAAAATCTTCTTTAAGCCAAGAAGGTACTCACACAGGAGTGAGTTCCTTGTCATGTACAGTGTGCGGGAAATCGTTCAATGAAAACAGAGCACTTCTTAGACACCAGAAAACTCACACATCTGAGCGCCCTTTCTTATGTTCAGAGTGCGGAAAGTGTTTTATTGAGAAAGGACACCTCCTTATACACCAGAGAATTCACACAGGTGAGCGCCGCTATTCGTGCTCAGAGTGCGGGAAAAGTTTCATTCAGAGAGGAGACCTCCATAAGCACCAGCGAAGTCACACAGGTGAGCGCCCCTATTCGTGTACAGAGTGCGAGAAATGTTTCATTCAGAAAGAAGACCTTCTAAAACACCAGAGGATTCACACAGGCGAGCGTCCTTATTCGTGTTCAGAGTGCGGAAAGTGCTTCAACCTGAAAGGAAACCTTCGCAAACACCAGAAAATTCACAATGGCGAACGCCCCTTTTCATGTTCAGTGTGTGGGAAATGTTTCATTCGGAACACTTCGCTTGTTAGACACCAGAAGATTCACACGGGTGAGCGTCCCTATTCGTGTTCAGAGTGCGGGAAATGTTTCATTCAGAAGGGAGAACTTATTATACATCAGAGAATTCACACGGGGGAGCGTCCTTTCTTATGTTTCGAGTGCGGGAAATGTTTCGGCTATAGAAAAGCGCTTAGTAGACACCAGAGAATTCACACAGGCTAACAAGCCTGGCATATTGAGAGCATTAAAAACATATATTGACATTTTTCGGCCTGTGGGGGTTCTCTAAACAAACAGCGCTGACTTGATCCCACGCTCACATTGACGGCATCATAGAATGAACAAACATGGAAATTGAAGTGCCAGGCCACTGCTAAGAGGTCCAAATGCTACTTTATTCCACTAAAAGTCAGGGGGGCAATCCAATGAGTATCCAACGCGTTTCGGCATCCAAAAGCACTAGACATGTTCACTGCCAAAAAATTAATTTGTTTTAGTATCATTCTTTTTTTTGTTTTTCGGGTCATTCGTTATGATCAAGATTGGTAAATTTGTAAATTGGGAAAATGCGTAAATTGAAAAATGCGTAAATTTGATAATTCATAAATTCGAAAATTCATAAATTCGAAAATCCAGAAATTCAAAAATCAGAAAGAAAATCAGAAATTTCAAAATAATAACCAACTAACTAATAATAACTATCTATTAAATTATAGGTATTGGCATTTCCTTTCAAATCTGGCTGTTAGTGAACGTAACAAATACGAATTTATCCGAAGTTACGAATTATCCTAAATAACGAATGCCGCGTCTAAATAAATGGAATGGAATGAATTATTAATAACAAATAATAAAAATTGCGTCCGCTTGTAGAATGGCGACAAAGTTTTACCCTTAAAAATCTCCATAGGCGACGTTAAAAAATTTCTACAGCTTACCAGTTTTTAGGGCTAAAATGATTGCTCTCGCTCTAACGATCGCGGCGATACCTCACGTGTGTGGTTTGAACACCGTTTTCATATGCGGGCGCGACTTACGTATGCGTTCGCTTCTGCGTGCGAGCTGGGCGGGACGGGGCTCTTAAACTTTTTTATTTTTTTTTTTTAATTTTACTTTTTATTTATTTTTTTGACACTGTCCTTCTAAAAAAAAATTTGGGGGTCACTTTTTTTTCCTATTACAAGGGATGTAAACATCCCTTGTAATAGAAAAATAGCATGACAGGTCCTCTTAAATATGAGATCTGGGGTCAAAAAGACCTCAGATCTCATATTTACACTAAAACGCAAAAAAAAAATATATATAATTTGAAAAAAGTTCCCCTTTTAAGAGCATTGGGTGGAAGTGACATTTGACGTCCAATGGAGCCGAGTGGGGAGCCATCTTCCCCTCACTCGCCATCCAGGTTCAGAGGAGAGCGGACCCGATCTTCTCCGCCGCTACCAACGGCTCCGGTAAGCAGTAGACGACTGGAGCACGGTGGGAGGGGGGGGCCCTCTCCAAGTCCCCGATTAAAAGTGATCTTGCGGCGAATCCGCCATAGAGACCACTTTTATCGGAAAGCAGACCGCCCACTGAAGAAGAGAATACTGGGGTTATGGCAGCTATCTGCCGCCATAACAATGATATTCCTCTTCAAACTGCTGACGTACAAAGACGGCGGGCGGTCCGCAAGTGGTTAAAGTCCAAAAAAAATAGTGAATGTGAAGCAAAAAAGGAGGGAAAAAAAACAACACAGGAGTGCTTGTGAGTGTAGGTTCAGGAATCCACCACCATGTGAGAAGCCTAGGGTCGCCACCTGTCCGGGATTCACCCGGACAGTCCTGGTTTTGAATCATGTGTCCGGGTTTCAGACCGCCTGAAACCTGGACGCATTATTCAGATTGGACTGTGGCTTCAAGTATCCGAGTACCACAACCGCCGAGTGCATAGGCGTGCGCATGGGCCAGGTGTGCCTGGGCTCACCCTAATCACCAGGGTTGTCAACTGTCTGGAGGGCTAACTGCAATTGACTAAGCCCAGTGGCTGTGACTCCTAGTACACTGCCCAAGGCCAGAACAGTTTTGCCCCCCCCCCCACCACCACCACACATGGGTGGAAGAGGAGAGAGATCTGCTCCTCCTCCTCCCGTCCCTACCCTTCTGTGTCTGTCTCTGTGAGGGTGGGAAACTTGAAGCCCAGTAGCTAGCAAATACAGTACATGGTGGATGAAAGGTGCCGATGCCTGAGCCTCCATCCACCATCTTTGACTTAGGTTTCACTCTTCCCTGCCTTCTCTTTCCTACACTAAGGCAAGGGGGACTCAGATGTAAGGGGTGATCTTCAGGCTCTGATGTAAGGGGGGCTTTGGGCACCTTGATTTAAGGGGGAATGCTGGGAACTCTGATGTATGCGGGGGCTTTGGTGAGCAGAACTCCCCCCCCCTACATCACAGTTCCTCTCTACAACAGAGTCCACAAAGTTCCCCCTTTAAAAAAAATGCTGTGCCTCGCTAAAGTGTTGGGGTTTGGCTTGAAGAAAAGGTGGCAACCCTAGAGAAGCCACCGACACAAAAGGTCAAGATGTACTCTTACCACAGAGTGTGGACCCTCTGATTATGGAAGGTCACGTAAGCCTTAGTAATCCACCACTCTTAGTTGGCCCATGAGGGCAAAAGGCGATAGTGTATATAGGTCATATACACAGCTCCTGTTAATCTCTGGTTTACCAAAACGCCCACAGATGAAGTTGCAGTGTGAGGAGATATTAGAAGGTTGAGTTGAATATTTGTATTTATGAACCCAACAACCAACTTCGTCTGTATGCGTTCTGGTAAACTAGAGAATAACAGGAGCTGTGTATATGACCTATACCAGTGATGGCAAACCTTGGTACCCCAGATATTTCCCATGATGATCATGCACTCTGCAGTGTAGTTGGGCATCATGGGAAATGTAGTTCCAAAAATATCTGGGGGGCCATCACTGACCTACACCATCGCGTTTTTGTCCTCATGGGCCAACTAACAGTGGTGGATTACTAAGGCTCGTGTGACCTTCCATTATCAGAGGGTCCATACTCTGTGGTAAGAGTACATCTTGACCTTTTGTGTCGGTGGCTTCTCACATGGTGGAGGATTCCTGAACCTACACTCACGAGCACTCCTGCGTTGTTTTTTCTCCTTTTTGGCTACACATTCACTATGTGTTTTTTTTTTTTTACTTTAATTGATTTGAATCAATTTTTTTTTTTAGCCCAATTTATACCTGCCGTATATTATTTTTTTTTACTTAAATTATATGATATTTTATCTAGATTTGAGCTTTGTTTTATTATTTGCTAATTAGATATTCTGATGTGTTCAGTCTTGCCACTGTCTCAGAGATTTTACTACAATGAATAAAGCTGCGAAATTGACTATCCTGTGTCACTGTGATTTTTCCAATCAATTCGCAGCCAATATTAGTGGTGTTCCTAGCGTATCAGATATCCAGGGTCGATCATTTTTAACATCACACTCCAAAATGTTTTACTGCTTATGAACCGAAATTAATAATAATGATAATATTAACGATAATTCCACTTACATTGGTGGTCATTTAGAAGAATGTCCCTTACGTTGGTGGTCATTTGGAAAAATGTCCCTTACAATGGTGATTAGAGATATGTTTCCCTACATGGGTGGCCAGTGGGAAATATGTCCTCTTACATTGGTGATTGGAGGGAATAATGCTCCTTGGTGGTCAGCAAAAAATATATCCCCTTACATTGGTGGTCAGCAAAAAGAATATCCCCTTACATTGGTGGTCAGTTGGAAGAATGTCCCTACACGTGAAGCCAGTGGGAGGAATGTCCCTGTATATTAGTGATAAGTTGGAAAATGCCCCTTACATTAGTGATCAATGAGAAAAAAGTCCCCTTACTTTGTTGATAAGTGGAAAAAAATGTCGCCTTACAATGGTGGCCAATGGGATGAATGTTCCTAACGGTGGATGATGAGTCAGAAGAATGTCCCCCAACATTGGTGACCAGTGGGAAGCATGTTCCCTTACAGGAAATGGCAAAAATGAATGTCACACCAGATCTCCCCGACAAGGGAGGTGTGGGGTAAGAGGAGATTTTAGTGTGCCAGAGACAAGGAATATGTGCAATTATAAAGCTTTACAATAATAAATAAAAGCAACAATATTTATTATCCATCATTAAAAAACAAAGGTATTGGTATCTAAAATCCTGGCTCCTGAAGAAGACCATTTTGGGCGAAACACGTTGATCCTGTCATTCCATGTTTACTCTTTGGTGATATCAGTTCCTTTGTTTTTAATGATGGATAATAAATAATTGTTGCTTTTATCTATTATTGTAAAGTTTTATGATTTCACATATTCCTTGTCTCTGGCACACTAAAATCCACTCTTACCCCACACCTCCCTTGTCAGGGAGATCTGGTGTGACATTCTTTTTTGCCATTTTGTGTACTCTCCGGGATTGTGCCTTTTGTTTTGCACAAGATGCCCTACCCCAAAAAATGTTTTTCCTATTCCCTTACATGGGTGACCAGTAAGAAGAATCCCCCTTACATTGGTCACCATTGAGAAGAACGTTCCCTTACATGAGTGGTCAGTGGAAAGAATGCCCCTTACATTGATGGCCAGTCTGAAAAATGTCCCCTTACATGGGTGGCCAATGGGAAAAATTGTCCGCTTACATGGTGGCCAATTGGAAGAAAGTTTCCTTAGGTGGGTGACCAGTGGGTGGAATGCCCCTTACATTGGTCACCATTGAGAAGAACGTTCCCTTAACTGAGTGGCCAATGGAAAGAATGTCCCCTTACATTGGTGATTGGAGGGAAGGATGCTCCTTACATTAGTGGATGGTGGGAAGAATGTTCCCTTAAATGGGTGACCAATGAGAAGAATGTTCCCTTCCAATGGTGATTAGAGAGAAGAATGTTCCTTACAATGGTGGGCAAGGGGTAGAATATCCCCCTTACATTGGTGATCAGTTGGAAGAATGTTCCTTATATTGGTGATCAGTTGAAGAATGCTCCTTACATTGGTGATCAGTGGTAGAATGTTCCTTACATTGGTGGTCAGTGGGAAGAATGCCCCTTACATTGGTGGTCAATGGGAAGGATGTCTCCATACATTGGTGATAAGCTGGAAGAATGCCCCTTACATTAGTGATCAATGAGAAGAATGTTCCTCTACTGGTCAATGTGGTTAATGTTCCTTACATTGGGTAATATGTAGAAGAATGTCCCCTTGTATCAGTGGCCAGTGGGAAGAAAGTTCCCTTACATGGGTGACCCGACCAGTGAGAAGAATTTCCTCTTACATTGGTAGCCAGTGAGAAGAATGTTTCCTTACGTGGGTAGCCAGTGGGCAGAATGCCCCTTGCATTGATGATCATTGGTAAGAATGTCCCCTTACATGAGTGGATGGCCAGTGGAAGTATGTCCTGTGCATGGGTGGACAGTGGGAGGAATGTCCCCTTACATTGATGGCCAGTGGGAAGAATGTTTCCTTACATGAGTGGCCATTGGGGAAAATGCTCCCCTGCACTGGTGGCCAGTAGGAAGAATGCACTCATACATTGGTGGCCAGAGGATAGGATGCTCCTTATATTGGTGCTCAGTGGAAAGAATGCCCACTTTTAGCTGTAAAGATTAATGGTGCTAGTTGTTACTTTCCTGAGAATGAGAGGAGACGTATCACAAGTGCCACACCACAACAATGGGCAGGATTTCAGACTACCACAATGACCTGCAATGCTTATTGTCTGTACCCTATGTGTTCTGCACCCGCTGCCCCTGGAGGACCATTGGTGATTGCAAACCCCACCAAGTTATGGTTATAATATTTGTATTATTATCAAATAAGCTGCAGGTAGCTTTCACCAACATCCAACCATTGTATTGTACCTGTGCAGAGCTAAACAGCCTTTGGTAATTATATTTTGCAAGCCGTTTTATTTTAAGCAAGTCAGCTGATAGAAATATGGTAGGCAAGTCCCCCCAACATAGGAATTTTGTCTCCTGGGTAGGTCATCCCTCCTGGCTGGAGCACACCACTATATTGCTCCAAGGCTGTGTCTCTGAATGGCAGCAACTGCCTTGAGCTATCCTCAAGCTTTCATTATAAGGGCTGTGTGCGCCCTAAATATTGTAATTGATAATGGATGTACATAGTGAAAAAAATGTTATTTATCTTTTTAATAAAGGACTTGCAAGGAGTGTGATGTCTTTATTTACTTTTTTTTGTCAATGAGTAGAGGTACTGTGTACTCCTTACTCATCCTCGGGTGTGTGTGGGGGTGGTATCTGGGGGGGCCCCCTATTTTTAAAGAAGGCTTACATATTCCGATAATGTCCCAATGCTTGCAGACCCCCACAACCACTGGCCCAGAAGGTAACTCTCAGTGTTGAGCGCATGTGGCCTTGTGTGGTTTAGCATGGAAAAATCAATAGATCGACTTGAGTACAACCAGCCTGCCCATAGAAGAATCAAAATTCATCTGGTTCTGAACCGGACATATTTCGATTCATGACTGGCTTGAATGTCAGTGTTGCTATAGGAGGTTGTCTACATTGTACAGATGCACCACTTGCGGCGGGGTCTGAATATAGATCTACTGTCCCAATTAAATTCACCAAGACCTCATGCACACGGTCATACAATGTGCACAGCCTAGGACCCGCTACTGCTGCATACAGCCATTCATTGAGATGCTTTAGAATAGGTGGCTGTACGAGGTCATTCTTTATTATTAAAGCGAGCATGGGAGGAGGTAACAAGGGAGCTAGAGAGCAGGAGGTCCTGGGAGGAGCGGGGAGGACGATTTGGGTGATATTTGCAGATGAGGTTGGTGATGTAGATGGGGGCGATGTTGTGGATGGCCTTGTATGTTGTGGTTAGCATTTTGAATTTTATATGGTGGGGTAGGGGAAGCCAGTGAAGAGAGGGGCAGCAGTCACGAATCGATTAGTGAGGTGTATTAGTCTAGCAGCATTCATAATAGACTAGAGAGGGATAGCCTGCGTAAGGGTAGGCCATTAAGGAGAGAGTTGCAGTAGTCAAGGCGAGAAATAATCAAGGAGTGAATAAGTTGCTTTGTGGTGTCATTAGTCAGGAAGAGTCGAATTCTGGAGATGTTGCGGAGGTTAAGGCGGCAGGATTTAGCCAGTGGTTGGATGTGGGGGCTGAAGGAGAGGTCAGAGTCAAGGATTACACCCAGCACCCTGGCATGTGTGTGGAGGGACCAATGGTTGTGCTGTTGATCTTAATGGTAAAGTCATGGGGAGGGGATCGAGGAGGAGAAGATATTACAAGCTCAGTTTTAGAAAGATTGAGTTTGAGAAAGTGGTGTGACATCCATACCGAGATGTCATTCAGTAAGTTTGAGATCTGTGAGATCGAGGGGGTGAGTTGAGGAGTGGAGATAGATAGAGATAGATCTGGGTGTCATCAGTGTAGAGGTGGTATTGGAAGCCATGGGAGGTTATCACCTGGCCCAGGGAAGAGGTATAGAGCGAGAATAGGAGGGGTCCAAGGACAGAGCCTTGGGGTACCCCAACAGAGAGAGGAAGAGGAGCAGAGGAGATGGAGTTGTGACACTGAAAGTGCGCTGAGATAGGTAGGAGGAGAACCAGGATAAAGCAGAATCACAGAGGCCAAGGCAGTGTAGTTTGCTGAGGAGGAGTAGGTGGTCAACTGTGTTGAAGGCAGCAGAGAGGTCCAAGAGTATGAGTATGGAGTTATGGCCATTGGTTTTGGCAGTTAGTAGGTCATTGGTGAGTTTTAGTAGGGCAGTTTCAGTGGAATGTTGTGGACAAAAGCCGGACTATAGGGGGTCAAGAAGGTTGTCCGTGAGGTAGCGACTCATTCGGTCATGGACAAGGCGTTGAGCTTGGAGGCAAATGAGAGCAGGGAGATGGGTCTTCTAAAAAGTACCCACAATGCCACTGACGTATGTTCTGAGCACAGGTATTCAGAGCATACGTCAGTGTCCATGTGGGTACTTCATGCAACCCCAGTGCATGATCTCCTCTTCTAATTCATCTCAATAGGCCACTGAATGTGAGGGTAGCGGGTCTCGGGAATGTCAGTACACAGGCTCTGCACATTGTATGACCATGAGCATGAAGCCTTACTGTTGACTGACTCGCTACATCTGCTGGAAGACTATTCCAAGCATCAACTACTCCTTCAGTAAAAAAATATATAGTTAGATAGTAGGCGAGGTTGAAAAAAGACACAAGTCCATCAAGTCCAATCTATGTGTGTGATTTTATGTCAGTATTACATTATATATCCCTGTATGTTGCGGTCGTTCAGGTGCTTATCTAATAGTTTTTTGAAATTATCAATGCCCCCCCGCTGAGACCACCGCCTGTGGAGGAGAATTCCACATCTTTGCCGCTCTTACATTAAAGAACCCTCTACGCAGTTTAAGGTTAAACCGCTTTTCTTCCAATTGTAGTGAATGGCCACGTGTCTTATTAAATTTCCTTTCGCAGAAAAGTTTTATCTCTATTGTGGGGTCACCAGTACGGTATTTGTAAATGGAAATCATATCCCCTCTCAAGCGTCTCTTCTCCAGAGAAAAAGTTCAGTGCTCCTAACCTTTCCTCAGAACTAATGTCCTCCAGTCTCTTTATTCGTTTTGTTGCCCTTCTCTGTACATCATTTTTGATATACAGGCATCCCCCTCCCCCTTTTTTACCCTCTCCATCCCTGCGATACTGCGATATAGGGAATACCCTTGAATGGTTGCCAGCCAATCATGAGAGCTGTTGAACAAAGTCTTTGAAATTCCTACAAAATCGAAATCCTTGTACAACAGTAGCTCCAGTTCTCCCATCTTGCCTGCCAGACTCCTGGCATTGGTGAACATGCCACATAGTTTAGCCCGGTCGCATACTATCTCCTTATTGGGTGTTCTGAGGATGCAAATAGGACTTGTTACTATACTTACCTTGGGTTCAGATGCTTTAATCAACCTACCACTAATGCCCCCAATAATACCCTCTGGAATATGTTCCGCGCTGACTATCTCTACCTCTGGACCCTCCCCCCGTCGCCTAGTTTAAAAGCCCCTCTAACTTTTCGGCCATCTTCACTCCCAGCAGATCTGCACCCTCCTCATTTAGGTGCAGTCCATCCGTTCTATAGAGCTTACACCAGCTCCTCAGCCACTTGTTTACTTCCCTAATCTCCCTCTGCCTTTCTGGTGTGGCTCGAGGTACCGGTAGTATTTCTGAGAATACTGCCTTGGAGATCCTTTTCTTCAATTTAGCTCCTAAGTCCCTAGAATCGTTTTTTAGAACACTCCATCTTCCTCTGACTTTGTCATTGGTGCCAACGTGCACCATGAAAGCCGGGTCTTCCCCAGCCCCTCCCAGCAATCTGTCCACCAGATCCGTGATGAGACGAACCCGAGCGGCCGGTAGACAACATACAGTTTGGCGCTTCAGGTCTTTGTGACAGATTGCCCTCTCTGTTCTTCTAAGAATTGAGTCCCCTACCACCAGAATCTGTTTTTCACTCACAGTCCTCGTGCACTCACATCACTCGTGTACTTACAGTCCACGTGCACTCACAGCACATGTGCACTCACAGTCCTCGTGCACTCACAGCCCTCGTGCACTCATAGGCCCTCGTGTACTCACAGTCCACGTGCACTTACAGTCCACGTACACTCACAGCACTCGTGTACTCACAGCACACATGCACTCACAGTCCTCGTGCACTCACAGTCCTCATGCACTCACAGCCCTCGTGTACTCTCAGTCCACGTGCACTTACAGTCCACGTGCACTCACAGCACTCGTGCACTCACAGCACTTGTGTACTCACAGCACTCGTGCACTCACTGTCCACTTGCAGTCACAGCACACGTGCACTCACAATACTCTCAATACACAGGTACTCAGGCACTCATAATACCCAGGTACTCACAATACTCAGGTACTAAAAATACACACACACTACTCAGATACTCACCATACACAGGTACTCACACTGGCACTCTCTGTCCACCAGTACGTACAGCACTACACAAATATACCACAATACTCAGTTACCCAACAGTACTCACTACTCAGTTCTACCACAATACTCAACAGTACTCAGAAGTACCACAATACTCAGTTGCTCAATGCTACTCACTACTCAGTTATACCACATATACAGTTACCCACAATATTCAGCATTGTTTAGTTCCTCACACTACACCCTCCTCAGCCAGCATCCCCCCTACACACAGTCACTCAGTCTTCTATTAGCTTTGCCGCTTTGTGTCCCCTCTGATTCTGCTCAGCCTCCCCTACAATCTGTCAGCCTTCAGTCTCCCTTGGTCAGCCTGCCTGTCACTACTGCCTCCGCTTCCCAGGTCTACCTGGCACCCTCCCCCTCAGGTGCACAGCTTACACATACACGCCGCCGCCTCGCCTGGTTACCCTGTCACCTCTGCTTCCCTCGGTCTCACGGTCCGCCTCCTCTGTTGGCAATACTGGAGTGGCATGCTCCTCAGTCATTCCTTCTCCTGGGTCCCGGCACCCGCGCCTGTCCCCTCTCTGCGTGCCCGCAGCCTCTCTCAGTCTCAGTGAGGTTGGGGGGGGGGTCCGCGGTTCTCATGCTGCTCACACACACACACAGCTCCCACACACACACATATATATATATATTGTACATTCACATCAGTCTCTACCCTCAAGAAGCTTACAATCTTAGGTCTCCTAACTCACATTCATACATACACATACTAAGGCCAATTATTTAGACAGGAGCCAATTATTCTACCATCATGTCTTTGGAGTGTGGAAGGAAGTACAGTGCTGTACCCGGAGGAAACCCACGTAGGCACAGGGAGAACATGCAAACGCCAGGCAGATAGTGTTGTGGTTAGGATTCAAAACGATGACCCTACTACTGCTGGGTGCAGTACAGTTGGATAAATGGCTCTATATTTAGGATGTATCTGGTCTATAAACCAGAGGCTCTGGATGAACAGTTAAATAAATTGTTCTATATTTAGGATGTATCTGGTCTATAAACCAGAGGCTCTGGATGGACAGTTGGATAAATGGCTCTATATTTAGGATGTATCCAGTCTATAAACCAGAGGCTCTGGATGGACAGTTGGATAAATGGCTCTATATTTAGGATGTATCTGGACTATAAACCAGAGGCTCTGGATGGACAGTTGGATAAATGGCTCTATATTTAGGATGTATCCGGTCTATAAACCAGAGGCTCTGGATGGACAGTTGGATAAATGGCTCTATATTTAGGATGTATCTGGTCTATAAACCAGAGGTTCTGGATGTACAGTTGGATAAATGGCTCTATATTTAGGATGTATCTGGTCTATAAATCAGAGGCTCTAGATGAACAGTTAGATAAATTGTTCTATATTTAGGATGTATCTGGTCTATAAACCAGAGGCTCTGGATGGACAGTTGGATAAATGGCTGTATATTTAGGATGTAACCCATGCAGGTACGGGGAGAATAGGCAAAGTCTTTGCAGCTAGTGTTGTGGTCGGGATACAAACCGTTGACCCCAGAGCTACTAGACAGAAGTGCTAACCAACCTATGGTTGCCACCTCATCCCTTTAAACCCAAACACATATGAATTACACAGGTTCTGTGGCTAATTAAGGTGGTAATTAAACTCACTTGGTGCCTTATCTGCATTTAATTAGCCTCAGAACCTGTGTAATTCATATGTGTTCGGGTTTAAAGGGATGAGGTGGCAACTCTACGTTGACCCCAGAGCTACTAGGCAGAAGTGCTAACCAACCTAGACATTGTGCTGTTTGGGTTTTCTATATGCAACAAAAGGTTTTCAAAAACAATATCAGCTGCAGTCTAGATATAATCTCCAGGAGGTCGTAATCTGCGTTCTTCCCAGTGAAGCGCACAACAATCGACGATCTGAGGTACTGACAGGAAGTCATCATAAAGACAGGAAGTGATGTCAGGCACAGACAGGAAGTTCCGGGTGAGAGGTGAAGTGGGGAGGATGAGGAGGAGGGAGAGACATTGCTGGAACTGGCAGCTGAAGAGGTGAATCTAGGAGAAAGGATCGGGGAGGTTGGAGACGTCGTACTTTCTAGATCAATTTACATCCAAGGTAACGAGCTTGGAGAAATCGAGGACACCATCTATTAGGTAGAAAGACACAAGGTAAGTCGGAGAACGATGGATGATAACGATCACATTGTTACACTAACATTTTTCTTTTGTTGCGATATCAGTCTTTTTTTTTTTTTTTTTTACTTTCCCACTGTTGAAGTAGATGGATTTTTGTTTTTAGTAGTTCAGGTCCTTGTTCTGGAGACATCCGTCGTTTCCAGCCTCCTTGTATATATTGTTTATATCTTTGCACCCAGATATTTATTGGCCTTATAATGATAGCCCGAAACTGTTCGTTCTTTTTTACTTATCCGTATTTTTACTTATCCAGTATTGTCCACGTAAGGCTCCATTCACATCCAGGTGCA
This sequence comes from Lithobates clamitans, assembly GCA_037952925.1. NCBI lineage: Eukaryota > Metazoa > Chordata > Amphibia > Anura > Ranidae > Lithobates > Lithobates clamitans. Next base: position 606,984 of record JBBGZY010001870.1, read on the forward strand.
GCACCACAGTTTTATTTTTTTAGCTCTTTTTTTATGGCTCATTTTTGGAGCGACACAATTTATTTGCATGGGCCTGACCTCCACTCCAAAGTAATGCTCCAAAGAAGCTCATGTACTAAATTTTGGCACAGAGTTGGGAGCGTTTTGGCAAAGCAATTTTTGTTTTTTCGTGATTTTTTTAGCGCGTGTTGTCGCTTGACAATTGCTGCAAAATTGCACCGTGCTTGGGGCACCTTTTAAGAGATATTGTTTTGCCGCTATTTTGGAATCGCAATTCCAGTACGCTCAGGTGTGAACGGAGCCTAATGCCCCGTACACACAATAGGATTTTCCGACAACAAATGTTGGATGTGAGCTTGTTGGCTGAAAGTCCGACCATGTGTATGCTTCATCGAACATTTGTTGACTTAACGCCAACAAATGTTGGCTAGCAATTTCTCAAATTTTCCGCCAACAAAACTTTGCTGTCGGAATCTCTGATCGTGTGTACACAAGTCCAACGCACAAAAGTTCACGCATGCTCAGAATCAAGCAGAAGGAGCCACACTGGCTATTGAACTTCCTTTTTCTCGGCTCGGAGTACGTCTTGTACGTCACCACATTCCCACGTTCGTAATTGTTGGCCGACATTTGTGTGACTGTGTGTATGCAAGACACGTTGGAGCCAACAACTTTCGAACAAAGTTCCACGGTTTTGTTGTTGGAAAGTTTGATCGTGTGTACGGGGCATAAGGGTTATTGCATCGGGAGCGCCCTGAGCCTGGGCAACCTTAGTTCTGGTGTGTTTCCACCACCCGGGAAGCACAGATGCTGCATACAGCAGCCCCGTTGACCTGAATGGCTGCACTCAGGCATACCCCGGTACATGCATAAACACTCGTATGGTGTTTCTTTCTACATAACTAATGTCCTCCAGTCTCTTTATTAGCTTTGTTGCCCTTCTCTGGACCCTCTCCAGTTCCAGCACATCCTTCCTGAGGACTGGTGCCCAGAACTGGACGGCATACTCCAGGTGCGGCCGGACCAAAGTCTTGTAGAGTGATATTTCGGTGGTTTACTTTCAGTGAGGTTCATAAGCAAGGCCTGTAATACAATATGAGAAGCATTCCGAGGTTTCAGAACTATGGAGGGACACTGTGCAGAAATTATTCATCCCAATACAGTCCAGATAATTCTCATTTGTCTACAGAGAAGAAAGTCCTGTTTAGATCACATGACCTTCTGAATGAGGATAGACAAAGACCGGAGACATGTGACTTTGGGTCGTTATTATACTTTACTCTTGAGACCATCTTGAGGGGTTAGGAGGATTTTGGGGAGGTCACATCACATCATTCTTATCTCTCTCTAATGAAGAAACAAACCTAACTGGAGAAGTTATGAGGATTCTGGGATGTCTGTAGTGATATTTGTTGTTTTCTCTCTTTACACAGGATTATAAAATACTGAAGAAAACATCTGGTGATCCATTAACATCCAGCATCTGACATCACCCATCACAGTGCCTCCACCTCACTGCCTGAAAACAGAGGTAACCAGTGCCAAGAAGATTCTAGAAGTCACCTAAAAGATCATTAGGCTGCTGACAGGAGAGGTGAGCAGTGCTGGGAATTCTGGGACATTATCCAGTAACAGACAATCTTTCTGGATGGTGACTGTATCATTGTGTGTGTCAGGTTCCTATAAGGTGTTAGGAGGACATTGTCTATTTCTCAATGGAGGAGTATTCAGAAGGAAACAAGGACTTCCACAAGGACGTCATGATGGAGAATCAGCCGCCCCTCACATCACCGGGTAAGAGGAGACTTTATTGCAAAGGAGAGAACAGTACGGAGGGTCCACCTAGATCCCCCATCATCTGATAAACACATAGAAACAATGTATTCAGTCAGTGTGTGTTTCCTACAGATGGACCCAGTAAGAGAAAACCACCAAAGAGACGTCATCTGTATTCCCGGGATTCTACTCCAGAAGATCATACCATTTCTCAAGAGGATCAGGTAGGTGGAACTGAGCATGTAGACCTAAAAATGTATTTTGTTATTCTATGTAATTTTTTATTTTTTTTTCAAAATGTCATCGATCATATTTTTGTGTTTTAGGATGAAGAACTGAAAGCCATCAAAGTTGAAGAGGAAGAAAAAGAAGAGATGTTTCTGAGTGGAGCCCTGAAGTCTATGGAGGAGGATGATCCCCCGTTTTTCCAGGATTCCACACAGGAAGATAACTATACAGAGTATGATCAGGTAGATGGGAATGAGTAATAGGAACTCAAAAACTATTCAAAACTATAAGATGACATTCTTCCATGTATTGCCAGAAGTTACTATTTTTCAACTGTTATAATTTATCATTTATGGGGTTTAGAGTGAAGAACTGAAGGACATCAAAATTAAAATCAAAGAGGAAGAAGAAGAAGAGACAATTACCAGTGAAGCTCAGCAGTCTGTGGTGAATGACCCTTCTCTGTATATTGACACATGTAAGTAATGAACATAATGCAGAAAGTGTTGGCATTTTAAGTTTCCTTCTATGATTTTGTTACGTTGTTTGAAATTTTTTTTTATGAACTTATTTTTTCCAAAGTGGCAGTTGGTCCAGAAGAGACAGAAACCTGTATATGTCCTATGATCAAATTTCCTTCAAAAGTGTCTCTTCCAAATCTCAAAAGCCAATCTTATAACTCTCCAAATCCAATGAGGTGGAGATACTGTATATCATATGAAAGGTCCATCTCCATCCCTCAATATAATTGTCATATGCCCAACAAATTGGGAGGAGATACTGTACACCATATGAAAGGTTCAGCTCCATTCCTCAATATAATGTCATGTCCCCAACAAATGAGGAGGAGATCCTGTACACCATATGAAAGGTCCATCTCCATTCCTCAATATAACATCATATTCCCAACAAATGAGGAGGAGATACTGTACACCATATGAAAGGTCCATCTCCATTCCTCAATATAACGTCATGTTCCCAACAAATGAGGAGGAGATACTGTACACCATATGAAAGGTTCAGCTCTATTCCTCAATATAATGTCATATTCCGAACAATTGAGGAGGAGATACTGTACACCATATGAAAGGTCCATCTCCATTCCTCAGTATCTTCTGGTAATGGCTGTAGGGAGCACAAACCTGGGGTAATTGACTCGTAAGGGGACTACAATACCAATATAATGTAAGATGTTCCCAATCTTGGTCTATCTCCGGTAGCATGTCCTCAGTCGCCAACCTCTCTTGCAGTATGTTTTCACGCTTTGACCATCTCCTACAGCACGGCCGTAGTCCCTGACCATCTCAAACCTTATGAAAGATCCATCTACATTTTTCAGTATATTGCGATAATTTAAAATAAAAAAATGAGGTGAAGGAACGTCCATCTCCATTCTCACAGTAACAAATGAGGAGATACTGTACACCAAATGAAAGGTCCATCTCCATTCCTCAATATAACGTCATGTTCCTAACAAATGAGGAGGAGATACTGTACACCATATGAAAGGTCCATCTCCATTCCTCAATATAACGTCATGTTCCCAACAAATGAGGAGGAGATACTGTACACCATATGAAAGGTCCATCTCCATTCCTCAATATAACGTCATGTTCCCAACAAATGAGGTGGAGATACTGTACACCATATGAAAGGTCCATCTCCATTCCTCAATATAACGTCATGTTCCCAACAAATGAGGAGGAGATACTGTACACCATATGAAAGGTCCATCTCCATTCCTAAATTCCTCAATGCCAGAGCTCTGGAAAAACGTGTATGTTGTAGTAACCGATTTGACACCTTTATGCCAAACATGAAAACTTCTTCTAACATTTACGTACAACTTGCTTTTCAACAGATGGAAACTATTTCGGGAACTCCAATGAGGGACGTCCCATATTATCTCCAGATAATAATTCAGAAGATAACGGCACCACACAATCTTCTCCAGGACTGAACCCCACAACTCAAAATGTAAATCGAACCCCCGATTATTTGGAGAGATCCATGGATCCCTCTAATCCTGAGGAATCATCTACTATTTTACATACGGTTACTCCAGATTTATTTGTAGGACCTCATGGCATGGAGAGGTCCACAGATCCATCTAATTCCAAAGCATCTTCATTCACCCGTGAAGGATTTCACACAGGGGAGCGTTTATTCATGTGCATGTTGTGCGGGAAATCTTTCAATCATAACAGAAAGCTTGTTAGGCACCAGAGAATTCACACGGGTGTGCGCCCCTATGCATGTTCGGAGTGCGGGAAATGTTTTTCCGTGAGGGGAAAACTCCACATCCACCAGAGGATTCACACAGGCGAGCGTCCCTTTTCGTGTTCAGAGTGCGGGAAATGTTTCTCTGAGAAAGGGAAACTTCACTTGCACCAGAGAAGTCACACAGGGGAGCGTCCTTATTCGTGTTCAGAGTGCGGGAAAAGTTTCAATCAGAAGGGGAACCTCCTTAAACACCAGAGGTGTCACACGGGCGAGCGTCCCTATTCGTGTTCAATCTGTGGGAAATGTTTCATTGAGAAAAACGCACTTCTTATACACCAGAGGATACACACAGGTGAGCGTCCCTATTCGTGTTCAGAGTGCGGGAAATGTTTCATTCAGAAAGGTAACCTCCTTAAACATCAAAAACGTCACACGGGCGAGCGTCCCTTTTCGTGTAAAGAGTGCGGGAAATGTTTCACTAAGAAAACAGCTTTTATTACGCACCAGAGCACGCACACCGGCGAGCGTCCCTATTCATGTTCGGTGTGCGGGAAATGTTTCCTTATGAAAAATGCACTCGATAGACACAGCAAGATTCACACGGGGGAGGGTCCTTATTCATGTTCAGAGTGTGGAAAATGTTTCATTCAGAAAGCAAACCTTCTTAAACACGAGAGATGTCACACAGGTGAGAGTCCCTTTTCATGTTCAGAGTGCGGGAAATTTTTTACCGACAAAAATATACTTCTTATACACCAGAGAATTCACACAGGTGAGAATTCCTATTCATGTTTAGAGTGTGGGAAAAGTTTTGCTCATAAAGGAGAGTTTCGGAAGCACCAGAAAAGTCACATGAATGAGCCTCCGTATTCGTGCTCGGAGTGCGGGAAAATCTTCACTGACAAAACCTTATTTCTTTCACACAAAAAAGATCACCAGGGCGAGCGTTCCTTTTCCTGTCCAGAGTGTGGGCGATCGTTCACTCAGAAGGGAAACCTTCTTAGGCACCAGAGAATTCACTCGGGCGAGCGCCCCTTTTCGTGCTCGGAGTGCGGGAAGTGTTTCATCCAGAAAAGGGACCTCTTTAGACACCAGAGATGTCACACGGGCGAGCACCCTTTTTCATGCTCGGAGTGCGGGAAGTGTTTTACCGACAAAAATGTCCTCCTCCTACACCAGAAAATTCACACGGGCGAGCGGGACCATACGTGCTCAGTGTGCGGGAAATGTTTCATTCAGAAGAATTCACTGATTAGACACCAGAGGGTTCACACGGGCGAGCGTCCCTATTCGTGTTCAGAGTGCGGAAAGTGTTTCATTCAGAAGATGGACCTCCTTGACCATCAGAGGATTCACACTGGGGATCGCCCTTTTGCATGTTCAGAGTGCGGGAAAAGTTTCAGCTACAAAAAATCGCTTAGTACGCACATGAGAACTCACATGGTCCAGGTCATAATTAAAGAGGAGGATATAGAAATGACGATCCTCTAATTTTTCTAATTCTAATACACTTACCTGCCATGCAGCGTTGTTCTGCATTCAGATACTCACCTGCTTAGTGGATCCATAGTTGTCCCGCTGTGACCCCCCCGGTTCAGATGAAGCGGCTCGGGGTCCCCTGCTGCCATTTTGGTCCTCCTTGGTCATCAGAAGCCGGATGTCTCTTCTGGGTTCAAGCAGCCACCCTTCGATCAATGGCTATCATTTCTCACTCCTGCAGTCTCCTGGTCTATGTGATGTTGAATACCAGGAGGCTGGAGGGACACGTCATTTTCGAAATGGCGGCAGGTGGGTCAGGACTAATGTAAAAAAAAAAAAAAAAGAAGAACCAAAAAAAAAAAAAATCTGCTGATTCGTAAATCAGAGGGTAGCCGTTGAGTAGGGAGCTTCACATGCTCTGGGAGAATGACGGTTTGCTTTAACTATAAAGTCATTTAATCCTTTTTTTTTTTTCTTCACTTATAAAAGGTTTCATTTTAGTTATACGCTTTGTTGTAATGTGTTGATCACTTATTCTGAAATAAACCACTTTGCATTATTTGGAGTCCCTTTTGTCCCAGCTGTCGGAGAATGTAGTGTGGATGGTGGAGGAGAGCTATCGGAGAATGTAGTGTGGATGGTGGGAGGAGAACTGTCGGAGAATGTAGTGTGGATGGTGGGAGGAGATCTGTCGGAGAATGTAGTGTGGATGGTGGAGGAGAGCTATCGGAGAATGTAGTGTGGATGGTGGGAGGAGAACTGTCGGAGAATGTAGTGTGGATGGTGGGAGGAGATCTGTCGGAGAATGTAGTGTGGATGGTGGAGGAGAGCTGTCGGAGAATGTAGTGTGAATGGTGGAGGAGAGCTGTCGGGGACTGTAGTGTGGATGGTGGAGGAGAGCTGTCGGAGAATGTAGTGTGGATGGTGGAGGAGAGCTATCGGAGAATGTAGTGTGGATGGTGGGAGGAGATCTGTCGGAGAATGTAGTGTGGATGGTGGAGGAGAGCTATCGGAGAATGTAGTGTGGATGGTGGAGGAGATCTGTCGGAGAATGTAGTGTGGATGGTGGAGGAGAGCTGTCGGAGAATGTAGTGTGGATGGTGGAGGAGAGCTGTCGGAGAATGTAGTGTGGATGATGAGAGGAGATCTGTCGGAGAATGTAGTGTGGATGGTGGAGGAGATCTGTCGGAGAATGTAGTGTGGATGGTGGGAGGAGAGCTGTCGGAGAATGTAGTGTGGATGGTGGAGGAGAGCTGTCGGAGAATGTAGTGTGGATGGTGGAGGAGATCTGTCGGTGTGGATGGTGGAGGAGAGCTGTCGGAGAATGTAGTGTGGATGGTGGAGGAGAGCTGTCGGAGAATGTAGTGTGGATGGTGGAGGAGAGCTGTCGGAGAATGTAGTGTGGATGGTGGAGGAGATCTGTCGGAGAATGTAGTGTGGATGGTGGAGGAGATCTGTCGGAGAATGTAGTGTGGATGGTGGGAGGAGAGCTGTCGGAGAATGTAGTGTGGATGGTGGAGGAGAGCTGTCGGAGAATGTAGTGTGGATGGTGGAGGAGATCTGTCGGAGAATGTAGTGTGGATGGTGGGAGGAGAGCTGTCGGAGAATGTAGTGTGGATGGTGGAGGAGAGCTGTCGGAGAATGTAGTGTGGATGGTGGGAGGAGAGCTGTCGGAGAATGTAGTGTGGATGGTGGAGGAGAGCTGTCGGAGAATGTAGTGTGGATGGTGGGAGGAGAGCTGTCGGAGAATGTAGTGTGGTTGGTGGTGGTGACCTCATTATGCTTGTATGTTTGGATGGGCAGCATTCGGATTTCTCTCTTACTATCAGAGCATACAGTGCCCTGTGTGCTTGTGTTGAACCAGTTTCAGGCTGAGATTCTTCTCTTCTCATTAGAACTTGGGCCTTTCAACACTGCTCATGCGTCCATTGCCCAGAGAAGAAGGTCAGCATGAGGATGACCAATGCCAAAGGTCCCCAATGTCAGAAGAGGATGAACGCCTTCCCTATTGAAGAGCTGTGTTTGCTCTTGTTCTGCCTGCTGAGCCACATCCCAAGCTGTGTCCACTGACATTAAAGTTGACAGCATGAAGACTAATTGGACCCTTTCTGATAAGACTTCTCCAGACTTTGCTCTACTCTGCTGAACTATCTGACATTGCTGTATCATTTTTGGTAAATGTCTTCTGCTGCCATATCTTTTAAACTTCTATATTTAATGCTAGCTCTATAACAAACACACTGCAATAGCAACCTTACTGGTGATTGATTCTCAACCCCATTTGGCTTGAGTGATCAAGAGAGGTAATTAGCTTTACGACCCTAGCCTGTGTCTGTAGCTGGTCTGGTATTGGCCATATCCTCTCCCATATTCAGGTGTCTCAAATCAGATCCTATAATGACCAATTGAGAAATGCATGCCTGCTTACTCTCCCTATAAATTTAAAGCAGCCTATGGGGTGGCACAGACAACATAGCTCTTTCCTGAGTGGCTCTGTCAAGAATGATGCGCAGTTTCACCGCCACAGTTTAACGAAAGCAGGAAACTAAAGCTGGATGAAGATACAACAAGAACTCTGCTCCACTCTGAAAGATGACAAGCAAACCAACATTTGACATTTATTATATATGAAGTCAGATTTCCACTCTCTATCCACTAACATGCTCCTTATTCTCTTCCTTCTCACATCGGTGTCTTCTATCCTCAAATTATCCTTAGGCCCCTTTCACACGGGACGGATCCGTGTTGATCCGCCCCGTGTTTATCCGCTGCTCATCGGGGATCGCTCCGCTTTCCCCAGCTGAGCAGGCAGATGACAGGGCGGGAGCCGCACACTGTGCAGGGACCGCCCTGTCAGATCTCCGCTCTCCCCTATGGGGGATCGGAGGAACACGGACCGTCTGTCCGTGTTCATCCGATCCGCTCTACAGACGGATAGAAAAATAGGATTTTCTTCCGTCCGCAGAATCGGACGAGAGCGGAGCCGGACAACATCGGGTGTTAGCGGATGTACATCCGCTGACACCCGCTATCCCATAGGGATGCATGTATGTCCGTATTTCATCCGAAAACGGATGGATGAAATACGGACATACGGTCCGCATGTGTGAAAGGGGCCTAACTCTACCCCTCCTCTCTACCCCGCAGCATGCAATTGTCACCCTCACTCCTACCCTCTCCCTACGACTGCACCCATCATCTCCTGCATTTGCTGCACCCACATGCTGACATAAACTCCAGGGCCACTAGACACGTGCACTCATGCACATCCCACTCCCATCTTGCCTTCCTCACCCTCCTCCTTCTCCTAGTCTCAGGTGACATTTCTCCTAATCCTGGTCCGCCATTTTTCAAGTGCAAGCCACCTATCCAATACCCCTCCCCCTCTGGCAACCACTGCAATCCTCTTAATTTCTATCCCCCTGCTTCCTCAAAGCAGCACACCAATCTCATGTGCCCTTTGGAACGCCCGCTCCATCTGTATCAAGCTAACATCTGTACGTGACCTCTTCATCTCTCATGGCTTTAACATACTCGCCATAATCGAAACCTGGCTTCAAAATTTTGACTCAGCTTCTCCTGCTGCCCTCTCCCATGGTGGTTTCCATTGGACTCACTCCCCCAGACCCAATGGACAGAAAGGAGGTGGAGTTGGATTCCTTCTGTCCCCACAAAGCACCTTCCAAGTCCTTCCTGTCCCTCCCTCTCTATCCCTCTCTTATTTCGAGATGCACTGTATTTGCCTGTTTTTTCCTATTTCTCTGAGGATTGCAGCAATTTATTGGCCTCCTGGACAGGTATCGTGCTTTTTTGATGACTTTGCTGCCTGGCTACCCTACCTTCTCTCCTCTGAAATACCCACTATCATTCTTTGTGACTTCAACATTCCTGTCAATGTTAACAGCCCAACTACAGCTAAACTTCTCAACTTAACCTCATCTTTTGACCAAACCCAATGGACACATACTTCCACTCACTCCATTGGTAATACCCTTGACCTTGTATTCTCCCATCTGTGCAATCCTGGCAACCTCACCAACACCCCCTTTCCTCTCTCTGATCACAACCTCATCAGTTTCACTGTATCCTTGCCTCCAACCACCCATCCCTCCAAGCAGCAAACAATTACTTGTAGGAACCCTTGCCACGTTAACCCTTCTCTTCTCTATTCTGCTACTGCTATGACATAATCTCTCCCCTGTCCTGTCCTGACCTGGCCACCTCTGTCTACAACAGTTCACTCTCATCATCACTAGATGCACTTGCTCTCCTAACCACATGCAGAATCAGGCCCCGACCATTACCGTTACAACCCTGGCAAACTGACAACACTAGGAATCTCAAGAGACATTGCCGTGCTCTTGAACAACTGTGGCATAAAACCAAATGCCTGCAAGACTTCACCCTATATAAATCTGCCCTTCTAAAATACAATTCCTGCCTCCATGCTGCCAAACAAGCCTACTTTGTCTCTCTTATTAATTCCTTGTCATCCAGTCCCCGTTGGCTCTTCTCAACCTTTAACTCTCTGCTTCGTCCCCCACCCCCTCACTCCACTAACTCACTCACTGCCCAAGAGATTGCCAATTACTTCAAAGACAAGATCGATGCAATTCGTGAGGACACCTCCACTGTGCGTACATCTTCCCCACCCAACATACCTTGCCTAGCAGCACATTCAACACTCTCCTCTTTTGAATTGGCTACTACTGAAGAGGTTACAAAACTTTTCTCAGATGGCCACCTAACCAATTGTCCCTTGGATCCTGTTCCCTCACAACTACTACAGTCACCCTCTTCTTCTATCCTATGCTCCCTCACCCACATCTTCAATCTCTCCCTCTCTAGTGGCACCTTCCCCTCCGCTCTAAAACATGCACAGATCACTCCTATACTTAAAAAGTCCTCACTGGACCCCACCATCCTGAACAACTTAAGTCCATCCCATTGCTCCCATTCACCTCTAAACTTCTAGAACACTTAGTGTAACACTGTCTTAGCTCCTACCTCAGTGAAAATAACCTTCTTGACCCCTTACAGTCTGGCTTTCGCTCGCAGCACTCCACGGAAACTGCCTTACTAAAACTCACTAACGATTTACTAACTGCTAAAACCAACAGCCAGTACTCCATACTCCTACTACTTGACCTCTCTGTGGTCTTTGAAACTGTTGACCACCTGCTCCTTCTCAATAAACTCCATTCCCTTGGCCTCCAAGATTTTGCTCTATCCTGGTTCTCATCCTATCTATCACAGCGCTCCTTCAGTGTCACCTACAACTCTGTCTCCTCATCTCCATTGCCCCTTTCTGTGGGGGCTCCCCAAGTCTCTGCTCCTGGATCCCTTCTCTTCTCTATCTACACCTCCTCCCTTGGTCACTTGATAACTACCAACAGCTTCCAATACCACTTATACGCCGATGACACCCAAATCTACCTGTCTACTCCTCATCTCACTCCTTCAGTCTCCTCTTGTATTACTAACATTGTCGTTTCAGCCTCAAGTACAGTCGTTGTCAAAAGTTTGTAGAATTCACCTCCGTAACATCTCTAAAATTTGTCCCTTTTTAACAAATGAAACCACCAAGCTCCTCATTCATTCCCTCTTTATCTCTTGCCTTGACTATTGCAACTCCCTTCTCGTTGGCCTGCCTCTCCATAGGCTATCCCCTCTTCAGTCTATCATGAATACTGCTGCCAGACTTATCTACCTTACCAACCGTCTACCCTCTCCTCCAATCCCTACACTGGCTCCCAATCACCCAGCAAATTAAATTCAAAATACTAACCACAACATAGAAAGCCATTCACAACTCTGCCCCAAACTACATCACCAACCTTGTCTCCAAATATCACCCAAACTGTCCTCTTTGCTCTTCTCAAGACCTCCTACTCTCAAGCACTCTCGTCTCCTCCTCCCATGCTCGTCTCCAGGATTTCTCCAGGGCCTCTCCCATCCTCTGGAACTCGCTACCACAACCTGTCTGGCTGTCCCCTACTCTTGCTACCTTCAGGTGATCCCTGAAAACTCATCTCTTCAGGGAAGCCTATCACGTGTCCAACTAATCTTTTACCACTTCCATCAACTCATTCCCCGCAGCTACAACCTTTTGTACCACCTGCCCCACCCTATTAGATTGTAAGCTCTTCTGAGCAGGGCCCTCTTAATCCTCTTGTATTTTATTGTATTATAACTGTATTGTCTCCCTTTTATATTGTAAAGCGCTGCGTAAACTGTTGGCGCTATATAAATCCTGTATAATAATAATAATAATACTGTAGATGAGTGTATTAGGGTCCTAGTTGGGTCTGCCAATTCTCGGCCAAAAGAAGAACTGGAGGTCTTCCAGTTTCAAAGTGAAGAAAGGTTTTCCAAAAATAAATTTTGAAGCTCAAAAAAAAAACATTTCTATAGACACACCAATGCACATCTGTATCCCATAGGGGAGATTTCCCTTCACTTTCTGTGCCATAGCCAATGCAGGAAGTGAGAGGGAATCTTGGGATGTCACCAGAATGTCCCCATTGGAAGATTTCTCCTCTATTCCTGTTCTAGTGTCAACTCCAAATTTGGGATTTTCTTTTACTTTTACTTTTGTTGAAAATGTGACAGATAAAGAGGGTGTGTCTCCCTACTGGAGGCACAGACAGTAATGAAAACCTAAAAGGGGTTCTAATCCCTCTTATCTCTATCCAAAACTGAAAAAAAAATTGCCTTTAGCTACTCTTAAAGTGCCAAGGACTTTATACCCAGCCATGATAAACTTTCTACTTAGCCTTTTCCGCCATGATGAACTTTAATTATGTGTTTTTAAAAAAATGCAGCTCAGAATTTAATTTATATTTTCATTATTTAGTCTGAAATATTTATGAATTTTAATTCACAATCCAATTGTTTTTATTAAACTTTTTTTTTTTATTGATTGGCTTTTAACTGTGGTGTAATATAATAGGAATTGAAGAACGCACCACGAAACAGATGTGCGGCTACTGAGAAACAACGTAGGCTGCAGTTTTAGTATTCTCCTCCAAGTGGTCATCCTCGGTATTGTCAATGGAACGCAGAGACAGGAAGTGATGTCACCTATAAATAAGAAGTTCCCGGTGAACTGGGAGGAAGTAGAGAGGAGACATTGCTGGAACTGGCAGTAGAGGAGGTAATAAGATATTATTTTATATTTACACCCAGTAACACCCCCGTCATGTCCGTCCTCTTCCTCCATAGTCACTGTGATGTCTTTTATCTTCAACAGTTGAATACCTAAATCTATAAAGGATTATAATACATACACATCCTAAATATAGAACCATTTATCTAACTGTCCATCCAGAGCCTCTGGTTTATAGACCGTATAAATCCTAAATGTACAGTGCCTTGAAAAAGTATTCATACCCCTTGAAATTTTCCACATTTTGTCATGTTACAACCAAAAACGTAAATGTATTTTATTGGGATTTTATGTGATAGACCAACACAAAGTGGCACATAATTGTGAAGTGGAAGGAAAATGATAAATGGTTTTCAACATTTTTTACAAATAACTATGTGAAAAGTGTGGGGGGTACATTTATATTCAGGCCCCCCCCGGAGTCAATACTTTCTAGAACCGCCTTTCACTGCAATTACAGCTGCAAGTCTTTTTGGAGATGTCTCTACCAGCTTTGCACATCTAGAGAGGGACATTTTTGCCAATTCTTCTTTGCAAAATATCTCAAGCTCTGTCAGATTGGATGGAGAGTGTCTGTGAACAGCAATTTTCAAGTCTTGCCACAGATTTTCAATTGGATTTAGGTCTGGACTGTGACTGGGCCATTCTAACACGTGAATATGCTTTGATCTAAACCATTCCATTGTAGCTCTGGCTGTATGTTTAGAGTTGTTGTCCTGCTGGAAGGTGAACCTCCACCCCAGTCTCAAGTCTTTTGCAGACTCTAACAGGTTTTCTTCTAAGATTGTCCTGTATTTGGCTCCATCCATCTCCCCATCAACTCTGACCAGCTTCCCTGTCCCTGCTGAAGAAAAGCATCCCCACAACATGATTTTGCCACCACCATGTTTCACGGTGGGGATGGTGTGTTCAGGGTGTTGTCCAGTGTTAGTTTTTCGCCACACATAGCGTTTTGCTTTTAGGCCAAAAAGTTCAATTTTGGTCTCATCTGACCAGAGCACCTTCTTCCCCCACATGGCTTCTCACAAACTGCAAACTGACTTCTTTTTCTTTCCACAATGTCTTTCTTCTTGTCACTCTTCCATAAAGGCCAGATTTGTGGAGTGCACGATTAATAGTTGTCCTGTGGACAGATTCTCCCACCTGAGTTATGGATCTCTGAAGCTCCTCCAGAGTTACCATGGGCCTATTGGCTGCTTCTCTGATTAATGCTCTCCTTGCCCAGCCTGTAAATTTAGGTGGACGGCCATGTCTTGGTAGGTTTGCAGTTGTGCCATACTCTTTCCATTTTCGGATGATGGATTGAACAGTGCTTTGTGAGATGTTCAAAGCTTGGGAGATTTTTTTTATAACCTAACCCTGCTTTAAACTTCTCCCTGACCTGTCTGGTGTGTTCCTTGGCTTTCATGATGCTGTTTGTTCACTAAGGTTCTCTAACAAACCTCTGAGGGCTTCACAGAAGAGCTGTATTTATACTGAGAAATTACACACAGGTGGACTCTATTAATTAGGTGATTTCTGAAGGCAATTGGTTCCACTATATAAACAGAAAAGTCAGTGCTACTACCCATACACCACATAGATAGCAGACCTCCCAGGTGCTCGATCCACAGTCGCTGGCTGAGTAGAGTAATGTAATGTCAGCGGTGACTGACCCACACCATCTTGTGCACCGAAATTTTGGCTGCCAAAAATTATTTGGTGAAAACTGTGTTTTTGGTATTGGCCGAAAGGAAAAAAAATGTCGGTAATAGTAGCCGAAAAAGGGGGGCAGGGCCCCGGGTGCCGCCCATTGTGGGCATGTCATCCTGGGGCTCCCCAGTCCTCCCCTTCCTCCTCTCTCTCATAGAGCGGTGATCTCCGTGTGTCACGGAGCTGGATTTGAATTGCATAGACCACAGTACAATGTCCCGCCTCCTGTGATGGACGGCACACTGATCCAATGGCGGGACATTGAATCAGTGTGACGTGATCACAGGAGGCAGAACATTGTTATTGCGTCCCGGGCAATTCAAATCCAGCTCCGTGACACGCAGAGATCGCTGCTCTGATCCGGGCACACGCGGGCTGCATCCATAGGAACTGGTGAGGCTGCATCTGATGGGCACTGGCAGGCTGCATCTTCTGGGCACAGGCAGGCTGCATCTTTTGGGCATGGGTAGGCTGCATCTGATGGGCACTGGTAGGCTGCATCTGATGGGCACTGGTAGGCTACATCTGATGGGCACTGGTGAGGCTGTATTTGATGGACACTGGTGAGGCTGCATTGATCTCTTGTATCATGTCTGCTAAAGGTGCACCGAATGGAAATTTTGCTAACACTATTAGCAGTGTGTTTACGTTTAAAGGGGTTGTAAACCCTCAAGGTTTTTTACATTCTATGCATTAAGGTGAAAAACCTTCTGTAGTGCTGCAGCCCCCCAGTGCCGCCGTTTTACTGACCGGAACCCGGGTTTCTTCTTCCCGGGGACAGGCACACCAGCTCTAGCTGGTGTCCCGTGTCATGATTGGATAGATTGATAGCAGCGCAGCCATTGGCTTCTGCTGCTGTAAATCTAATCCAATGACGTGGGTGCTGGGGGCGGGGCTGAGTCCTGCTTTCTGTCTCAATAGAAGCAGGACTTGGGAGAGCGCCCGCACGGGTGTCCCATAGGAGAGCGCTTTTCCGACGGGTCACTCGATGCGGGGAGGAGCTACTAGCTTCGCTGAGGGACCCCAGAAGAGGAGAATCAGGGCCACTCTGTGCAAAACGAACTGTACAGTGGAGGTAAGTATGAAATGTTTGTTATTTAAAAAAAAAAAAAAGGAGGGTTTAGTAACCCTTTAAGTAATGGATTGCAGACATGATACAAGAGATAGTTAGAGACTGAGGACATGATACAAGAGATGGTTAGAGACTGAGGACATGATACAAGAGATGGTTAGAGACTGAGGACATGATACAAGAGATGGTTAGAGACTGAGTACATGATACAAGAGATAGTTAGAGACTGAGGACATGATACAAGAGATGGTTATAGACTGAGGACATAATACAAGAGATGGTCAGAGACTGAGGACATGATACAAGAGATGGTTATAGACTGAGGACATGATACAAGAGATGGTCAGAGACTGAGGACATGATACAAGAAATGGTTAGAGACTGAAGACTTGATACAAGAGATGGTCAGAGACTGAGGACATGATACAAGAGATGGTCAGAGACTGAGGACATGATACAAGAGATGGTCAGAGACTGAGGACATGATACAAGAGATGGTCAGAGACTGAGGACATGATACAAGAGATGGTCAGAGACTGAGGACATGATACAAGAGATGGTTAGAGAATGAAGACTTGATACAAGAGATGGTCAGAGACTGAGGACATGATACAAGAAATGGTTAGAGACTGAAGACTTGATACAAGAGATGGTCATAGACTGAGGACATGATACAAGAGATGGTTAGAGACTGAGGACATGATACAAGAGATGGTCAGAGACTGAGGACATGATACAAGAGATGGTCAGAGACTAAGGACATGATACAAGAGATGGTCAGAGACTGAGGACATGATACAAGCGATGGTTAGAGACTGAGGACATGATACAAGAGATGGTTAGAGACTGAGGACATGATACAAGAGATGGTCAGAGACTAAGGACATGATACAAGAGATGGTCAGAGACTGAGGACATGATACAAGAGATGGTTAGAGACTGAGGATATGATACAAGAGATGGTTAGAGACTGAGGACATGATACAAGAGATGGTCAGAGACTGAGGACATGATACAAGAGATGGTTAGAGACTGAGGACGTGATACAAGAGATGGTTAGAGACTGAGGACATGATACAAGAGATGGTCAGAGACTGCAGACTGCAGATTTTTCTTGACCTTTCTTGCACTAAAGGTGTCAATAATGGCCAACAATAAATTCATATTAATTTAAATTGATGATATTACTTATAAAGTCTACCTCTAATTTTTGTAACTGAACACAGACTTAACTAGAGAGGGGGAGGATTCTGGTAGATCTGTAGTGATAATTGTTACTTTCTCTCATTACACAGAATGATAAAGTTGTAAAGAAAATATCTGATGAGCCATTAACATCTGTTGTCACCTGACCATTAACACCCAGCAACTGTCCTCCCAGGACATCCACCATCACAGTGCTTCCACCTCACTGCCTGACAACAGAGGTAACCAGTGCCAAGAAGATTCTAGAAGTCACCAACAAGATCATTGATCTGCTGACAGGAGAGGTGAGCGGTGAATTCTGGGACATTATCCAGTAACAGACAAGGGATGTGTCTGGATGGTGACTGTATCATTGTGTGTGTCAGGTTCCTATAAGGTGTCAGGATGTCACTGTCTATTTCTCCATGGAGGAGTGGGAGTATTTAGAAGGACACAAGGATCTCTATAAGGACATCATGATGGAGAATCAGCCGCCCCTCACATCACCGGGTAAGAGGAGACTTTATTGTAAAGGAGAGAGCAGTACGGAGGGTCCACCTAGATCCCCCATCATCTGATAAACACATAGAAACAATGTATTCAGTCAGTGTGTGTGTTTACTACAGATGGATCCAGTAATGGGAACCCACCAGAGAGATGTCCCCGTCCTCTGTGTTCTCAAGAATACACCATCCCTCACCATGATCAGGTAGATAAGTAGAACCAAAAGTATTTCCGAACTGTATGAGATTATGCTCTTCTATGTAGTCTCAGCCTTTTCTATTTTAAAGATTTTAATTTCTATCATTCGGTTGCTTTAGCACAAAGAACAGATGTATATAAAAGTTGAGGTCAAAGAGGAAGTAGAGGAGACGACTGTGATGGGCTGCCCACCAACTGCAGAGAAAGTTGGAATGACAATGACCAATAAACAAGAGGAACCTTCTTTAGATCTCAGCACAGGTGAGTACTAAATGCTATTTACTGAAACCATGCAGATATATGGATTGATGGTTTAGGGTATGTAGACCATCACATTTCTAGGTAAGATTATCTCTATAAGGATGTCATGATGGAGAATCCTCCACCCCTCACATCACCAGGTAAGAGGAGACTTTATTGTAAGGGAGAGAGCAGTACGGAGGGTCCACCTAGATCCCCCATCATCTGATAAACACATAGAAACAATGTATTCAGTCAGTGTGTGTGTTTCCTACAGATGGACCCAGTAATGGGAACCCACCAGAGAGATGTCCCCGTCCTCTGTATTCCCAGGATTCCACACAGGAAGGTCACACCATCCCTCACCATCATCAGGTAGGTGGGACTCGGTGTATAGAACACAGAAGTGATTCTAAACTTTGTGAGATGACATTCTTCTATGTATCCTCTTGTTCCCTTTAATAAATTTATTTGATCATCTTTGGGGTTTAGGGTGAAGAACTGAAAGACATCAAGATTGAGGTTAAAAAGGAAGAAGAAGAGATGCTGGTCAGGGGAGCTCAGCAGTCTATGGAGGAGGGTGGTCTCCCATATTCCAAGAAATTCACAGAGGAGGGTCTAACCTACACACATCAGGTAGATCAGACTGGGCCAAAAGAATTTAAAAATGCCTGAACTATGAGAGAACATTTTTTAATGAAATCTCCTATTATTGAAAGTTATTATTTTTAAAATGTAATTTTTTTATTATTGTTTTCGCGGTTCAGGATGAAAAACTGAAAGAGATCAACACTGAGGATAAAGATGAAGAAAAGACCTTGGTGAGTGGAGATCAGCAGTCTATGGAGGAGGGGGAGATGATTATGAAGAGAAAACAGGAGGAATCTTCTCTACATATGGACACAAGTAAGTAATAAACACCAAATGCCTAAACATTTCACATTTTCATTTTACATCTGTGTATAGAGTATGTAGTTGCATCCCATGTAGATCCATCTCGATTCCTCAATATAATGTCATATTCCCAACAAATGAGGAGGAGATACTGTACACCATATGAAAGGTCCATCTCCATTCCTCAATATAACGTCATGTTCCTAACAAATGAGGAGGAGATACTGTACACCATATGAAAGGTCCATCTCCATTCCTCAATATAATGTCATGTTCCCAACAAATGAGGAGGAGATACTGTACATCACATGAAAGGTCCATCTCCATTCCTCAATATAACGTCATGTTCCCAACAAATGAGGAGGAGATACTGTACACCATATGAAAGGTCCATCTCCATTCCTCAATATAACGTCATGTATCCAACAAATGAGGAGGAGATACTGTACACCATATGAAAGGTCCATCCCCATTCCTTAATATAATGTCATGTTCCCAACAAATGAGGAGGAGATACTGTACATCATATGAAAGGTCCATCTCCATTCCTCAATATAACGTCATGTATCCAACAAATGAGGAGGAGATACTGTACACCATATGAAAGGTCCATCCCCATTCCTTAATATAATGTCATGTTCCCAACAAATGAGGAGGAGATACTGTACACCATATGAAAGGTCCATCTCCATTCCTCAATATAACGTCATGTATCCAACAAATGAGGAGGAGATACTGTACACCATATGAAAGGTCCATCCCCATCCCTCAATATAATGTCATATTCCCAACAAATGAGGAAGAGATACTGTACACCATATGAAAGGTCCATCTCCATTCCTCAATATAACGTCATGTTCCTAACAAATGAGGAGGAGATACTGTACACCATATGAAAGGTCCATCTCCATTCCTCAATATAATGTCATGTTCCCAACAAATGAGGAGGAGATACTGTACACCATATGAAAGGTCCATCTCCATTCCTTAATATAATGTCATGTTCCCAACAAATGAGGAGGAGATACTGTACACCATATGAAAGGTCCATCTCCATTCCTCAATATAACGTCATGTATCCAACAAATGAGGAGGAGATACTGTACACCATATGAAAGGTCCATCCCCATTCCTTAATATAATGTCATGTTCCCAACAAATGAGGAGGAGATACTGTACATCATATGAAAGGTCCACTCCATTCCTCAATATAATGTCATGTTCCCAACAAATGAGGAGGAGATACTGTACACCATATGAAAGGTCCATCTCCATTCCTCAATATAACGTCATGTTCCCAACAAATGAGGAGGACATACTGTACACCATATGAAAGGTCCATCTCCATTCCTCAATATGTCATGTTCCCAACAAGTGAGGAGGAGATACTGTAAACCATATGAAAGGTCCATCTCCATTCCTCAATATAACGTCATGTTCCCAACAAATGAGGAGGAGATACTGTACACCATATGAGAGGTCCATCTCCATTCCTCAATATAACGTCATGTTCCCAACAAATGAGGAGGAGATACTGTACACCATATGAAAGGTCCATCTCCATTTCTCAATATAACGTCATGTTCCCAACAAATGAGGAGGAGATACTGTACACCATATGAAAGGTCCATCTCCATTCCTCAATATAACATCATGTTCCCAACAAATGAGGAGAAGATACTGTACACCATATGAAAGGTCCATCTCTATTCCTCAATATAACGTCATGTTCCCAACAAATGAGGAGGAGATACTGTACACCATATGAAAGGTCCATCTCCATTCCTCAATATAACGTCATGTTCCCAACAAATGAGGAGGAGATACTGTACACCATATGAAAGGTCCATCTCCATTCCTCAATATAACGTCATGTTAAAACTTTCTTTCCAACAGGTGGACACAATGTCCGGAACACTTCTGAGGAACATCTCATTGTATCTCCAGATTATAAAGCAGAGGACAACGACATAGTGAAATATTCTCCATCTCCAGGAATAATTCCCATTACTCTAAACATACACAATGGATCTTCCCATTCGGAGGGATCGTCTGATAATATAAATACTCCAGATCTACATCTCGAATCTCACAGTGCGGAGAGGTCAACAGATCCATCTGGCCCCAAGGAGTCATCTTTAAGCCATGAAGTTGTTCACACAGGAGAGCGTTCCCTGTTATGTACAGTGTGTGGGAAATCCTTCACTGAAAACAGAAAACTTCTTAGACACCAGAGAATTCACATGGATGAGCGTCCCTATTCATGTTCAGAGTGCGGGAAATGTTTAACTGTAAAAGAAAAACGTATACACCAAAGAACACACACGGGTGAGAATCCTTTTTCGTGCTCAGAGTGCGGAAAAAGTTTCACTGAGAAAGGAAAACTTCTTCAGCACCAAAAAAGTCACACAGGTGAGCGTCCTTACGCCTGTTCAGAGTGCGGGAAATGTTTCATTCAAAAGGGAAACCTTCTTAAGCACCAGAGATGTCACACAGGTGAGCGTCCCTATTCCTGCTCAGCCTGTGGGAAATGCTTTATTGAGAAGAACGCACTTGTTATACACCAGAGAATTCACACGGGTGAGCGGCCCTATTCGTGCTCAGAGTGTGGGAGATGCTTCATTCAGAAAGGAAACCTTCTTAAGCACAAGAGATCTCACACGGGTGAGCGTCCCTATTCATGTTCTGAGTGCGAGAAGTGTTTCACTGAGAAAAATGCTCTTCTTGTACATCAGAGAATACACACCGGTGAGCGTCCCTATACATGCGCAGAGTGTGGGAAAAGTTTCACTAAGAAAAACGCGTATCTTGTACACCAGAGCCGACACGCAAGTGAGCGCCTCTGTTCATGTTCAGAGTGCGGAAAACGTTTCTTTCATAAAGGAGACCTTCGTAAGCACCAGAGAAATCACACGGCTGACCGATCTCATTCGTGTTCGGAGTGCGGGAAATGTTTTAATCAGAAAGGAAATCTTCTTAGACACCAGAGAATTCACACGGGCGAGCGTCCTTTTTCATGTTCAGAGTGCGGGAAATGTTTCATCCAGAAAAGAGACCTCTATAGGCATCAGAGATGTCACACGCGCGAGCACTCTTTCTCGTGCGCAGAGTGCGGGAAGTGTTTTACTGACAAAAATATACTACTTCTACACCAGAAAATTCACACGGGGGAGCGTCCCTTTTCCTGTTCAGAGTGCGGGAAGTGTTTCAATCAAAAGGGAAACCTTCTTAGACATCAGAGAACTCACACGGGCGAGCGTCCTTATTCGTGTTCAGAGTGCGGGAAGTGTTTCATTCAGAAAAGAGACCTCTTCCGACACCAGAGATGCCACACAGGTGTGCATCCTTTTTCGTGTTCGGAGTGCGGGAAATCTTTCACTGACAAAAACGTACTTCTTCTCCACCAGAAAGTTCACACGGGCGAGCGGGACTATTCTTGTTCAGCGTGCGGGAAATGTTTCATTCAGAAGAATTCGCTTCTTAGACACCAGAGGATTCACACGGGTGAGCGTCTCTATTCGTGTTCAGAGTGCAGGAAAAGTTTTGTTCAGAAAGGAGACCTTGATGACCACCAGAGGATTCACACGGGGGATCGCCCTTTCGCATGTTCAGAGTGCGGGAAGTGTTTCAGTTACAAGAAATCGCTTATTTCCCACCAGCGGATTCACAGGGCGCAGCCAATGTTTAATCAGGAATAGATCGGAATTGTTCTGAACTAGACATGTGCAATTCGTTTAGTTGCAAATTCGTTTTTTAATGAATTTTGACAAATTTGTTAATTCCGAAATTTCCGAACCTCCGAAATTATGAATTTTTGAAATTACGAATTTATGAATTCCGAACTTACAAAATTATGATTTTTCGAATTTATGAATTCCGAACTTACAAAATTACGAATTTTTGAAATTACGAATTTTCCAATTTACGAAATTACGAATTTATAAATTCCGAACTTACAAAATTATGAATTTTTGAAATTACGAATTTATGAATTCCAAACTTACAAAATTACGAATTCCGAACTTACAAAATTACGAATTTTTGAAATTACGAATTTTCCAATTTACGAAATTACGAATTTATGAATTCCGAACTTACAAAATTATAAATTTATGAATTCCGAACTTACAAAATTATGAATTTTTGAAATTACGAATTTACAAAATTACGAATTTACGAAATTACGAATTTATGAATTTCCGAACTTACAAAATTACGAATTTTTGAAATTACGAATTTATGAATTCCAAACTTACAAAATTACGAATTCCGAACTTACAAAATTACGAATTTTTGAAATTACGAATTTTTCAAATTTACGAAATTACGAATTTATGAATTTCTGAACTTACAAAAGTACGAATTTTTGAAATTTCGAATTTATGAATTCCGAACTTACAAAATTACGAATTTTCGAATTCCGAACTTACAAAATTACGAATTTTTGAAATTACGAATTTTCCAATTTACGAAATTACGAATTTATGAAATTCCGAACCTACAAAATTATGAATTTATGAATTCCGAACTTACAAAATTATGAATTTATGAATTTCGAACTTACAAAATTATGAATTTTTGAAATTACGAATTTTCAAAATTACGAATTTACGAAATTACGAATTTATGAATTTCCGAACTTACAAAATTACGAATTTTTGAAATTACGAATTTATGAATTCCAAACTTACAAAATTACGAATTCCGAACTTACAAAATTACGAATTTTTGAAATTACGAATTTTTCAAATTTACGAAATTACGAATTTATGAATTTCCGAACGTACAAAATTACGAATTTTTGAAATTACGAATTTACGAATTCCGAACTTACAAAATTACGAATTTTCGACTTATGAAATTACGAATTTATGAATTCCGAACTTACAAAATTACGAATTTACGAATTCCGAACTTACAAAATTAAGAATTTTTTAAATTACGAATTTTCCAATTTACGAAATTACGAATTTATGAATTCCGAACTTACAAAATTACGAATTTTTGAAATTCCGAATTTACGAAATTATGAATTTCAAACTTACAAAATTCCCAATTTCCGAATTTCAAATTTAGAACTTACAAAATTCCAAATTTCCGAATTTTCCTGAATTTCGGAAATTCTAAAATTTCCGAATTTCGGAAATTCGAAATTTAATAAATTTAAAAATTCTAAAATTTTGAAATTGGAAAATCCAAGAATAAGAATGAAAATCTGAAAATTCGAAAACCCGAAAATATGAAATAAAAACTAACTAATAATAATTATTAAATTATAGATATTGGAATTTCCTTTCAAATTTGGCTGTCAGTGAACGTAACGAATACGAATTTATCCGAAGTTACGAATTATCCGAAATAAGGAATGCAGCATCTAAACAAATGGAACGGAGCGATCTAATAATAATCAATAACAATAATAAATAAAACCTTTTTATTATTATTAATTATTATTAATTAGTTTCATTCCATTTGTTTAGATGCGGCATTCGTTATTTCGGATAAATTCGTATTCGTTACGTTCATTAACAGCCAAATTTGAAAGGAAATTCCAATATCTATCATTTAATAGTTAGTTATTATTTCGAATTTTACTGATTTTCTTTCTTTTTTTTCGAATTTTTGTTTTTCCGAATTTTCAAATTTCCAAAAAAAAACGAATGAAACGTAAACGAAAACGAACACATTTTTTGTCAGTGCACATGTCTATTCTGAACGTCGGTTTTCCAGATTTATGTTACGTTTTAAGCTTCATTTTTATTGTGATTTTCACGTTTTGGTTTTGTAAAATAAATCCTAAAGCTCTACACAATGTGGTCTTCAGAGTCCCTTTTTTGGTCCAAATGACCAGAATTCTTAGTGATCGGTGATTGGATGAAGAATGTGCGTCCATAGAGAGTCCTCCATTGGTGTTTTGTTACTTACAGTAGGGAAAATAATGATTTGATGCCCTGCAGATTGTGTACTTACAAAGAAATGAAGGGTCTATAATTTTTATCATAGGTGCATTATAAATGATAGAGACAGAAGATCAACCACAAATCCAGAAAAAAACATGATACAAATGTTATAAATTGAGTTCCAGTTTAGTGAGTAAAATAAGTACTTGGTGGAGAAACCCTTGTTGACAAGCACAGAGGTCAGACGTTTCTTGTAGTTGGTGACCAGGTTTGCACACATCTCAGGGGGGATTTTGGTCCACTCTACAGCTCTTCTCTAAATCCTTAGGGCTAGTTTACACTTGCTTTCAGAACAAGGCTTCGGATAGGCTTTGTTAAAGCTCTCTGAACGCCAGTCAAAGCTCCTGTCACTAAATAAAATGGTTAGCTTACAGTCCTGTTTACATCTTTCTTTTGCTTGGTGCTTCGATGAGGCTTTGGTGGGGCTTCTGTAGGGCTTCGATAAGGCTTTGGTGGAGTTTCGATGGGGCTTCGATGAGCCTTTGGCGGGGCTTCGATGAGGCTTTGGTGGGGCTTCGATGAGGCTTTGGTGGAGCTTCGATGGGGCTTTGGTGGGGCTTCGATGAGGCTTTGGTGGGGCTTCGATGAGCCTTTGGCGGGGCTTCGATGAGCCTTTGGGGAGGCTTCGGTAGGGCTTCGATGAGGCTTGGTGGAGCTTCGATGGGGCTTCGATGAGCCTTTGGTGGGGCTTTGATAAATCTTTGGTGGGGCTTCGATGAGGGTTTGTTGGAGCTTCGATTGGGCTTCGATGAGCTTTTGGTGAGCCTTTGGGGAGACTTCGATGAGGCTTTGGTGAAGCTTTGATGGGGTTTCGATGAGGCTTTGGTGGGGCTTCAATGAGGCTTTGGTGGGGCTTCAATGAGCCTTTGGTGGGGCTTCAATGAGTCTTTGATGGGGCTTCGATGAGGCTTTGGTGGAACTTTGATGGGGCTTCGATGAGGCTTTGGTGGAGCTTCGATGGGGCTTCGATCAGCTTTTGATGAGCCTTTGGTGAGGCTTAGGTGAGCCTTTGGTGGGGCTTCGATGAGGCTTTGGTGGAGCTTCAATTCGGCTTCGATGAGCCTTTGGTGGGGCTTCGATGAGCCTTTGGTGGGGCTTTGATGAGCCTTTGGTGAGGCTTCAAGGAGCCTTTGGTGGGGCTTCAATGAGCCTTTGGTGGGGCTTCGATGAACCTTTGGTGGGGCTTTGATGAACCTTTGGTGGGGCTTCGATGAGGCTTTGGTGAAGCTTCGATTGGGCTTCAATGAGGCTTTGGTGGGGCTTTGATGGGGCTTTGGGGAGGCTTCGATGAGGCTTTGGTGGAGCTTCGATGGGGCTTCAATGAGCTTATAGTGGGGCTTCGATGAGCGTTTGGTGGGGCTTCGATGAGCCTTTGGTGAAGCTTCAATGAGCCTTTGGTGGGGCTTCGATGAGCCTTTGGTGAGGCTTCGATGAACCTTTGGTGGGGCTTTGATGAACCTTTGGTGGGGCTTCGATGAGGCTTTGGTGAAGCTTCGATTGGGCTTTGGGGAGGCTTCGATGAGGCTTTGGTGGAGCTTCGATGAGGCTTTGGTGGAGCTTCGATGGGGCTTCAATGAGCTTATGGTGGGGCTTCGATGAGCGTTTGGTGGGGCTTCGATGAGCCTTTGGTGGGGCTTCGATAAGCCTTTGGTGGGGCTTTGATGAAGCTTCGATGGGGCTTCGATGAGCCTTTGGTAAGGCTTCGTGGGGCTTCGATAAGCTTTTGGTGGGGCTTCGGCGAGCCTTTGGTGGGGCTTTGATGAGCCTTTGGTTGGGTTTCGATGAGCCTTTGGTGAGGCTTCGGTGGGGCTTCAATAAGCCTTTGGTGGGGCTTCGATAAGCCTTTGGTGGGGCTTCGATGAGGCTTCAGTGGGGCTTCAAGCGAGCTTTGCCATAGACTTCTATGGAGGCTTTGAAGACACTTTGAAGCACCACTAAAGCTACATGGGGTATAATTTTTTAAGCAAAGCCAAAGCAAAGCAAAAGCAAGGTGTAAACAAGACTGTAAGCTAACCATTTTTTTTTTTGTAACAGGAGCTTTGACTGGCGTTCAGAGAGCTTTAACAAAGCCTGTCCGAAGCCTTGTTTTAAAGCAAGTGTAAAGTAACCGTTAATGTGTGTTGAAGCCGAAGCAAGTGTAAATGAGCCCTAAGGGAACACATTTAACCCTTTTATTGCCCCCCCAGGGTTCAGAAGTGCATTGCGGTCATAATGCAGGGATTGGGGGGTGATGTAAAGGGTGGTAGAGGACACTGCTATGGGGGTGACCCTGCCTATAACTTTGACCTCTGCCCCCTTCACATCACCCGCCCCCCCACACACACACATACAGTGGTGTCTACTGCCCCCCCCTTTCCTTCCTCTCCCATTAGGGTTGCCACCTGTCCGGGATTCACCCGGACAGTTCGGGTTTTGAATTCTGTGTTTAGGTTTCAGACTGTCTGAAACCCAGACACAATATTCATAATGTACTGTGGCTCCCAATTGAACCAAGTACCACAACTGCCGCGTGCATAGGGTTGTGCACGGGCCCCATCCCCATACATGGACAGGCAAGAAGAGAGGGCTTGATCTGCTTCTCGTCCTCCGACCTCTACCCCTCTGTCTGCCCACCCACACTGCAATCCCTGGCATTCTGTGGATGTGTGGGCTGGAAATTTGAAGCTCAGCAACCGGCAGACATATTGCAGATGAAAGGTGTCAATGCCTGAGCCTCCATCCCCAGGTGAGTAAGCTCACCATCCAATGTCTGTGACTGTCCCCCCCCCTCTCTTTTCTCTTCTGCCTCTGAGTACACTAAGGTAAGAGGGACTCGGATGTAAGGGGTGCCCTGTGGACTCTGATGTAAGGGGGGCTTTGGGAACCCTAATTTAAGGGGGAATGCTGGAAACTCTGATGTAAGTGGGAGGTTTGGTGAGCAGGAACCTTCTTACATCAGAGTTCTCCTTTACTTCAGAGTCTCCAGCGTTCCCCCTTAAAAACTATTGTTGATTTTGCACTAAAGTGTTTGGGTTTGGCTTGAAGAAAAGGTGGCAACCCTATCTCCCATAGCACAGTGTCCGAAAGGCGGGGGACGGCAGGGCAGGAACCTGTTCGTAGTCCACCTATCACCTGCCGGCGGTCGACAGGTGGACCCACCCTAGAGAATAAAATGACGGTTGTTGCAATATTTTATGTCACACTGTATTTGCGCAGTGGTCTTTTTCAAATGCAATTTTTTTTGGGGGGGGGGGATAAACAGTAAAGTTAGCCTAATTTTTTTGTATGCTATAAAAGATGACGCCGTGAGAATCGTGATCTTTATTCTAAGCAAAAAAAATCGTGATTCTCATTTTGGCCAAAATCGTGCAGCTCTACAGAAAAGGGATCTGCCGATTTAAACAAGGCAGATCCCTGTTCTGACAGGGACAACACTGAGGTCTGTTGTTCCTAGTGATTAGGAACAGCGATCTCTGTGTTGTTCCTGTCAGCACTTCCCCCACACAGTTATTTCCTTATACGAGTCCCTTCCAAGTTGCCACATTAAAGTAGCCGGAGAGACGTTATAAAGGGAATTAGAGTTAATGCATTATCCACGATGATGTAAACCGGAGAAGGCGACCAGTCAATGAACATCAAGCTGATTTAGCCCTCTGATTATTGGTTTCTGAAGTGGAAGAAGAAAAAAAAAGGGGAAAAAAAAAAAAAAGAAATACAAAGGGAACAGAGTTAACCCCTTGATCGCCCCTGTAGTTAACCCCTTCCCTGCCTGTATCATTTATACATTGATCAGTGCACTTTTTTTGCACTGATCACTGCATTGGTGTCACTGGTGCCCAAAAAGTGTCACTTAGGGTCAGATTTGTCCGCCGCAATGTCGCAGTCCCACTAAAAATCACTGATCGCCACCATTACTAGCAAAAAAAAAAAAATTAAGTCCCTAAATCTTTTCCCTATTTTGTAGATGCTATAACTTTTGCGCAAACCAATCAATATACACTTATTGGGTCTTTTCTTTTACCAAAAATATGTAGAAGAATACATATTGGCCTAAACTGATGAAGAAATTTGTTTTTTTTACTTTTTTTGGGGGGGGGATTTGTATTATAGCAGAAAGTAAAAAATATGTTTTTTTATTCAAAATTGTCAGCTTTTTTTTTTTTTGTTTATAGCGCAAACAAAAAAAATGCAGAGGTGAGCAAATATCACCAAAAGAAAGCTCTATTTGTGGGGAAAAAACCCGTAAATTAATTTTGGTGCAGCGTCACATGACCCCGCAATTGTCAATTAAAGTGCCGTAATGGGAAAGGAGCTCAGCAGCCGGGCATAGCATCCAGGGTGAAGGGGGTGGCCAGGGGGCTTTGGGGGGGGGGGGCGCAACTTAGATCTTTCAGGAAATGTCTCGCAGCTTCTCCCCAGCCAATGAGAACAGAGAGGTGTGGACTGTGAAACGCAAAGTGGAAGCCCAGTATTGGAACGTGGCTATGGGGCCCTAGAGCAGATCGGAGCTGGACTTTGTGGAGGATATGATAATATGACAGGGAGGCTGCAGGGGCCCCCTGGAGCTGGGGGGGGGGTTGCGATTGTGACACCTGCAACCCCTTATGCTACGCCCATGGCCATGACCCATCTTCAGTGTTCTGGCTGAGAGAAGAAAGTTCTCATCCAAGATTTTACAATACATGACCCCGTCCATTGGCGCCTCAATGGGGCAAAGTCGGTCTGTACCTTTTGAAGAGAAACAGCACCAAAGCATAATGTTTCCACCTCCGTACTTGACTGTAGGGATGGTGTTCTTAGGGTCATAGTCAGCATTTTTCTTCCTCTCAAACACAGCGCGTCCCCCTCCTCAAGAAGACACATGTACAGTCAGGCCAATGAACATGTAAATGATTCAGAGAAGGATTGGGAGAAAGTGCTGTGGTCAGATGAGACCAAAATTGAGCTCTTTGGCATTAACTCTACTCGCCGTGTTTGGAGGAAGGAAAATATTGACTATGACCCTAAGAACACCATCCCTACAGTCAAGCACGGAGATTGAACGATGATGCTTTGAGGCTGTTTCTCTGCTAAAGGTACAGGCCGACATTGCCGCATTGAGGGGCCAATAGACGGGGGCCATGTATTGTAAAATCTTGGATGAGAACTTTCTTCCCTCAGCCAGAACACTGAAGATGGATCTTCCAGCATGGCAATGACCCAAAGCATACCGCCAAGGCAACAAAGGAGTGGCTCAAGTAGAATCACATTAAGGTCATATAGTTACCTAGTCAGTCACCAGATCCTATAGAAAATGTTTAAAGGGAGCTGAAGAGACAGCCAAGAAACCTTAAGGATTTAGAGAAGATCTGTAAAGAAGAGTGGACCAAAATCCCTCCTGAGATGTGTGCAAACCTGGTCACCAACTACAAGAAACGTCTTACCTCTGTGCTTGCCAACAAGGGTTTCTCCACCAAGTACTAGGTCATGTTTTGCTCGGGGATCAAATAATTATTTTCCCCACTGTATGTCAGCTAATATTCTAAGGATACAAGGAGCCACTAGAAATGCCACATAGAATATTCCCATCACCGCCATCTTGGTTCTCCTCCTCATGGTTACAGTGATAGGCTCTATAATTCTAGTCATTATCTTCATCAGTGATACGGAGGTCATCTCTATTGGTGGCTTACAGAGTATGTCCGTATCGTTATCTGTACTGTTTTTGTCACAGTAATTATCCCCTCATTGTCATAGTAATCGTTGTTTAACCACTTCCCGTCTGGCCTATAGCAAAATGACGGCCGGGCTGGGGTTTAATTGTTCTGAGTGGACATCATATGACGTCCTTCAGAACAAGCCGCTCATGCATGCCCCCGGTGGCATCGGTGGTGCAGTCTGTTGCTCGAGCAGAGCACAGTATATATACACGTGGGCGTGTATATATACTGTGTGTGTGTGTGTGTGTGTGTGTGTGTGTGTGTATATATATATATATATATATATATATATATATATATATATATATATATATATATATACACGCCCACCTAATATTGAGCAGATCCATTTTGCCACCAAAACAGCCCTGACTCATTGAGCTATGGACTCCACTAGACCTCTGAAAGTATGCTGTGGTATCTGGCACCAAGCCGTAAGTAGCAGATCCTTTAAGCCAGGGGTCTCAAACTGACGGCCCTCCAGCTGTTGCGAAACTACAAGTCCCTTGATGCATTGCAAGGCTGACAGTCACAAGCATGACTCCCACAGGCAGAGGCATTATGGGACTTGCAGTTTCGCAACAGCTGGAGGGCCGCCAGTTTGAGACCGTTGCTTTAAGCCCTGTAAATTGTGAGGTGGAGCCTCCATGGATCGGACTTGTTTTTCTAGCATATCCCACAGGTGCTCGATTGGATTGAGATGTGGAGAATTTGGAGCCTAAGTCAACACCTCAAACTCGTTGTTGTGTTCCTCAAACCATTCTTGAACCGTTTTTGCAGTCTGGCAGGGTCCATTTTCCTGCTGAAAAGGGCCACTGACATCAGGAAATACCGTTTCCACGAAAGAGTGTACTTGGTCACCAACAATGTTTAGGTTGGTGGTACTTGTCTAATGACAGAAGTTTACTTCAAGGGTGTTATTTCGGTGGGGGTATTTTTGGATTTTATTTTCCGGAAGGGGATCCAGTACATATATTAGAAATTTGAAGAACCAACAGTATCAGTTAGGCTTTATCGCAAATTCCTAGCCATGCACATGATAAATGCAGCCAAGCTTTGTGTGCCAATGCACTGAAGATCGAAGTGTAACCCTTCCAAGAGAGAGTGGCTCCGGAAAATTCATAATATCGCTGAGATGGAAGAACTGATCCATATATCCCAAGACAAACTTGTAGGTTGGGTGCAGCATGGCACAGCGGCAATAAGACACACAGTCCCAGTGCAGTGAAAGAACTTGTAGTGAAACAATGTAAAGACAATTTACAAACGAAGCAGCCCAGCCAGGAACACTCACAGGTCCAACAGGGTGTAGTGAACCGTTTTCAACTGAACTGCGCCTGTTAGGAGTGGTAGAATGCGGCGTGGCTGTCTTGTGCCCAAGGCATCTTCTGTCCAGAGAAGCAGCAAACCCTACGCTTTCCCTCCCCATCAGGATCCTTTTCCTGCCGCTAGTTATGTCCCTACCAGATGGGGTAACTGTTCCTACTCTACCAACTCGCAAATGTGCACCAAACCTGAGAAACAGCATTTTTTTTAAAAGGCTCAGCTTGAATGCTGTTGTTAAGACCCAAGCTCAGAGGCGGTATCGGATTACCGGATCCTGCTCTGTATTACACTGCGACACATATGGCCAGGGTTGTTGACTGGTGCAGACATAGCGACACGAAATTGTGGATAACGCTAGAACAGAAAGCTGCCCATGCTCCACTCGCTGGCTTACCGTTGGTAGAGAAAATCCACACTAACCTTCTGACAGCTCATCCTTTGATTGGCCCCACTCTAGCGGAAATGGATAGATTTTTTCGTCTATCCTCACTGAGCAATTTCCCTTCACCAATAACACCACTTGTTGGACATCCAGGGTTCAAACCCAGCCTCATTGACCCAGCTTTCCATTCGCAAGCCCCACAGAGGCTCCTGAGGGCTTCCCAATTTTTACAGTCTTCCAGCTGGTTCTCGGCAGAGAATGTGCTCTCTGGACGAGTTCCCCTAACATTGGATCAGTGGAGGACTAATCAGCTCTCACACTTTCTTGGCTCACTGCCTAAACCAGCGCTATTTATCCGAGAACTACACTCTTTTGAGGAACTATGTCTGGGGGAGGGCCAATTCGGGGCTCTCTCTCTACCGCCTACAAATCTTTGCTGGAACTCCATTCCGATAAGGATCACCCGTACCTGGCAAAATGGGAGAGGGACTTGGGAGTTACATTTTCGGAACCTCAAAAGGAACGCATACTCTTCTTTGCACAGAAGTAGCAAATACCAGGAGACCACATACAAAATAACTACACGATGGTATAGAACCCCATCAGTCCTGGCAAAGATATTCCCCAATCAAATGGACTGTTGTTGGCACTGCGGCCTTCACCAGGGAACTATCCTGCACATCTTCTGGGAATGCCCTGTGCTGAAAACTTTTTGGGAACCAGTCCTTAAACTCATACATACATTTACTGACATTTCGCTACAGGACGACCCAGCCGCAGTCCTACTAAACCTTACTCCTTTATCAAGGAAACGTTATCATAAATCCCTACTCAAACACCTCTTAAATGCTGCAGGAGAGTGCATTCCACCTTTATGGAAACAACAATCCGCGCCAACAGTGGCCCAATGGTTCGCAAGGGTGAAGGATATAGAGCAAATGGAAGACTTGACCTCGGATCTGCGAGATAAGGCGGAGGAACATAAGACCAGATGGTTTTATTGGATTCAATCCTGCTTAATCCCGATTAATTTCTCCAATATGCTTAACCAGGATTTTTGCCAGCGAATCCTGCTGTCTGACAGGTCCTGACGACCCAGGCTCCCGGGGGATGACACATCTCCCGCCCACCTGCATCCCACCCTCACTCCCCCTATTTTTTATTTTTATCCCCCCTCCCCACCCTCTCTCTCCATCCCCCCCCCTAGCATTCTCTCTCTCACCTTGGTATATACCTGTCTTTTACCTGATCTCAGGTATCCACCCCCCCCCCCCCCCAAAAGAAAAAAATAAAAAAAGAGTGGTGTGCGCAGAACATAGCAATACACACTATTATAGACTTCTCACAGCAACCTGGTGGATCTCTTTTTCTTCAGAAAAGTGAGATTGCCTCTAATGCAAACTGAATGGAGGGGCTACGGCATTCTTTTATGAACACTATTTTCTTCTTATACCATACATATATGCTTTAATCTTCCATAGCATATCATGAAGTATTGGTTGGGATAATGATGTTAACTACTGACTGCATAATTTTTCGAAGTTACCTTCTAATTGTATCTGCTGCATACCCTTTAATAAAAGCTAAAAAAAAAAATGCTCTGCTTGAACCAAGATGCCTGCAGGAGTCACCTGGGGCAGCAGCATACAATGGGATAGCTTCCCCAGTGATCCAGGAAATCACAGGGAAGCCATGTTCCTCTTGACTATCTCTCCAACTGCGGACGAGTGCCACCTACAGTGGAGAAAGCAGACTGCATCTGCCTAAAAACTCTGAACTTACAGCTACATAGGCATGCTGGACTCATTTTCAGAAGACCGTCGCCTACCAAAACCTTCTAGCATACACATAAATATTGTGGGGCTGTCTGAGCAGCAGTGGAAGTCAAATATTATCCATGCCGGGAGGTATTCAAGGGTGGCCATCTGGTGTTGACATATCTATATAAGGTACACACAAACGTCATACAAAACATATACAATTTTATTATACAAAGTTAAAAACACATAAATACCAAAACCTTATCTCCTCTGGATGACGAGAACATCACTGCATTCCATGTATATGAGGTGAAGGCCTGGCAAATCTGGCAGTGGACCTGCTATGTCCCCCTAGGTCTGGCCATGATGCCTGAAATAATGGCTTAGGGAGGAAAGTACATGGACTGTGGTGCTGCCCCTCCTCGACCTGACACTTCCTATCCCCTCCTCACCCCCATTCCTCCCATCCCCTCCTCACCCCCATTCCTCCCATCCTGACCCCCCCTTTCTTTTTGCCAGTCCAGAAGTATCTAAGCCACAGAACCTACCTACGCCCTTCTTTAGTAATCCCTACTTTTACAAGGTCACCAGGGAGCCATGGGGTCGAATCAGCTAAACACCTGGATCTGGCAATCTAACTTGTGAACTGTCTAGCTCCTCCCGACTAGGAGGTATACTCTTTACAGTGGTCGTTCTGTCCTGTTTTTACCCAACTGTCAATTTTTGTTATGAGTACGCTCTCCATACTTCGCCTGTATCACAACTTGTTTATGAGTATTGTTCCGGTTGTATCTTTTTATCTATACCAACTGTCGTTGAGGTTCAGTACACTGGAGCTATGCCTCCTTGTTGTTGTATTTTACTAATTTTACAATAAAGCTTTTACAGAATAAGAAAACATTTTGTAGGACACCTAATGCCCCCTACACACTATAAGAAAATCTGGAGAAAATTTTCATCCAAGGAACGATCTTACAATTTTCTGATAGCGTGTACACAACGTTCAACAGCCGATCCTGACCTTTCCGAATTAAATTGTTCAAAGGGACAAACGCCCACATTTTTTAGAACAGAACAAAAGATTCTCATTTAAAATTTCGTACGAGAAATATCAGATACGAAAGACTGTGCATGTTGTCGTATGAGAATTTCCCTACATTATTTCTATCCTTGGTTGCGTCTTGCTGTGAAACATCGAGGAAAACCAGCTGATCGGCCAAATTTTCTCACAGTGTATACGAGCTGTCAAGGTACTGAAATACAACACAGGCTGCAGTTTTTATATTCTCCACAGAGGGTGATCCTACGCATTGTAGGTGGAACGCACACACAGGAAGTGATAGGAGGCGCAGACAGGAAGTGATGTCTTCTGCAGACAGGAAGTGATGTAGCTTTATAACCAGGAAGTTCTAAGTGATAGATGAGTTTGGAGAAAGTAGAGAGGAGACGTTGCTGGAACTGGAGGAGGTAATAAGATATTATTTTATATTTACACCCAGTAACCCCCCGTCATGTCCGTCCTCTTCCTCCATTTTCTTTTGTCACCAGCACATACAAATATATTTAGGAAAAAGGATTGGGTGGTTGTGGAACACGTAATGTAACTTTGAAAAAGTTGCACACGAGATAACAATTTTGTAAACAAAAAAACAACAAAAACATTGAGCTACAAAGGTACAAGGTAAGTTGGAGGGTGAATATGGCCTTTGGATCACATTTCAGTTGACAAATATCAACATCTGGCTTGTATGTACCGACGTCCAACTGGAGTTCACCCACCCACTCCGGGGTTACCAGATAATGATAAAAATAATACTCCAACGGACATGCTTTCAGTTACACCAAAATGCCCATCAGATTCGGCACTCACCGGAAAGGCCAGACCCTTGTGTTACAGCATCCCGATCATCAGTTCTCCAGGTAATCGCCTGTAGTGACAGCAATCACCCAGCGCTGGTCTTCTTCCTCCTAGCCCAGTGGTTCTTAACGTTTTTTGAGTCACATACCACTTTAAGAATCTGATGAAAGCGATGGACCCCCACTGTTATACAAATTTAAATGGTAAATATGGGCCAACATAGAGTCAAGAGACGCTTAGCGGTTTACGCTATAGGCAGAGGCACGGTGTGCTTTCTTTAATTTGTTTCAATGGGAAACCATTGATTGAGAAAAGGAGAGGGCTGTATAGTGAATGTCAATGTTATGCTTTTTCTGACCCTCACAGACCCCCTGAAACCCATCCATGGACTACTTAGGGGTCCATGGACCCCAGGTTAAAAAACCCTGTCCTAGCCTTCTGGTCACTCTTGAGCTCCACAGCAGCACTCCTACATTGGATTACAGCTTCAAAATGCCTAAGAGTGTCCACCTATCGGGCAGGAACTTGATACACAGATTTTTCTTTATCTGACCCTCACGGACCCCCTGAAACCCATCCACGGACCATTTAGAGGTCCATGGACCCCAGGTTAAAAACCCCTGTCCTAACCCTTTGGTCGGTCTTGAGCTCCACAACAGCACCCCAAAATGGAATTACAGCTTCAAATCACCTGGGACTTTCCACTCTCCGCCAGTATATCTGGCAGGAACTTGATACACAGATTTGTCTTTATTTGACCCCCTGAAACCCATCCACGGACCATTTAGAGGTCCATGGACCCCAGGTTAAAAACCTCTGTCCTAGCCCTTTGGTCACTCTTGACCTCCACAACAGCACACCAAAATGGGATCACAGCTTTAAAATACCTAGCACATTACACCTATCGGGCAGGAACTTAAAAAACAGTCATTTGTTATCTGACCCTCACAGACGCCCTAAAACCTATTCATGGACCATAGGTCAAAACCCCCTGCCCTAGCACTTTGGTCACTATTGAGCTCCAATACAGCACCCCTAAAAGGATTACAGCTTCAATTTACCTGGGACTTTCCACCTCTCCTCCAGGATTTTGGGTAGGAACTTGATACACAGATTTTTTTTATCTGACCCTTACAGACCCATTCATGGACCACTTTGGTTAGGAATCAATGTTCTAGACCTTTGGTCAATCTTCAGCTCTACAACAGCAGGTGCTCTATTGGATAACAGCTTCAAACCACCTGGGACTTTCCAACCCTCCTCCAGTATATCAGGCAGGAGCTTGGTACATAGTCAAAAAGATTGATGCCCTATGCACACTAGGCGTTTAGGCCCAATGCATGAGGCACCAGAGTTTAGGTGCAGGGGAAAGCCATAGGTGTACCATCCAGCCCCACTGCCTGTAAAACTCAAGGAGAGTGTGTCGAGCAGTATTAATGTTTAAGGCAGTATGCACCCAGAGATGAATGTCTGGTATGTACTCATCCCTGGGCTTATAATACCCTAAACAATAGTACTGCTCAGTGCACCGAGACACAGATGGAAGAAAATCATATACATCTCCAGTCAAGTTTACAAATTTTCAAAGTTAACATTTTGGTGCACAATCCACATCAGACGTCAAATTACACAGCAACCAAAGAAAAAGATACCTAGTGTGTGAAACTACTATTTGATACATCAGAGCACAGAGCCAAATATCTTAAGATTTAATGCAGGGCAAGGAATAATTAAAAATCAGGAGACTCCAGTATAGAAAATCCAGGGCTTGACCAGTCCCATAGACCCTATGCTAAGATCACTCCTGTGAAATAATATCTTTCTGGAGGACTAAAGTGACTCTCTCACCCAGTGTTGGGACAAGGTCATCCAGAGCCCAGGGCAAAGATCCCAAACTGCCCAGCCTTGTAACAGAAGAGAGATGCCCCATCCTTACAGTAAACTCTTGCGCCCAGGGCAGCCTCCCCTCCTGCCCACCCCTTGTCCCAACTCTGCTCTCACCCCAACTTCCAAGAAAACAAAAGGAATATAACATATGATCCTACAGACTCAACTCAGATCAGTGCTGAAAGGTCAGGCCATATTACTCACCTAGACTGGTCCCACAGATGGCAGTACAACAACTTACATAAGGATAGAGCTGTACCCCCCATAAATATTCTCAAGTTCTTTGTTGGGAACCCAACCAGGTTTCCCAGATTTTGTTGTTAGAGTTGTACATTAAAGAGAGTCTCTAATTTTCACTCGAGATTGATAAGTAAGACTAATAATATAATATAATATAAGAAGCAGTCTGAGATGTCAGAAATCTGTGCAGACATTTTTCACCCCAGTACAATCCAGATAATTCTCAGTTTATTATCCGTCTACAGAGAGGAGAGTCCTGTATAGGTCACATGACCACATCAGTGAAGATGGATGGAGACCAAAC
The DNA here is from genome assembly GCA_037952925.1 of Lithobates clamitans. Taxonomy (NCBI): domain Eukaryota; kingdom Metazoa; phylum Chordata; class Amphibia; order Anura; family Ranidae; genus Lithobates; species Lithobates clamitans. The sequence continues at coordinate 645,038 of JBBGZY010001870.1, forward strand.
CCATGTGACTGAGGGGATATTGAACCTCACCCTGGAGATCATCTATCTGCTGACAGGAGAGGTGAGGAGGATTCTGGGAGGTCACATGGCATCACTCTTATCTCCATTAATAACACACAGACCTGACCGGAGAGGTGAGGAGGATTCTGGGAAGTCTGTAGTGATAATTATAACTTTCTCTCTATATACAGGATTATAAAATAGTGAAGAAAATATCTGGTGATCCATTAACACCCAGCAGCCGTCTTCACAGGACAAACTGCATCACAGTGCCTTCACCTCACTGCCTGACAACAGAGGTAACCAGTGCCAAGAAGATTCTAGAAGTCACCAAGAAGATCATTGAGCTGCTGACAGGAGAGGTGAGCGGTGCCGGGAATTCTGGGACATTATCCAGTAACAGACAAGGGATGTGTCTGGATGGTGACTGTATCATTGTGTGTGTCAGGTTCCTATAAGGTGTCAGGATGTCACTGTCTATTTCTCCATGGAGGAGTGGGAGTATTTAGAAGGACACAAGGATCTCTACAAGGATGTCATGATGGAGAATCAGCCGCCCCTCACATCACCGGGTAAGAGGAGACTTTATTGTAAAGGAGAGAGCAGTACAGAGGGTCCACCTAGATCCCCCATCATCTGATAAACACATAGAAACAATGTATTCATTCAGTGTGTGTGTTTCCTACAGATGGATCCAGTAATGGGAACCCACCAGAGAGATGTCCTCGTCCTCTGTATTCCCGGGATTCCACATGGGAAGATCAAACCATCACTCACCATCATCAGGTAGATGGTACTGAGCATGTAGGCCTAAAAATTCTAAGCCATGAGAGGAGATTCTTCTATGTAAACTCTTGCTCTTTTTAGAAATCTATTCTAACATCTTTGGGGTTTAGGGTGAAGAACTAAATGACATCAAAATTGAGGATAAAGAGGAATCAGAAGAGACGTCAGTGAGTGGAGATCAGCGGTCTATGGAGGAAGGAGGTCCTTTGTACTCCTGGGATTTCATAAAGGAAGATCACAGCTATACACACCATGATCAGGTAGATGGAGGACCGAGACAAGGAAACTATGAAGTAATTCTAAACTTTGATATTATTCTACAATATTATTTTCTTTTTATAAATGTATTCTGTCATCTTTGGGGTTTAGGGTGAAGAACTGAAAGAAATCAAAGCTGAGGTTAAAGAGGAAGAAGAAGAAACGTTGGTGAGTGGAGATCAGCAGTCTATGCAGGAGGGGGAGAGAATTGTGGAAAGCAACCAGGAGGAATCTTCTCTACTAATGGACACAAGTAAGTAACATTAAAAAAAAGGGTACAAGGGTCAGAAATATGTTGGGCAGTGTATAGGGATCATGTTTCCAAAAAAATGAGGCGGTGGTATTATACACAATATAGTAAAGAAATCTCTGATGTTCACCAAAATAATGTAATCAGTGTGTTTCCACTCTACCCAACAAATGATATCAAGATACTGTACACCATATGAAATGTCCATCTCCATTTCTCAATATAATGTCATGTTCCCAACAAATGAGGAGGAGATACTGTACACCATATGAAAGGCCCATCTCCATTCCTCAATATAATGTCATGTTCCCAACAAATGAGGAGGAGATACTGTACACCATATGAAAGGTCTATCTCCATTCCTCAATATACTGTAACGTCATGTTCTCAAAAAATATGATGGAGATACTGTACACCATATGAAAGGTCCATCTGCAGTCCTCAATATAATGTCATGTTTCCAACAAATGAGGAGGAGATACCGTACACCATATGAAAGGTCCATCTCCATTCCTCAATATAACAACATGTTCCCAACAAATGAGGAGGAGATACTGTACACCATATGAAAGGTCCATCTCCATTCCTCAATATAACGTCATGTTCCCAACAAATGAGGAGGAGATACCATACACCATATGAAAGGTCCATCTCCATTCCTCAATATAACGTCATGTTCCCAACAAATGAGGAGGAGATACTGTACACCATATGAAAAGTCCATCTCCATTCCTCAATATAATGTCATGTTCCCAACAAATGAGAAGGAGATACTGTACACCATATGAAAGGTCCATCTCCATTCCTCAATATAATGTCATGTTCCCAACAAATGAGGAGGAGATACTGTACACCATATGAAAAGTCCATCTCCATTCCTCAATATAATGTCATGTTCCCAACAAATGAGGAGATACTGTACACCATATGAAAGGTCCATCTCCATTCCTCAATATAATGTCATGTTCCCAACAAATGAGGTGGAGATACTGTACACCATATGAAAGTTCTCTCTTCATTTATTGAACTTACCATGCCAGTCCTTTTAAACTGTTCAGTGCTAGAGCAAATTATACTGAGTGACTGTATTAAAGAGGCAAAATACTTACAATTTTTCCAAAAAACTTGCTTCCCAACAGATGGACACTATGTTCCGAACAGGAAAAGCTCTGAGGGACATTTTATTTTATCTCCATATTATAACGCCGAAAACCGTGATATTGCACAATATTCTCCAGAAGTAAATCTCAATATTCAAAGTACACATCACAGACCTTACCCCTTAGAGAGGTCAATGGATCCGTCTAATCCTGAGGAATCTTCGGATCAATCACATACTGTTACTCCGGATATCCTTCTGGGATCTCACAGAACCGATACGTCAACAGATCCATCAAATCTTAATGAATCTTCTTTGGGCCATGAAGGATCTCACACAGGAGAGAGCTCATTGTCACCTTTAGAGTACAAAAAATCTCCTAATGAGTGCAGAATATTTGTAAAAAAGAAGAGAAATCAGAAGACTGAACACCCTTTCTCCTGTTCAGCGTGCGGAAAGTCTTTCCCTGTGAAAGCAGACTTCCTCATACACCAGAGAATTCACACGGGCGAGCGTCCTTTTTCTTGCTCAGAGTGCGGGAAATGTTTCATTTCCAAAGAACTCCTTCGTAAACACAAGAGAATTCACACCTCCGAGGGTCCTTTCTCGTGTTCGGAGTGTGGGAAATGTTTCAATATGAAAGGATACCTCCTCAAACACCAGAGAATTCACACGACCGAGCGTCCTTTCTCGTGTGCGGAGTGCGGGAGATCTTTCACTATGAAAGGAGACCTTCAGAAACACCGTATCGTTCACACCGGTGAACGTCCTTTCTCATGTTCGGAGTGCAAAAAATGTTTCTACCGCAAAGCGGACCTCCTTATACACCAGAGAACTCACACCGATGAGCGTCCTTTTTCTTGTACAGAGTGCGGGAAATGTTTCCTTGCCAAAGGACACCTTTATAATCATCAGAGAGTTCACATGGGTGAGCGCCCGTTTTCATGTTTAGAGTGCGGGGAAAGATTTTTTACCAAAGGGAAACTTCTTGAACACCAGAGAAGTGACGCGGCACAGCACTCTCTTTCGTGCTCAGAGTGCGGGAAATGTTTCTTACGCAAAACGGACCTTCATGTTCACCAGAGAAGTCACACGGCTGAGCGCCCTTTCTCCTGTGCAGAGTGCGGTAAATGTTACAATCGGAAAGGAGACCTTAATACTCATCGGAGAATTCACACCTGTGAACCTTTCTCATGCGCAGTGTGCGGGAAATGTTTCACCGTAAAAGACAGCCTTCACGCACACCAGAAAATTCACACGGGTGAGCGCCCTTTCTCCTGTTCAGAGTGCAGGAAATGTTTCATTAGAAAAGGAGACCTTCGTAGACACCAGAGAAGTCACACGGGCGAGCGCCCTTATTCATGTTCAGAGTGCGAGAAATCGTTCACTCAACAAGGGTCCCTCGTTATCCACCAGAGAATTCACACGGGCGAGCGCCCTTATTCTTGTTCAAAGTGTGGGAGATGTTTTACGCATAAAGGAAATTTAACAAAACATGAGAGGACACACGTACATGCCGATTGTACATAGGCTTTTTAACGGGTGGAAAGGTTCAGTAGACATGCGCAATATGTTTCGTTCCGAATTCGTTTTCTAACAAATTTTGACAAATTCATTAATTCGGAACTATCCGAATGAGCGAAAACCTGTTTAATGGATTTTTCTGAATATTCGTAAATTAGAAAATTTCGGAAATTCGGAAATTCGAATATTCGAAAACTCATAAATTCAAATATTTGGAATTTAGAATGAAAATTTAAAAGAATGAAAATCCAAAAATAGGAGCGAAAATTGGAAAATCTGAAATAATAACTAACTAATAATAACTTAACTATTACCAACTATTACATTATAGGTATTGGAATTTCCTTTCAAATTTGGCTGTTAGTGAATGTAACAAATACGAATTTATCCAACGTTACGAAATATCCAAATTAACGAAAACCCGTTTAACTAATTTTTCTGAATATTCTAAAAATTCGTAAATGAGAAAATCCGAAAATGAGAAAATCGGAAAACATGTAAACTTGAAAATTCGGAAAATCGGAAATTCAAAATCCGAAAAGTCAGATAGCGGGATTTCAGAAGAGAGAAAGTAGGGTAGCCAGGCAGAGAAGTCATCAAAAAAGGTTGCTACTGGTCCAGGGGGCCAGTAGATCACAGGTATCCTTAGAGAAACTGGGGAGAAGAGACGAATGCAGTGTGCCTCAAATGAGGAGAGCGACAGAGAGGGAGGTGGGTGAAGTACCTGAAAGGTACTATGTGGGGCTAAAAGGATTCCAACACGCCCTCCTTTGCATCCACTGGATCTGGGGGAGTGAGTCCAAAGAAGACAACCGTGGGAGAGGGCAGCAGAAAATGCAGTGTCGGATTCATGAAGCAAGGTTTCGGTAATGGCAAGTAGATTAAATGAGTTAGCAATAAAGAGATCATGGAGAGAGGCGAGTTTGTTACAGACAGAGCGGGCATTTCAAAGGGCACAAGAGAAAGTTATTATTAGTTAGTTATGATTTCAGATTTTCAAATTTACGAATATTCGGAAAAAAATTTGTTAAACGGGTTTTCGTTAATTTGGATATTTTCAAATTAACGAATTTGTCGAAATTCGTTACAAAACAAATTCAGAACGAAACGAATTGCACATGTATAATGACCGGCAAAGCTGTCAGCACACAGTGTACACTGATCATCAGTGCCCTGATTATCAATGTATCCTCATTAGTGCAGATCAGTGCAGCTCATCAATGTCAACCAGTGCCCAATAAAGTGATATTAAAGTCTGCTCTGTGTAATGGTTTTGCACAGAGTAGCCCGATCCTCCTCTTCTCGGGTCCCTCGCCGGCACTCCTGGCCTCTCCCTTCTGTGACTGAATACCTGATGTAAGGAAATGTCCCACACTCCGCTTGAGTGCTTTAATCATATACCACTTCCTCCCAATCTGAATATAGATATCAGATATTCCAGCCGCTCACAAGCACAAAACAAGACAATGCTTGTTTAGTTGCTGAACATGGACTGTTTATTAGAACCAAAATACAAGTCTTATATACAGTAGAAGAGGAGGTCCCCTCTCCTGCTCATATTATTCTAACAATACAACTGTAACCAGAAACCTAATTAACATGAGCTAATTAACTATTTCCTTAAAGCAGCCGATGTGACTCCGTGCCCTCCTGAACATTGTTATAATTAATCTGGATTTCATTACAGGTCAGACTTGTTGTCACAGAGCTTCACACAGTAGATTATACATTATCAGTATAAATACAGGACACCTTCTCACAATAGCAGGAGCTCCAGCAGGAGTCGGCCCATCTCTCACATTGTACAGAGGCCAATGTGATCAGCTCTCTCAACTAACATGTTGAGTTTAGAATCAAACAAACCAAGAATAGTCTTTACATATATCCTGGGAGCTATTGTGGATAAATATTACTGTCCCATTTTAAGTAATCCAAGATATATTCTCTCAGTCACCCTGTGCCAGGATGGCACAGGGTGACTTAGACATAAGAGGTGCATGAGGAGCTGAAACAAGGGTTTCCCAACCTTTCCAAGGGATTCTGGGTTCCATGGGGCCCTCCCGTCACACCTGACTAATAACTAACTAACAGACTAAAAAAAGACAGTCACTTCCAGCGCTCAGAGGTCCTCTATGGTAAAGAGCAACAAGGGCATCAGTATTCCAAGACTAGGTGGATGCTGCCCTCCTCAGATGGGGTGATCCGATGGAAACTACGAAAACAAAGCAAAATGGAAGGCGCACACCTAGTGCATTACCAATGAGATTTATTGAAAAATAAAAACAGTAAAAAGTGAGTACTCACAAAGTGCAACTCTCATCAAGTGGTAAAAGCTGACACATTTTGGGGGCACACCCCCTTCCTCAGAGAAAAACTTTGCTCTGAGGAAGGGGGTGCGCCCCAAAGCGCGTCAGTTTTTACCCCTTGATGTGATTTAGCACATGTGTCCACACTATCCCACACTGTGTGGTTTTATGGCTTATTGAGAGTTGCACTTTGTGAGTACCCATTTTTTACTGTTTTTATTATTCAATAAATGTAATATGTAATGCACTAGGTGTGTGCGCCTAACAAACAGAAAGCCTAACTAACTAACTATTTACAAATGGGGAACACAGAAAAGCAGGGGGAAAACTGGAGCTGCAGGGAGCAGATAGGAAGGGGGAACCAAAACTGGGGTCAGGAACAAGGGGGAGCAGGTACAAGGCAGCAGGGTACAGCGTACAGGACCAGGATAAGGGCTAGCAGTATCTGGCAACAAGCAAAACACTGGTGCGAGAGGCACTAATAGGGGAGGACCTAAATACCCTCCCAGCAGCCAGAAGATCCCAGTATCAATACCAATCAGTTTCCACCTTATGCTGGCTGCTGGGAGGGTATTTAGGCCTTCTCTCCTATTAGTCCCTCTTCCTCCAGTGTTTTGCTTACTGCCAGATACTGCTAGCCATTATCCTGGTCCTGTATGTTCTACCCTGTATCCTGATGCCTGGAGACACCCACTGGCGGACACTGGAATTACAACCCTCCACCCAGGGAACCACAGTGCCACCAGCAAGTCATCCAGGTTCTGACAATTATAGTAATATGCTCCCTCACGCACGTAGATGACACAACACGATCACACAGGCAACCCAACAGCACTGAACCCATCAAGATGGGTAACACTGAAAATCATGACCATCTACGGGGGCAGCAAAAGTGAAGTTTTGACCTCACAAGAACAACCTTTCCAATACGCGGGCAACAAAGAAGCAATGATAACAGTACATAGCCAAGACAAGTACAGGAGCATCCAATCCAATCAGCACTTCTCTTGCATCAATGGACATTTGTATAGGTCACTATTAGCTGCAGCATTGTTCTTTTTGTGGTCCAGCCAATGTATAATCCTTCATAAATGTAATGTATTTTTTTACTTAATTTGTTCAAGATTTTTTTGTTAATATAAACTTTGTTTGTTACTTTGTTATTCAGATTTTCTAATATAAAAAAGAATGCTCTAAAAATCTACACTTAACAATAATCTGTTATGAGTTCCTTTTTTTTAAGAAATTACCATAATTCTTAGATGACTGGTGGAATAATTTCCCTTGGGATTAATAAAGTATTCTGAATCTGAATGTGAATCTGAGTCATAAAGGTGGGGACTATGAAGTGGCAACACGTGGATCCGGATCAGTGGGGGACGGTGGCCAGTTGTCAGCTGGGACTGTGGAGCAGGAAGCAGTGCCAGAACAAGGTCATCTAGAATCCAGCCCAGGGTGAACATGCAAAACTGTGCCCCCCTCCCCCCCAAGATGTATGAGATTTATGTGTCAATAAAAATCATGACGGTGGGAACTATTGAGTGGCAACACGTGGCTATGGATCAGTGGGGAAAGTAGCCAGTTGTCAGCTGGGACTGTGGAGCAGGAAGCAGTGCCAGAACAAGGTCATCTAGAGTCCAGCCCAGGGTAAACATGCCAAACTGTGCCCCCCCCCCCAAGATGTATGAGATTTATGTGTCAATAAAAATCATGACGGTGGGAACTATTGAGTGGCAACACGTGGCTCTGGATCAGTGGGGAAAGTAGCCAGATGTCAGCTGGGACTGTGGAACAGGAAGCAGTGCCAGGACAAGGTCATCTAGAGCAGTGGTTCTCAACCCTGTCCTCAAGTACCCCCAACAGGCCATGTTTTGGGAATTTCTCTTCAATAAAATAGCTGTCCAAAATACCAAGCCATTGACTCAGATTTAAAGCACCTGTGCAAGATAAAGGAAAACCTGCAAACATTGCCTGTTGGGGGGTACTTGAGGACAGGATTGAAAACCACTGATCTAGAGCCCAGAGTGACCATGCCAAACTGTGCCCCCCACCCCCCTAAGATGTATGAGATTTATGTGTCAGTAAAAAAAACATGGAGGTGGGGACTATGGAGTAGCAATCCGTGGATTTGGATCAGTATGGATGGTGGCCATGTGTCAGCTGGGACTGTGGAGCGGAAAGTAGTGCCGGGAGAAGGTCTTCTAGAGCCCAGGATGAACACACCAAACTGCACCCCTCCCCCCAAGATGTATGAGATTTATGTGTCAGTATAAATCATGAAGGTGGAGACTATAGAGTGGCAACACGTGGATCTGGATCAGTGGGGACAATGGCCAGGTGTCAACTGGGACTGTGGATCAGAAATCAGAGCCGGGACAAGGTCATCTAGAGCCCAACAAGCCAAAACTGTGCCCCCATGGGGTATGAGATTTATGTGTCAGCAAAAATCATTTAGGGGAAGGGGGGGACTATGGAGTGGCAACACGTGGATCTGGGTCAGTGGGGATGGTAGCCAGGTGTCAGCTGAGACTGTGGAGCAGAAAGCAATGCCAGGACAAGGTCATCTAGAGCCCAGAGCTAACATGCCAAACTGCTCCCCTCCCACCCCCCCCCCCTCAAGATCTATGAGATTTATGTGTCAGTAAAAATCAGGAAGATGGGGACTATAGAGTGGCAACACATTGATCTGGATCAGTGGGGATGGTGGCCAGGTGTCAGCTGGGTTTGTGTTGCAGGAATCAGTGCTGGGACTAGATCATCTAGAGCCCAAGGGGGAAAACATGCCAAACTGCCCCCCCAAATGTATGATATTTATGTGTCAGTAAAAATCATTAAGGTGGGGACTATGAAGTGGCAACACGTGGATCCTGATCAGTGGGGACAGTGGCCAGGTGTCACCTGGGACTGTGGAGCAGAACGCAGTGTCAGGACAAGCTTATCTAGAGCCTATGTGAACATGCCAAACTGCCCCCCCCCCTAAGATGTATGAGATTTATGTGTCAGTAAAAATCATGAAGGTGGGGACTATGGAGCGGCAACACGTCGGATCTGGATCAGTGGGGATGAAGGCTGGGTGTCAGCTGGGACTGTAGAGCAGGAAACAATGCCGGGACAAGGTCATCTAGAGTCCATGGTGAACATGCCAAACTGCGCCCCCCCCAAAGGTATGAGATTTATTTGTCAGTAAACCCCCCCCCACAAAAAAACTGAGCACTTATCTGCATGCTTATCCCCTATGCATAAATGCCCCCTCCTTCCAGTACAAATCCACCCCACTGCTAAAATCCCTCCCTCCCAGCCCAAATTTTTTCCCCTCCATTCCCCAAATCCCCTAGCCTAAATGCCCCCCTCCACTCCAACCCCCCCCCCCCCCAGCACAAACCCTTTACTGCTAAAATTTCCCCTCCTGGTACACATTTTCTCCCCTCCATGTCAAATCCCCCCCCCCAACCCCCTCAATTCCCCTTCTAGCACAAATCTTTTTCCCCCATCCCCCCTCTCAACACAAATCCCCCTAAAGCACCACTCTTAGCATCCCCTCCCCCCAGATTTCCTCTCCTAGAACAATACTTACCCCATGTCGCCCCCCCCCCCCAAATTCCCCCTTCTAACACCTATCCCCTCCCCCAAATCCTATCTCACAAGATATCACAGTGCCCAGGGCAGCTTCCCCTCCTGCCCACCCATTGTTCCGGCCCTGGCAGGAAGTATGGTGTGGGTAGAGTGGAGCAGTGACGGTGAGAACTATGAGGCAGTATTTTACGGATCTGCATCAGCAAGGACTGTTGATCTGCATCAGAGAAGACTGTAGTGAGGCAACACTTGGGAGAGTGGAGCGGCTACAGCATGGAGTGCCTATTGATGTGTAGAGTGGTATTAGTAGGAAATGTGGAGCCATATTGTAGGCAATGTGATGTGGTACCAGCAAGGACTGCTGAACCATTCATAGAGTACAAGGTATTCTGTGAATGGACAATGGGAGGGATCGATAAATTACTTGTAGTATGGTACCTCTGGTATGGTTCCAGGAGGGGGCTACAGGCTCGCCTTTCACTTTCCTGCCAGGCTGTATGTTTGGATAAGGGTCTTGTAAGGGTTTTGGGGAGACCCAATGCTTTTTTATCTTGTCTGTTGCATGGGTATTCCCCTTGAAATCTATGCCAGGTCAGCAGTGGTGTCATTAGGGTTGGTGCCACCTGGTGCAGTAAAACATGGTGTCACCCCATGCCCGCCTCTCCTGGGGCTCGGTATGGAATGTACCATGTTAGTAAGTAGGGGGAGGGGAAGGGAGGTGATGGATGGAATGTACCATGTCAGTATGTAGTAGACATGTGCAATTTTTTTCGTACAAACCGAAAATTCGTACGAATTTCTGAAAATTCATACATTCGGAAGCATCCGAAATACGAATTGCCATGCTTCCGAATTTTATAGAAATATGAAATTGACGAATTTCGGATCCAAATTCCATTACAACGGAAAAGTGACTGGTGTTTTGTTGACCAATCAGAGGTTTTCTTCTGCTGTTTTTAAAAACCGTTTTATCAATGTCATAATAATTAGGATTATAAAACCCTGGAAGGTGGGAGCCCCTCATAATGAGCACAGCAGGGGTACAGCCCCAGGAGGAACGTCCTCCTGGGGCTGTACCCCTGCTGTGCTCATTATGAGAGGCTCCCACCATCCCTGTGCTGTGCTGACTTCCTCCTGGGGCTGTACCCCTGCTGTGTTCATTATGAGGGGCTCCCACCATCCCTGTGCTGTGATGACTTCCTGGGGCTGTACCCCCGCTGTGCTCATTATGAGGGGCTCCCACCATCCCGGTACTGTGCTCATTATGAGGGTCTTCCACCATCCCTGTGTTGTGCTGACTTCCTGGGTTTGTACCCCTGCTGTGCTCATTATGAGGGGCTCCCACCATCCCTGTGCTGTGATGACTTCCTGGGGCTGTACCCCCGCTGTGCTCATTATGAGGGGCTCCCACCATCCCTGTACTGTGCTCATTATGAGGGTCTTCCACCATCCCTGTGCTGTGCTCATTATGAGGGGCTCCCACCATCCCTGTACTATGCTCATTTTGAGGGTCTTCCACCATCCCTGTGTTGTGCTGACTTCCTGGGTTTGTACCCCTGCTGTGCTCATTATGAGGGGCTCCCACCATCCCTGTGCTGTGCTCATTATGAGGGGCTACCACTATCCCTGTGCTGTGCTGACTTCCTTGGGGAAGTCAGCACAGCACAGGGATGGTGGGAGCCCGCTCATGATGAGCACAGCAGGGGTACAAACCCTGGAAGACCCTCATAATGAGCACAGTACAGGGATGGTGGGAGCCCCTCATAATGAGCATAATGAGTCCGACGACTGCCATATTGAGAAAGGTATTTTTTGCTTTTTAAATTCATCATAACGAACGTTCGTAATTGTTACGAAAAGTTAACAAACCTAACGAAAATTCGTATATCGTACGAATCCAAATTGGATTTCGGACACTAATTGCGAAATATGAATTAACAGCTAATACGAAACGAAACGGAAAGAAACTAAACAAATGTATTGACGGCGCACATGTCTACTATGTAGGGCTACAGTAAAGAAGGTTTGGAATGCCCCATGTCTCAGTGACATCAGAGGGAGGTGGGGCAGGGGATTAATGTCTCCCCCCTGGTGGTAGAGGAGGAGGTACACAGGACACACACTGACCTGCTGTCTCTCTCTCTCTCCGGTTCTCTTTCTGATCTCCAGCATACAAGCAGTGGAAATCTTCATCGCATCCTCTCCACAAACACTTTGACCCCGAGTCTCCGCCTCCTGTCCCTGCTTCATGGGCGCCGCCATCTTTCCAGCTCCCTCTATAGGGATGAATGGGGGTTGGACTCTGAAAACATGGTGGCTCATCCCAGCCAGGGACCCTGGCCTTCCCAGGGCCAGAGCAGACACCGGGGAGGAGTCACTCCTCTGGCGGGTGTCACCTGGGTGTGGTCCGCACCTCCATAGCGATGCCACTGCAGGTCAGAAGGGCCTGGTATGGAATTAGGGGGGACCCCAAGATTTTTGTGTGGGGTTCCCATTAAAATACATACCTGAAGGGTATTGTATGAATTTCGGGAGGGGTATATATACCCCATTCTGTTATTTTTTATTTTTTTACATGTCAGCCACCAGCGGAGCCCTTTTGTTTACATTTAGCTGCAAGATGGAATCCCTGGCTGGCAGTTGGGTCAGCTTGTGTTGGACATGGAGTTGGACTGACTAGATTGGTCACTGGTCCTGGGTGGGTATTCGTGTGGGCAAAAAGGAAGGAATGCCTTCCAGTGGGTAGTGCCCATTGATGCATGGTGGCGATGGGCTGCTGCCTTTTCTATGCGACCCTAAGGTCGTTTCAGCATGTAGACTTAGCTAGAGGAAAAGGAATACCCGGTGTCCAGAAAATTTGTGACCTCTAAAATATGGCTTGTAGACGTTTATGAAAAAGTAGCAACATGTACATCAAGCCAAAGTGTTTTTGGGGGGGATAGACTCCTCCTTCCTCAGGTCTGTTGCTGCGTACTATTTGGTGGAAACAATTCCCACGAGTGGTTATGTTGGATCAAAGTTTCAGAAACCAGGATGCCGGCTTTAGTTGTATGGGCAGCAACTAATACAACTAAAGCCGACATCCTGCCATCCTGGTTTTCTGAAACTTTGATCCAACATAACCACTCATGGAAATTGTTCCCACCAAATAGTACGCAGCAGCAGCCCTGAGGAAGGGGGAGTTGGCTTGATGTACACCTTGCAACTTTTTAATAAACGTCTACGAACCATATTTTAGACGTCACATTTCTCTGGACACTGGGCGCTCCTTTTTTTTTTATCTAAGTCTACAAGTTGAATGGGCTTGGCAGGGATGACTTACTTATTGTTAGGACACTGGCCATCACCACCTTTCCTGCCTCTCTAACAACCAGTAGGGTTGCCACCTCATCCCTTTAAACCTGAACATGTATTACACGGGTTCTGTGGCTGATTAAGGTGGCAATTAAACTCACTTGGTGCCTTATCTGCATTAAATTAGCCTCAGAACCCGTGTAATTCGTATGTGTTCGGGTTTAAAGGGGTGAGGTGGCAACCTGAAGTCTGACTGGGAAGCTGTCACATTTAGCAGCAAAAGTATGTTGTAATACCGATGCTAAATGTTTCACTTGCCCTCCGAATGAATACAATTTGGACTGAACTGGTCTGAGCTCCAAGCTAATCCCTACTTACTACCACCTGCGGTTACAGAACAACATATTTAAAAGGGTGCTGGGAACATTCAATCTTGTACTTACGTTTTAATTTATTTAGTGTCACGTAGTTATACATTTTAATAAAAACAGTCAAAAAGTTTTCATTGTTGGAGTTCTAACTCTAAACTGATATCAAAGTATTGAAAAACAACGTACGCTGCAGTTTTTATATTGCCCACAAGGTGGTGATCTCACTTAGTGGCGGTGGAGCGCACACACAGGAAGTGATGTTGGGTAAAAACAGGAAGTGATGTCACACATAAACAGGAAGTTCCGGGTGAAAGGTGAGTTGGGAGGAAGTAAAGAGGAGACCTTGCTGAAACTGAGGGCTGAGGAAGTAACAAGATATTGATAAGACTACAGCAGGCAGGTTAGTCTGCTGGAAAAAAGTCATTGGTGCTGACCTGCCCGCAGCCTGGGAACTCCGAGTCAGGAAACGGGCAGAGGAGGTCCTTGCAGACTTCTGAATTCCCGGACTTTGTTTATGCTGCTCCCCTCCGGTAAGTGTTAGAGATCACTCTACGTCAGGAGGACAAACTTACTTAAAGCGGAGTTCCACCCAAAAGCGGAACTTCCGCTTTAAGGAGTCCTAACTCCCTGACATGCCACATTTGTCGTGTCTTTTTTGCGGGGGAGGGGAGTGGGTACCTAGTTTTGACAGGTACCCAGCTCCCACTTCTGTTAGCTCCGCCTAGGTGACTCCTCCTCGCCCCCTCCCTCCCTGCAATCTCCTGGGACACGTCACAGGTCCCAGAAGATGCCCGGCCATTCAGAATGGGGGATAGCGGAGAAATCCCCGCTGAGCAAGCGGATTCCGCTTAGCGGAGGTGCCCATGTGCAAGGAGCCTAAGGTGGCATGAGTTACTGGATCTCCTATCACCCCCACCTTGCTGCACTGTCCTCTCCTATTGAGCCGCTGCCCATCACATCAAGCCTAGTACACATGGCCTGAACACCGGGCAACATCGGCCGGTTCAATAAAAACTGTCCGCCATTCAGCACGTGTGTATGGCAGCCAGTCCGACAGAAGCATGCTGAAAAAAATGGCTCCTAAGTTTTCAGGCTGGCTCCTAGATTCCAAGCAAATTTGTTAAGCTGATCTATAGGAATTCTTGTTCCCTCTTCTCCTCCTCTCTTTCTCTCTTCTTCTCTCCTCCTCTCTTCTTCCCTCTTCTTCTCTCTTCTTCCCACTCCTCCTTCTCTCTTCTTCCCACTTCTTCTCTCTTCTTCCCACTTCTTCTCTCTTCTTCCCACTTCTTTTCTCTTCTTCCCACTTCTTTTCTCTTCTTCCCACTTCTTTTCTCTTCTTCCCACTTCTCCTTTTCTCTTCTTCCCACTTCTCATTCTCTCTTCTTCCCTCTTCTCCTTCTCTCTTCTTCCCTCTTCTCCTTCTCTCCTCTTCCCTCTTCTCCTTCTCTCCTCTTCCCTCTTCTCCTCCTTCTCTCTTCTTCTTCCCTTTTCTTCCCTCTTCACTTTCCCTCTTCTTCTTCTCTCCTCTCTTTTGTCCTTTCCTCTTATCTCCTACTTCCCTCTTCTCCATCTCTCTTCTCCTTCCCTCTCTTCTCTTCTTTTTCTCTCTTCTCCTTTCTTCTGCCTCATCTCTCTTCTCCTCTCTTCTGCCTCATCTCTCTTCTCCTCTCTTCTCCTTCATCTCTCTTCACTCTTCTCTCTTCTCACTCTCTCTTTTCATTCTCTCTGTCTCTCTTCTCTTTCTATCTTCTCCTTCTCTCTTCTTCTCTCTTCTCCTTCGATCATAGTATTAGCCTACATACAATATAGACAAGGGCTGTACCGAACCTAATGTAAAAGTGGGCATTTTTTAAATAACGTACATACAGTAGGCCATTCAAATTTATTCTGCTGTTAAAGTAACTCTTCTTCTATAGGAATTATTCTATTTCTCTCTTCTTCTTCTTTTTCTCTCTTCTTCTTCTTCCCTCTTCTCCTTCTCTATTCTCTCTTCTCTCTTCTTCTTCCCCCTTCTCCTTTTCCTTCTCCTCTCTTCTTCTGCTCTCCTCTTCTTCTCTCCTCTCTCTTCTCTTTCCCCTTTCTTCTCTCCTCTCTCTTCTCTTTCCCTTTTCTTCTCTCTTCTCTTTCCCTTTTCTTCTCTCTTCTCCTTCCCTCTTCTACTCTCTTCTCCTCCCCTCTTCTACTCTCTTCTCCTTCCCCCTTCTTCGTCTCTCTTCTCTTTTCTCCTTCTCTTTTCTCTGTCTCTCTTCTCTCTTCTTCTTCTCTCTTATCCCTTTCTATTTTCCTTCTCACTGTTTCAATTCTCTGCCTCTCTTCTGTGCCTCTCTTCTGTGCCTCTCTTCTGTGCCTCTCTTCTGTGCCTCTCTTCTCCGCCTCTCTTCTCTGCCTCTCTTCTCTGTCTCCCTTCTCCATCTCTCTTCTTCTTCCATCTTCTCCTTCTGTCCACTCCTTCTGTCTTCTTCTGCCTTCTCCTCAGCCCTCTCCTTCTGTCTTCTTCCGTCTTTTCCTTCTCTCTTCTCCTTCTCTCTTCTCCTTCTCTCTACTCCTTCTCTCTTCTCTGTGACTGAAGTCTCCCCACTCCCTCCCTTCTCCCTCCTGCCTCCAAGCGAGTGAGTACACTAAGGTAAGGGAGACTTAGATGTAAGGGGTGCCCTGTGGACTCTGATGTAAGGGGAGCTTTGGGAACCCTAATTTAGGGGGGAATGCTGGGAACTTTGATGTAAGTGGGAGGTTTGGTGAGCAGAAACCCCCTAACATCAGAGTTTCACTTTACACCAGAGTCCACAGTGTTCAGCCTTTAAAATAAAATTTTGCTGTGCGCAGCTAAAGTGTTCGGGTTTGGCTTGAAGAAAAGGTGGCAACTCTAGATGAACAAAAAGCTGCATATTTGGTAGTGCTGTGGTGGCAAAATGATCCTCTGTAGCACAAGAAACTTTCTTGCGAGGACCATGTGGGACTTCCAATCCAGCAGTTGTTATCTAGTATAGGAAGCAGTCTGAGACTGAGGAGAATCATTATTCATCCTGAGACAGTGCAAATAATTCTCAGTTTACTATCTTTCTACAGAGAGAAGTGCCCTATATAAATCACATGACCATAGCAATGAAGAGGGATGGCAACCAAAGTCATGTGGGTGAGAGGATATTAGACCTCACCCTGGAGATCATCTACCTACTGACCGGAGAGGTGAGGAGGATTCTTGGGGGTCACATGACATCACTTTTATCTTCCGTAGTAATAATTGTTACTGAATCTCTTTGCACAGGATTATGAAGTGAGGAAAACATCCGATGAGCCATGGACACCCAGCAGCCGTCATCACAGGACATCACTCATCACAGTGCCTCCACCTCACTGCCTGAGAGAAGAGGTAACCAGTGCCAAGAATATTCTAGAAATCACCAACAAGATCATTGGTCTGCTGACAGGAGAGGTGAGCGGTGCCGGGAATTCTGGGACATTATCCAGTAACAGACAAGGGATGTGTCTGGATGGTGACTGTATCATTGTGTGTGTCAGGTTCCTATAAGGTGTCAGGATGTCACTGTCTATTTCTCCATGGAGGAGTGGGAGTATTTAGAAGGACACAAAGATCTCTACAAGGACATCATGATGGAGGATCAGCCGCCCCTCACATTACCGGGTAAGAGGAGACTTTATTGTAAAGGAGAGAGCAGTACGGAGGGTCCACCTAGATCCCCCATCATCTGATAAACACATAGAAACAATGTATTCAGTCAGTGTGTGTGTTTCCTACAGATGGATCCAGTAATGGGAACCCACCAGGGAGATGTCCCCGTCTTCTGTATTCCTGGGATTCCACACATGAAGATCACACCATCCCTCACCATCATCAGGTAGATGGATCTAGTAACAGAAACCCACCAGAGAGAAGTCCCCATCCTCTGTATTCCCGGGATTCCACACATGAAGATCACACCATCCCTCACCATCATCAGGTAGATGGATCTAGTAACAGAAACCCACCAGAGAGAAGTCCCCATCCTCTGTATTCCCAGGATTCCTCACAGGAAGATCCCACCTTCCCTGACCATCATCAGGTAGTATGAGAGTGAACACTTAAAAACATATTTCAAGCAGTTGGATGACATTCCTCTTGCTCCTTAATATAAATCTTGTTATATTATCTTTGGGGTTTAGGCTGTAGAGCTAAAAGACCTCAAAATTGAGATTAAAGAGGAAGAAGAAGAGATGTTGGTGAGTGGAGATCAGCAGTCTATAGAGGAGGGGGCGTCTTCTCAACATATGGACACATGTAAGTAATAAGGAATAAATGCAGAAACAGTTTCCATTTTCAATTTAAATCTGGATAATCACTATGTATTTAAAGAGATATATATTCCTAGAGTTCATCAGTCCCCCTCAAAAAATCGACCCCCTCTCAAAAAAAAAAAAAAAACGAAAACAAAATGTCAATTTGCTCCAACAAAGATAAAAGACTTTCTTCCTGCTCCCAAAAGAGAATCGGACAATTTCCTTTGATTAACACATTACTATAATTTGTCCCAAAAAAATTTGTAACAATGTATATTTTTTTGCAATTAGAAACAGATCTACTTGTTTCTAAAGTAATATAGTGAATCATAGCTAACTATTACTGGTGAAAGACGATTCCATATTTTCACAGCCCTTACAGCAAAGAACTATTTTTGTATTTAGAAGTTTTACCTTTATTCTTGTAATTATACAGAGTTTGTGCTGTCCTTGAGCAAAATAGAGAACTTCTCATCCCCCAAAAGGGAAATTGTTAGAAGACTTTACTGTTGACACTAAGAACATCATCGATGTACCTATTGCAGTGCTCAATGTTCCAAACAAATGAGTTGCAGGTCTTTTACACCATATGAATCTCCATTCCCCTCTATAAGAATATATTTGTTATATTTTCCACACAACCAAAGGTTCCTAACAAGTGAAGAGGAGATACTGTACACCATATGAAAGGTCCATCTCCATTCCTCAATATAACGTCATGTTCCCAACAAATGAGGAGGAGATACTGTACACCATATGAAAGGTCCATCCCCATTTCTTAATATAACGTCATGTTCCCAACAAATGAGGAGATACTGTATATCATATGAAAGGTCCATCTCAATTCCTCAATATAATGTCATGTTCCCAACAAATGAGGAGGAGATACTGTACACCATATGAAAGGTCCATCTCCATTCATTAATATAACGTCATGTTCCCAACAAATGAGGAGGAGATACTGTACACCATATGAAAGGTCCATCTTCATTCCTTAATATAATGTCATGTTCCCAACAAATGTGGAGGAGATACTGTACACCATATGAAAGGTCCATCTCCGTTCCTCAATATAATATGTTCCCAACAAATGAGGAGGAGATACTGTACACCATATGAAAGGTCCATCTCCATTCCTCAATATAATATGTTCCCAACAAATGAGGAGGAGATACTGTACACCATATGAAAGGTCCATCTCCATTCCTCAATATAACGTCATGTTCCCAACAAATGAGGAGGAGATACTGTACACCATATGAAAGGTCCATCTCCATTCCTCAATATAATGTCATGTTCCCAACAAATGAGGAGGAGATACTGTACACCATATGAAAGGTCCATCTCCATTCCTCAATATAACGTCATGTTCCCAACAAATGAGGTGGAGATACTGTACACCATATGAAAGGTCCATCTCCATTCCTCAATATAACGTCATGTTCCCAACAAATGAGGAGGAGATACTGTACACCATATGAAAGGTCCATCTCCATTCCTCAATATAACGTCATGTTCCCAACAAATGAGGAGGAGATACTGTACACCATATGAAAGGTCCATCTCCATTCCTCAATATAATGTCATGTTCCCAACAAATGAGGAGGAGATACTGTACACCATATGAAAGGTCCATCTCCATTCCTCAATATAATGTCATGTTCCCAACAAATGAGGAGGAGATACTGTACACCATATGAAACTAAATATGACTAAATGAAAAATATTCACCATTTTTGTTTTATTCCTTTACAACAGATGGATCCTATGTTCAGAATGGGAATAGCTCTGAGGAGCTTCTTATTTTATCTCGAGATTGTGATGCAGAAGACAATAGTATTGCACAATATTTTTCAGGACTAAATCCCATTACAGGAAACGCACATCACCGATTTTACCCCTTGGAGCAATCAATGGATACATCTAATCCTAAGGAATCTTCTTCGGGCCACATAGGAATTCACACAAAAGTGGGTTCATTGTCTTCCTTGGGGTGCAATAAATCCCACGCTGTATACAAAACGCTTCTAAAAAAGGAGAGAAGTCACAAGAGTGAGTGTCCTTTCTCATGTTCAGAGTGCGGGAAATGTTTCAGTAGCAAAGAACAGCTTCATAAACATTGGAGAATTCACACGAGAGAGCGTCCTTTCTCGTGTTCAGAGTGTGGGAAATCTTTCATTTACAATAGGGAGCTCATCAATCACCAAAGAAGTCACACAGGTGAACGTCCTTTCTCATGTTTAGAGTGCGGGAAATCTTACCTTCAAAAAGGAGATCTTCTTAAACACCAGAGAACTCACACAGGCTCTTTCCCTTTTACATGTTCAGAGTGCGGGAAAAGTTTCAATAAGAAAGGGACGCTTCGTGAACACCAGAGAATTCACACGGGTGAGCGTCCTTTCTTGTGTCCAGAGTGTGGGAAGTCTTTCACTATGAAAGGAGACCTTGTTAAACATCAGAGAATTCACACGGGTGAGCGTCCTTTCGCATGTCTAGATTGCGGGAAATGTTTCACTATGAAAAAAGACCTGCTCAGGCACCAGATAATTCACACGGGCGAGCGTCCTTTTTCATGTTCAGAGTGCGGGAAATGTTTTACACAAAAAGGAAGTCTAATCAGACATGAGAGAATTCACACTGGTGAGTGTCCTTATCCATGTTCAGAGTGCGGGAAATGTTTCATTAGGAAAGCAGAGCTTCTTCGGCATCAGAAAAGCCACACAGGTGAGCCTCCTATTTGACGCACAAAGTGTGGGAGATGTTCCACTAGGAAAGCATAGCCTCTTAAGCATGAGAAAAGCCACAAGGTAGAGCCTCCTATTTGATGTACAAAGTGCGGGAAATGTTTCATTAGGAAAGCAGAGCTTCTTAGACACCAGAAAAGCCACAGGGTAGAGCCTCTGCAGTCATGTTGGAACAGGAAGGGGCCATCCCCAAACTGTTCCCACAAAGTTGGGGGTATAAAAATGTCCATAATGTTTTGGTATGCTGACGCCTTAAGAGTTCCCTTCACTGGAACTAAGGGGGCCAAGCCCAACCCCTGAAAAACAACCCCACACCATAATCCCCCCTCCAGTGCACAAAGCAAGGTCCATAAAGACATGGATGAGCGAGTTCGGGTTGGAGGAATTTGACTGGCCTGCACAGAGTCCTGACCTCAACCCCCGTAGACCACCTTTGGGATGAATTAGAGTGGAAACTGGGGGAGCCAGGCCTTCTCTTCCAACATCAGTTCCTGACCTCATGAATGCGCTTCTGGAAGAATGGTCAAACGTTCCCATAGACACACTCCTAAATCTTGTGGACAGCCTTCCCAGAAGAGTTGAAGCTGTTATAGTTGCAAAGGGTGGGCCAACTCACTATTGAACCCTACGGACTAAGACTGGGATGCCATTAAAGCTTATGTGTGTGTAAAGGCAGGCGTCACAATATTTTTTACAAAAGAGTGTATATTCTTACAAAAAAGGAACAACAGGGCAAATTGGACATCTCAGTTAAGGATGGAGCCTGGTGGGCTGAGTCTTCTTCTAGAATCTTCTCTTTGGTGGAGCCTCCAGTGGTAAAATCTGCCTGCTACAGCTTGTCTCTCTTCTGGCCCACATTTGGGGTCTCCTTTCCTCATCATAATAAAAAACTAGAAATCCAATTTTGGGGGGCGGGGGGGGGGGCCCTCATAATAGAAATGGCATGAATGACCCAGGAACTCAAACTTATTGGAGAGTAATTGTTACTCCTCGAACCTCATTCTCTGGAGAAGGTGGTGGAAACAACACAGCAGCCCTCAACGACCAAGGTGGGGAAATCATGGCAGTACGTGGGACAACAGATGGGCAATCGTGAAAGTACAAGGAAAACTCTTTCGATACGAGGGCAGCAAAAAAGCAATGGCAACAGATCACAGCTATGACAAATACAAGGACATGCAATCGGTGTTTGGTCCTTTTTATAGGTTGCTATTGGCTGCAGCACATTCTTGTTCTTTTATGTCTTTTATGGGTCTAGCCAATGTATAATTCTTAATAAAAAATGTTAACGTCAAAATTACTATTAAACTCAAACCTAGATTTTTTTTTTGTGTGTGTTAAATTTGACGTTGTGACTTTCTAAAATAAACAAGAAATCTAAAAGTTTCACAATATTCTGTTATAAATGTGCTTTCTTTATCAAATGACGATAATTCTTAGTTGACGGGTGATGCAGGGAAAGTGGAGTCGTGAAGGTTGCGGGCAATGGAGAGGCAACGTATGGATGTGCATCAGCGGGAAGTGTGGACAGGTATCAGCTGGGACCATAGAGCAGGAACTATGGTCGGAATGAAGAATAACTCCAGATGGCTGCCTCCCTTCTTAAGCTCACTTACAATGCAGCCCTTTGCCACCCTGACATACATATAATTCAGCCCCCCTGCCCCCTCACACATTCAGATGCATGGCCAGGTAAGGGTCCAGTACAGATTTTGGGGGGAACCCTAGGTCGTTCCTTTTATTTTTTGTGTAGGATCCCTCTAAAATTCCATACCAGACCCCTATCCAGGAGAAGCCCTGAGGGCAGGCATGGGAGGAGCTAGAGAGCGTTAGGTCTTGGGAGGAACAAAGGGAATTAATTGGTTGGTATTTTGAGATAAGGGTAGTCATGTAGGTGGAGGCTGAGTTGTGGGTGGCTTTGTAAGTTGTTAATATTTTGAATTTAATTTGTTGAGTGAGAGGAAAGGGGTAGCAGACGCTGAGTGGTTGGTAAGGTGGATGAGTCTGGGAGCAGCATTCATGGTGAGCTAAACGGGGGATGACCTATGTAGAGGTAAGCCAATAAGGAGGGAGTTGCAGTAGTCGAGGCAAGAGATGACCAGGGAGTGAATTAGAAGCTTTGTCGTGTCATTGGTTTAAAAGGGGCATATTCTGGAGATGTTGAGGTGGCAAGCTTTGGACAGTGATTGGATTTGGGGCCAAAAAGAGAGTTCAGAGACCAGGATTACACCTACCACCTTGGCATGCGGGGACGGATTAATAGTTGTGTTATCGATCTTGACAGAGAAGTCAGGGGAAACGGTATGCGGGGGAGGAAATAATATTAGTTCAGTTTTGGATAGATTGAGTTTGAGGAAGTGGTGTGACATCCAGACTGATATGTCCATTATTAAATTTGTGATGTGTGAGGAGACTGATATTGGGAGCTGAAGGGTAGAGAGATAGATTTGGGTGTCATCAGCATAGAAATGTTATTGGAAGCCATGGGAGGCTATCAGCTGACCCAGGGAGGAGGTGTAGATTGAGACTAGGAGAGGTTGAAGAACAGAACCTTGGGGGACCCCAACTGAGAAAGGGAGAGGTGAGGAGGATGTAAAGATGCAATGACACCGAAGATGTGGTGGGATAGGTAGGATGAGAACCAGAGAAGAACACAGTCACTGAAACCAAAGGAATGGAGTTTTTTTGAGGAGGAGGGTTTGGTCAACTGTGTCGAAGGCAGCAGAGGGGTCCAGAAGTAGGAGTACAGATTGTGACCATTGGTTTTAGCTGTTAGTAGTTTGTTTGTGAGTTTTAGGAGAGTAGTTTCTGTGGAGTGTTGAGGGCGAAATCCAGACTGAAGGGGATCAAGAAGGTTACTCTTAGTGAGGGGGTCGCTCAGTCAGTGTAGACTTGATGTTCAAGGAGTTTGGAGGAAATGGGGAGCAAGGAGATGGGGCGTAGGTTATTAAGAATGGTAGGGTCCAGTGAGGGGCTTTTTAAGTTTGGGGTGACTAGTGCTTGTTTTAGAGAGTTGGGGAAGATGCCAGAAGAGAGGGAGAGATTGAAGATGAGACTTATGCCGTGTACACACGACCAGACTTTTCGACGAAACTGGTCCGACGGAACGAATCCGTCGGACAATCCGACCATGTGTGAGCTTCACCGGACCTGCAGCGGACCTTTTCTGTCGAAAATCAGACGGAATTTAGATTTGGAACATGTTTCAAATCTTTCCGACGGATTTGAGTCCGGTCGAAAAATCAGTTCGTCTGTATGCTAGTCCGACGGACGAAAGACGATGCTAGGGCAGCTATTGGCTACTGGCTATGAACTTCCTTATTCTAGTCCGGTCGTACGTCATCACGTTCAAATCCATTGGACTTTGGTGTGATCGTGTGTAGTCAAGTCCGTTTCGTCAGAACTCCGTCGGAACTTCGACGAAAGTCCGTCAAAAAGACCTTCGGAGTTCAGTCTGTCGAAAGTCCGGTCATGTGTACACGGCATAAGAGAGTGTAAGATAGAGCAAGGGGGTGACCATAGCATTTGTGAAGGAACAGGGTCCAAGGGGCAGATGGTTAGGTGGGTGTTAGAAAATACACAAAATACACATTGTAATACACAGTCAAATTATTTTCATTGCTTATTTAATCTTACATATTTATGAGAATTTTTCATACCTTTTTTATTGATTTTTTACTTTTTCGAGTAGACAACACAAAACATCATCTGTAGATACGTTAAAAAAAACCCCAATGCTGTCCATATTTTACATGGCTTACACATTTAGGAGATATGGTGGGCAGATCATGGAGTATTTAGGTTTTTTTAATACACAATCAAATTATTCTCACTGCTTATTTAGTCTCACATATTTATGAAAACTTTTTAGAATTTTTTTAACTGATTTTTCTTACTTTTTCGAGTAGACAAAACAAGACATCATCTGTAGATATTTTTTAAAAAAAGACCAAAAAACAATGCTGTCCATATTTTACATGGGTACATTTCCACATTTAGAAGACATGGTGGGCAGATCATGGAATATTTAATAATTTTAATATGCAATCAAATTAATTTCATTGCTTCGGTTTTAACTTTGGTTCAAAATATGCAATACAATAGAAGGGCGCACCAAAAAGTTACTGTCACGGTATTGAAACACAACGTAGGCTGCAGTGTATGTATTCTCCACAAGATGGTGGCATGCAGAGACAGGAAGTGATGTCAGGCAAAACAGGAAGTGATGTCAGGTAAAGACAGGAAGTGATGTCAAGTATAAATAGGAAGTGATCTAAGCCGCAGACAAGAAGTTCCAGGCAAGAGGTGAGTTTGGAGGAAGTAGAGAGGAGACATTGCTGGATCTGGCAGCTGAAAAGGTGAAAACCATCTCATGGTGAGTACAAAAATCCCATTATTCCCTTGAACCCAATATATATTCGGAGCATCTTCTCCTTTGCGTCCGAGTGTTTTTTTTATCATTAGGTGGATAAGGGTTAGAACCTCTGTCAGATTATTATTTGTCTGTGTCCCCAATGAGCTGATGCATCTTCACGTCCTTTTCTATTTGACGCTCATCATCCGGACAGGTAGTGAGGAAAAATCTCAACAGTCGTGACACAGACAGAAGACTTTCTCATCTTAGTTTCTTACTCTTCTCCAGCCAGAGTGAACGTATTATAAAAGGATTTGGCTAGAGTTTAAGGGGACTCTCAGGTGTCAGAACCATGGAGGAACTCTGTGCAGACATTATTCATCCCATTAGAGTCCAGATAATTCTTCCTTTATTATCCGTCTACAGAGAATATGACTGGAGATTACATGACCACATCAAGGAGGATGGAGAACCCGAGTCACATGAGTGAGAGGATATTGAACCTCACCCTGGAGATCATCCACCTGCTGACCGGAGAGGTGAGGAGGATTCTGGGAGGTCACATGACATCACTCTTATCTCTATTAATAAAATACAGACCTGACCGGAGAGGTGAGGAGGATTCCTGGAAGTCTGTAGTGATATTTGTTACTTTCTTTCTTTAAACAGGATTATAAAGTAGTGAAGAAAACATCTGGAGATCCATTAACACCCAGCAGCCGTCTTCCCAGGACAACACCCATCACAGTGCCTCCACCTCACTGCTTGACATCAGAGGTAACCAGTGCCAAGAAGATTCTAGAAGTCACCAACAAGATCATTGAGCTGCTGACAGGAGAGGTGAGCGGTGCCGGGAATTCTGGGACATTATCCAGTAACAGACAAGGGATGTGTCTGGATGGTGACTGTATCATTGTGTGTGTCAGGTTCCTATAAGGTGTCAGGATGTCACTGTCTATTTCTCCATGGAGGAGTGGGAGTATATAGAAGGACACAAGGATCTCTACACGGACATCATGATGGAGAATCAGCCGTCCCTCACATCACCGGGTAAGAGGAGAGAGCAGTACGGAGGGTCCACCTAGATCCCCCATCATCTGATAAACACATAGAAACAATGTATTCAGTCAGTGTGTGTGTTTCCTACAGATGGATCCAGTAATGGGAACCCACCAGAGAGATGTCCCCATCCTCTGTATTCCCGGGATTCCACACAGGAGGATCACACCATCCCTCACCATCAGGTAGATGGATCCAGTAACAAAATCCCACCAGAGAGATGTACCCCTTCTCTGTATTCCACACAGGAAGATCACACCATCACACTTAAGGTTTACTAGAAAAATTATAAAGAATAATTGATACAGTTTGAAAAATATGATACATTTTGACGTGCTCATGTTTTCAGCGAATCTCATTTTTATTGAATACTCAGGGTATAAACCAGAGTGATTGGAAATATGCTGTTAAGGAAGAGATAATAGAGGAGGATGATGAGGTTGGTGAGATGGAGAATCTTTCAGAAGAAAAGAAAGCACCCTTCAAGGTTGTCATGATGGAGCCATTCAGTGGTGCAAACTCACCAGAGAGCTGTCTCCATCCTCTGTATTCCTGGGATTCCACACAGGAAGATCACACCATCCCTCACCAGGTAGGTGGGCTTGAGTTTAAAGAACACCTAGAAACTTATAATTTATCTTGTCCACTTCAGGTCTCGTACTTCTA
This sequence comes from Lithobates clamitans, assembly GCA_037952925.1. Taxonomy (NCBI): domain Eukaryota; kingdom Metazoa; phylum Chordata; class Amphibia; order Anura; family Ranidae; genus Lithobates; species Lithobates clamitans. The sequence goes on from JBBGZY010001870.1 coordinate 671,597, forward strand.
TATTCTATTCTACGTCTATATAATCTTTTTCGGGCATATCTCCTATTTTTTTTTTTTTAAATCCTCAAGTGATTAAACTGTAAGACAACATTTTCCTATGTGTCCTATTATTGGCACCTTTTTTATTTCCAAATTATTCTTTCATCTTCGTGGTCTAGGATGAAGAACTGACATACATCAAAGCTGAGATCAAAGAGGAAGAAGAAGAGTTGTTGGTGGTGAGTGGAGATCCGCAGTCTATGGAGGAGGAATCTTCTCTTCTTATGGACACAGGTGAGTAATAAACACTAAATGCAGAGACAATTTACATTTTTATTTTATTTATAAGTATACATTTTGTATTTAAAAGGCCCATCCATCTTGTTCAAGGAAAAGGAAAGGAAATGGGATAACTCCCCTGGATCAACATAGTACAATTTTGCAAAAAAATATTAGTAACCGTTTATAATTTTACATTTAGAAACATTATTCACTTGGTGATCTTGAACCATTTCTGGTGAAGGACTATCCCATTTTTACAGCAAAGGAAGTTATACTTTTATTCCTGTAATTACACACTGTCTGTGCTGCCCTTGTCCATGATAGAGAACTTTGCATCCTTCAGTGAGGAAATTGTTAAACGATTCAGCTGTTGATAGTAAGAACTGTCAGAAACCATGAAATCAGGCTGAGACAGAAGTAGTTAAATCAGACAGTTAAATCACACTTGTTTAATAATAAAAGTAAAAAGAACAAACGTAGTCAAAACATAGCCAAAGTTCAGTAACCGGAACGGATAGTCAGCCAAGCCAGAAGTCAGGGATCAATGTAGTGGAACAGCAAGCAGGATCTGGAGCCAGAAGGGATTTCAGCAAAGCCAGTCTTTAAACAGGAACGCAGGAGATAGTTTCTTGTGATGTGACCAAGGCGAAGGCAGAGCTCCCCTGGTCCATAGAAGACATGGATGAGCGAGTTTGGGGTGGAGGAACTTGACTGGCCTGCAGGGTTTGGGTTTTTGGATTTGGGTTTTCAGGGGTTGGGTTTGGCCCCTTAGTTGCAGTGAAGGGAACTCTTAAGGCGTCAGCATACCAAGACAATTTGGACAACTTCATGCTCCCAACTTTGTGGGAACAGTTTGGGGATGGTCTCTTCCTGTTCCAACATGACTGCCCACTAGGGATGAGCTTCGTGTTCGAATCGAACGCATGTTCGACTCGAACATCGGCTGTTCGACCGTCCGTCGAATTGCGAACGTTATGGGCCGTTCGCGCCAAATTCGTGTGGCGCGTCACGGCCCATAATTCACTGCGGCATCGCAGTGCATTGCTGGCTGATGATTGGCCAAGCATGCACTATGACCCGCATGCTTGGCCAATCAAAGCGCCGTCAGTAGAGAGAGCTGTAATTGGCCAAAGCCAGGGTGGCTTTGGCCAATTATGGCTCAGGGGATTTAGTACACGCCCCACACTATATAAGGCCGCCTGCACGGCGGCCCTGTGTAGTGTGTTCCGGTGTGCTGATAGAGAGAGAGACAGACAGTGTCATTTGATTTGAGTTAGCTAGATTAGGTTAGATCTGTTCCTGCTATTTACATTTAATGCAGTGCGTCCTGCTCACAGTGTTCAGCTAGATCCGTTCCTGCTATTTACATTTAGTGCAGTGCGTCCTGCTCACAGTGTTCAGCTAGATCCGTTCCTGCTATTTACATTTAGTGCAGTCAGTGCGTCCTGCTCACAGTGTTCAGCTAGATCCGTTCCTGCTATTTACATTTAGTGCAGTGGGTCCTGCTCACAGTGTTCAGCTAGATCTGTTCCTGCTATTTACATTTAGTGCAGTTCGTCCTGCTCACAGTGTTCAGCTAGATCCGTTCCTGCTATTTACATTGAGTGCAGTGCGTCCTGCTCACAGTGTTCAGCTAGATCTGTTCCTGCTATTTACATTTAGTGCAGTCAGTGCGTCCTGCTCACAGTGTTCAGCTAGATCTGTTCCTGCTATTTACATTTAGTGCAGTGCGTCCTGCTCACAGTGTTCAGCTAGATCTGTTCCTGCTATTTACATTTAGTGCAGTGCGTCCTGCTCACAGTGTTCAGCTAGATCTGTTCCTGCTATTTACATTTAGTGCAGTGCGTCCAGCTCACAGTGTTCAGCTAGATCCGTTCCTGCTATTTACATTTAGTGCAGTCAGTGCGTCCTGCTCACAGTGTTCAGCTAGATCCGTTCCTGCTATTTACATTTAGTGCAGTCAGTGCGTCCTGCTCACAGTGTTCAGCTAGATCCGTTCCTGCTATTTACATTTAGTGCAGTCAGTGCGTCCTGCTCACAGTGTTCAGCTAGATCTGTTCCTGCTATTTACATTTAGTGCAGTGCGTCCTGCTCACAGTGTTCAGCTAGATCCGTTCCTGCTATTTACATTTAGTGCAGTGCGTCCTGCTCACAGTGTTCAGCTAGATCTGTTCCTGCTATTTACATTTAGTGCAGTGCGTCCTGCTCACAGTGTTCAGCTAGATCCGTTCCTTTTGGCTGATTTTTTGGCTGGAGCTAAACACATTAAAAATGTTCAAAATTACAAACAGATTCTACTTAACAACAAACCTACAGTCCCTGTCTTGTTTGCACCGCCTGTATACTGCTGTTCAGAGTATATAGGGACCTTTCCTTATTTTAATTTGGGTGCGGGGTTCCCCTTAATATCCATACAAGACCCAAAGGGCCTGGTAATGGACTGGCGGGTACCCATGCCGTTTGTCTCACTGATTTTCATCCATATTGCCATGACCCGACATGACATTAAACCCGCAAGCAGTTTTAAATGAGATTTTTTCCTTTAAAAATGACATTTGGTGCAGGGACTGTTCTAAACATGGGAAACACGCGTCACTTTACAGGCATACTATAGACACCCCCCAGGTACGATATTTAAAGGAATATTTCACTTTTTTTTTTTTACTTTAAGCATCATTAAAATCACTGCTCCCGAAAAAACGGCCGTTTTTAAACGTTTTTTTTGCATTGATACATGTCCCCTGGGGTAGGACCCGGGTCCCCACACCCTTTTTAGGACAATACCATGCAAATTAGCCTTTAAAATGAGCACTTTTGATTTCGAACGTTCGAGTCCCATAGACGTCAATGGGGTTCTAACGTTCGTGCGAACTTGCGGTCCGTTCGCGGGTTCTGGTGCGAACCGAACCGGGGGGTGTTCGGCTCATCCCTACTGCCCACCAGTGCACAAAGCAAGGTCCATAAAGACATAGATGAGCACAGCCTTCCCAGAAGAGTTGAAGCTGTTATAGCAGCAAAGGGTGGGTCAACTCAATATTGAACCCTACGGACTAAGACTGGGATGCCATTAAAGTTAATGTGAGTGTAAAGGCAGGTGTCCCAATACTTTTGGTAATATAGTGTATGACTAAAAGGGAAAAAAAAAAGTATAATCCTTAAAAAAAATTCTTTCCAACAGATGGACACTATGTTCAGAATCTTAAAAGCTCTGATGGACTTCCTGTTTTACCTCCGTATTGTAAATCAGAAGATGATGGCATCGCACGATATCGTTCAGGAGGAAGATCCAACACTCAACATCCACATCACAGACCTCACCCTTTAAAGAGAACAAAGGTTTTGTCCAATTTCCCGGAATCTTCTGATAACTCGCATACGGTTACTCCAGACACACATTTGAGATCTGAGAGTACAGATGGATCCACAGACCTCTATAACCCCATGACATCTTCCCTGAGCTATGAAGGTTCTTACACGGCTCAAAATTCATTGCCAATTTCGGATTGCGAGAAATCATTTAACGACTACGTAACCCTTCTAAGAAAGCAGAAAAGTCCCAAGGCCGAGCGTCCCTTTTCATGTTCGGAGTGCGGGAAACGTTTCTTAACGAAAGGAACCCTTCAAAAGCACCAGAAAATTCATAGCGGTGAGCGCCCCTTCGCCTGTTCAGAGTGCGGGAGATGTTTCATTTACAACCGGGACCTTCGCAATCACCGGAGAGGTCACACCGGCGAGCGAACCTTCTCCTGTTCAGACTGTGGGAAAACGTACATTCAAAGGGCAGACCTTCTTAAGCACCGGAGAATTCACACGGGCTGCTATCCTTTTTCGTGTCTAGAGTGCGGGAAATGTTTCCACCGGAAAGGAAAACTTCTCGAACACCAGAGAACTCACACAGGGGAGCGTCCTTTTTCCTGTACGGAGTGCGGGAAATGTTTCTTTCGCAAAGCCGACCTTCTGATCCACCAGAAAATTCACACGGGGGAGCGCAACTTCTCGTGTTCGGAGTGCGGTAAATGTTTCATCAAGAGAGGGGACCTTGTTATACACCAGAGAACGCACACGGGCGAGCGTCCTTTTTCATGTTTGGAGTGCGGGAGATCTTTTACGCATAAGGGAAACCTGACTAGTCATCAGAAAACGCACGCAGCTGCTGATGCTGTTGAAAAATGTACGTAGGGCTTTAACAGGTGGGACTATTCAGTCCATGGAACATCTGTATGATAAAAATGAGCTTCTGAGGAGGAACCTGCTGGCCAAGTGGCATTTTATGTATAGGTGGAGGCTGGTGGCCTGGGTCTCCTTTTGACACCTTCTTTTTCTTGGACACAGTAGTGGTAAAATTTGGCTGCAATGTCTTTCTCTCTTCTTGGCCACGTTGCATGGTCCTTCTTCATCTCCATAATTACCGTATATAGTACAAGTGGGAGCCTGATAACTCAATAGCTCACTTGGGGAACACCTGTGACTGCACAAACCTCCAGATTCTCTGGTGGGTTGGCGTAAGGACAGGTTGGGATTTCTTATGGTCGGGGTGCAGGCCTTAAACTACAGTGCTGTGAAAAAAGTCTGGTGGAGTCTGGTGGCCTGGGTCTCCTTTTGACATCATCTTCTTCTTCTTTTTCTTGGACACAGTAGTGGGAAAATTGATTGGCTACAATGTCTTTCTCTATTCTTGGCCACATTGCATGGTCCTTATTCATCTCCATAATATATAGTACAAGTGGGAGCCTGATAATTCAAAAGCTCTCTAGGGAACACCTATGACTGCACAAAGCTCAGATTCTCTGGTGGGTTGGCATAAGGACAGGTTGGGATTTCTCAGGGTGGGCTTGCAGGCCTTAAACTACAGTGCTGTGAAAAAGTCTGGTGGCCTGGGTCTCTATTATACAACTGTATGATAAAAATGAGCTTCTGAGGAGGAACATGCTGGCCAAATGGAATTTTATGTAAAGGTGGAGTCTGGTGGCCTGGGTCTACTTTTGACATCTTCTTTTTCTTGGACACAGTAGTGGTAAAATTTGATTGGCTACAATGTCTTTCTCTCTTCTTGGCCACATTGCATGGTCCTTATTCATCTCCATAATATATAGTACAAGTGGGAGCCTGATAACTCAAAAGCTCACTAGGGAACACCTGTGACTGCACAAACCTCCCAGATTCTCTGGTGGGTTGGTGTAAGGACAGGTTGGGATTTCTCAGAGTGGGCATGCAGGCCTTGAGCTACAGTGCTGTGAAAAAGTTTGGTGGAGTCTGGTGGCCTGGGTCTTCTTTTGGCATCTTCTTTTTCTTGGAAACAGTAGTGGTAAAATTGGCTACAATGTGTTTCTCTGTTCTTGGCCACGTTGCATGGTCCTTATTCATCTCCATAATATATAGAACAAGTGGGAGCCTGATAACTCAAAAGCTCACTAGGGAACACCTGTGACTGCACAAACCTCCAGATTCTGTGGTGGGTTGGCGTAAGGACGAATTGAGATTTCTCAAGGTGTGGTTTCCTAGTTATGGGCCTTTAACTACAGTGCTGTGAAAAAGTAATTGCCCCCTAAACCTAATAACAGACTGTACCCCCCATTTGGCGGCAGCCACTGCAATCAAGCGTTTGCGATAATTGCCAATGAGTCTTTCACATCGATGTGGAGGAATTTTGACCCACTCTTCTTTGCAGAATTGCTTTAATTCAGACACATTGGAGGGTTTTCCAGCATAAACGGCCTGTTAACCCACTTAAGGACTGGGCCTGTTTTTCAGACTCGTTTACAAGTTAAAATCTTTTTTTTTTTTGCTAGAAAATTACTTAGAACCCCTAAACATTATATATTTTCTCTTTCAGACACCCTAGAGAATAAAATGGCTGTCGTTGCAATACTTTATTTCACACCGTATTTGTGCAGCGGTCTTGCAAGCGCAATTTTTTTTTTGTTGGAAAAAATACACTTTTTTCATTCAAAAAATAAGGCAACAGTGAAGTTAGCCCAATTTTTTTTTGTACAGTGTGAAGGATAATGTTACGCCAAGAAAATTGATACCCAACGTGTCACACTTCAAAATTGCACCCGCTCGTGGAATAGCGACAAACTTTGACCTTTTAAAAATCTCCATAAAATTTCTACAGGTGACCAGTTTTGAGTTACTATAACGATCGCGGACATACCTCACATGTGTGGTTTGAACACCGTTTTCATATGCGGGTGCGACTTACGTATGCGTTCACTTCTGCGCTCGAGCTTGGCGGGACGGGGCGCTTAAAATTAATTTTTTTCTATTATTTATTTTACGTTTCATTTTGACACTATCCTTTTTTAAAAAAAAAAAAATTGGGTCACTTTTATTATGTAAATGTCCCTTGTAATAGAAAAAAAGCATGACAGGACCTCTTAAAGGTGAGATCTGGGGTCAAAAAGACCTCAGATCTCACATTTACACTAAAATACAATAAAAAAAATTCCCCTTTTTAAGACCATTGGACAGAAGAGACGTTTGACGTCGCTTCCGCCATTGAATGGTGTGGAGCTGAGCGGGGGCCATCTTTCCCTCACTCGGCATCCAGCCTGTGAGGGGAGAGGACCCAATCGTTTCTGCAGCTACCGACGGCTCCCGTAAGTGGTGGAGACCACGGGAGCGAGGCGGGGGGGGCGCAAAAGTGAATTTGCAGCAAATCTGCTGCTGAGACCACTTTTATCTGAAAGCGGACTGCCCGCTGATGGAGAGGATACTGGGGGATATGGCAGCTATCGGCTATCATAAGAATGGTATTCCTCTTCAAACAGCCGACGTACAACTGCAGCGGGCAGTCCTTAAGAAGTTAAGGTCATGCCACAGCATCTCAATCGGATTTAAGTCCGTACTTTGACTAGGCCACTCCAAAACCTTCATTTTTTTTTTCTGGTACAATAGTTTTTATTGAGTTTAAACAAAGCCAAATTACAGGCTTGAGGAGAAAAAAGGCAGAATGGTCCCGCGCAGGGGAACAAAGCATCAAATTACTTGTGAATCCAAACAAAACACTTTTCCAATAGTAAAAGCACCCAGCACTAGTGTCGGAGGTGGTAATAAGTAACTGGGCACAGTGGCCTGAGATCTGGTGACACAACTGGGGTGGGATTGTTGTCCCATGGTGGAGAATACGGGGAAAGGGAGGGGGAGGGGTGAAATAGGGAGGGACGGGGAAGCAGAGGGTGGGGTAGGGCAAAGGAGGAGGAAAGGTGAGAACCGAGTAGAATAAAGTGTGAAGAAAAGAGATGCAGAACTAGGCAGGGGGAGAGAAGGAGATGGTCAAGACAAGACTAGAAAAAGGAGATGTAGGCTTAGACAGGAAGAGAGCCTGGGGTTAGATGGTATACTTGCGCGGTCTGGAATATCCAAGCTGGTCGGCAGCAGAGTGAGGAGAGCTTAGGACCTCAAGGGTTCCACACTTTGAGAAACTTAGCATGAGAATCATGAAGTATACTGGTCATCTTCTCATGCAACGTGAGGGTAGTCAGAATGCTCTTCACCTCTGCAAACCCAACCGAGGGCTTCCTCCCAAGCTCTGGCAATAGCATGCTTTGTGGCAATGAAGAGGTAGGTGGCCAGCTTTTGTTGGTATGAGAAGAAGCCTGGGAGTGGGTAGTGGAGGAGTGCATGTACGGGCCTCCGTAGAGGAGGCCGTAGACCCTGGACCAGAATCCCACCAAACGTAGGCAAGACCACCAAGTATGGATCTTGTCTCCACGCTGGCCACATCCCCTAAAGCATCTATCATTGTATGACGGGTTCGAATGGGCTATGAGGCCCGGGACCCAATACTAGTGGAAGGGAACTTTATAGACCGCCTCCATGGTGACCGTGTTGACCCCCCCCCCCCCCCGGTTAAGGAGGAGTAAATAGAGAAGAAAGAAGAATTACAGCGAAGGGTTGAAATCCAGTGTCGAAGTTGTAGATAGCAAAACAATTCCGTGGGAGGTGCATCGTGAGTCTCGCGTATGGAATTTTGTTTGTATTTTTTAGCCATTCAGAGGTGGACTTTCTGGTGTGTTTCGGATCATTGTCCTGCTGCATAACCCAAGTAGGCTTGAGGTCAGGAACTGATGGCTGGACATTCTCCTTCAGGATTTTCTGGTGGAGCGCAGAATTCATGGTTCCAATCATTGCAAGTTGTCCAGGTCCTGCAGACCCAGACCGTCACACTACCACCAATATGTGTGACTGTTGGTATGATGTTCTTTTTATGAAGTGCTTTGTTAGTTTTACACCAGATGTGACGGAACGCACACCTTTCAAAAACTTCAGTTTTTTGTCTCATCAGTCCACAGAATATTTGCCCAAAAGTCTTGGGGATCATCAAGATGGGGTTTTTTTTGGCAAATGTGAGATGAGCCTTTGTGTTCTTTTTGGTCAGCTGTGACTTTGGCCTTGGAACTCTCCCATGGATACCATTTTTGCCCAGTCTGTTTATTATTGCTAAATCATGAATACTGGCCTTAACTGAGGCAAGTGAGGCCAGCAGTTCTTTAGATATTGTTCTGGGTTCTTTTATGACCTCCTAGATGAGTCGTCATTGTAGGAGTAATTTTGGTAGGCTGGCCACTCCTGGGAAGGTTCACCACTGTTCCAAGTTTTCTCCATTTGTGGATAATGGCTCTCACCCATGGTTCACTGGAATCCCAGAGCCTTAAAAATGGCTTTGTAACCCTTTCCAGACTGATACGGGTCAATTACTTTGGTTCTCATCTTTTGAATTATCTCTTGAATTTCTTTAGATCCCGGCATGTATTTGATGATCTGAATTATTTAAGTGTAACAAATATTCAAAAAAAAAAAATCAGGAAGGGGGCAAATAATTTTTCACAGCACTGTATAAAAAATTGATCCCTCACTCACATAGATGAGGAAAGTGGAAAGACCCATAGAGTTATCTTACTGGTTTTTGTATCTTAAGGTATTTGATGTTGGTGTAAATGATCTGTTTCCTTGGGTAGGCGGCCTCTACATCCCAGAGGATCTCCATGTTCTCCTTGGCTTGCAGTGTATTGTAACAAGAAGTGAAATTGAAGCATCACACAACTGCTTTGAGGCCCAGATACAACTTTATTCCAATTAAAAGTCAGGGGTACACTCCAAAAAAAAGTATCCAACGCGTTTCAGAAGTCTCAGCGTCCCCCTTTCATCAGGGCTTAACTGGCAACAATATGAACAAACCAGAAGTGAACTGGACCTCTGATGGTATTTTTTTCCAGTGTGAATTACAAGCACGGGCCTTAGCAGAAGCTTGTTTGGCCCTAATGAAAGGGGGCGCTGAGACCCTGAAATGCATTGTCTACTCTTTTGGATTGTACTCCTGACTTTTAATGGAATAAATCTGGGCATTTTTAGCAGTGGTGCGGTGTTTGAATTTCAATTCTCATTACGTTTTACTCACATAGATGACACAACACAATCATACAGACAATGCAACAGCACTGAACCCAGAAGGGTGGGTAAGTGTTATTCACATGGGAACACAAACCTGCAAGGGGCCTCATTTACCTGGCTGGGAGCCTCAGGTGCTCTGTACATCCAGGCTAACTACTGCACAGATCTTTACTGCTCTTCAAGCAATATCCTGAGCAGGGCCAGGACAAGGGGTGGGCAGAAGGGGAAGCTGCCCTGGGCACTGTGGTATCATGTAAGGTGGGGGGGGCACCACCAGGGGATTGGGGGGGATTTGTGTTTTGGGAGGGGGAACTTGGAGGGTGGCAGGGGATACGAATTGTTCTAGGAGGGTATATTTCGGGTGTGTGATAAGAATGGTGATTTGGGGGGATTTGTGTTTGGATGTGGGAAGAGTATTTGTTCTAGAAAAGGTGATAAGGTAGAGGGGAAGGGAATTTGTGCTGGTAGGGATGATTGGGGGTCTTTGTGCCAGGAGGTGAAATTTTCAGGGAAGGATTTGTTCTAAGGGGGGGGCGTGGGGGGAATTTGTCCTGGAAGGGTGGATTTGGAGTGGAGAGGATGTGTACTCGGAGGAGAAATTTGCATGGTTGAGAGTTTGTGCTAGGAGGGGTGATTTTTTTTTTTTTTTTTTGGAGGGGCACTTGTGCTGGGAGGATTTGGGGGGTGGAGGTGGGAAGATTTATGCTCAGAGGGGGGATTTGGAGTGGGGGGGAGAGGATGTGTAATCGAAGGGGACATTTGAGGGGGGTCGAGGGTTTGTGCTAGGAGGAGGGGATTTGGGGGACGTGGAGTGGGGGGAGAGGATTTGTGCTCGGATGGGATATTTAATGGGTAGGGGATTTGTGCTAGGAGCTGTGATTTTTTTTTTGTGGGGTAATTTGAGCTGCAGGGATTTGGTGAGAGAGAGAGGATTTGTGCTTGGGTGGGGGGGTTTAGGCAAAGATTTGTGCTGAGAGGGGGATTTCAGCAGGGGCGCAGATTTTTACTGGGGGGAGGGGAGATATATGCTTAGGGGGTGAGCATGCAGATTAATACTTAATTTTTTTTTTGAGGGGAGGAAGTCAGTTTGGTATGGTTGCTCTGGACTCTAGATGACCTTGTCCCGGCACTGATCCTGAGTTTACATAAAGGTGGATCCAAGAGTAGAGCTCTGAATGCAGTCTGTCTACTGTGCGGGACCGATGCACGTCTCTGTACATACACATTTAGAGATATGCCATGAAGACCCCTGTAGTTGTCCAAGCCGTCATTTATTTTAGCAGGCCAGCTACATGGATCACCTGAGCCTCCCAGGTAGATAAACACGGCCCTGGGCACGGTTGTATGAATGCATAAAACCCGAACACATTCACAATCTTGACATGGGGCAACAAATAGAGCAATCAAGGTGGCGCATTCCCCGATGTGCAGGCAACAAAGAAGCAAACCAGAAACCCCAGTCTTTGTATATCGACGGAGTCCTTTGGCTTTGCTTCCACCTTGAAGGAACGGTAGTTTGGTTGCAACTCTTCTGTGAAGACCACTTCATGATAAGACTTCTCCACGCTGTGGATGGGGTGCACCAGAGTCCCAGAGGATTCCACCAATCTGATCCAATAACAAAGCCGGACATCTTCCAGTTTCAAAGCAAAGCATCACTGAAGACGATTGTTGTTTGAAGTGCCTAGGACTTTCTGCCCAGCAATGTGTCTATTAGATATGTCCAATCCGTTTCGTAACTAATCGAAATTTGGCCGAATTTTGCATCTTTATGAGTGAAAACGAGACTAAACAAAATTTTCCGTTGTGCACAAGTCTAGTGTCTATGATGTAATTTAGTGGTATAGGTTTCCAAAATATATTTCCAATGTCAAAAATCTGTCTGTTTTTTTTTTTTTAATTATTTAATTTATTATATTTCTTAATTTTAATAAAATAATTGAATGAATTCCATTGTATTTGTTCATAGTTTTGAAGTCGTTGTCAAACTATTGAAAAAACAATGTAGGCTGCAGTTGTTCTATTCTCCACAAGGAAATAATCATACGTATTGTCAATGTAACGCACAGACAGGAAGTGATGTCACATATCGGTAGGAAGCTTCGGGTGAAAGGTCAGTTTGAAGGAAGTAGAGAGGAGACATTGAAACTGGCAGAAGGTATTATTACACAGGATTTATATAGCACTGACAGTTTGTGCAGCGCTTTACAACACGAGGGCAGACAGTACAATTCAATACAGGAGGAATCAGAGGGCCCTGCTCGTTAGAGCTTACAATCTAGTAAGATATTATTTTCGTCTTTATTCCTGAAAATTGTCAATTTTATCTTTTAGCAGATACTACCACACACATACCGATAGGGATAAAAACTACAGATCCATTTTATCCAAATTTTACTCCAGAGCCTCTGGTTTATAGACAAAATACATACTAAATATAGGGCCATTTATCCAACTGTCCATCCAGAGCCTCTGGTCTATAGACCAGCTATATCCTTAATATAGATCCATTTATCCAACTGTCCATCCAGAGCCTCTGGTCTATAGACCAGATACATCCTAAATATAGATCCATTTATCCAACTGTCCATCCAGAGCCTCTGGTTTATAGACCGGATATATCCTAAATATAGAGCCATTTATCCAACTGTCCATCCAGAGCCTCTGGTTTATAGACCAGATACATCCTAAATATAGAATAATTTATCCAACTGTCCATCCAGAGCCTCTGGTTTATAGACCAGATACATCCTAAATATAGAACCATTTATCCAACTGTCCATCCAGAGCCTCTGGTTTATAGACCAGATACATCCTAAATATGGATCCATTTATCCAACTGTCCATCCAGAGCCTCTGGTTTATAGACCGGATACATCCTAAATATGGAGCCATTTATCCAACTGTCCATCCAGAGCCTCTGGTTTATAGACCGGATACATCCTAAATATGGAGCCATTTATCCAACTGTCCATCCAGAGCCTCTGGTTTATAGACCAGATACATCTTAAATATAGAATCTCTAAATTTTTGTAGACATGAGCTGAAGTCTGTTAACTTCCACTCTATTTACGCCTGTTTTTGGCAGAAAACATGTATTTTTTACCCAGAAACTTGGATACACGTGCAAAAATTCTTGTAAAAAAAAAAAAAATGTGTATAAATGTAGAAAAAAATGCCTGCATAAGCGAGTCTCTAAGCCCTTACTAGGCGTGAATGGAGGCTAACTGAGCAAAAAGCACAGACAGGAAGTGATACCAGATAGAGACAGGAAGTAATACTGCTTAGCACAGGAAGTGATGTAACACTCCTACAGGAAGTTCCGGGTGAGAGGTGAGTTGGGAGGAAGTAGAGAAAAGACATTGCTGGAACTGGCAGCAGAGGAGGTAATAAAATATTACTTTATATTTACCCCCAGTAACCCATCCCCCTCCCCTGTTATGCTCCATTGACCTCATGCAGATTGCAGCTGCCAAACGCCAGGCGTTTGACTTTTTTTTTTTGTCTTTTCTGCCTCTAAACACCCCTCCATGTTAGCCTATGTGGTCCATGTGCACATAGGGGTTTATGGGCAGAAATATAAACGCACCAAAATCTCGTTCAGGAGAGGATCAATTGGGGGAGAAAAAAATTGACGGGTGCGTGTAAACGCGCCTAAACGCTAACCAAAATAAAAGTAAAGCGCTCACTGGCCCAATGGTTAAAAAGTAGCAATATTAAAATAAGCACGATCCACAGATCGAGTGCATAGAGGTGGCAGCGGGTGACGTCCGTGCAACAAGCTCCTCCCCATGCGGGGCGTCACCCGCTGCCACTTCTATGCACTCGATCTGTGGATCGAGCTTATTTTAATATTGCTACTTTTTAACTTTTATTTATATTATTTTTGCGCTGCACTTACTATTATTTTACTGTTTATTTTTTAGGTGCATGTGATTACCTATAGTGTTCAGCTTGCATTCTTCACATTGCTCCCTGTTTTTTGTAGCTTACAGTCCTGTTTACAATTTGCTTTGCTTGGTGCTTCGATGAGGCTTTGGTGGGGCTTAGATAAGGCTTTCGTGGGGCTTCGATGAACCTTTGGTGGGGTTTAGATGAACCTTTGGTGGGGCTTCGATGAGTCTTTGGTGGAGCTTTGATGAGCCTTTGGTGGGGCTTCGATGAGTCTTTGGTGGGGCTTCGATGAACCTTTGGTGGGGCTTTGATGAACCTTTGGTGGGGTTTAGATGAACCTTTGGTGGGGCTTCGATGAGTCTTTGGTGGAGCTTTGATGAGCCTTTGGTGGGGCTTCGATGAGTCTTTGGTGGGGCTTCGATGAACCTTTGGTGGGGCTTTGATGAACCTTTGGTGGGGCTTCGATGAACCTTTGGTGGGGCTTCGATGAACCTTTGGTGGGGCTTCGATGAACCTTTGGTAGGGCTTCAAGCGAGCTTTGCCTCAGACTTCTATGGGGGCTTGGAAGACGCTTTGAAGCACCATTGAAGCTACATGGGATATAATTTTTGAAGCGAAGCAAACGCAAGGTGTAAACAGGACTGTAAGCTAACCATTTTATTTAGTAACATGGGCTTTCACTGGCGTTCAGAGAGCTTTAACAAAGCATGTCCGAAGCCTTGTTTTGAACCAAGTGTAAACTAGCCGTTAATGGGTGTTGAAGCCGAAGCTTAATGCTGCGTACACACGAGCGGACTTTTCGACCGGACTGGTCCGACGGACAATTTGACCGTGTGTGGGCTTCATCGGACCTGCAGCGGACTTTTGCGGTCGAAAATCTGACGAACTTTAGATTTGGAACATGTTTCAAATCTTTACGTCGGAACTCCACCGGACCCAGTTCCTATCGAAAAGTCCGCTCGTCTGTATGCTAGTCCGACGGACGAAAACCGACGCTAGGGCAGCTATTGGCTACTGGCTATCAACTTCCTTATTTTAGTCTGGTTGTACGTCATCACGTACGAATCCGTTGGACTTTGGTGTGATCCTGTGTAGGCAAGTCCGTTTGTTCAGGAAGTCCGTCGGAAAGTCCACTCAAAGTCCGTCGGATAGACCAGTCCGGTCGAAAAGTCCGCTCGTGTGTACGCGGCATCAGTGTAAATGAGCCCTTAGGCCCCTTTCACACTACCGCAACTTTGCGGCAATTTCAGGGAATGCCTGTGTAACTCGCATCAAAGTCGGACCAAAGTGGTGCAGGGACTACTTTTGAAGTCGGCACGACTTGAAGTCGTACTAATATGAATGGTTGTCATGGGGAACGACTTGTCATGCGACTTTGCAGTCCCAAGTCGCGGGACAAGTCGTACAAGTGTGAAAGGGGCCTAAGCGTTTTTTTAGCGTGAAATGCATCAACAGATCTCCCTTGTATTCTAGTGCTGTGATGTCTTTTATCTTCAATTTGCTACAATAAAGATTTTTTTTAAGTGGTGTTCCGGCCAAAATTATACTTTTTAAATAAAAATACCCCTATAATACACAAGCTTAATGCATTCTAGTAAAGTTAGTCTGTAAACTAAGGTCTGTTTTGTTAGTTTATAGCAGTAGTTTGTTATTTTATAAACTTACAGCAGGCCGTGGTCATCTTAAGTCTGGGCATCTGAAGCCAGACTGTATTTCTTCCTGGATCTCATCCTTGCAGATCTCGCACATGCTCAGTGCAGCACAAGCAGTGTAACAGGTTTCAGGTCAGGTTTCCATAGCAACGACAGTGTCAGAGGAAGTTTCCGCCCCTTCCCAGAAGGCATTGCAAACAGGAAATGATGCGATGGGCCGCGGCCAGGGAGGAGGAAGTGAAAAATTAATACAGCAGATATACAGGAGGTGCTGAGAAAAAAAATTAAAAAATATCCAATTTGGAACTCCACTTTAAGATAAAAGACATAATAGCACTAGAATACAGAGGGGAGGAGAGATCTGGTGACACGTTTCACGTTATAAAGCGCTTACTTATGTAGCACTGTTCCCACAGGAACTGCTGGAATACTTTTCCCCTGGGCTTCCCAATGTTTATCCTGCAGCCATTTACACAGTATTTTCACACAGCCAGGTGCACATGCTTTCGCTCGTTGTCTCCAATAACCAGTCTAAGGGGATTTGTTTTTATGTTTAATTTGGAGAACTTGGATAGGAGAAGGGAATTAGTAGGATACTCCAAATTAACTATTCACAGGTCAGGACAACTCTCTCTGTAATACTGTGGAGGTAGATGATCTGCTGAACCATACAGGGTCTGTATAGACCAGTGATGGCGAACCTTGGCACTCCAGATGTTCTGGAACTACATTTCCCATGGTGCTCATGCTTTATGCGGTGTGTTGGAGCATCATGGGAAACGTAGTTCTAAAACATCTTGGGTGCCAAGGTTCGCCATCACTGGTATAGAAGAATGAGCCCCTCTGTAGCAGAGTGGACCTTATCAGTGGACACAGGTCTTCAAGACACTAGCCGCGGTCTCCTTTAGCTCGCACACCCAGTATGCTGACTTCTAGGACCGGAGGGAGATTTCAGCAACACACACAGTCTCAAGGATCCCTTCAGGGGTCTGTACTCACAAGACGTCCATGGACAGCTGGTAGGCTCCTTCCAACTTCCAAGCGACACTCTATACCAGTGACATAAGACCAGATCCATAAGACCAGATCCCCCAGTCAGCTTGCACTGGAACCCTGGATTGTAGCTTGCAGGCTTCCGGCCCTCAGATCTGCAATCTGAGGCCATATGGCCTTCCATGCTGGGGAGAGGCAGCAGAATCTCTCTCCTTAGAGGTGGGCTGCACTGGAACCCCTGAGCCCATTTGCTCTTACAATATGATTACAGTCACCCAGCATGCAATGGGGCACCCCCCTGCTATTTGGCCAGGGTTGTAGCTACATCCATGCTTTCACCTGCTGGGTTTCCTATAGGGTTGCCACCTGTCCGGGATTCCCCCGGACAGTCCGGGTTTGGAATCATGCATCCGGGATTCAGACCGCCTGACATTATTCAGACCGGACTATGGCTTCCCAGCAGGGTTGCTGGCTGCAGTTGTGTAAGCCGAGAGTGTGTTTTACTCTCTTTCACACTTTCACACAGATGGGAGAGAAGAGAGGGCTCGATCTGCCCCTCTTTGGCTCTATGGCTCAGAAAAGGAAAGTGGGGGTGGGGAATTTTAAGTCCAGTAGCCTCAGATACATCTGGATGAGAGGTGCTGACTGCCAAGGGGTGAGTGAGCTCACCATCCATCCCTGTCTGTGACTGAAGTCTCCCCCTTCTCTTTCCTGTCTCTGAGTGAGTACACTAAGGTAAATTGGGGTTCTCAGAGCACCCCTTACATCAGAGTTCCCCTTTACACCAGAGGCCACAGTGTTCCCCCTTACATCACAGTCC